>CM046880.1:365846202-367046202 GCA_025667525.1 Glebionis coronaria | reverse complement strand
GGGAACAAAGCCACGTTTGGAATTGTCCATGTTATACTTCTTCAAAATCTTATCTATGTAAGCAATTTGACATAAACCAATTAACCGTATAGGTCTATCACGTATGATCTTGATTCCAAGAATATACGCAGCATCTCCCAAATCCTTCATGGAAAAACACCTTCCAAGGTAAGCTTTTACACTTTGCAACATTGGAATGTCTTTTCCCATCAACAATATGTCATCGACATACAGGACAAGAAACACTAGGCTACTCCCACTAGCTTTGATATATACACATGGCTCATCAGGATTTTGATTGAAACCAAATTTCTTGATTTCATCACCAAACCTCTTATTCCATTGCCTTGATGCTTGCTTAAGTCCATAAATGGATCTTTGAAGCTTGCATACATGGTTTGGATACTTTGGATCAACAAAACCCTCAGGTTGCTTCATATAGACTTCTTCGTAAAGCAGTCCATTGAGGAAGGCGGTTTTAACATCCATTTGCCAAATCTCATAGTCATAGAACGCAGCTATGGCAAAGAGAATCCTTATAGCTTTGATATCCGTAACAGGAGAGAAGGTCTCTTCATAATCAACCCCGAAGGTTTGAGTGAAGCCCTTCGCTACATATCGAGCTTCAAAAGGTGTGTACATTGCCATCCATGTCGGTCTTCTTCTTGTACAACCACTTGCCACTAACAGTTCTAGCGTTAGGGGGAAGGTCAACTAAGATCCAGACATCATTGTCTTTCATGGATTGCATCTCCACATTCATAGAATCTAACCGTTTGTCAGATTCAGGATCTGCCAATGCAGTAGTTAGTGGGTTCATTATGATCCCCTAACTCATGTTCCTCAGCGTCAATGTATAAACACATACGGTCAGGAGCACGCCTAGTCCTCATAGACTTTCGAATGGGAGCTATATCACTTATAGGTTCATCAATTTCTTGATCATCCTCTTCATGATTGCTAGTGTTTTTAGAAGGATGTATATCTTCATCTTGAATTACTTCAAGATCCTCTATACTCCCACTTGCTTCTTGATTAATAAGATTGCTCTCTAGGAATTCAGCATTACGAGCAACAAAAACTTTATTCTCGGGTGGGTAGTAGAAGGAGTAACCCATCGTTTCCTTTGGGTAACCTACAAATATACACTTAACAGATCGAGGCTCTAGTTTGTCCGGTTTGATAAGCGTGTCACGCTTAACAAGAGCCTCACATCCCCAGACCTTTAAGTAAGACAACTTAGGGGCTTGCCCATACCATACTTCGTATGGAGTCTTTTCAACCTTCTTAGTTGGAACCATATTGAGTATGCGAGCATCAGACTCAAGAGCATAATCCCAAAAGGATTTTGAAAGAGTTGTTTGGGCCATCATGGAACGAACCATATCAAGTAGGGTTCTATTTCTCCTCTAAGACACACCATTTTGTTGTGGTGTATATGGAGGAGTTCTTTGGGAAACTATTCCATGTTCCTTAAGATGCTCCAGAAATTCATAACTCATAAATTCACCTCCATGATCCGAACGTAGTGCCTTTATGGTTTTACCGAGTTGATTTTCTACTTCCTTTTGAAACACCTTAAATGTTTCAAACACTTCATGTTTATGCTTTAGCAAGTAAACATAACCATAACGGCTAAAGTCGTCAGTGAAAGTGACGAAGTAACTTGCACCTTGTCTTGACACGGTTCTAAATGGACCACATACATCGGTGTGGACTAGTCCAAGTTGATCTTTAGCCCTCTCCACTTGATGTGAATAAGGTTTACGTGCCATCTTTCCAGATAAACATGAAACACACTTGTCAAAGGAGTCATCATCGTTTGACTTAAGCAATCCATCAGATTGTAATTGCTTAATGCGTTTTTTGCTTATGTGGCCAAGGCGACAATGCCATAGCAATGTAGAGTCCACATTAGATTTGGCCCTTTTGTTGCTTACAGCATACATAGAACTATTGTTTGCATTAGAATCACACATATCAATTTCATAAATACCATTACTAGGAACAACACTAAAATAAAACATATTATTTTTCAAAACCGAAATACTTGCATTATTCTCAAAACGATTAACAAATCCATCGTCATACAAACATGAAACTGAAACAATCCCTCTAGAAATAGAAGGTGCGTAATGACAATTATTCAACATAACAACTAGTCCACTAGGGAGAAATAATTGAAAAACACCAATGGCTTCAACAGCTGCACTATGGCCATTGCCCACGTACAGATTCAAAGCTCCTGGCTTCAGCTTCTTACTTATCCTTAGACCCTGAGTCGTATTACAGATGTGAGTACCACAACCAGTGTTATAAACCCATGATTTATTAGGAAAAGTAAAGAGTTCTATCGTGAAGATACCTGAAGTGCTAGCTCCTTGAGAGGACTTCTTTTTCTTCCAAAACTCAGCGAGATACTCTGGACAGTTTCTCTTCCAAAGACCAATGTCACCGCATTGGTGACAAATGGCATCCTTAGCAGGATTCTCTCTTCTTGGTGGAGGGGGAATCTTGGCTCAGGGAGTAAAGTTAGCTACTTTCTTCCCTTTACCACGATTCTTGCCCTTCACAGCATTAGACGGTTCAGGAGTAGCAGGTGCAACCTTCTTTGGCAACATTTTCTCATGTAGCTTTAGCATGGCATGCAATTCAGGTATTGTCTTCCCCAGGCCATGCATATTGTAGTCTTGCACGAACCTATCATAGTCCTTATTCAGTGAGGCTAAAATTAGGCTAACCGAAAGTTTCAAGGACATGGGGTGACCCAAACGTTCCAAATTCTCTATGCACCCCTTCATCTTTAAGACATAGGAGCTCACAGATTGTCCATCCTCATGTTTACACGCGTGAAAGGCACGTGCAACATCAAGGAGTTCTTGATCAGCTTGTTCAGTGAACATGGTCTTCAATTCTTCCATAATTGACCATGCGCCATGACCCTCCAAAAGTTTCCGGAGTTCAGAGGACATAGTCATGAGCATAAGGCCAAAGATTTCTCTTGACCTTTTTACCCAAGTTGGATGTAACTCCGGGTCTTGCTCTGGTCCTTCGTGTGTGAGAACACGGAATTTCGATAATTTTCTTTTAACTGTTATACGTGCTTATTCACACTTTCACCACATTCCCTATTTATTTTACAGTGATTACGTGTCATCCTCGGCTTTTAGTTAAATATAAAATTCTACGAATTTCGCTAATTTACGATATTATTTAGCAAAATGCCCAAACTTCATGTTTGTAATTTATATGAGGTTTTATCACATTTTATATGTCTTACTATTGACTCTTTGTCTTAAAAATAATGAAAAACGACATCTTGAGCAATTACGGACGCAATGGTGAACTTTTGCGTTTTTGCGTTTTCCGGCTGTCGGACTGGGTTTTCGGGTCCGAACGTCGCAATAAAATTTATTTTTATGTGATTTCTAGTTATTCTTGACTCCTTGATCAAACTTAGTGAAATTCGGGCCAAACGAGTGTTTACGAGTAATTTTAAAGAAATTTCGTTTTAAAGATAAACGAGTCTCGGTTTTCGTCGGAAACGACACGTTATTTAAACCCGTAAATTTTCGAGAGCTTAACACTAAAATTTTGGGCAATTTTGGAGTATTTTCGGCTGGAATTAATCTTAGGGAGCCCATATTGACTTTTTTTTTACCATTATATTTAAACAATGATACCAAACAAACACATCTACAAAACATTTGAAATAAAAAAAAAAACAACAACACAGTTCTTTCCTCTTGCTCCTTAGGCCGACCCATCACCCCCACCCTCCAAAACCACTGATTTTTTTGATTTGAGGTAAATTACTACTAGTCCCATGATTGTTTTTCAATTCCTAATCAAACCCATGTGTTAATTTTAATATGCATCAAGTTTTTGCATGAGATCAAAAATCATAAAATCTTATGATTTGATGATGTTTTTTATGAAATTCTATGTTTGTTTTTTTTGTTCCAATGCATAAAACCTTATTTTGTTAGATAAAACTTTGATTTGGATATGTTATTATGACCTAGGGCCACGAAATTTTTATGATCAAGGAGGAAGAAATCGAGGTTGTTTGTGTTTTGGTTGATTCATACTAGTTGTGAAGGTATAATCCTAACTAGTGTTTTGATTTTGATGTTATTAGTATTTTTGATTCACTTTGGTCATTGATTTTGAAATAATGGGTGAAACCCACTGATGTTATGAATACTTAGGGAATATTAGGACTTAGGACACTTGCGTGGCGATTTGGTATAGCTTAAGAGTTGCTTGTTCGCGATTAGGTTGCTAATTGGGGTCATTTTGATAGTATGGAAATCACCACAGAAACAAACAGGCCATGGCAAAATTTTCTTAAACATATGACCTTGTTTTTATTTGAAAAATGGATACCCACTGATGTGCTTAGTATGTGGTGAGTTGGATGGAAACGGGAAGTTTCCGGATGTGCCCGGATCGGCCGTTTTACTAAACTATGTCAAATCTGAATGTTATGCTTAAAACGTGGGTAAATTGACTTGGTTAAAAAGGATGAATTTATGATTTTATAACTTTTTACAGTAGGTGCAATCATAAGACAACTTTTCTTTTTGGTTTGGTGTCAAAATCTTATACCATTTGGGATTTGTGCTCAAGTTACCGAAGGCATCGTAAGACGTTTACAACTTTCTGTTTTGATAGTCTGCCACTAAAAATGGAATTCCCGTTGATTGAAAATAGTTCTAGGTCTGTTTTTGCTCAACTTAGAAAGGTAAGAGAAATACCTATACATGTCAAGAAATTTCACCTTCTGTACTATTATATATTTTTAGATATGACCAATTCTTCAAAGCCATTTTCAGAAAACTGAATGCAGTCCCTTGTTTTGGTTTTTCAAACCGAGTCTTAAACGTGTTCGGAACCCACACATAAATGCTTGGACCATCATTTAAGTTTAATTTCATGTTAAAACAGTAGGTTCAAGGTATTTTGGTCAATTTCAACTTAAGCTTAGGTCTCGCCATCGCACGCAAGTTACCTAGTCATGCTATGTCCCGCCACTTCTAAAACGTTATTGCTTCATTGAACGCATTCTTATTACGCGTCACCATTGCGTAGGTCCGTGAAGACTTCTTTTTGCTCAGCCCCTTTTACCTTGTGATTACTTACTAAAGGTGAGTTCATAGCCCCTTTTCTTATATACTTGTTACAAATTGCAGGGTGAGAATAACATGCGTGGAATACAATCATTTAAAACTTTTAGTATGCTATTCAAGAACGGTATGCTTCCCCAGATTATACATTTACTTATTGCATTAGTACCTTAGTCAAAAAGCCCCTACATCATGAACCGTTAATTCACATTTTGCAAGCGCGAATGTTGTGGATGGATCCATCGGGATTAACAATCCCCGTCCCGATTACCTTGACGCACTTACATTTAATTACCTAAGTATTTTGACTAGATACTTACTAGGGGTAAAACATTTATGTTAAAGCTTCGGTGTCGTGAGCTATTGCAATAAATTAATATAAATGATTTTGTACGACGGTACTAAATCATATCCTGTTGCTATTTTATAAAACTAATGTTTGTATTTCATATTACCACTTATTAAACCTATGAATTTCACTCAGCTTTTATGTTGACATATTTACATGTTATTTCTCAGGTAATGCTAATGCTAAATTTTGCTAAGGATGGGAGCCCGCAGGATCCGACAACTGGACGATTCCATGTCATTATTGGTTGAAACTTTTGGGAAAACTAATTATGCCATGTTCATCATGCCAAATAAAAGTACTTTTATGCACTAAGACTATTATGAGTATGTTGGTAAAATTATGTGACTTTTGTTGATGTCATATTATGCAAATCTGGGACCATATTTATATATTTTATTCCGCAGCTTTTGAATAAACTCGTGAAGTGTGTCATATTATTTGCTTTGTCTTTTATTTACCTTATTGCCATGTATGTTGTTACCATGATGTGGGACCCCACAGTGCTTACCTGTCCCGTTACCAGATTTTTGGGGTCTTACAGATTGGTACCAGAGCCATGGTCATAGTGAATTGAGTAGTTTTAAAGTTAGTCTATGACCCATATTTTTCAAGAAAATCCTATGAGTCTTAGTGTCAAACATGGAATCTGCGAAGATGTTCGGTATCCGCGCGGGTAACTCTCTAATCCTTACTATTGCTTGAGTTATACCTATATTGAGACTTGTATAATTTACTACAATATTCATTACTTTATTCTTGTATTCTTCCGATTTTTCTGTACCGACTATTTCTAACGACTTGCTTTTATCGTTTGCGTAAGTTTTCGCGATAACTCCAGTTGAGATATTCTAAGTGTTTTAGTCGATGAGATCTTTCTAAATCTCGCTTTGCTACTCATTTATGTCACCGTTTTACTTGACATTTGAACATTGTTCTAAATTTCATGTTTCACTGATTATTCTTCTTTCGAATTCGAATTATAATATTCGCTTACATTTCGGAAACGTCATGCTGATTTTTAGCTAAACGTCTAGTTCGTGACGATTGATTGGATTACGGCTTTACGCATATAGATTTCTAATATTCTTCCTCGTTTAAAATATCATATACTTGGGAGCGCGACTTATTGATATTTCGCCTTTTCTTTGGTATCTATTATGAGTTTGGAAGAGATCGCACGCCTATGAAGTTTTTACTTCGTATATTGAAAATTAAGTCAAGAACGTTGTCCGTTTCTTTTGTTTATAGTCTTGTTGACTAGTATTCTTTAAACGCCCTTCTGCCGCTACTTTCCTTCATTCTTACGAAATGTGTATTTTTCGTCGTTTTGGAATCCATAAGCCATGTGCGTATTCGAAGTGGTAAATAAAAATTGTTGGTGAAACAAGTTAGACAATAAGAAATTGGCGACAAATGAAAAGCTAAAAAAAAAATCATGATCCAAACGCCCCCTTATAAAATTTAACGCGCTGCAGAATTCTTTAGCACGCATAACGAAGTTCAAAACTTTTATAAATTTCATTTTTAGCCGAATAAAATGATAAATCTTGTTTAGCCGATCGTTTTGATATAAAATTCGACTTCTAATTCTTTATAACGAATATTTTGTGGCAATTGGAAATTTGAGAAAAATAATATAAATAAAGTTTGCTGATGTACACGCATTTCGAGGTCCAAAATAAGGTCAAATTTTATTTTCAGTTTTACAGAATAAAGAGCTTATTTTTACGCTCGTTTTGGTTATTCTCACACCCTTTAACTCATCCGCATTAAGAAGTTACAGCCGAAATACGGTTGAAAACCCATTCTGGACCAGCAGGTATGCCTGGTGTTTTGCTACAGGTTAGGACCCATTTAACCCTTATGTTTTGTTTTGGGTAGTTAGTATAAATTATAAGCTAAGCCTGGCCGCTGAGCTTGCGTTAATAGCCATCACCAGTTGAATTTTATGACTAAAACGGTGATCGCTAATCTTATAACCGATTTTCTAAAGTTTTAACTTTTCTCTAAGATGGATTTTTTTTTTCCATTTGGAGAACTGAGATGAATTCATATATCTAGGAATGTCGGGTATGAAAACACCTTTCCGACGGTATAAGGTTCATCGTCTATCTCTTCATAACGAAGAAATACCGGGCATTTTAGAAACTAGTCTAATAGGGAGCAACCGACTTAAACTAGCGTTTGGTTTAGCGTGCTTTGTATGGTTAATGAGTGTTTAGCTAAGATTTATCACTTGAAACATTTGAGAAACATATAATGATGAATTTTGATGCAAAGTGTTAGTGTCCGTTAGCTACTTTTAAGTTTTTGACACATAAATGGGTATTGTTGACTAATTTGAAAAGTTACAAAATTTCGATTATATAGCTGCTGTCATAGGTATAAGTGTGTCGTAAAAGTGTTTTCAGCCTTCGGATAAAACTACAAAGTTGTCCGGAATGATGTTTTTAGTCACCCCCGCGGTAACGGAAGCTTTAAAGTGGGCATTTGACCCTCAAAAATGTAAAATACAGACTGTAAAGTTTGACTTTTTCGCGCATAATGCGTTTTGGTTTTTATTTTTAAAAAGGTATCTAGACTTCAAAACTTTTCTTAAAATTCACCAGATATTAACTACATGATGTGTATGACTTCTCTGAATTTTTGTATAATTTTTCCAAGAGTCTAATTAGGATTTTTAAGCCTCGCGAAAAGGAGTTTTCTGCACTTTTTCATTAAGCGAGTAAATGACTAGTTCATTACCCAAACGCCCAGCAAGCCTAAACCTTCTGGATTGGATTTGGGATAATAGATACTGATTTTTAGGATGTTTAACATCATAATTTAAGTGAAATTGAGGTCTAATGATTAGTAATTCTCCTCGAGTCGGAAAAGCCAAAGGTTGACTATTTCCCATACGGTTAGTCAAAACTTATAAAAATGAGTTCTAAGCTATATAGCTTGATGAAACAAGTTTGTATGACCATATTTTATTGTATTCCAGTAACTTACATGTATTTTTACAACTTTTCCTTATTGGGTCATACTCGGGTCATACTTTGACTTTTGTTGACTTTTTACGTATTAGGTCGCGGATAATTCTTAAAGTATTACTATTGCCCTACTTCAGCTGGATCTCTATCTGCACGCGTATGGATTCCTTATACCTTTCTATTATACATGACTCATTTGTCATTTTATTTATCTTTCGTTTCTTCTATCGCACCACTGAATTGGGTCAAGGTTTGAAGTTCTTGTTTTCACATCGTTCGTTATCATCTTGACACGTGTTTCATGGTGATACTGACTAAACATTTTGAAAATTATCAACTTGTAACCATTTCATTGATTTCCTTGAACTACTCTTTATTACCCTCATGTAACCCACTCGTTATTTTATAAGTTGCTCTATAAACCCAAAATAGTATTGTTTGCGGATCATTTTATAAAATGTTCCACTTGGGCCTTATTAAATACTTGAATGTTATCTTATAAAATTAATAAATATTAATTTTACAATGTATTTTCAAATTGTTCAACAATTGGTCTCGTAAAGAATTCTTGTAACAATAAAAATGTTGATTTAAACATCTAGCCAATTAGTACTGGCGAAAAGTTTCATAAATTATTTTGATTCCATATACATATTTTAAATCATATGATATGTAATACTGGTTTGACGAAGCTGAGCATCACATTGCTAGTCCTAAATTATGCATGGGCTGATCACCTATGCGTAATTTGGAAGGAGCCATGCGAGGCCAAATAGTAGTCACCTAAAATATCTTGTCAAAGAACTTTTACTTGTGTTTCTAAAAATTTAGATAAAATAAAGGTAGAAAACTATTACATCTTATGCGAGTACCACCAGTTCGCGACATACACATATGATCCCTTATCTTTTCTTAAAAAAAAGTACATGCCTCAAGCACATATATCCTTATTCAACGATCTTTGTTTTGCTCGTAACCTCATCTTCCTTCGTGACATAGTTCTCGTTACAACTTGTCTAATTTCTTACCATTGATACCAGACTTGAAAGTTTCAACATTGTTATGCTTCTACATCGATCGACCTCCTTTATCTATCTTTATAGACCTTCGAAACATCTCCGGACGCGAATAGTGATTTATGACTAGAAGTGAACGATGATTTCGTGTATTTGTCATGATGTGAGTTAGACTCTCTTGTCTTGAAATTTATTTGTGTAAACCATGTGATGACTTCGCTCTCTCATTGCTAATGTTGTTCATTTTACTGGAATTACTCTCAAGTGACTTCTTAATAATTTTTATTGGTTCGAAAACTTGTTGTGTGGCTTTTCTCTTTCGATCGTGTATCGACCATCGAGAATTTAAAAAAAAACCGTTGTTGGTGACGCCAACCACACTCGTGAATTAATCATTGCTAACTCCTTAATTTCTTATTTTCGTATCATCGATGCATCTATCCTATCATGTTCATTAAGAAAATGATACGAATTATGCTTTATCCCCTCGTACTATTACTCGTATACTAATTGTTGATTCTTATTCGATTCATACTCGTTTGCTATCTTGTCACATCTTGAAAACTCGGATATGTCACATGTTTACCATTTGAGACATTAAACACCTATATGGATTTCTATAAATTATTCTAAACTTTAAGAACATTTTACACAATTTATCAGGTGTTTAAATTATCAAAATATCCGTTTCAAGTTAAATATAAGATCTATACATCCTCTCTGGTAGAATTATAACTAGTGTTTGAAAGGATGTCAAGTTGTATCTTTTAAAGTATTTGATTGTATCATACTTTACATTCGACCTAATGAAATTATCATTTTAAATTATAATTTCTAACAATGATAAAAAAAAATTTGGAAATTTGATTTTTTTTTTCTAATGGTAACGAGTTTTTAACAATAATTTCATACAGTCATCCCAAAAGCTGTTAAGATGATTGAAGTAATTATTTGAACTAAGTTACTTTTACTTCGAAATCCTGATCAAGAAAAGATATAGCAACTGGTTACTCACTAAATATATATATATATAGTTTGATTTCAAATCACTAAACCTTGTAAAATTTTCTTTTAATCAAGAAAATACTTAAGCCAAATTTGAAAGTAATACCAAATCCTAGACAAATAGTTGTGACAACTTGTAATCCAAATGTCTATATGTAATTCATATTTCCCCTCTATTTTTCTAATAAGTAAATTGTCATGCTTTACAGTTGCGTGATTTGTGATTCCTTGTTGATTAACCATCTTGGCTCATTTTAGAGCGCTTTGTCCGTTTAAGCAATTCTTGTGTTCATGTTATCTTTTGATATTTCTCTGTACTGAAAGGTCATTATTTTAATCCAAGTTTGAAATTATCGAATGTATTGGCCTGGTGGCTTATCGTTTGAGCTTACCGCAAGAACTAAGTTGCGTTCATAACGTGTTTCACGTTTCCAACCTTAAGAAATGTTTGGCCGAGTCAGACATTCAAATTCCGTTAGAAGAGATCAAAGTCGACAGCAAAATGTATTTCGTTGAAGAGTCGATCGAAATTGTGAACCGACAAGTAAAGAAACTTAGGCGCAGTTGGTTTCCAATCGTTAAAGTCTGTTGGGACTCGTGACTTGGCGCTAAATTCACTTTGGAAAGCGAAGAGCAATTCAAAGTCTAGTATCCTCATCTCTTTCTGTCACCTACTGCCTCCAGTTAAACTCTGAGGGACCAGAGTTCCTTTAGGGGGGAAGACTGTGAGAACACGGAATTTCGATAATTTTCTTTTAACTGTTATACGTGCTTATTCACACTTTCACCACATTCCTTATTTATTTTACAGTGATTACGTGTCATCCTCGGCTTTTAGTTAAATATAAAATTCTACGAATTTCGCTAATTTACGATATTATTTAGCAAAATGCCCAAACTTCATGTTTGTAATTTATATGAGGTTTTATCACATTTTATATGTCTTATTATTGACTCTTTGCCTTAAAAATAATGAAAAACGACATCTTGAGCAATTACAGACGCAATGGTGAACTTTTGCGTTTTTGCGTTTTCCGGCTGTCGGACTGGGTTTTCGGGTCCGAACGTCGCAATAAAATTTATTTTTATGTGATTTCTAGTTGTTCTTGACTCCTTGATCAAACTTAGTGAAATTCGGGCCAAACGAGTGTTTACGAGTAATTTTAAAGAAATTTCGTTTTAAAGATAAACGAGTCTCGGTTTTCGTCGGAAACGACACGTTATTTAAACCCGTAAATTTTCGAGAGCTTAACACTAAAATTTTGGGCCATTTTGGAGTATTTTCGGCTGGAATTAATCTTAGGGAGCCCATATTGACTTTTTTTGACCATTATACTTAAACAATGATACCAAACAAACACATCTACAAAACATTTGAAATAAAAAAAAAACAACAACACAGTTCTTTCCTCTTGCTCCTTAGGCCGACCCATCACCCCACCCTCCAAAACCACTGATTTTTTTGATTTGAGGTAAATTACTACTAGTCCCATGACTGTTTTTCAATTCCTAATCAAACCCATGTGTTAATTTTAATATGCATCAAGTTTTTGCATGAGATCAAAAATAATTAGATCTTATGATTTAATGATGTTTTTTATGAAATTGTATGTTTGTTTTTGTTGTTCCAATGCATAAAACCTTATTTTGTTGGATAAAACTTTGATTTGGGTATGTTATTATGACCTAGGGCCACGAAATTTTTATGATCAAGGAGGAAGAAATCGAGGTTGTTTGTGTTTTGGTTGATTCATACTAGTTGTGAAGGTATAATCCTAACTAGTGTTTTGATTTTGATGTTATTAGCATTTTTGATTCACTTTGGTCATTGATTTTGAAATAATGGGTGAAACCCACTGATGTTATGAATACTTAGGGCATATTAGGACTTAGGACACTTGCGTGGCGATTTGGTATAGCTTAAGAGTTGCTTGTTCGCGATTAGGTTGCTAATTGGGGTCGTTTTGATAGTATGGAAATCACCACAGAAACAAACATGTCATGGCAAAATTTTCTTAAACATATGACCTTGTTTTTATTTGAAAAATGGATACCCACTGATGTGCTTAGTATGTGGTGAGTTGGATGGAAACGGGAAGTGTCCGGATGTGCCCGGAACGGCCGTTTTACTAAACTATGTCAAATCTGAATGTTATGCTTAAAACGTGGGTAAATTGACTTGGGTAAAAAGGATGAATTTATGATTTTATAACTTTTTTCAGTAGGTGCAATCATAAGACAACTTTTCTTTTTGGTTTGGTGTCAAAATCTTATACCATTTGGGATTTGTGCTCAAGTTACCGAAGGCATCGTAAGACGTTTTCAACTTTCTGTTTTGATAGTCTGCCACTAAAAATGGAATTCCCGTTGATTGAAAATAGTTCTAGGTCTGTTTTTGCCCAACTTAGAAAGGTAAGAGAAATACCTATACATGTCAAGAAATGTCACCTTCTGTACTATTATAGATTTTTAGATATGACCAATTCTTCAAAGCCATTTTCAGAAAACTGAATGCAGTCCCTTGTTTTGGTTTTTCAAACCGAGTCTTAAACGTGTTCGGAACCCACACATAAATGCTTGGACCATCATTTAAGGTTAATGTCATGTTAAAACAGTAGGTTCAAGGTATTTTGGTCAATTTCAACTTAAGCTTAGGTCTCGCCATCGCACGCAAGTTACCTAGTCATACTATGTCCCGCCACTACTAAAACGTTATTGCTTCATTGAACGCATTCTTATTACGCGTCACCATTGCATAGGTCCGTGAAGACTTCTTTTTGCTCAGCCCCTTTTACCTTGTGATTACTTACTAAAGGTGAGTTCATAGCCCCTTTTCTTATATACTTGTTACAAATTGCGGGGTGAGAATAACATGCGTGGAATACAATCATTTAAAACTTTTAGTATGCTATTCAAGAACGGTACGCTTCCCCAGATTATACATTTACTTATTGCATTAGTACCTTAGTCAAAAAGCCCATACATCATGAACCGTTAGTTCACATTTTGCAAGCGCGAATGTTGTGGATGGATCCATCGGGATTAACAATCCCCGTCCCGATTACCTTGACGCACTTACATTTAATTACCTAAGTATTTTGACTAGATACTTACTAGGGGTAAAACATTTATGTTAAAGCTTCGGCGTCGTGAGCTATTGCAATAAATTAATATAAATGATTTTGTACGACGGTACTAAATCATATCCTGTTGCTATTTTATAAAACTAATGTTTGTATTTCACATTACCACTTATTAAACCTATGAATTTCACTCAGCTTTTATGTTGACATATTTACATGTTATTTCTCAGGTAATGCTAATGCTAAATTTTGCTAAGGATGGGAGCCCGCAGGATCCGACAACTGGACGATTCCATGTCATTATTGGTTGAAACTTTTGGAAAAACTAATTATGCCATGTTCATCATGCCAAATAAAAGTACTTTTATGCACTAAGACTATTATGAGTATGTTGGTAAAACTATGTGACTTTTGTTGATGTCATATTATGCAAATCTGGGACCATATTTGTATATTTTATTCCGCAGCTTTTGAATAAACTCGTGAAGTGTGTCATATTATTTGCTTTGTCTTTTATTTACCTTATTGCCATGTATGTTGTTACCATGATGTGGGACCCCACAATGCTTACCTGTCCCGTTACCAGATTTTTGAGGTCTTACATCATGACCATGAGGTAGAATTTCTGGTTGATCAGGAATTGGTTGCTCAAGGTATTTAACCAAGTCATCAGTTTCGAGCGCTATCCGAAGAGCACGATACCAATCAACAAAGTTACTCTCAGTCAACTTCATCTTTTCAAGGAATGACTTAACAAACGTGTTGTTTAAGCAAGAGTTTTGATTATTCATCTACAAAATAAAAGTTCAACGATTAGTATTTTCGATAATTACATTCTCAAAGAATTAACTACCCAATTAATCAGGTTGAGACTAAGATCCTCGCTTGCACTCCCACTTAATATTAGAGGTCCGACCGTCTAATATCAAGTAGGGAAAGAGGTAAGCGACGGGCGTTAATTGCATTACAAGTGCAACTCTTAGATTTTATGAGACGGTTCATGAAGTTTATTTGTTGTAGAGTGTTTGGATGGGATGTTCTCTCATCTCTTTCGAGCACCTTTGAACATCTCAAACAAACTTGTTCTACACGTAATAAAGTCATGAGTATGTTTCATCTCATCTTTATGCCTCGGGTTCCGAATCTGATCGGGAACTCGACTTTAAGTCGTACCAATTTGAAGCAGCAATTATTGGCAAATGTCTGACCAGTGACAAAGATCGCCTCGGGTATGTAATTCGCCCTAGGTCTGACCAAATGACGAAAAACAACTACAAGTGCTTCTAAATTGGATGGCATAGACTTAAAAATTTCAAATAGGTATCACATAAGTTTTAGAAAAACAAATGTCAAAGTGTGTAAAAGAATGCATGCAATTCATTCTCTTAGCACAAGTTAAGAAAACAATTTATTAACTTTTTTTGGTTTAGGCGTGTTTTACCGCGGGAGAAGATTAAAGAGAGATCAAACCCTATATCCTACTCTTCATGCACCTGAAGGTGCAAGTGCTTGGGATAATTATCCCATAAGTGCCGAAGCACCTATGGAACACGGGAGAAGATTAAAGATCCCTCAAACCCTAGATAGCTCGACTAGAGCAAGAAGTGTAATAGCAAGTCCATCATTAGTAAAGACACAAAACGGTGTTGTAATTTTAAGTATTCTAAACTAATTAATTTTGCAAATCACGTTGTTGAGAAGATAGTTTATAAGCCATCATTATGGTATGTAAGCCCAACTCGAGTGACAATATGATTTCGCAAAAACAATTAGAATACAATAAAAACAAGTTTCATAGTTCTTATGTCAATATTAAGATTTGTTCAAAAATCAAGATTTTAACAAATAACACATAGCCGATTCGCAAGGAAAATATGGTGTATTAATATGACATAGTTTTAAAGCTAGTTTCGATATAAGTTCAATCCGTTTTTATGATTCCTAGAATCTTGAATTATTACGTTTTGCAATTCATAATGGAAAACAAATAAGCACATAAAAACAGACAGAAGGGGGTAGAAGCAGAAGACAGACTCTATATGAAAGCGGTAAATCATATAAGATCCAAGTCTCGAATGAGTCTTCCCCAAATTGAGGACCAAAGACCCTCATCAAGTTTTCGAGCATGGTACTTGATGACGTGCAAAGTATCACAAACGTGAGATGCAAAGGTCTTTGACGGATAATAAAAAACAAAAGTAATTATTAACCGGTTCAATTTAAACCTACCCAATTTTAAAAGATCTAGATCAAGATTAAAACTTTATGACAAGTATGCATGTAATTGTCATAAAAACATAAATAAAAGAGATTTTAAAGCGAAGCAAGCGTGTTTTATTCTATGTGTAACCCATGAATGCCATACGATTGACTCTCTCATACCACTGTTGGGATTTAGAACTAGTTAAACCATTAACTACGAGTACGCAGCGGAATGGATCTAGTATAACAATCATGATTAACACATAATAAAAACAATAATAAAACCAACCTTTAATTAATTGAATAAATCATTTAATGATCTTGATCTTGAAGCTATAACGGTAAAGTAACCGTCCTCTAACGATTGCTCACACGACACGTCAAACGAACACACCACGATGCTAGTGGTAACTTCACTTCGATAGATCTTGCAACTTAAAACCCTAAGATCCAAAACCCTAATGGGATTGCGTAAGGATCCGGTTTATAGATAGTAACAAGATACTTGAAAAATCACCAATAAACCCTAATTAGGGTTTACAATAAATCGGACCACAATGGATTACTAAAACCTAGATTATGAGATCTAGGGTTTAGTTATAAAGCTTAGAGGGAACGGTGTGGCGGCGAGGCAGGCTCGCCGCCGCTCGCCGCCCTTCGCTGTTACACCGACCCCCCCTCTCGCCGGTATTCAAATGTCACAAAGTGACATTGCTCGTTGGAAAAAAAGGTGGGGCCCAAAGTTTTTTATTACCGTTTGAAAACGGCTAATTTCATTAAAAAAAAAAAAAAAAATTTTAACTTTTTATTCTTATAAATACCACCCAAACTTCTTTAAAAACCACACACAACAAAAACATTCAATTAAACTTTCATAAAAAACTTCAACATGAGCACCTCGTCGGATTCGTACCAGTCAGATATCGAAGAAATGGAAGAAGTAGAAATGGTGTGGAAGATTAACGAAGAGGAAGAAGATGAAGTTCATTCACATCGCAGGAGACAAAGAGAACTCCGAGATAGAGACGTACATTCAAGGCTTCAACGGAACCTCATTGAGCATGTTTGGGCACAAGATCAACCATGAATAATCGACCGTATTGTATTTTTTTTTAAGTAGTTGTATTTTTATTTGAAGTATTTTGTAATTTTTTATTTTATGAAATGAATTTTTATTTTGTGTGAAAATTGAAAAATTAAATAAAATGGTGAGTGGTGGGACCCAAGTGAAGAGGAGAGAGACTAGTTGTGATAAAGGGGGTGTTTTTGGAGAAGAGGAGAGAGATTAGTTGGTATGACGTGGCGCTGATGTGGCGCAGTGAAGAGGTAAACACCTCTTTGTGATACCTTTCCCTCTTAAATCTTTATAAGAAAACCACCAAGAAGGATCGATCTTATAAAGGTTAAACCTTTATGTGTGATTTTAGGTTAAAGGAAAAATTCGTTCGGTTTGGGTGTGGGGGTGTTGCGATCGGACGAAACACAAGGAGAGGGAGAGACAAAATTTGTGAGGGGTATGAGATTGTATTTATACACATCCTAGCACCTCCTCAAAATTATTAAGGCCCAACCCAACACCTAAATTAAGTAATTATCCACCAAATCAAATATTAGGAGATATTTACTTACCAAAACAAATAACAAAAAAAACTTCTAGAACACCCCATATATATATATTCGGCCGAATAGGCCTAGGGGTTTCTAGAACTTGATTTGTTTCCAAATTCAAATAACGCACTCGCCTTTAATTAATTAAAACCCGTCAATTAATTAAACCACCGTTAATTAAATAAAACGTGAAGTTTTTATTATACGTTTAATTATAAGTAATAAAACGTAAATAAACGTGTGTTCTCCGTATTGAGTGTGTGCCCCCGATAGACTCACGCATTTACCGATGGCTAAACGATCGCATATCTCAACAGAATAATCACCCGTACGTACAAAAGATGGTCAGAAATTATTTTCGTGATAATTTTATGTTACTTGATTTGTGGAATATTAAGTAATATTATTATTTTGATGAGTAAAAGTAAATTTGAAAATGTAATGTTTTTTTTTTTTATGCAGATTTGAAAATGTAATGTGAATAGCAGTCTCTAAATGGACATCTGCACATATGTACGCCACAAATCAAGGAAGCATAACTGTTAATACATGATTTTGCCATAATATTATAAACTTATTAATCATCTGAAAAGAATATTAGCGATCTTGACGAACTTAGCTTCACGAAAACTATTTTATTTTATAAACGGACTTTTTTGGCTGTAAAAAAGTCGTAGAAACTGAATAATGAGTTTAATAGGACAAAAAAGAAAGTTAGGAGTACGTGCTGAAAAGTTTATTTCTACTAAT
Organism: Glebionis coronaria; assembly: GCA_025667525.1. Lineage (NCBI taxonomy): Eukaryota > Viridiplantae > Streptophyta > Magnoliopsida > Asterales > Asteraceae > Glebionis > Glebionis coronaria. The sequence continues at coordinate 367,028,082 of CM046880.1, read as the reverse complement.
AACAGACATATATTATTACTCCATGATGTAGAGTATTAAATATCAAGTGGTAAATAATGTGACACCAAATTTCAACTCATAGTCTTGTCTCCGACATAGGTTATCAACAAAATTTAATTCCACGCTCATTTCCATGTGTTCGAAGAAACATATATAATAATTCAAATGTGGCGCGCATATCACTTTGCAATAATGTTACATACAGTATCTTTTTAAGATGTTATCAAATTTATCCAAAACTGATGACAAAAACACCAATAGAAATTTAAAAATGACTACACGAAAATTGTTTTACAATTCTATTTACTAGAGATGTAAGAAGCTTTCTTTTTTAAGGTAAGGTACAATGGTAATTTAGTCTGATGTTTTTTACTGACATTTTAGTTTTTTTTTTTCTTTTTTTTATGATTTACAGGCTATTTGTTTTCACATCAAACAACTTAGTTCTAAAAAAAATATTTTTTTTAAATTAAATTTTATTAAATAAAAATATTACATAAATAATTGAAAAAACATTACATAACTATTTAAATAAAATAAAAATATTACAATAATAATTATATTAAAATATTGTTAAAAATAATTAAAGTCGACTTAATTAAAAATTAAGAGAGTAAAATGTATAAAATAAAACTAACTCTAAAAATAATCATATTAATATATGTTGTGAAAAATTAAACAAAGCTTAATATATTAAAATTTAAAAATTTATTATAAATTTTATCTAACTAAAACATAAATAAAACTAATATGATATAATCTAAAAAATGAAAATAATAAAAATAAAACTAAGAGATAGATACGAGAGATGTTTTAATTCGGTCATATATACGAACGAGTTGGGAGAGTCGATCGTTTCGATTGGTCGCCACATCACAGTCGACCGAGTATGAATTCAGTCGATCGAGTTTCACTCGATCAGCGATTCAAGCAGCCTAAAAAGGATGTAAATACATACAGAGTAGTTCGGTATAGATTCGTGTATAGCAAGTAGAACTACTTGGCTAAAATAAAAAATATTGGAAAAGTGGAAAAGGAGGTCTAACAATAACGTGATCAATAAGATGACAAGAGCTTAACAACTTATAACAGCAAGCAACAGTCTTTTGAAAATATTGTAACATAAAAAATGACTTTCCAAATAATAAAGCCAAAACAAATCAGATGTAATGTGACAGATTCGTGGTTATGCACATTCTCTACTACATAGTGAAGATAAGTGTTATTAAGCCATTTTTTTGGCATAAAAAGTGGGATTAAACTTAGGCTAGTACGCTTAAAAGGAACTAATATATTTACAAAAATCAGTAGTATTATACAACTATCATCAAGAAAATCTTCATTGGACAATTGGAGATATACTTTTTGTGCAAATGCTTCATGACATTTCTCTACTTTTAATGAAAAGTAGCTACATATAAGCGTTTGGACGTTAGGCAAAGCTGGTATTCTATTTTCTTTGTGAGGGTTTAGATGAACAAAGCAATTTCAAGAAAGCTATAAAGAATTAGACAACCACCCTTTTTTATGGACCAAAATAAGCCACTCTGGTTAGATAACTTTTAGCAAAAGTTCTAAAAAATATGTCCTAAAAAACAAGTACTACGTATTTGAAAACCTTTAGAAACTCATTGCCACAAGTAGGGGTGTCAAAAAAGTTGATCCGACCCGAACCCGACCCGAACCCGAACCCGAATAATCATATTCGGGTCGGGTCACTCGGGTCCAAAAGCGTATTCGGGTCAATTCGGGTTGACCCGAATTGACCCGAGTTTTAATTAAGCTCGGGTTCGGGTTATATATTTTTACCCTTGACCCGACTTGACCCGACCCGAGTTGACCCGAACCCGACAACCCGACTTGACCCGACTAAAATTAGACTTTTTACATTGTTTTAGTACAAAATTAGGCCACTTTTTACATTTTTTCCTCAAACTCGGGTTGACCCGAACCCGAGTTGACCCGACCCGAATTGACCCGACCCGAATTGACCCGACCCGAATTGACCCGAACCCGAGTGACCCGAGTTCTAATTAGGCTCGGGTTCGGGTTATATATTTTTTACCCTTGACCCGACCCGAGTTGACCCGAACCCGACCGGGTCAACCCGAATCACACCCCTAGCCACAAGCCTATAAATTATCATGGTTATAGTTTGGACCAAGGTTCTAAAAGGTACACTTTGGTGACCCAAAAGCGTCACTAATGTGTGAGCCGTGGTCTCGTCATTACGATATAAACATTGGTGTTGACTTTGAACGTGGCGTTAAAAGATGAGCAAATGCGAGCTAATTCTCAAGACGTGGCGTTATTTTTAATAGCTTTCGGAGATTTTTTTTTTGGTTATTTTGTAACTAAGTTATTTTTTTTCCTAGTCATTTTTTAAGTTTTAACTTAATTTTAAGTACAAACTTAATATATGACTATATGTCCACTTGTATATAAAATATATGATTTAAGTTTATTTGGATAACAAACTTTATTTGCATACTAATGAACTAATCTCCACCAGTCATCTACATCTTAATCTAATAGATAAGATTAAACATAAAACCTATTTTCCTCTTTTTTTCCAAACATTAATATCTTTTAAATCGTCAATCGTTATACGAAAAAAATATACCATTACGACGGGCATTTAATTACCTTTCTACAGATATGCTATATGATATACTTTCGTCAAAAAAAAAATCCGTTTTTTTCGGTAGTCTATCATATATGATACTAAATATCATATATGATAGTAAAACTGGTATCATATATGATATAACTTATCATATATGATATAAACCAATATCATATATGATTCAATAATAATTTGTAAGATAACACTAATATCATATATGATGAAACACTATTATCATATATGATATTTTACGCAAATTTAAAAAAACGAAAAAAAAGACGATTTTTTTTTTCTTCAAAAGTATATCATAATGCATATCTGTAGAAAGCTTCTTAAATGCTCGTCGCGATGGTATATTTTTTTCGTTTAATGCTTAACGGTTTAAAAGATATTTAAATTCTAAAAGTAAATGAAATAATTAAATACTTTTAATATTATCCATTAGATGAGGTTGAGATGAATGATAGGAAAGAGTCCCTTGGTATCCAAGATAAATATGATATCCAAAATAACTCTAATATTAGTTTATTAGATAATTTTTAAAATGATTATCGCTTTGTCACGTTTTAGAAAACATCATTATTTTACAAAGCTCTTAAAGCTTGAAGCTTAAAGGTGCCGCTATATCACATTTCACGCTATTTGAAACTCTACACGATTATTAAGCGACCATAAAAGTTATATTTGGAGTTACCACAAGTTGAAACTTTCTATACTCATCTTTTGGATCGGTAACTTTAAAATTCATAAACTGGTACAGTTATGATGATACAAGACCCAAACTTTGGGCGCAACTTTATTTAAAAAGTTAGATTTTGACCATTATTGAGGAGCGTCCTTGTAGTGGAGATTGAGTTAGGGTGTGTCGGTCAAGGTAATAAGTGTTGACCACCTAAGTGTTGACCACCTAAGTGTCATGTTTCGGATGAGGATGCCCTTTTATGAGCAAATAAGTGTCCTGCAAATTGAGGGATAGCTTTGAGAGGGATAGCTAGACATATTTGGTTCGCCACTAGCAAAATTAGAAGACTACCTATAAGGCTGCTCACATTAACGATCTAATTCAATTTTTATTTTCTTCACCGTGTTTCTTCAACGATATATAAACGACGATTTATTTTACATTAAAATGATCAAGTTTTTCTTTATATAAAAAACTAAAATTCATTAGAAAACCATTAGATAAATTATTTTAAAAAATTACATGAACACTGTCAAAATCTTTATATACTAGTTTTGTGGTTTGTTGCTTCATAAGCCGTTTGACAAGACTTCATAAATAACACAAACTCGCTAGGTATATGAAGGAATACGTACACGTAAATAATATATGTCGGAAAAACGTCTCGAGCATATGAAGACACACACGTTATACGTAAGAACAATAACCAATTAATATATATGATATATTACTTAAGTGTTAACTTTCAAGACTTAAAAGCAAAATAAATAAAAAGAAAGACAAAGAAAAGGAAACAAGGAAAATCTGTCCCCTTTCTTTATTCTGTCGCATCTCCTCAAAAGAGGATCTGAGCTTATTACTTGGGCTTCAAGTTATTGTAACCAATGTTTTAAAACCCGGGTCTTAGATCGACCCGGTCGAGTCGTCGGGTCCGGGTCGACCCGGGTTAACCCGGTTTTTTTAAAAAAAAAATCAATATTTTTTTATAATTAACAAAATTATACTTATAAAAACCATAAAAACTTACGTATATTGAAAATATAAATTGTTTACCAACCAATATAATATGTAGAAATAAAATTTCGGCGCAAATACGTAAAATTAGATTTTTTTTTTCAAAAAAATCCCGAAAAATTCGAAACCCGGCCGGGTCTTGAGAACCGGGTTGACCCGGGTCACCCAAAACCCGCCAGGTTTCGAAAATATGAAACCTGGGTTAATATGACCCCTTTTTTTGGCCGGAACCGGTTCAACCGGTTGAACCGGCCGAGTCGACCCAGGTCTGAAAACATTGATTGTAACTATAAAAGGAGGTTTAAGGAATTCATTATTTACTAATGGAAGATATCCTTAAACCCTAAAACCTCTCATTTCTCTCCTTGGTGGTGTGCCATCGGTCGAACAACCCAAGAATTGTTTAGGTTTGTATAGTTGACCGGAAATAAACTATAGGTTTTTTGTGTTGATTGATTCAAATGTATTTGGTTATTGGTGGTTTAACACACGTTTATTAGCATACGTTATTTTTTGCTTTTAACATATCATGTGTGTCAATATAAAGAAATCATACTTTTATTCTTGGTGGTTCTTGACTTATAGTTTAACATTAACGGTGATTTGATCATATAGCTAATAGGTACACATGTTTATGTTAATTACATGAATATGTGTGATCTTACTTATATTCCGTTGCATACTCGTGATAAGTTAAGTGTTAATATGACTAAGGTTTTTAGAATTTCAACAGTGGCATCATGAGCCAGTCACATATGTTTGTAACTACATTAAAATCGATATCAAGAACTTTAATAAATTTTCTTGGTTTGATGTTGTCATGAATTTTTATTAGATGATTAGGGTTTTATAAACCTTAATTAGAGTTAATAAAATTATTTGACAAAACCTAAGTTGTATGCAATTTTATGATAAATATGTCGTTAATTGTTAATTAGTCGTTATTTATCGCGTTATTTATCGCGTTATTAATGGTTAATATGATAGATCCATGGCGAGTCATGCTACTTTGCCATGGAATATGTGTTTGGATGTTAGACACATGGTTATCGATTAATTGTTAATGGTTTATGTAGTTGGGATGTGCGTAAGTCATAGTTAGTATTTTATACGGTCGGGAGTACGTGGGCCTAAGGGGTCATACTTAGTCATCGAGATCATCTTTTGTTAAGTTATACAATATAACATGTCTATATTAATTGTGTAAACTTAGTTTGATAAAAGTGTATAATTATCGGTAATTAATTAATAAGTTGAAAGATTTAACAAGGATTAATTAATAAGACTTAATACTTTAAGGTAATTAGTGTAATTATATAATCAAGTAAATAGAAAGTCAAAAACTAAAACCAAATACCGTAATTGTGTATTCGGGGCGACCATAGTAACAAGAAAAGGAAGAGGAGATTTTTCTTCTAGAAAGATTTATTACTTGGAGGTTAAGATGATATCTTTACCATAATTAGTTCAAGGCTCAAGTATATAAACACATGGATGTGAATCATTGTTTCATAACTTTAAAAAACAAAAATCTCTCTCTCTCTTTACTTTGTGTAGGTCGACGGCTAAAAACCCCCCCACAAAGGGTTTCGGGTTTTGATTTTTATTAAGATCTAGCAATCGAAGATGGTTGATTGAAGATTCGTGTGGACTATCTTAGAAAAGATCTAACTTGATCTTTGGTTTATTGGTGAATCGGTTGGTGTAACAAAATTTAGGGCTTCGTTGTTTTTCTGGTGATCTTCGTGTTCATGATCATCGTTTTTGGACTTATTGTATGTTTACATAATCTTATGTTAATTACATTGTATGCATAGTTGTTTGATCCTATCCGCTGTGTTTACTCATGATGCATGTATGCAAGATACATTGGGGTTGGTAAATTCTAACAGTGGCATCACGAGTCAAATCTATGCCATGTAATTACATAATAAATGCCTAAACTGGTGCAAAAACAATTTTTTCTTGAATAGTTAATTATGATTTAATTGAACATCTTTAAATTGGTTAATTGGATGCTATTAGATCCATAATTTTCTGAAAAAAACGAGTTTGCATGATTCTTAGGCTATAGCAAAACGTTAATTACAACTTCGTGTGCAATTTACGTGTTTTCCGATATGTTATGCATGTTTAAATCGTTTAAATACATGAAACATGATTACTAATTGTTATAATGCATGATTTAGTTGCTTAACATGTTTAGTATTTCTATGAGAATATGAAAATGCTAATTGAATCTGTGTATTCATGCTTAAAAGGAGTTTTATAAAATTGTTTTAGGGTTGTGATTTTTGACATTCGAACAGAAAATATATGTTATAAAATAGTTTGTACACTCTCAGAGGACGATTTGGTAATGGACACTAAAAACTTGATTCTACACAACTTTTTAGTTTAGTCGAAAGTTGGGGAAGACTTTTGCTATTCGATTTTCCCCTTGCAAAACAGATCCTGCCTAAAATCTTAAAATTGGATTTTTTAGATTTTCTAAATTTAATGCCCTATAATAAGTTATTTATGGTAAATATCTTACTTATTTATATTTTATATGTAAATATCTTACTTATTTTTTGGCCTTAATACACGTAACGATCTTTAATCTAGAATTAATTTTGTCGCCTTCGATAACCAAAGTTTTGTCATTCAGGGGAATCCTAACCTTTTTCTCACCACACAAGATAGATGTATTATACTGAGACAACCAATCCATCCTAATTATAACATCAAAACTTCCTAGTTCTATTATCATTAGATCGATTTGGAAGGAACAGTTCAAAAGATTAAGTGTACACCCTTTTAATATGCTATTGGTACTTATTATTTTTTCATCGGCCAATTCATTTTATATTTAACATCTAACTCAATGGGATCAATATCAATAAGGCTCTAAAAGTCGTAGATACGAAACTCTTATCAACACCTGAATCAAATAGAGTAGTAGCATAACGTTTGTTGAGTAGGAATGTACCAGTAACGACTTTCGGGTCTTGTTGAGCCTCAGCGGCTCCCAAATGAAAAGCACCACCACAATTATTTCCACCCTAGCCACCCTTGTTTAGCTTCCGACAATCCTTCTTCATATGACCCTTTTCATTGCAGTTGAAGTAGGTCACATTTTTGCCAAGGGCTCAACACTTGTTAGCCTTATGTCCCAACTTACCATAGCTATCACACTTCCAACAATCCCCAACATGCTTCTTGTTTTTACAATTTGGACAATCATCCTTGTTTTATGGTGCATCATTAACCATAGAAGTTTCATTGGCTCTCATCTATTTTGTTGACGGTTTGTGGTCGCGTAGGTTGTCACTGCCACCATCACAATCTCTATCACCCTTCCTTTTCTCACCGAGTGTAGCCTCATCCGCATTATCTTGAATAATTTGTGCCATAAGCTGGTAAGCCATACGGACTGCTTTATTAATGTCAGCCGGTTCAGATGAAGTCACATCACCACGGATGTTCTTGGTTAGACCGTGGATGTATTGTTCTACCTTAACATGTTCATGTTCCACCATCCTTGGGCATAGAAGTGCCAACTCGTGAAAACGGTTGGTATACCCATCAATGTCAGTCCCTTTACGCCTTAGGTTATACAACTCTTGTTCTAACATTTGAATCACACTACGATGACAGAATTCCTCAGTCATCCACCTTCTTACCACAACCTGTGGTGTCCCATAAGCAGCATCAATACCCATAGATGCGAGTCTCCCATTCCACCAAGTCAAGGCACGACCTTGTAGAGTAGCTGTAGCAAATTTAACCTTATCAACTTCAACATAGTTACTTATCCGGAAGACATACTACAGATTTTCAAAACATTGGCACAAACCCACAATACCCTCGTTTCCCTTAAAGTTTATGGTTTGCACTTCATAAATGTAGTGTAATCACAACTACTTAATACATGTGAATTAGGTAAGTTTGCACCACCAGTATTTGTCCCAACTCCACCATTTCCAGCAACGTTAGGTCCAGTACCATCAGTTCCACCACCTGAACCGCCAGCTCCGTCATCGGAACCGCCAGCCCCGCCAGAACCGCCAGCTCCACCAGAACCTCCGGCACCACCCGAACCACCGACACCATTGGTGAAATTAGCCATAATTTCTATCATAGTCGTCGCAACATGCTCACTAATAATTTGGCGCATTTGTGCCTCGGTCATATTCTTCGGTGGCATGATTCTGTTACAACATAAATCAGATCATAATGAGTATTCATTCAATGATTGTATTAAGATAACAAAAGAAATAAGAATTGTAGAAGAATTAAAGAATTTAGAAGGGATGATTGGATAAAGAGAATGAACTAACTAATTAAGGAATAATTAATCAAGAAGAAATCGAAACCAACGTAAGATTTTTTTATAGAAAAATCAAATTTTTATTCATGTAAAACGGCATATGTTTAAGCCCATATATTTATAAACCTTTAATTCCATAGGTCGACCGAACCTATGCAATTAAGTTTTCATAAATAAATGGTTCAATAATCTATAATTCCCTTGTTCGAATAAATGGTCAATTTATTTCTACAAGATAACGATAAGTCACCTTATTAAACATCCTTTGTATAACACAAAAGATCTAGATCGAATCCAACAAAAACCGATATAACGAATTTTTAGTGATATGGTATGGTCCTATTAGGCATGTGAATACCGTATCAATAAATATGAATTCCTTACAAACAATAAGTATAATTTCAGAAAACATGTTTCCAAAAACAACAAGAAATCAAATATCAATGAGAATAAAGATTAAATCTACTAAACGAGCTGAATAGATTGATAAATCAAGACTAAGAACCAAGGAATCAAAATCTTTGTAATCAAATAAATATTATCAAGAATGTTAACCATTTCATTGGGATCATGGATATCCACAACTTAGTTAGGCTCGGGAATAACGGGATTCACTTCGGGAATAAATAGCTTCGACGTTAGCTTTAGAATGGCTAGGGTCGCTTCGTGACAATCTACGTCGAATAAATATCTCGTATTAGTATAAAATTACCATTTATAATTAAATAAATGAAAATATAACTTGTAATTCACAAGTTCAAATAATCGGTAGTTACAACATATATATATATATATATATATATATATATATATATATATATATATATAGAGAGAGGAAGGTTAACGTAGGATAGTTGTTAACGTAGGAAGTATAGGAAGTAACGTGAATCGTTAGATGTATTAGTATATGATGTCATTTGATGAACTCTGGTCAATGTCATGTTGTAGATAACATGAAAGGAAGTGGCGATGCTTGTCCCGAGTAACTTTTTGATACATAATAAAAAGATACACGATAGCTTGCTACGAGTAACATTTTGATACATGATCAACAAAGATACATTGTTTCTCGACGTGATTAACTTTTTGATACATAATATACAAAGAAACGCGGTACCTTGCTACGAGTAACATTTTTATAGATAATTATAGACGAACATACACATAATACATAACTTCCTACACTAACTTATTTTAAGCACTATTTTACAAGAACCATATATATATATATATATATATATATATATATATATATATATATATATATATATATATATATATATATATATATATAAATACTTCTCAATCCAGTCCCATCGATAATTCAGAGATTTTGTTTACGATAGTTATAGTTAAAAGATTTCAAAATTTTTATTTTAGAAAAAATTTTCGTTCCCTATAACTTAACCTCTTGATACCAATCTGTAACACCCCCAAATTTCGGGTCATATGCGAAAGCTACATATGGGGTGCTACTTCATAATATAACAACTCAAGCAATAGAAAACGGCTCATTAGAATTGTTTTTAAAAAGTATCATTCAAATTAATAAAAGTTGATAAGTAATTCACAACATGGTCCCAAATATAAGTTCACAAAAGTTTGCAAGTTTTCCCACTTAAGAGATATCGAATGATTTTTCCACAAAATAATGAGCCTTTAACAACATTATTTTTCGCAAGCATCTGAATCCAACAATCGCCATTACCTTCAAGGACCTGAGATAAAACATGCTAAATCATCAACAAACGTTGATTGAGTCTATAGAGTTTATTTATAAACATTTCCGAACACAAATATATTTTAAAACCATCAAGAAATAACAATGTGGATCAAACAAAGTTATAAGGATTATTATAAGCATCATGACATTGAAACGTTACCATAATTTTGCCCACTATACACCTCGCTAAGTGTATTTTATACTCTCACACGCATATTCCATAATTAGGCCTCAAACGTGCTCAACGATAGCTAGTCGTCATAGGATGGGAGGGGTACCTCCAAAATAGTACTATTCCATGTATAAGCGTCTCCCATTACTCGGTAGCTAACAATTCATGATATATATATATATTGGGACTTTTATTCAGTGAATAAGAAACTTTTAATAATCAAGGCATCAGGCATACATCGGGTCTATTGTGTTCTATTTTTAAAACAAGCATGTTATCCCCCTCGCGGGTTTATAAAATCATCTTTAAGAATTTAGAAGCGAGGCTATAGACTCATCTTAGTGCAATACAACGAACGAGTGAACCGGACTGTAAAGAAATGAGAAAAGTATCCCAAAGTTTATCCGCGACCTACAAACGTGATCACGGCCTTAAATACGTGTTTTATAAATATGTAAAAACAATTATGCAAAAAAATCGATAAGATGCAATACATAAGCTAAATTGCCCCATTAACCGAGTTAAGGTGTAATCATATCCCATATGGTTTACCACCTGCATTTTCACCCTAGGTTAAGTGTTTAAGGCTTCATTTAATCATTTCCCTTTAGTTTGTACAACAAAACACCACAAGTTGATAAAACTCTAAACGTAAAATTCAAAATTCCCGATAAGGCTGTCTTGGAGAGGGCATATCTCCCAAACCATAAATCCATAAATCCATAAATCCATTAACCATGATGTTTTTACCTATGTAAAGGTCTTGTAATATATTTTCCAAATCATCTAGCCAATCAACTTGAAGGTTTATTCATTTTTCTAAATGTTCAAAATACTAACAGTAAGCAAGTGTAGTTTTAGGATAAATTGTTTTAGTCCGCCTTCATGGGAGTGGTACTCCCAAACCATTAAGGCTATGAACATGAGATTTTCACCCTTGGAAAGCCTCATGAATATAGTTTTTAAAAAGTTCAGCCATTCATTTTGATTCATTCCCAGTACACAGGAAACTCAGTTTCATTAAGAGGTGGTCAAGTCAAATTTTCAGCCTAAAAGTTTACTTTAGCCGTTTTGGTCATAAATCACAAACCGTGATAGTAATAGACGTGAGATCAGTGGATATGTTCAAGTTATGATGTATACTAAATCCCCATATTTTAATAAGAAAATTTATAGTTCAAAACATGTAGCAAAAGTCTATTCAAAATTGTTAGTCTAGAATTAGGTCTTTACTGTATTTCGGTCATATCTTGCTAAGTAATTGGATTTATTAGGTGATTTTTCCATCAAAATCACCGCAAAACAAAGGCCTACATGTCGATGGTGATAAATCAATATGGTAACTTTTATATTTCAGTGTAAAAACCCACTTTTCACAGCCCATGAATTTTATAATTTTTCCTTTATGTTTTCAACTAGTTAACAATAGATCCATACAAGATTAACACATGCATTATCATTTTAGTTCCTTGATCATTAAGTGAAATATTAATACATATACATACTAGAAATTAAAATCTAAATAAGGGGTTTTCATGGTTACCAAAGAAGATGAAGATTTCTAATGCAAGATAACCCACAACCAAGCTATGGATTGAAAGTCTTTAAACCACCCTTGTTCTTCACCCAATACCACTTTTCCTACCACCTTGATTACCCAAATAATATGTATGAATATCTATTTAATCTCATCCCCAAAACCCCCTTGAAAACCTTCTTGAAAATCCCTTTTTAGTAGCTCCAAATAATGAAGATAAGCACTAGGTAGTCATATTCACTAGTGTGTTAATAATTTGATCTCGTAAAAAGTTTGAATTTGGTGTTTGTGTGTTGATAGTGAACGATCAAGAGTGAGAGAAAAGAGAGGATATGATTGATTTTTAGTTTGAAATGATAAATGTGTGTAAATTTTGCATGTTGATTGTTATGAATAAAAGTGATAAATAGCCACCACCCCCACACTAGCCAATTAAAAAGAAGCCTTATACTTTGTTATCTTCACCCACCTATAAGGTGTAAGTTAAGTGGGTTTATTTTTTTTTTCTTTAGGTATGTGATAGGTGTGAAACACCCATCCTTTTACCACTTAATTATAATGAAAACGAGACCATAACGTGTATTTAATGTCATAAATGTCGGAATTATGCGTGCTTTGTGTTTTTGTTGTGATTTAGGATCAAATTGTGAAAAGGGAAGAAAAGACGGGATTGCACGGGCTTTTATCGAAGAAAAAGACAAAAGACGAAGTCAAGTGATCAAGAGTGCAAAAAGAACGGAAGTCCAAGGCCTATTCTGAAGATTTATCGAAGAAGAAAGTCTAAAGACGGAAGTTTAATTAAGCCGAAGAACTCAAGTCTAATTTATGAAGAAATTACAAGACGAGTTTAAATTAATCCAGAGACAAAGTCTGAAAAGTCGAAGAATTTAGAAGATTAAAGACTAAAGACGAAGGATTAAATGAGAAATTAAGAAAGAAGAAAGAGAGGAGGAAGCTTCCTCCCACTTCCTCTCCTCCTCCTATAAATAGGATCATTAGTGATTTTATTTGTTTTTGTTGGCTAATAGTGACAATTAGTCTTCTACCTTTAATACTTGCACATTTAGTTTTCATGTCATTTCATTAATTGTCAATTTTAGTTACCTTGACTTGCACCTTAATTTCTTTAATTCCAAGTAAGTTTACTTTTCATGTTATTGAATCTTTACTTTTCTTGTTAATATCCTATCTACCTTTCTTGTTTAATCTTTATGCTTTATGTTTATGTTCGTGTTCTTAAGTTTTTATTGATTTGATTAAGTGGGTTTTGATTATTTTGATTATTATTGTTAGTTTTATTGATTTGGATTGATAGATTATCATTAGTTGATCATTTGTGGTTAGTTTGGTTTAATATTTTGGTTGATTTTGGTTAGATTGGATTAAATTCGTGTCCTATCTATTTTCCTTGTTCTTCGCATAATCTGTTTTTCCAGGTTATTCCGGATCAGCAATTTATTCCAAACCAGCAGTTTATTCCGGATCAAGTGTATATTCCAGATAAAGCAAGTATTTCGGATAAACCAATTATTCCGAATAAAGGTGTTATTCCGGACGAAGGGCATATTCCGAATAAACCAACATTCCGGATGAAGCGTTATTCCGGATGAACCCCTTATTCCGAATGAGCATCTTTTTCGAATCAGCCTGTTATTCTGAATGAACCGGATTTAATCCGAATAAATTATTCCGGATCAACAGATATTCCGAACGAAGTGTTTATTCCGGACGAAGGATTTATTCCGGATCAACGTTTATTCTGAGTGAAAGGTAAATTCCGGATGAACCCATATTCCGGATGAGTCTTTTATTCCGGTTGAAGAGTTACTCCGGATGAATGTTTTATTCCGGGTGAAGCACTTTTTCAACATGAGTATTTTTATTCCGCATGAACAAGATTATTCCGGATCAAGGGTTTTATTAAGGTATTACGAACGGAGAAGAATTATTCCGAGCGAAGGTGACATTCCGAAACGAGTAATTATTCCGAGTGAGGTGTTTTTAGTTTATTTTAAGTTTATGTTTTTAAATTCTTAAGCTTTACTTTTCCCGCCTTTTTACTTAGTCGCACTTTAAGTTTACTTGCCTTAGATTTATTTTAAGCTTGCCTTTAGTTTAAGTTTAAGTTTGCCTTTAGGATAGTTTTTAGTTTGCGTTATTTACTTTAATTGCCTTTTAATTTCTTGGCACGCTTTAATTTTCCGTCATTTATTTTCAATGATTTTCAGCATTATTTACCTGCCTTTTACTTTAAAGTTTGTGCATTTTCCTTTTACTACAACGACACAACATTTGTTTTCACCAAAAGACGACTGAGTCGCACATTCTTCCCTTTCTCAATTCGAAAAGATCGGACGATAAAATTTTCTTACTAGGCAAAAAGCTTCGTATTCCCTTTCTCTATCGAAGATAAGTGGTCTTTTCCTTGTAATTGTCCTCATTTTAACCGGAAAATTGATTTTTCGACATTTTTCAAAATTTTTGATCTATTTTGGCCTAGTAGTTTTACCTTCGTATAGTTATTTTCTTTCTTTACTAGAATAAATTTTAATAAAGTGGTTTTAGTTTTCAAATGTTGTGAATCTTTTGACTCAACCCGAGTTTACTTATCTAAGTTTACTCTAGCTAGTATCCTTAACGTGTTTAAGTCAAGTTTTGCTAGGCTTTTATATAGGGAGCTTTAAAACGCGAAAGTCTTAACTCTCACGGGTTAAGAACAAGAACTTTTCGCAAGTTCCTATAATTGATCCTAGAGAGTCGTTCATCAAGGGAACTTTAAAATGCGAATTCTAAACTTGAAAATTCTAAGAATTTGCAAGATCCTATAGATGACTCGAAAACCCAAAACTTTGATTTAATAGGCTAAGCATCCACGAGTCTCATTTCTTGAGATTTTAAACTGTGAAGGACGAGAGATGATAGAGTCAATTATAAGTTTGGTATCCTTTCGTGAATCTATGTGAGTTAATTATGAGCCTATTCTCCCATCGCTTGCTAATAAATTTATCTGCAATAAATAAGGTTGTACGATTTGAAAAGTTACTTAGCTTCTAGCCCAAGATCGTTTAAAAGTTGCTCGATATGGATTAGAGTTCATAGCCAAGGCATAACTTATTGAAGCGGGACATGAAGATTGGCAAGTCTGAAAAGGCCCTAACAAGGCATGAGGGCTACACTTTGTTGCTAAAGGTCCCAAGTGATGTGAAGAATCATTTATCAAAAATCAATATGAAGGATCGAGACACACGACGAAAAGCAAATACTCCCCAAAAGATCATGGAGAAGTCTATCCAAAAAGGCCCTAACAAGGTATGAGGATAAATAGATCCAAGTCCTAAAAGGAGGCAGATCGTTGTATATCAAAGTCCAAAATAAAGATTGGAGAAAAATGAAGAAGTCGTGGTCTAAAGATTAAGAATCTCTCAAAACTTCAAGTGAAGAAATTCCTATTATGAAGAGAAGACCATTATTTCATGAACGTCTCTCAAGATTCGAAGTATGAAGTCGCTGCCAAATATCGGTCCGAGAAAGGTCTCAAATCGTGAAGCGAGTTATGCCAAGATATGAACTTTATGAGGCCCCGAGAAGCAGTTTTAAAAGATTTTGTCCTTTAGCTAACTATTGATTAAATCGTCCCACTTTATTTTCAGCCTTAATAACTATCGAAATAAGTCAACAATGCATCCTCGTGATCATTTAAGACAATAATAAAATATAAGATATACACCTAGGAATAAGGGAGTTTAAGTGAATAATTAGGCCACATGAATTCGTGTCAGTTTGCTAACTTATAATAACAATGATCCTCGTTTTTAAGCTTGGCATGGGGAACGTGAAACTTAAGTATGATAATCATTCATGACAGTCCAAAACCCTAAGGTAAGTCTATGATTTCTTTACTTGTTTTGTTATTTTCTATCTCTTTAATAAAGGCCAATGTGGATTAATTGTGATGAAAAGTGTAATCGTGCTTTGTAACTAATGCATTGTATGAGGACATTGCAATGGTCAAGTGTAGGGGATTTGATAGGTGTGAAAACACCCATCCTTTTACCACTTAATTATAATGAAAACGAGACCATAACGTGTATTTAATGTCGTAAATGTCGGAATTATGCGTGGTTTGTGTTTTTGTTGTGATTTAGGATCAAATTGTGAAAAGGGAAGAAAACACGGGACTACACTGGCTTTCATCGAAGAAAAAGACAAAAGACGAAGTCAAGTGATCAAGAGTGCAAAAAGAACAGAAGTCCAAGACCTATTCTGAAGATTTATCGAAGAAAAAAGTCTAAAGACGGAAGTTTAATTAAGCCGAAGAACTCAAGTCTAATTTATGAAGAAATTACAAGACGAGTTTAAAGTAATCCCGAGACAAAGTCTGAAAAGTCGAAGAATTTAGAAGATTAAAGACTAAAGACGAAGGATTAAATGAGAAATTAAGAAAGAAGAAAGAGAGGAGGAAGCTTCCTCCCACTTCCTCTCCTCCTCATATAAATAGGATCATTAGTGATTTTATTTGTTTTTGTTGGCTAATAGTGACAATTAGTCTTCCACCTTTAATACTTGCACATTTAATTTTCATGTCATTTATTAATTGTCAATTTTAATTACCTTGACTTGCACCTTAATTTCTTTAATTCCAAGTAAGTTTACTTTTCATGTTATTGAATCTTTACTTTTCTTGTTAATCTCCTATCTACCTTTCTTGTTTAATCTTTAATCTTTATGCTTTATGTTTATGTTCGTGTTCTTAAGTTTTTATTGATTTGATTAAGTGAGTTTTGATTATTTTGATTATAATTGTTAGTTTTATTGATTTGGATTGATAGATTATCATTAGTTGATCATTTGTGGTTAGTTTGGTTTAATCTTTTGGTTGATTTTGGTTAGATTGGATTAAATTCGTGTCCTATCTATTTTCCTTGTTCTTCGCATAATATGTTTTTCCAGGTTATTCCGGATCAGGAATTTATTCCGAACCAGCAGTTTATTACGGATCAAGTGTATATTCCGGATAAAGCAAGTATTCCGGATAAACTAATTATTCCGAATAAAGGTGTTATTCCAGACGAAGGGCATATTCCGAATAAACCAACATTCCGGATGAAGCGTTATTCCGGATGAACCCCTTATTCTGAATGAGCATCTTTTTTCGAATCAGCCTGTTATTCCGAATGAACCGGATTTATTCCGAATAAATTTATTCCGGATTAACAGATTTTCCGAACGAAGTGTTTATTCCGGACGAAGGATTTATTCCGGATCAACGTTTATTCTGAGTGAAAGGTAAATTCCGGATGAACCCATATTCCGGATGAGTCTTTTATTCCTGATGAACAGTTATTCCGGATGAATGTTTTATTCCGGGTGAAGCACTTTTTCTGCATGAGTATTTTTATTCCGCATGAACAAGATTATTCCGGATCAAGGGTTTGTTAAGGTATCCCGAACGAAGAAGAATTATTCCGAGCGAAGGTGACATTCCGAACGAGTAATTATTCCGAGTGAGGGTTTTTTAGTTTATTTTAAGTTTATGTTTTTGAATTCTTAAGCTTTACTTTTCTCGCCTTTTTACTTAGTCGCACTTTAAGTTTACTTGCCTTAGATTTATTTTAAGCTTGCCTATAGTTTAAGTTTAAGTTTGCCTTTAGGATAGTTTTTAGTTTGCGTTATTTACTTTAATTGCCTTTTAATTTCTTGGCACGCTTTAATTTCCCGTCATTTATTTTCAATCATTTTCAACTTTATTTACTTGCCTTTTACTTTAAAGTTTGTGCATTTTCCTTTTACTACAACGACACAACATTTGTTTTCACCAAAAGACGACTGAGTCGTACATTCTTCCCTTTCTCAATTCGAAAAGATCGGACGATAAAATTTTCTTACTAGGCAAAAAGCTTCGTATTAAATGGCGCCGCTGCCGGCTCTTTTCGTTAAGATTAACGGTTTTCTGTGAGAGACGCGTTGCTTTTTGGGATCCGTTCATTCGTGAGCATTATTTTCTTGCTTAAAAATTTTCAAAAAACCATAAAAATTAAAAATTGTTAAAAAATCCAAAAAAATTAAAATTTTCAAAAATCCAAAAAGATTTTATTTTTATAGTGTATATATATTGTCTATTTCTTTGGTATTGTTTTCTTTTGCTTTTGCAGGTGTATGCGTACTAGATCTTCTACTTATCCAGAGCCCGAGACTCGTGAAGATTTAGCTATGGCAGGTGTGAACAACAACAATAATCCACCGCACCTCAACAATAACAACAACAATGTTCTTCCACAGCCCGATCTTCGGACAATGGAGGAGCTTTGTCAACCCACAATGTTTGGACGAGGAGGACCGATTGCGCTGATGCAAATCACGGCTCCGGAGTTTTCGTTGAATCATCACATGATCCAACAAGTGCAAACTAACCCTTTTCGTGGATTGCCGGATGATAATGCCAACAAGCACCTTGACAAATTCATTACTATTACTCAAAGCATGAAGTTGCCCGGTGTTACTATGGATGTCCTTCGCCTTCAACTCTTTCCACATACTTTATCACACCACGCCGAAAAATGGTTTGATCGTCTCCCGAAGAATTCCATTCATACTTGGGACGACATGACTCAACGATTTTTGTCGCGCTACTTTCCACCATCCATGGTCACGAGCCTTCGAAATCAAATCAGCGGTTTCATGTAAGAACCTGATGAATCTCTCTTTGATGCTTGGGAAAGATATAATGTTTTGATCGATCGATGTCCAAACCACAACATGCTCCCCGTTACGTTGATTGATACTTTCTACAACGGTTTGACTTTTCGTGATCGTGATACGATTAATGCAGCCGCCAGTGGCACATTTATGAAAAGAAGACCCGAGGAGTGTAGAGAGCTTAATGAGAACATGACTACTCATCACAAAAATTGGGATACCTCCGCTTCTTCAAGGAACAACCCGAGAGTCAATGTTTCTTCTACTTCAGCAAACCCCGACATGACCGAATTCACCCGCATGATGGCCGAAATGAACAAAAATATCTTGCTCATCGCTACAAACCAACAACAACAAGTTAAAGCTATAGCTAACTCTTGTGAGACATGCAGCGGTCCTCACTCATACACTGATTGTCCTTCTACTCAAGGAAATCCGGAAAACGTGTATGCAGCTTATGGTAATTATTCACCGGAAAATTACCAAGCCCGACCTCAAGGGGATCGAAATTTGCTAAGTTACCGGTCGAACAACTATCTTTCACCCGGTTTTTCTCCTCAAAACAAAAACCCCAACAATTACAATAGAAGCAACCAAATCCCACCTAGAGCTTCTAATCCTTATCACCCACCCGCTTAACAAGCCCCACCCATCAATCAATATGTTGACACCTTAATGAGAACCCAAGGAGAGCAAATCAAGAATCTACAAAGCCAAATTATCAATTTGAAAGGGGATATCACTAAGCAAGGGAATGACATTAGATCCGAGCTTCGAAATGATATACAAAACTCCTTCAGCACTCAAACGAATGATTTGAAGAATATGCTGGCTAGTTTTTTATCAACCACTCCACCCTCTACTTCGGGCTCTCTACCTTCCAACACCGTCACCAACCCGAGAGCGAATGTGAGTGCTATTACTACCCGTAGTGGAGCAACTTTAGTAGGACCATCTATCCCACCCCCCAGTTACACCATCTACACCTCCTCCACCGCCATTTATCCCTACTACTCCCACACCTAGTATTAGTTCACCCTTACCGTCTCCACCTCTACCAGCTGAAGTACCCAAGAAGAACCCTTCACCAACCCCACCTTCCACCTATAAACCCGTCATTCCTTACTCTTCTCGACTCGACAAGGCTAGAATTTTGACTAAGAATGACGTTCAAGTCTCTAACTTTTTGGACAAGATTGTCGGCATGACCATCACCTTCACCCTTGTTGAAGCTCTTGCCCAAATGCCACAATTTGTCAAGATGTTTAAGTAATTGCTTAGTAAGAAGGAGAAGATGGTCGAGTTTGTTAATACTCGATTAAATCAAAATTGTTCTGCCGTCCTTCTTAAAGAACTTCCAGAAAAACTTGGAGATCCCGGTCGTTTTGTGCTACCTTGTAGTTTTAACCAAACCGACGAATTTACTGCCTTAGCCGATCTCGGGGCAAGTATTAATTTGATTCCTTTCAGTGTTTGGAAAAAGTTATCATTGCCCGACCTTACACCAACGAAGATGATTTTTGAGCTTGCTAATCGCACTCTCACTTACCCGCTTGGTATTGCCGAAGATGTGTTCATTAAAGTTGGCACCTTTACTTTTACGGTCGACTTTGTTGTTGTAGATTATGAAATGGACCCTCGTATTCCTTTAATACTTGGTAGGCCATTCTTGAGAACCGGAAAAGCTCTTGTCGATGTTGCCGAAGGTACGTTAATCTTAAGGGTCGGGAATGATGCACAAGTGTTCGAAATGGGGAAGATCACAAACAAATCCTATGGAAGAGAATCGGCGAATATGATTAATGTGCTTGATGATTTTGTCGTCTACAACAATCCTCTATTCGATTCTTTCTTTGATAATCCACTGTTCCAAGACGATGTGGATGATTCTCTCTCCAATTTTAATCCTCCCCCAATTTATGATTCTCCATCGATCTTTGATACTTATGATGACGATTCTAGTTCTAATGGAGATGATTATGATGATTTTACTTCTGAGTATCCAGACATGCCCACTTACGATGATTTTGATGAGGCCGATACTCTTTCGAGTGATTCTTCTCATGATGAAGATCCTCCGCCTACAACACTTGATCCTACTTTGGATGACTACTCATTTGAGGAAGACTTTGCTACTTTTCTCAATACATACTTCCCTCATGAGAGTGATGCTCCTCCTTTGGACTTTGATGATTATGGTCTTCATCCTTCTACGGATTTGAAGAAATTTTTTTCAAAGGAGACGACACCGGACGACACCAACATCCGCAACACGTATGTTTTGACACCTCTTTGTCCACCTTCTAAGGACGAGGTTGTGCATTTTCTTAGCGGATCCTCTTCAAATTCTGCTAAGCCTGAGTGCTATTTTCCCCTAAAGGAAAAGGTGTTTGACCCCTGTATTGCACCTTTCAAGCCATCTCAGTATCCATCTGATGAAATAAAAGGAAAGATTTTTGGAACTATTGGAGATATGCTTGCATCTCTTCACCCTTGCTACCACCGTGCTCCACCTTTACTTAAGGGAACCTTGCCTACTCTTCTTTGGCTTGCCTTGTTCGCCTTAAGCTTGTGCTATTTGATGGACGAAAACCATGTATTTGATCCCGGTGGATGTGTTTCATGCTTCTTCCTATGCTAATCAAGGTCGAGTCAGGCTCACGACTCGGTGATAAAAAATCAAGCGCTTCTTGGGAGGCAACCCAAGTATCTATCTTTTAGCTATTTCTATCCTAAGTGTAGGGGAGACCCGTTGGTGTTTGCTATTTCCTCTCTTCTCATATTCAGGGATTCGAGCGTTCAATGGTCCACTCTTGATGATTTTTGACGACCCGTGATTCCGTGTTTCCGTCTTCCCAGTTCTATCCTAAACTCTTTTCGATTCACTATTTTATATTTCTCAATATTAAAATAGGAATCTCTTTAGTTGTCTCTTTCTTAGCAAGATTTAAGCAAAGTGCACAATGTCCTAAGTGTAGGGGAGTTTACTCCTACATGCTTAAACATTGAGGACAATGTTTATATCAAGTGTAGGGGGACTTCTATCGAAGTTAAGTGGTCTTTTCCTTGTAATTGTCCTCACTTTAACCGGAAAATTGATTTTTTGACATTTTACAAAAAATTTGATCTATTTTAGCCTAGTAGTTTTACCTTTGTATAGTTATTTTCTTTCTTTACTAGAATAAATTTTAATAAAGTGGTTTTAATTTTCAAACGTTGTGAATCTTTTGACTCAACCCGAGTTTACTTATCTAAGTTTACTCTAGCTAGTATCCTTAACGTGTTTAAGTCAAGTTTTGCTAGGCTTTTATATAGGGAGCTTTAAAACGCGAAAGTCTTAACTCTCACGGGTTAAGAACAAGAACTTTTCGCAAGTTCCTATAATTGATCCTAGAGATTCGTTTATCAAGGGAACTTTAAAATGCGAATTCTAAACTTGAAAAAGTCTAAGAATTTGCAAGATCCTATAGATGACTCGAAAACCCAAAACTTTGATTTAATAGGCTAAGCATCCACGAGTCTCATTCCTTGAGATTTTAAACTGTGGAGGACGAGAGATGATAGAGTCAATTATAAGTTTGGTATTCTTTCGTGAATCTATGTGAGTTAATTATGAGCCTATTCTCCCATCGCTTGCTAATAAATTTATCTGCAATAAATAAGGTTGTACGATTTGAAAAGTTACTTAGCTTCTAGCCCAAGATCGTTTAAAAGTTGCTCGGTATGGATTAGAGTTCATAGCCAAGGCATAACTTATTGAAGCGGGACGCGAAGATTGACGAGTCCGAAAAGGCCCTAACAAGGCATGAGGGCTACATTTTGTTGCTAAAGGTCCCAAGTGATGTGAAGAATCATTTATCAAAAATCAATATGAAGGATCGAGACACACGACGAAAAGCAAATACTCCCCAAAAGATCATGGAGAAGTCTATCCAAAAAGGCCCTAACAAGGTATGAGGTAAATAGATCCAAGTCCTAAAAGGAGGCGGATCGTTGTATATCAAAGTCCAAAATAAAGATTAGAGAAAAATGAAGAAGTCGTGGTCCAAAGATTAAGAATCTCTCAAAACTTCAAGTGAAGAAATTCCTATTATGAAGAGAAGACCATTATTTCATGAACGTCTCTCAAGATTCGATGTATGAAGTCGCTGCCAAATATCGGTCCGAGAAAGGTCTCAAATCGTGAAGCGAGTTATGCCAAGATATAAACTTTATGAGGTCCCGAGAAGCAGTTTTAAAAGATTTTGTCCTTTAGCTAACTATTGATTAAATCGTCCCACTTTATTTTCAGCCTTAATAACAATCGAAATAAGTCAACAATGCATCCTCGTGATCATTCAAGACAATAATAAAATATAAGAGATACACCTAGGAATAAGGGAGTTTAAGTGAATAAATGGGCCACATGAATTCGTGTCAGTTTGCTAACTTATAATAACAATGATCTAGTTTTTAAGCTTGGCATGGGGAACGTGAAACTTGAGTATGATAATCATTCATGACATTCCAAAACCCTAAGGTAAGTCTATGATTTCTTTACTTGTTTTGTTATTTTCTATCTCTTTAATAAAGGCCAATGTGGATTGATTGTGATGAAAAGTGTAATCGTGCTTTGTAACTAATACATTGCATGAGGACATTGCAATGGTCAAGTGTAGGGGATTTGATAGGTGTGAAAACACCCATCCTTTTACCACTTAATTATAATGAAAACGAGACCGTAACGTGTATTTAATGTCGTAAATGTCGGAATTATGTGTGGTTTGTGTTTTTGTTGTGATTTAGGATCAAATTGTGAAAAGGGAAGAAAACACGGGATTGCACGGGATTTTATCGAAGAAAAAGACAAAAGACGTAGTCAAGTGATCAAGAGTTCAAAAAGAACGGAAGTCCAAGACCTATTCTGAAGATTTATCGAAGAAAAAAAGTCTAAAGATGGAAGTTTAATTAAGCCGAAGAACTCAAGTCTAATTTATGAAGAAATTACAAGACGAGTTTAAAGTAATCCCGAGACAAAGTCTGAAAAGTCGAAGAATTTAGAAGATTAAAGACTAAAGACGAAGGATTAAATGAGAAATTAAGAAAGAAGAAAGAGAGGAGGAAGCTTCCTCCCACTTCCTCTCCTCCTCCTATAAATAGCATCATTAGTGATTTTATTTGTTTTTGTTGGCTAATAGTGATAATTAGTCTTCCACCTTTAATACTTGCACATTTAATTTTCATGTCATTTCATTAATTGTCAATTTTAATTACCTTGACTTGCACCTTAATTTCTTTAATTCCAAGTAAGTTTACTTTTCATGTTATTGAATCTTTACTTTTCTTGTTAATCTCCTATCTACCTTTCTTGTTTAATCTTTAATCTTTATGCTTTATGTTTATGTTCATGTTCTTAAGTTTTTATTGATTTGATTAAGTAGGTTTTGATTATTTTGATTATTATTGTTAGTTTTATTGATTTGGATTGATAGATTATCATTAATTGATCATTTGTGGTTAGTTTGGTTTAATCTTTTGGTTAGATTGGATTAAATTCGTGTCCTATCTATTTTCCTTGTTCTTCGCATAATCTGTTTTTCCAGGTTATTCCGGATCAGCAATTTATTCCAAACCAGCAGTTTATTCCGGATCAAGTGTATATTCCGGATAAAGCAAGTATTTCGGATAAACCAATTATTCCGAATAAAGGTGTTATTCCGGACGAAGGGCATATTCCGAATAAACCAACATTCCGGATGAAGCGTTATTCCGGATGAACCCCTTATTCCGAATGAGCATCTTTTTCCGAATCAGCCTGTTATTCCGAATGAACCGGATTTATTCCGAATAAATTTATTCCGGATCAACAGATATTCCGAACGAAGTGTTTATTCCGGATGAAGGATTTATTCTGGATCAACGTTTATTCCGAGTGAAAGGTAAATTCCGGATGAACCCATATTCCGGATGAGTCTTTTATTCCGGATGAAGAGTTATTCCGGATGAATGTTTTATTCCAAGTGAAGCACTTTTTCTGCATGAGTATTTTTATTCCGCATGAACAAGATTATTCCGGATCAAGGGTTTTGTTAAGGTATTCCGAACGAAGAAGAATTATTCCGAGCGAAGGTGACATTCCGAACGAGTAATTATTCCGAGTGAGGTGTTTTTAGTTTATTTTAAGTTTATGTTTTTAAATTCTTAAGCTTTACTTTTCCCGCCTTTTTACTTAGTCGCACTTTAAGTTTACTTGCCTTAGATTTATTTTAAGCTTGCCTTTAGTTTAAGTTTAAGTTTGCCTTTAGGATAGTTTTTAGTTTGCGTTATTTACTTTAATTGCCTTTTAATTTCTTGGCACGCTTTAATTTCCCGTCATTTATTTTTAATGATTTTCAGCTTTATTTACCTGCCTTTTACTTTAAAGTTTGTGCATTTTCCTTTTACTACAACGACACAACATTTGTTTTCACCAAAAGACGACTGAGTCGTACATTCTTCCCTTTCTCAATTCGAAAAGATCGGACGATAAAATTTTCTTACTAGGCAAAAAGCTTCGTATTAGTTTGCACATTTGATTATACTTATGTATTTTTTCGTAACGGTAAAATAGTCCCGGAATATGAAAAATGCAACAAATACCATAAAATTACTTATATGGCATTCTAATAATATAATTATCGACGCCTAAAGTAGAATTTTGCCGGTTCGTCATGAATTACGCGTTTAAGCACTAAGGCTCCCATTTTCTCGCAACTCAAGTAAATTCTTTAAAAATATAAAATATAAAATATAAAAAGAGAATAAATAATGACCTAAAATTTCGAAATTGTCACACGAATGAACTATCCGGAAGAATCTATGATTCTAATTCCTGAGGGAAATGCCGCTCAAAATGACGTTGAGGCATACAATGTGATGATGAAAGGTCAAAAGGATACATCATGTCTCATGTTGGCTGTGGTGTCCCGAAAATTTCAGATAATGCTGGAGAATCTATATGCCTATGACATGATCACTAAACTCAAAACTATCTTTGAGGAAAAAGCTAAATAGAAGCTTTATGATACTACTAAAGCATTTCATGCTGGTAGGCAAGAAATTGGACAAACCATTTGCTCTCATTTTCTAAAAATGAAAGGCTAATTGGATACTCTAGAACGCCTAAGCTATCCCATACCACAAGAACTTGTTGTAAGTTTTATCTTAAACTCTCTCAACAAGGATTTTGAATCACTTGTGCAAACTTATAATTTGCATAGCATGGTAAAGACATTAGTAGAGCTACATGCTATGTAAAAGTCACATCAAAAAGGGATTCCAAATAAGGTTGAGAATCCTAATGTAATGGCTATTTATGCAGGAATGATCTAGAAAGACAAAGGTAAGAAACCGCAATGGGGTAAAGGAAAGAATGCTGGAAAGGGTAAGTCAAATTACGCCCCAAAGCAGAAAGTTCCTTCACCACCAAAGAAAGATAACTCGGTAAAGGACTCCTAGTGTCACCATTGCTAAGAGGTAGGACACTGGAAAAAGAACTACCCAAAGTATCTCGTTGAGGTGAAGAAACGATAAAGTGCTAGCGGAGCTAGTACGTTAGGTATCTTTTATGTTATGCCCAATAATAAGTCGATGGCATATGATACGGGTTTTGGAACTCATATTTGTAATACATCGCAGGGACTTAGAGATAGAAGTAAATTGAAGCAAGGAGCTTTGAGCTTGTACGTAGGAAATGGCATGCGTACAAACATCGAAGCGATTGGAAGTTATGGTTTGAAACTTCAAAGTGGACTAGTTATTACTTTGAATAATTGTCATTTTGTACCTTCTATAACTAAATGTGTTGTTTCTTTTTCTAGATTGATGGAAGATGGTTTTAATCATGTTATTTTGACTAATGTAATTTCCGTTTACAAAGACAATGTATTTTACTTTAATGCAATACCACGTGATGGCATTTTTGAAATTGATATGTAAGGTCGTAATCATAATAGTTCTATATTTAATGTTAGCAGGAAAAGAGCCAAACAAGCGTTGTTGGACTCTACCTATCTATGGCATTGTCGCCTTGGTATGCAAACAAGAAACGCATCAAGAAGCTTCAACATGATGGAATTTTGAATCCCATCGACGTTGATTATTTCTGTAACATCCCGCCTACTCAGACCACAATATTGCATGCTTTGCCTACAAGCTCACGGCTTTTTTTTGTGGCCCTCTTGTGAAGACTTTCCGGCAGGTCACCCAAGCCAGTACTACTCTCCCATGAGCACGCTTAACTGCCAGTTCCTATGAACGCCATTATTAGTAGACCACAAAACGCGTTGTGTCATGGTAAGACGAATGTTACCTTATGAACCAAGATCAATCCTGGCCATAGCCGATGTGGGATTCGCCAAGGGTGTCATAATCACCCCCCTCCTCGGGACTCATCGTCCTAGATGAGGTTTGCCCCACCATCCTGAACGGCTCAGGAGTGGTCTCTAATACCAGTTGTAACATCCCGCCTACTCATACCACAATATTGTCCGCTTTGCCCGCAAGCTCACGGCTTTACTTTGTGGCCCTCTTGTGAAGACTTCCCGGCAGGTCACCCAAGCTAGTACTACTCTCCTATGAGCACGCTTAACTTCCAGTTCCTGAGAACCCCACTTGCAGTAGACCACAAAACGTGTTGTGTCATGGTAAGACGAATGTTATCTTATGAACCAAGATGTCTCCTGGCCATAACCGATGTGGGATTCACCTAGGGTGTCACACTTTCAATGACAAATGCAAGTTTTATGTGTATGGGTAGATGGCGCATAATCTTTTCATACATGTGGTCGAAAGAGATAAATATCTTTTGGGACTCATTCACACGGATGTGTGCGGCCCTTTAGAAATGTGTCTAGAGAAGGAGCTAGCTACTTCATTACATTTACCGATGATTTCAGTTGTTATGGTTATGTTTACCTTTAGAGATATATACATGAGGTATTTGTAACATCCAAGGAATCTCATAATGAAATGGAAAACCAACTCGGCAAGAAAATCAAGGATATTCGATCCGATCGTAGAGTAAAATACATGAGTTTTGAGTTTGTGGAACATTTGAAGAAATGTGGCATTGTGTCGCATCTCACGCCTCCCTACACGCCCAAAATAATGGAGGTCGGAACGGAGGAATAGAACTCTATAGGATATGGTTCGTTCCATGATGAACTAGAATGCTCTACCGAAGTCCTTTTGGGGTTATGCTTTAGATTTTGCTGCGTGCATTCTTAATATGATTCCAACCGAGAAGGTCGATATGACACCATATGAGGTATGGCATGGGAAAGCTCCCAAGTTGTCTTATTTGAGGGTTTGGAGTTGTGAAGCTCCCGTGAAGTTGGATGCTCTTGAAAAATTAGACCTTAGATCAATTAAGTGTATTTTCATAGGATACCCAAAGGAAACGATGGGCCACTACTTCTACTACCTGCTAGAAAACAAAATATTTGTTGCTCAAAACGTTGAGTTCTTTGAGACAATTCTCCTAGATCAAGAAGCAAGTGGGGGTACTCCACTGCTTGGAGCTAGTGGGAGTACTTCATTGCCTGGAGCAAGTGGGAGTACTTCACTGCTTGGAGCAAGTGGGAGTACTAGCGAATTAGAACTCGTCAACGATGTAGATACACTGCCTTTTGGTAACACTGAAGAAGTGCATGATGAAGTTCAACATGAAGATCTGGAACCTCAAAATGTAGACATTCCCGTTCGTAGGTCCGGTAGGACGTCTTAAGCGCCAGATAGATATGGTTTCTATGTAGACGCTGAGGAACACGAATTAGGTGATCATGGTAAGCCTCTTAATTATCAAGCGGCGATTTTGGATGATAGATCCGATAAGTGGCTTGAAGCTATGAACGAGGAAATGCAATCTATGAAAGGTAATCATGTTTGGACTTTGATCGATATTTTTGCGGGCACGAGAACCGTAGGGTGTAGATGGCTTTATAAGATAAAGACCGACATGGATGGCAAGATACACACCTATAAAGCTCGTCTTGTGGTGAAAGGGTATACTCAAACCTACGGGCTAGATTATGAGGAAACCTTCTCTCCGGTTGCAGCCATTGGAGCTATTAGGATTCTCTTAGCCATATCGGCGTTCTATGACTTCGAGATTTGGAAAATGGATGTCAATAATTCTTTTTTAAATGGTCACCTTAGTTAAGATGTTTACATGGTTCAACCTAGGGACTTTGTTGATCCAAAGTATTTCAATAAATTATGTAAGTTATAGAGATCCATTTATGGATTGAAGCAAGCTTCCATAACCTGGAATAAGAGGTTTCATGAAGATATCAAAAAGCTTGAATTTGTTCAAAATCTCGATGAGCCATGTGTATATGTCAAAGCTAGTGGGAGTAATTTAGCATTCCTAGTCTTATATGTGCATGACATATTACTCATGGGAAATAGCACTTCAATGCATAAGGAAGTGAAAGCTTAGCTGAGCAAGTGTTTTTTCATGAAAGGTCTAGGTGAAGCTACATATATTTTGGAATTAAGATCACACTAGATCTAAGAGTTTGTTGTCTTTAAGTCAAAGTGCTTATTTTGATAGTCTTAAAGAAGTATATGATGGGTAAATCACAGAAAGGTTTATGTTAATGCAAAGTAATGCCTAAAAACATTATTAGTGTTAACTATTCTTTCTTAGTTTTGATCACGACAAATTGAAAAGACATTTATCATCAAATACAACCATAAGACGAATTATCTAACAAACACTATCATCAAGGTAATAATCATTTAAGTATTGCACTAACATATCTTAATCATGATTAGTGATCATAAAAGTGATTAGTCCTAAACTTACATTTTGTCAAATGTGACAAAAGATTTTTTAATAAACTTTCTTTTTAAGATATGCTTTATTAAAATGGAAAATGTAAATTTTAATATGGCATATTCCAAATGCCATAGGAATATCCTTTGAAGTTAAAAACTTACCTCAGATATTACTTCCCCACTAAAAGACAAAAGGGAGCGGAGTCTACTCCCACGACTCCTTAAATAGCTATGTGGTTCCCTAGTGATAAGGAACCGCAGACACAATTAAGGAACCACGCTCAGAGAGCCGTTGGCTTTTGTCTCCTATAAATAGTGGATCAAATCTTCATTTTCCATGAACCTTTTATAGTTCCTAATCATTTATAAATGATCACTTAATGTGTTAAGTATGTTTACTTATGATTATCCCCTTGATCTCCTTCTTTACCTTGTCTAAAGAGAAGATCACTCACACACTTGTGATGTGATTAAAGATGAAGTCTTGATGAAGATCATCCTTCCTTAGATCTAGTCATATTCATCATTTTTATTTGAGTCTTGTGTAGATCCAATGTATTTGTGTATACTTGGATTAGTTGTGTTAATCCAGTGTATTTGTGAATACTTGGATTAGTCTTGTGTAAATCCATTGTATATGTGTATACTTGGATTTGTCTTTTGTGGATCCAAGTTACATGTGTATACTTTGATATGTTTTTATTGAATTGTAAAGTGTTGTCTGTTAGTTCTCACTAAAATACAAAGTGATTTATGTTTGTGTCTTTTGAGTTCTCACTTAGCTTCAAAGTGAAGAGTTGTGAAGATTGGTTCTAGCTTTCGATTAGAACTCGACATCTAGCCTTGTGTCGGAAAATAAGATGGGCGACGAAGATTGGTTCTAGCTTACGATTAGAACTCGACATGTAGCCTTGTGTCGGAAAATGGTGAAGTATGCGACGTGTGTAGATTGGTCCTAGCTAAGATTAGGTCTCGACATTTAGCTTAGTGTCAGAAAATAGTGTAAGCGGCGTTGTAAGGTTTTCTCCGCCAAGAAGGGAGCTTGTGGATATAGTGGAAATCTCGAGTAAGGTGTACTCGAGGAGTGGAGTAGGAACGAAGATAGAGCTTTGTTTCCGAACCACTATAAAGCTTGGTGTCTTCCTATTAGGTTGCTTCTTTCCTTACTCTTTACTTACTTTCATTATTACATCACATACAACAACTACTTGTCATTGTTAATGCATTAGAATTGAACCTAATCATTATGCAACTAGCTTTCAAGTAAAAGGTAGTTTTGAGACAAACCTAATTGAAAGGAATTTTAATTAAAACTGAAGAGAAACTATTCAACCCCCCCCCCCCCCCCCTTAGTTTCTATAATTTATGTCCCCGTGCAAGAAAATCTTAACTTAAGCAAAAAGCAAGGGCGGTCACACTCAGTCCCTGGTCAAACGCATGTAGAGAGTTCAGTATGATTTGATAATTGGTTTTATCATGTATGCGGTAAGATGCACTAGACCCGATGTTGCATTTGCGCAAAATTTGTGTAGTATATTCCAACAGAATCTTGGTGAGAAGCGTTGGACTGTTGTTAAGACCACTCTTAAATATCTTAGAAATACTAAATACATGAAACTTGTTTTCAAACTGTCAAGGTCAAAACTAAATCCCAAACTGGGTATGTGTTTGTGGTTAATGGTGGAGTCGTGGACTGGAAGAGTAGTAAGCAAAGCATTATTACAATTTCCTCTACTGAAGTTGAATATGTTGTTGGAGTCATGTCGACTAATAATGAACCTATGGAAATGTTGTGCGGTAATCCTGCAGCAATTTCCATCACCGATGATGCTGGAATCATGCGGGGAGCTAGAGATTATCAAAGGAGATTTCACTACATTCAAGAATTTATCAAAGATGGTGAAATTATCATTAACAAAGTTCACACAGACGACAACGTCACACATTCTTTCACAAAACCAATGACGTTGAATAACCATTTTGAGCATACTATTTGGTCTTGTTCATTCTGCTAGTCTCATGTAAATATGTGATAATTTATTTTATGTGTTAGTATTTAGAAAATGGATGTTTAAGCAATTGAAATGAATTGATTTTTTTCAGAAATATTGTTTACATTTCTTAATAATTATTCCTATATTTTGATGTTTATTCTTGAATATAATATATGTACTTATTGTATTATATATATTCTAAACTTTCATTGCCGATCATTAATATGAGAGTATTAATGAACTAAGACAAATATGAGGGTTGGTTGTATTTTTTGGGAAATACATAAAGATGATTCTTTCAGATTCAATGTGGTTGAATAATTGGACTACTCCAACTGTGTAGTATTCTTTATGGATCGGCGTCATTGAGAATCTACACATATGGTGAGTATTGTTATCCTTAGAGTTCAGATGCAAGTGGATCTTTGCATGGATGGATTGCATTTCTTGATTCATAATAAATGTTTGTGTAAGTAAAATGGATAGTTATAAAACTTATTTCAGAAGTGTTTATTACATGTGTAAAAGGTACTTGTAGTCAAAATGAGATTTTTTTCCACCATGAATGGAGTATGATACAAACTGGGCCCCTCGTGGGATTGTTCGGATCTTTGCATGGCCATGCCCAAATCATAGTAAAGAAGTTTCTTTCAACATTTGGTAATCTAAATTAATCGTTGAAACGAGAAATAGAACTATTAATCAATGAAGTGACATATGATCCATATTCATGATTAACCGTATCAGTAACGAAAGGAATGTAATATTAAAAATACCATAAAAGTTGAGCTAGTTTGTTAGAAACCAAACTCATGTACTTTTGGGAGCATTGATAGTGTTGCTAGACTATCTGTCAATGCAAGTATTAAGTTACGCTATGACGGAGACTTCTGCAAGTGGGAGGTGGTAGGATGTGTGTAATTCATAGTTAGTATTTTATACGGTCGGGAGTACGTGGGCCTAATGGGTCACGCACTTAGACATCAAGATCATCTTTTATTAAGTTATACAATATAATATGACTATATTTATGATGAAAACTTAGTTTGATAAAGGTGTATACTTATTGGTAATAGTTAATAAGTTGAAAGGTTTAACAAGAATTAATTAATAAGACTTAATACTCTAAGTTAATTAGTATAATTACATAATTAAGTAAACACAAAGTCAAAAAGTCAAACCAAATACCCCATGGGGGTATTCGGCCGACCATAGTAACAACTAACAAGAAAGGAAAGAGGAGTTTTTTCTTATAAAAAGATTTATTACTTGGAGGTTAGTATGAGATCTTTACCATAAATAGTCCAAGGCTCAAGTATATAAACACATAAATGTGATTCATTGTTTAATAACTAAAAAACTCTCTTTTCTTTGTGTAGGTCGATGGCTAGACCCTCACAAAGGGTTTTCGAGTTTGATTTCTATTAAGTATAAACTTAATAAAGATCTAGCAATCAAAGGTGGATGATTGAAGTGTCGTGTGGACTATCTTAGAGAAGATCTAACTTGATATTTGGCTTAATGGTGAAACGGTTGGTGTAACAATAGTTAGGGTTTCGTTGTTTTTTTTAGCGATCTTCGTGTTCTTGATCATTGTTCTTGGACTTAAGGTATATTTAATTAATCTTATGTTAATTACATTGTTTGCATAGTTGTTTGATCCCATCCGCTGCGTTTAATCATGATGCATGTATGTTAGATACATTAGGGTTGTTAAATTCCAACATATACATGATTAATTTGATGATTAGGGATGAATTTGATATGATTGTCGTGTATTTTTTACTAGGTTTAGTTTGACACCCATTACTAAAAATTCGTAATAAATTCACACGATGTCAAAAGACTTCTGAAATTTTTGTGGGAGGTCCTCGACTTATAGATATACAACTTTGTATTTTTGAGCTAAGACTGAGGAAGACTCGAGCTATACTGTGACGTGACCTGAAGTCAATTTAAATTGTTTATCATCTTTTACGTGTTATGTGATATATATTTGGATTTAACTTACGCAGTCGATTATTCGATGAATGTGTCCCAATTCCATTACGAAGTAGAAGTCTTAATCATGAATATATATTTAATTTAATTGACTTAGATTAATAGGATATCATCAATTGGTATGAATATGGTATTAGATTAATTTGTTAATTGGATATATATTTTAGATCACGTCTATTAGGTTTTTTATTTGATTATAAATTTTTATGAATCATGTTTAAAACCAAGGGTGAGGTTTTTTGAAAATAAAAATAAATCATACTAAATTATATAAAATTTGATATATTATAAGCTTATTCTTGCAAGTTCTTATGTGGCAACAAAGAAATCTCTTTTACATGATCTTAAATCTAACTCACGTCGAGAAAAACAAGAATTAAGTTTATAATGTGTTTTCAATTTCAATGATTTAAAGTTTTATAAATGGCGTAATTTGTAAAGTATTATTTAGTTGCAAGGATAGGGTTCGGGGAGACTCATCAAGACTTCAGTCTTGTAGATACAATTACGCTATAATACGACTAGGTTTTAATTTCTTTACCCTACATAATATTTAGGAAGTCGTGCATGGTCTATCGTTATTTTTATCATTCTTTAATCTTTTTCTATGATAAAATTAAACTTTTTTAAATGAAAAACATGTTGAATCGTTAATTTTAATGATATCACTATTTATACAATTGATTTGTGAGTTAAATAGGTGATATATATATTAATAATTAACTTAATTGAGTAAAGTTTGTATTAAATCTTTATGATACAAAGATGTTGCATTATCTTTGTACATGTTTTGACATTGTCAAAATTTTACCCTTTTGGTTAAGTTTGTATGTCATCCAACTAGTAAAAACACGTGCACTTACTTTTCTGTAATACATGAGATTGTTATGGGTTTATAACCCAAGGTGATATAATACATCTAATTGTGAGAAAGTTGGTGATATACAATCACAATTTTCGGTTGGACGACTTAAGCAAGTTAAGATAGGTGAGAGCTTAACTCGTGGCAACTAATGGTATAAATACACTAACTTCTTCGCTTCTGAATTGTGACAAGTGATGTACATAAAGTCGAGTCCCATAACTTTAGGAGTTGTAATTGATACAATTATTGAATGTCAACTACCCCTTGAATACCATCGTCAGTAGTACATTAACTAATACGATGGTGGTATGTCTTGGTGGATTTTATCTTTTAAAAAATTAATTGTTTATTTGTAAACAAGAGTATTTAATTTTATTTTAAATGATGTATTATCGAAAATACTAAAATTAAATTTTGTGATTCTTTTAAAAGTGTTCTTGCAGTTATCAATCTTTAAGCAAACTTACATGTTTAAGTATATTCGTACAACTTATTGTTTCAAGTAGATCTCATTACTCTTATTTGAGTTTTTTAAGAATATTTCAAACTAATAAGTCTTTTAGAAATCTCTAAGCAAGCAATGCTTCTTTTTGTTCTTGACATATCAGTACCCCTTAAGGCTAGAATTGATAGAACAAAATAAGTGCTTTGTTTGTATATAGTGATTATAATAACTAGCTTAATTTACTTTAGTTATTATGTATTAACCCATAGCAGACACTAAACACCCTTATTGAACGGTATACCTAATATGGAGGAAATTGCATGTAAGTTTTCAAGTTAATGAAAGTTTTCAAGTTAATGAAAGTAAGATGGACAGTCCTTCATCTACATGGTAGAAATTCATACATTTTCTAGAACGCATTAGTAATTGTTACTTATGAACATTTAAAATGAATATGAAAGTAAATAAATTAATATTTGCTTTTCATTGGTGAAGTAATATTTGTAATGTTATTAAATCCACTAGAAGTATTGCGTTTTACTACTGAAAATACATTATGCCATGTTGTCTAATTCAACAGACTCTACAAGCTTGTTTACCTTAGTAGTAATCCATATTGTTTCTAGCTTAACTAAGGATAATACATTACTTTCACTATATCAAAATCTATAGTTCAAGGATCATTACATCCTATTTTATAAGGATAGTTCTCTATGAATATATATGGTTTTATTTCTACTAGTTATTCGAATAACTATGACACTATCATATTGTTCAAATAAACAAGCATGCTTCATGATCGTTTATCTGCATACATGATGTTGTGTCATGCACACGTGGGAGAAATCTTTATTATGTGTAAGGTATAACACATAACAATATGACAAATGTTTTATCTTAATACGAGGTAAGAAACTGATATTCTATTAAGACTTATACATTTCATTGTCAATGTATGTTGCCTTGTTTAGAAAATGTTAAAATATAAATAACAAGCTATTTCAAATATTTTTTTATAACTTCTTGAAATGTTTCTTATAGTGTTTTTTAGAATGTACATAAATAAATAACAAACTAACAAAGTAAGCGATTAACTTGAAATAACTATTGAAATTGTTCATGGTTACTTTAGTTATGAATGTTTATGTCCCTTGTAAAACCATAAGCATAAAGCCCGTTAATTACTAAAAGACTTTTAACATAAAGTAAATAGTTAACTTGTTATGTATAGTCCTTTAATTGTTAAAAAGACTTACAACATAATAATATAAAGTAAATAGTTAACTTGTTATTTCTTCTTGTTAATGAAAGATGAAGTCTTTTAATTATTCAAAAGACAAATAATGTAGATAGAGTTATTTAACTATTTAAAGATGTATACATTAGAGCATGCACTAGGTTCTAGATACTAAGAATTTTTAGTTTTATTTTGACACAATTAATAAGTATGTAACCTAAAAAGTATTAAGTTATTTAAGAATTGTGATATAGTATCACAATCTCAATACTCATAGAGTACCACATAGGTTTGGTATGTCTTGAGTGATCAATCAAATTCTTTAAAATTGTTTTATATTGATAACTTGAGATACTTTACCTCCAAGTTTGTTAAGGTTTGAAAATTGAATATATAAGTATATACATAAATATTACCTCGACATAAAAGGAAACTAAGACACCATTAAGCAACGGAACGTGATGAATCACGGTAAGTCTTAATTGAAGTTTTAAATTTGTTAAACTTTATGAAGCATGATATTAACAAAATAGATTCAAGAAATCTGAATATATTTTGTAAATGTCCTAAATGAGAACAATTTATTATTTTTCAACATGCTAAGAAATATAGAGAGTATTCTCAAATTACAAAAAGCAGTTGGGAGGAATCGTATATCTTTAAGAGACAAAATAACAAAATATACAACCTTCTAAATCCATTAGAAAATATTATAATAAGGATGAACATGAAAATATTGAACCTCATGCTGATAGAACTCACATTCATATATCCTCAAAGATACCTCTAGT
Source organism: Glebionis coronaria (assembly GCA_025667525.1). Lineage (NCBI taxonomy): Eukaryota > Viridiplantae > Streptophyta > Magnoliopsida > Asterales > Asteraceae > Glebionis > Glebionis coronaria. Next base: position 366,991,187 of record CM046880.1, on the reverse strand, counting down.
ACTTGAATGATATGTTGATATATCGATACTCAGGAATGTAAGTTAAAGGATCATGGTGAACCTCCTCACTATATAGATGTATATTCAATATTGAATGTCATGATTAAATAAATTTACGAATGATTAGAAGCAACTCCATAAAAATAAATAATTTTTTAAACTTGATTCATCTTTAACCGAACGGTTAGACTGCGAGGTTAATATAAGTTTCTTTAATAAAACATTCATATGAAAAATATTGTACACATAATTAATGCACACTACGAGACATAATTTGACTACGTTTAAATTGCTTGTTATATATGTGCATTAATTAAATAAAGATGATCTATTGTCATAAGGGTTTTTAAAAAAATATGACAATGTAATGTTTAAGCTCTTTTTGAAATATTATATTAACAAGGACGGATGTAATCAAAGGGTTTATAATTTAAAGTAATCTTTATATAGTGTAAAAAATGCAAGAATCCAAGTATGGATTAATGAATGCAATGATAAAACAAATGATCGTTAATTTAACCGGTGTCATGTAGGCTTAACATGTCATGTTTATTTATATTTACCGATACTAACACGTTTAGATGATGATAATGGTATTTTTATGACTATATTGGTAATATGCGGAAAGTAAAGTACGTTGGTAATTTACGTTTTTGAGCTGAAATAACTCATAAGAAGAGATAACCGAATTGTTTTCAGTCATCTACGAGGGGAAAATCTTAGTCGAGTTATGATTCTCGTATCGAAGTTAGCTAGGGTAAACGAATATAACAAAAAGACAACTTGTCTCTAACAGGTTTGAATAAAGCCCAATGTAAGAATACTAACTGTCTATTGTATGAACTCTAATATATATTCACTCATAATCTATATAAGTAATGAATAACTGAATCTTCCAAAAAAGGAACCCGTAAGAACAGGGCATCTTCACCGATGTTAGAGAAAGCCAATCTTCCCAATCACTCCCACAACCAATAACCGAATGCTCCAAAAAAACCCGTAAGAAGAGGGTATCTAGAAAAGGAAAAGATATTAAAGAAGAAAACCCAGTACAATCGACACGTTGGATGCCGATTGAAAAAATGCTTCTTCCTAAATCTTGGGTGGCTGTGTATGAGGATCCGAGTATCAGTAGGACACAAAAGTTGAAAACGTTTTGGTATAAGGTGTTGAACATGTTCAACGAAAAGCATTTTCAAAAACGCATTAAGGATATGTTGACTAGAAAATGACATACATTACATGCCAATTGCCAAAATTTCAACGCGGTTTTCAAATGAGACCAACGTTTTTGAAAATGTAGGACAACCGATAAAATTGAGATGAAACATACTCATAATTTTTATCATAACGAGCATAAAGGGTTGGGGTTACTCAAGAAGATGCTTGGAAAATTTTGAGAACTCATTTTAAATGGGACTCTCTCGATCCTGTTGATATAGTCGGAGAGACGTACCCATGAGGTTTAATCGGTCAGGATGCAAAACCATCCGGCAAACCACGTCCCGCAAAAAAACAAATCAGAAACCACGATGAGCACCAGTAATACGTCATCCCAATTCAACGAGTTTATAGAAAACGAGCTTCGTCTCAAATGAGAAGCCGTCGAAAAGGCTTTTGAAGTCGTTGTTGAAAAAAACCGTACGTTGATGTGTTTAGATGAGTTAAAAGGTCTTGCAACACTCACGAAAGATTTGGATGAGGACGACGCTTACTATATCAAGTCAAAAAAAAATCAAAGAAAAATATAGGTTGGATGAAAACCAGTCGTCGAGGAAGAGGAATATTTTTTGTTTATTTCAGAACTTGTATGTTAATTATGAATGGAATGAATTCTTATTTAGGTCGTGTTTTGTAACAAGCAGTTTGAAGCGTTTGGAGCGGGAAACGAAAAGCAGTTAGAGGTTTTAATCAAAAGCTTGTTTTGCAGAGGAGCAATTAGCGTTTGAATATTGTTCAAACACTCCATTCTCAAGCTATATGAAGTAGAATTTCAGAACTGCTCCAAGCAGAATCTTTGTAAATTACATTTATATCATCTATTATAATATTTATAACTTATGTAATTAGGTTATATGCCCTATTTCATAATTTTATACTTCTTAATTACATCTTACAGTTACGTTATCAAACATATTTTTCAAACAAAACTATTACAGCTTACTACTTACTACTTCTGCTTCTGCTTCTGTTTACTGCTTCTTATCGCTATTGTTACACGTCGCCAAACACAAGCTTAGTATAGTAAAATATTTTATGACAACCCATAAATTTCACATCTATGCTATGTACTATGATTATATGAGTATGAAATTTGGCTAGAAATTTTTGCTTTTTTTAATACCTTACATGGTAAGATGACTTGTTTCTCACAACCTGAACTTCCACTTCAACATATTCCTATATGTTGGAAATACAAGTATATATATCAAATCTAAGATCTAAAAAGTACATTATGAACAAGAACATCTCAAATATAACTATGATGCCCTAAATTCCCTTATAAACCCTAGAATCCCTTTAAATGAGTTATAAAATCAAGAATGGTAAACTATGAAGGGAGAGTACATATGAATAAATCATTATGGATTATAAAAAAGTTATAAACTATAGATTGAAGACATAATAATATCTAATAATGGTAAGAACAAACTATACAAAGCTAAATATAACCAAAAATACATAATAGTATAGATCACCACCTAGAAACCGTTGGTAAACAATGTTTCAAGCAATATAACAACCTAATATGTATGTACAAGTATCACAAACAATATACTAATTATAATCTATCATATAGAGGAAAGATAACTGATCACAAATTATTAATATTCACTAATCCAAGGCTAATTATAAGTTAAGACCTAGTAACCAAGGTTAGCATATAAAATCCATTTCACATTGAATTAGAGTCTAATCTTTTGCCACAAATTATAAAACTCATCTATGTATTATATTAAGATTTTCAAGTTAAGTTACAAGTTCATAAAGCATATGGTACAAGTTATCAGAGCATAGGATCTTAAGCTCCCATAATTAACCCTAGAATATGATCAACCTATACAAACCCTTAAAATAAGAATTTAGAATCCCTATAAGTCATAAAAATACTATATAAACCCTAGAATAAGTGTTTATATATGTACAAACACTAATTACCCAAGAGAGAAATTCATTAGGATTAATGACCTGAAAACCCTTATATTAAGAAATCTACATAGAATCACTACCTAGTCTTTTTGTACAAGTCTATGAATATTCATAGGACTTCATTAAGGTTATTAGTTTATATTAAGACAATGTACAACTGCCCTAATGCACAAGGTACAAGATTTCAATGCATAGTAGGTCAAAATGAGTATTTTCACCCTTTAGACATGTCTACTTGGAATAACTTAATAAAACCAATGCAGGGACTTCATGGAAACATTGAGGACAATGTAGGATTTATAAAATGATTTTAAATAAGTAGCTAATTTAAGGATAATTATTTTTACTAAGACTTAATCATAAATCATTAGAAACCCTAACCCGCCTAAGTTTTCTTCCATTTTCACATCAAACCTTAGTTAAACTTCAAACCAAAGACCCAAAATTCTTAATTACAATTTACATACCCTAAATAAACCCTAATACATCACTAATAACATTACTAAACCCTTAATCACCAAAATTACAAAGTTACAAGTTACAAGCCCTAGATTTTGATCCGCCTAGCTTTTTCCCTCCAAAAATGCATTCAAACACTTTCCCTCCCATTTTTAAACTTAGGATCAGTACTGATAGATATTTTGGGATATTTTTAAGCAGGTGGTGCACCTACTTGGGTGCTACACATCAGCATTCCAATCCATAACATTGTTGTGACCTTTCTCAGCGACATATTGAAGATTTACTTGAAACTAGCTTGTAAAGTTACCCTTTAAAACTTTCATAGACCTTTCCTAGATTCCATTAGTCACTAAGATAGCTGATGTACACATTTACAAGCATTACTTGGAGCCTAAGTGTTGGAAACACTATAAATAGGGGCGAATAGGCATTGTTAGAACTTACACCCCGTTTCTCTTTAATCTCCTATCCATTCTCCATTTCCACCTTTATATACGTCCTAGGACATGTCCCAAGACCAGAAACTAGGTCTATAAGGTATCCATTGAAGCTCTTGAAGCTTTGATAGCAAGTAGTATTCATAGGAAGCCATTATGAGCCATTTTGGAGCATCCTAGGCAATTTTTGTGTTAGCTATGCTTTGATCTTGTTATAATGAATACTTAGACTTGTTATAATGCTAAAATTATGTTATAAAGATATTCTAAAAAGAACTAAGTCATTTCATCATTTTAAATGGAAGTTATAAGTTAAAAATGTCTTAAAACCCTAGTTTTGCAATTTACATAAAATAATAAGCAAAAACCTATTTCAAAAGCTATAATTCTGAATAAATTTTTTTATTATAATTATAAACATGTTTTGAAACTTTTTTTTAAAATCCTAGATCATTTGGTCCATTTTTGAGGTTATTATGTGATTTTTACAAGTATAGGGACTAAAACTGTCATTTTTGAAACTATTTAACATTTTGGCCCAAAAATTTCATTTTGTGAAAGTTAAATATATAAGAATAAATATTGAAAAGTTTGAGGTCCTAAGGTTAGATATTGAGGGTTTAAAATGCAAATACTAAAAGTATATATTTTAAGGGTTAAAAGTGTAATTATACCAAAGTATAACTAAAAGGGCCATTTTTGCCAATTTTGAAACTAAAGAAGATTAATTATAGATATGAGGAAGTAATGAAAATATCATGTTATTAGGGATCTTTGTACAACGATGTTACATCTCGATATTACGTTCTGACTGAGTGGTTGGGTTTACGATTTAAATTGCCCTCGCTCCTCAAACGTTTATAGAATGACTTCTGAGTATGATGGCCGGAACAATGATGCTAAATTTACAACCAAGTAATAATTAAAGAATATATAACCAAATACTTAAAAATATTGAACAAAAGATTAAAGACTTGATACTATACACAATGATTAATCCAGGTTTGTGTGAGATCAAGCTGTTGTTTATGAGACCAAGTTGTCGTTTGTATGCTCAAGCTGTTTATCTGTGAATGAAATATGTCTGATTATAGCTCGGATTCTATGTACATAAGGTGAGTTCATAGCCTCACTTTTATATGCTTTATAAATTATTTGAAAACCCATGAGGGGGATATATGCTAAAAATGGAATACAAGTGTTTTTGGTATGCTTCTCAGATATGCTTATTGACACTACGTTTACTTGTTGCCGTTAAGTCCCTTTTTAATCATGGACCGCTAATCATTTAATGAGCGCTAATATTGTGAATAGTACTATTGGAGACTGACATCTCCTATCTGGGCAAGTCGCGCTTGCTAGCAGCTGATGGTTCCTACCTAGGCTAAACAAATATGCTTTATTTTACTTTTTAAGATTGTCCGACAAACTTCCTACTTAAGGGCAATGTCACACCACCATGGCGGAATATGGGGCGCGACGTATGGATATCATCACAATATGGCGTGTCTATAGAGGTAACTATATGAAATAAGAAATGTCATAAAATGGAGACACAAAGTCATGACAATATCTCATAAAACCCAGGAGTCTAGGTAAGTAGGTAACAGTCTTACCTCTTACCCAAGACAAACAAATAACATAACCAAACAAATATATGTGTGCCACAGTATCACTTATTAAATGAACAAATGAAAACTAAGAAGGAAACGGGGATATCCTTCTATATGCATTCCTACGCTCTCCAAATCCTAGCCACTTAAGTTCTCACGCCTACCCAAAGCATCACCTGAAAGAGACACTAAAACACGTCAACATAAAGTTGGTGAGAGTCATAGGTTTATATTCCAATGCTAAATCAGTTACAAGCTGTGAATAACAACCATCAACACAATAACATATGGACAATGCGCTACAATTATGTATTAACAACTAGCATTCAAGTTCAATCAATCATCACAATTCAAAGGCATCACGCCTTACCAACAACCACAATTTCCAAGGCATCACGCCTTACCAAACACCATAATTTCCAAGGCATCACGCCTTACCAAATACCATAATTTCCAAGGCATCACGCCTTACCAAACACCATAATTTCCAAGGCATCACGCCTTACCAAACACCATGATACCATAGGCGCCCATACACCTATGTACCTTTCTGATCCAAATCATACACAAACAAGAATCACATAGCAGTTAATCACATACTGTACACACAAGTCCATCTCAAACCTTAAAAACATTCACAACATCAATTTATAAATAACTCAACACAGTGTCTCTTCCATCCCAGCTGGAAGTCAAAAAAAATAATAAACATGGGACTATGAAACTCACCTGATTGCTTCTTCAAAAGTCCTCACACTAGCAACAAGCTAACAAACCAAAAACACGCAATCAAAATATGAACCAATCACTAAGATGGCTCATCAACCTATGATGGACATCTAACCTCCTCTCATATAGATACCTCATATATGAGCTCTAAACACCCCATTACCCTTCCTTAACAAGTCCTTAACTTGGTTAAGTTTAATAACTATCCCGTTCATATTTTACACAAAACAGTCCCAGTTTTTAGGTCTCAAAACTTTAAGTCAAACGTCCACTTAAACATACCCATGGTTTCTGTAAAAGGAATATTCATACTTTTACATATGGTAGCTAAAACATCCCACTTGCCCTAACCTTAAAGCTACTGTTAAGGCCCCGATATATGTATATATATTGCTACCTATCCAGAATTCACTGATTTTAAACGTATGAAAAGTTTGTTACCATTAGAGGGTCTTACCCTAAATCACAATCTTAGCCCAACTGCAGATACTTACTACAATATATAAACCATCTCTCATGTTTGTGAGAAGATCCCAATGCAACCCTAGGTACCCCAAACAACCCAAAACTTAAAAAGAAAACAGGCTGACTTCTAAACTGTTTTGACCTCCGACTGTTGTAACCTGTTTTTGACCCACTTCCCGACCTCCAAATTAGTTCTAGTTTCTTGCATTGGAAAGCCACTTCAATTAGCTTTCCAGGGATATGTGGATCGCAAATTAAGAGTTTGTAAAACTCCCTATATGATCAAAACAATGACCCAAAATTCTGCCCAGTTTTTAAAAACGGGTTTAATTAATTTAACCTAATTAATTACCCATAACCCCATTAATTACAAACCCTAAACCATCTAATCATTATAATATCATTAAAATACAGATTCTTATTTAAACCCTAACCTAAATCCATCATAAGATGATTGAGAAAGAATTAAAACACTTTAATTAAAAAGAGTATTAAAGATTTTACCTTAGAATTTTTGAAAGAAGAAAAATTAATGAAGAACCCTAAAACCACCATTGATGCCGACTTTAAGGTGATCTCCAGGGGTTTTATGAAGTGTTTTGGTTAATAAAAAGTATTTATATAGTTTCTTAACAAGTCCTTGGCCCATTACAAAAGCCCGGTTCCCTTTTTCCTTTTTTTCCCTTTTCTTTTCTTTTGATTCGTCCCAAACCGCCTCATATATATATATTTTTTTATTTTTTTTCTTTTTATTGTTAATTAATATCTTATTAGTATTACCTTAATTTACCTTAATTTATTTCAGCTCCTAAAACCTCCAAAACCTCAAAACCGTAAAACTAGTCAAATTTACGCGTTTTACCGTAAAAGACGTAAAATATACACTTTTTTGAAAAATCTCAAATTTTGAAATAAACTTTATAACTAAGTCCTAAATGACTTAAAACCATCCCAAAAAATATCCATATGATTAAATACCTCTTCCGGGACCTCTAAATGCTAAACCGTAAATCGTAAAAATACGATTTTCTATAATACATATACGTATACGTAAAACCACTAAATAACACCATCTCACTTCATAGTCACTACCAAGTGAACTCATGAACATGAAATCATCACACATCGTTTCACTCACAAGGTACCCCGTACCGGAAACGATAACCAAACCACAATCTATACACACCAATTAGCACATCAACACGTAAAGACACGTAACTAGCACAAAATAAAACTAAGTGACGAACCTCAAAACCAGGGTTGTCACATCACTCCCTCCTAATAGAAATCTCGTCCCGAGATTTACTCCTTAGGATCAAACACACAAACAACACATCACACGAGGATACTTGTTCTAAATGAACTCCTCTCATTCCCACGTGAACTTTAGTTCAAATTTCAAAATACCCCATATACAAACCAAAAATAATTAAACTCATTGCCAAACTTTTTACCTCATAGTCAATAAATCTCACAGATGACTCTTTGATAAAACAAAGACTCTTCTTAATACAAGTCCCGAATAACCGTACATGCAAATATGCATTCTCAAACAACATTTACCAATCTCAATACATGAAATGTATCATGTATACAACTCATTCTCCCCAGGTAATTCTATGCTCATATGCTACTGGTCCGATCTTTCCAAAGATCATAAATGAACCTACAAAACTCTACATCAACTCTTCCATTTTACCAAATCATACCACCCATTACTACGGGTGAAACTTCCCTACATAACTTTGTCACTAACTCTAGTGGTTTCCTCCTTTTCTACATAGCCATTAGTTCTTCCAATCCAAATCAACTTATGATCTATACACATCATCAAAAAGACGGTTATTTCGGTTAGACCAAGCCCTTCGTCCCTATGGCACATCACACCTATAACTCCTCATTCATTCGATTATCGATACTAAGCCTCCCAAACAATCAGTATAGGTCAGTGTCATTTCCTTTTCCACACTACGATAGCATTATCCTACGTTGTGCTTTATTCTACTCATTAGGCTCTACCAAAGTTTTACCTTCGGTTCCTATCTCGACCTATTTCATTCATGCTTCGCTTCTATACACACTTCCTTCTTTCTTCCTCAACTCCTACCATACATCAAGATGTGATGCTTCCCATCGTTTCTTCCCTTGCCATAATCCTTCATAAGGCATTCCATACATATTAGGCTAACTTTTACGCATAACCCTCTATTCCATCACATCCGTATGCAATCCTTCCAACTTCTCAACCATGTGACTTCTCCTTCCTCTTGAAATATGTGATCAATTAGTCAGTCTATCGACTATCACCCAACTCCCATCGTACTTAATCCTCCACCGCATTATGTATCCCTTCCACCAACTTCGTCCTTACATCGCCCTTTCCAAGCTGCTCCTATCTATGTAGGAAGTATAGTCTACGTCTCTTTTCTCCATATGATTGTCCAAGCCACGCAACATACATGTTGACGCGTTCTCTGCTTTAGACAACTCAACTCGTGCAACCTACATCCTTCATCCAAACCACCCTAATACGCCATCCATATAGTTCAAGTTCATCTCAGCTTCACTTCATTCTTCTTATTCCATGTCTCATCAACCATGCTTGCCTTTCCCAGATGGTACTTGGCCTTGCCATTTTCTTTCATCAATTAACTCCACCCATCACCTTTGCCAAATGTTCAATCAAGATGATTGAATATGTGTTGGAGACGTTCACGATCCGTATAGATCATTCTCCACGTCTCGTACACCAAATGCCTCTAGCATTCTAGGCAGATATATCAGTCCAGCTCCACTAACTAAGTCTATCCAGTTCTTCCAAATCTTCAGTTCCTGCAACGTATAAGAAATCGCCTTTCTTGTAGTTCTCGTACACATCCAAATCCTTGCTCCGCGTATCGTCATGCTTCGCGAATTCATCCAGTCCTTCCGATAATGCCAAGATCAGCTCATTATCCAATCCACTTCTTCAGCCTCCAAATGCTTCCTCATCCTTCTTCACTTCGCCCCTTGCTGGTTTCATGATATGCCATCATCTCTAACTACTGATCATGGTAGACTTAATACTAAAACTCACACTTGAAAATCTCACGTATAATTCCACTCCAAAACCAACACATACTTTGCCTCACTCTCTTTCTTAGACTTTGAGTAGATCAAGATGTCGTCAATACTCTCGATGACAACTCATTTATATACGTTCATGCACACTTGCTTCATTGACACCATGAAAACCGCTAGTGCTTTGGCGAAGCCAAATGCATAACCGTAAACCCAAAGCGTTCATACAACATCCTTAGCAATTTCAACTATGTCCTCCTTGCACCCTCTCTCAGCGGCAATACGAATAAATTCCTACCTCGTTCTACTTGCGAAATTCTACACGCATTTTAACAGATCAATACTTCCTCTCATCAAACCACTCAAACTCTTTCCACATCCAATCTACTACTAAGCAACTCAACTTTTACCTTGCATCCGTTGCAATTTCCATCAACTCTTGTTCTTGAAATCATCCCATCATCAATTTCCTTGGGAAGGCACTAACTGCAACTCCTCTCACCTCCCCTACTTGCTCTATTTATGGTTCTACCTCACAGTAATAGGCAAACCTACTAAATTTCAGGAAATTTTCGGAAAACTTACATGCCCTACGAACAATCATAAATACCTTTGAGGTATTGTATTCCCTTCCAACACTCTCTATGGCGCGTTACTTATGCTAGTTTCCCACAAATCTCTATTCATCTCCTTGGTACTCCTAAGAGACCTCATAACCACATTAGTTCGTCTACGAACTTCTTTCCTCCCCGCTAAGGGTATTCCGACCGTTCTCTCATGGTCACCTACTTAAGCGTGTAGGCGCGACCAAGTCCTTCATATGACTACCTCAACGCTTCCGAACAATACGAAACCAAAACTACATCCTAAATCCATCAGATACGATCAACGAATCAAACCCACGGATAACTAACGCGACTAGGCAACCTAATTCTCTATAACCATTATCTCTGATACCATTCTATCACACCCCACCATGGAGGAATATGGGGCGCGACGTATGGATATCATCACAACATGGCGTGTCTATAGAGGTAACTATATGAAATAAGAAATGTCATAAAATGGAGACACAAAGTCATGACAATATCTCATCAAACCCAGGAGTCTAGGTAAGTAGGTAACAGTCCTACCTCTTACCCAAGACAAACAAATAACATAACCAAACAAATATATGTGTGCCACAGTATCACTTATTAAATGAACAAATAAAAACTAAGAAGGAAACAGGGATATCCTTCTACATGCATTCCTACGCTCTCCAAATCCTAGCCACTTAAGTTCTCACGCCTACCCAAAGCATCACCTGAAAGAGACACTAAAACACGTCAACATAAAGTTGGTGAGAGTCATAAGTTTAGATTCCAACGCTAAATCAGTTACAAGCTGTGAATAACAACCATCAACACAATAACATATGGACAATGCGCTACAATTATGTATTAACAACTAGCATTCAAGTTCAATCAATCATCACAATTCCAAGGCATCACGCCTTACCAACAACCACAATTTCCAAGGCATCACGCCTTACCAAACACCATAATTTCCAAGGCATCACGCCTTACCAAACACCATAATTTCCAAGGCATCACGCCTTACCAAACACCATAATTTCCAAGGCATCACGCCTTACCAAACACCATGATACCATAGGCGCCCATACACCTATGTACCTTTCTGATCCAAATCATACACAAACAAGAATCACATAGCAGTTAATCACATACTGTACACACAAGTCCATCTCAAACCTTAAAAACATTCACAGCATCAATTTATAAATAACTCAACACAGTGTCTCTTCCATCCCAGCTGGAAGTAAAACAAAAATAATAAACATGGGACTATGAAACTCAGCTGATTGCTTCTTCAAAAGTCCTCGCACTAGCAACAAGCTAACAAACCAAAAACACGCAATCAAAATATGAACCAATCACTAAGATGGCTCATCAACCTATGATGGACATCTAACCTCCTCTCATATAGATACCTAATATATGAGCTCTAAACACCCCATTGCCCTTCCTTAACAAGTCCTTAACTTGGTTAAGTTTAATAACTATCCCGTTCATATTTTACACAAAACAGTCCCAGTTTTTAGGTCTCAAAACTTTAAGTCAAACGTCCACTTAAACATACCCATGGTTTCTGTAAAAGGAATATTCATACTTTTACATATGGTAGCTAAAACATCCCACTTGCCCTAACCTTAAAGCTACTGTTAAGGCCCCGATATATGTATATATATTGCTACCTATCCAGAATTCACTGATTTTAAAGGTATGAAAAGTTTGTTACCATTAGAGGGTCTTACCCTAAACCACAATCTTAGCCCAACTGCGGATACTTACTAAAATATATAAACCATCTCTCATGTTCGTGAGAAGATCACAATGCAACCCTAGGTACCCCAAACAACCCAAAACTTAAAAAGAAAACAGGCTGACTTCTAAACTGTTTTGACCTCCGACTGTTGTAACCTGTTTTTTGACCCACTTCCCGACCTCCAATTTAGTTCTAACCCCATTAATTACAAACCCTAAACCATCTAATCATTATAATATCATTAAAATACAGATTCTTATTTAAACCCTAACCTAAATCCATCATAAGATGATTGAGAAAGAATTAAAACACTTTAATTAAAAAGAGTATTAAAGATTTTACCTTAGAATTTTTGAAAGAAGAAAAATTAATGAAGAACCCTAAAACCACCATTGATGCCGACTTGAAGGTGATCTCCAGGGGTTTTATGAAGTGTTTTGGTTAATAAAAAGTATTTATATAGTTTCTTAACAAGTCCTTGGCCCATTACAAAAGCCCGGTTCCCTTTTTCCTTTTTTTCCCTTTTCTTTTCTTTTGATTCGTCCCAAACCGCCTCATATATATATTTTTTTATTTTTTTTTTCTTTTTATTGTTAATTAATATCTTATTAATATTACCTTAATTTACCTTAATTTATTTCAGCTCCTAAAACCTCCAAAACCTCAAAACCGTAAAACTAGTCAAATTTACGCGTTTTACCGTAAAAGACGTAAAATATACACTTTTATAAAAAATCTAAAATTTTGAAATAAACTTTATAACTAAGTCCTAAATGACTTAAAACCATCCCAAAAAATATCCATATGATTAAATACCTCTTCCGAGACCTCTAAATGCTAAACCGTAAATCGTAAAAATACGATTTTCTATAATACATATACGTATACGTAAAACCACTAAATTACACCATCTCACTTCATAGTCACTACAAAGTGAACTCATGAACATGAAATCATCACACATCGTTTCACTCACAAGGTACCCCGTACCGGAAACGATAACCAAACCACAATCTATACACACCAATTAGCACATCAACACGTAAAGACACGTAACTAGCACAAAATAAAACTAAGTGACGAACCTCAAAACCAGGGTTGTCACAGGCAATTTGTTGGGTTTTTCCTGATAGTGTCTAGTCGTGGGGTCATGAGCTAGTGCAATAATAAATTGTTTTATGTGAGCGAATAATAACGTAGCTTAGAAAAAGGATCTTGTATTCAAAATATGTTTAAACCTATGAATTCACTCAACCTTTGTGTTGACTTTAAGCATATATTTTAGAAAATTTTGACTGATAGCATGGAGCAGCACGAGGATGACATGAAGAGGCACAAGATTGAAATTATTATTTTAGATTTTGGGAACCTCATAATGTAAAACTCTGAATTTTTAATGATATATAAAGAAAGTTGATTTTGTCACTCTTTTGAGTTGTTTTTTATCATTATGACTTGTGTTCTATGAAGTAATACCCCAGTTCAATGTTCCCTGAGTAAAGGTAAAATGGGGGTGTTACAGATTGTTATCAGAGCCATGGTTATAGAGAACAAGAAATAAAATCTTGACTATAAATACTTTTAGAATAATTTCAAGAAAGTCTTCGTGCCCATGCCAGTGTTGCTACAAGAACAAGGTAATATTATACCAATACTAGTACTGCTACCCTTTAAGAACAATGTGTAAATGATACCATGTTTATGTGTAAGTATAAATATTATACTTATAAGTACATATGTTTAAGTATATGTAATATAAATATATAATAAAATAGAACTTATCGACGTCTCCAGAAATATGTATTCATATCTCCCTCCTATTATCATCTTTTTGGATTCTCAAGATGAGCATTCTGCAAGTATTCCTGATGATTTCCCGAAGTATATTTCCAACCTCCCGATGAATAACCCTTATGATACTTCAGAAAATCCATCCAAAGATCAGAAAATCCCAAAATCCGTTTTACCTTTTAATGACGACCCCTATATGCAAGTTATACAAGCATATAATGAAGAAATAAATTCTACACCTCAACAACAAAATTTCCATCACCTTACCCTATTAATATACCATCACCTATATCTGAAACCTTACCTAAAAATACCTATGAACAACAAATTATAGATGTCCTACCCTATATGAAAGAAGTTCCTCCCGAGCGTATTGAAGATCTTAAAGATAAAGTTGAAGGAATTCAGAAAGGCCGAAGAATTATACAACGAGATTTTGAGAAGTTAGAAAGAGATTTTGAAGAAATTAAGCCTAAATTTTTGAAAAGACAAATGATACATGATGGAGAAATTGTTCAAGCTCGACTAGAGATTTCTACTCTTGAGTTAGTCATTGAGGACATTCATATTAGACATCGAGCCGATATACGGAGTCTTTTTTCTGCCATCAAAGAACTTAAGAGGGAGAGATGAAATAGACATTAGACTATTAAGTTGTAAATACTTTCAACTTTATGTCTTTACTTTTATGTTAACGGAGAAGCTTGTCCTGTAAGTATAAACAAGACAAGTTGTTAATAAATAAAAGTTATGTTTCTCATCTTGTCGTTTCATATTTATTTTTGAGGAATAAGAAACCCCTATTTCTTGGTTTTATCACAAGTAATTATAAATAAAATTGCGTTAATTCTGAAAAAAGCATATGCTTAATAAAGTATATATATTGGGAATTTCTGTTATCTTCTATGATAGTACAAATTATCAATTGAATATAACCCGTAAGTTTAAAGAAAGAGTAAGGAAACTTCCCAAGTTTTATAGGAATATTCTATTCTCAACTTTTGTCTATCAAAAGGTTCTTTTTTAAAGAAAGAAAAATATACGATATGTAAAAGAGAAGCTTGTTCTATAAGACGAGTTTTTACATATTCCGTTATATTCCTCCATTACATATCATGGAAAAATTATGTTACGATTATGCATGAGTCATATCTTTATAAATCCATTGTAAAATTTGAAATCCTATTTCATAGTTGGATTTATTATCCTTAGATATGAATGTTAATCAACATAGTGAGTTTCCTATAAACCTAAAAGATATACCTTGTGTTCGATAAGCATTTATATGTATCCATATACATATGTGACAAATGTTTTCTGATATAAGTATACCTTGAATTCTGAATTATTTCTATTCTTTTTCTTCATTCTAAACCCTAAAAGTATTCGACGAAGAATTGACGATGATGTAGCTGCAATCCTGCAAGTGCAAACTGTCAATAAGAAGTATTATTTGGAAGAAGACTCGATGACTAGTTAGTTTTTTATATCCAAGGAAGAAAATATGCTATTAGTATCACCTGTTGGATTGAAAGAGACAATTCAGTTTCCTATCATATTTGAAATTATAAAATGAAGCTTGCTAGTTATCTTGGTAATTTCTTTATACTCAACCCATTGAGATAAAAGAAATACATAAGATCGCTTGATTAAATTTCAAATATTTCTTATCAAGAAGATGAAAGAAGAAATCCGCTATCTAATGATAAAAAGAATTAACCTCGAGACATACACGAGGAAATTTCAAGAGTTAGTAGAGTTAGATCCTATTCCGTAGAATGATAAAAGCCTTCATCAGAAGATTTTATCATAAAATTATGACATGAAATTTCATCTGAAATTCTATTTAAGAGACTCCATCAGAATATTTTGTTAGAAAAGTTTATTAAGGAATTTTATCGAACATTTTGAAGAAAAATTACCACTTTCAAAATCCCAATATATTGGAAAAAAATCATTTACCTCTACCCAAAGAGTTAATGGACAAGGTAATTAAGCACAATCCCGTGCAAAAATCGGAAAAATCTTAAACATAAATTCAGCAGTGCAAGAACGTTTGTAAAATTCAAGTAAACTAGAATCCAATCTACGGTGAATATAATGGAAATTTTCTTCTGTGTAAGAAATCCACCCTACATCACACAGAAATTTGCACCATCTGGTGTCAAATTTTCAACATAATAGATCATTGTACTAGGATTTGTAAGGGCAATTGGCCTTATAAATCATATGTTTGATAGGATTATTCTGTATTTTATAGGGAATAAAATACCATCTTCTATTTTAACGCCGTTCGTCTCTAGAAAATCGTATTCTGATAACGCTCTAATTATACATGTTTGCGTATGCGTTATCTGTATATATTTATGTTAATTATGTGAACTATCGGTACTTAATAGACTATATTTGATGTATAGGTTCCAAGGACGCGTCGTGGAAGGAAATGGAAGAAAACACGAAGATATGAAGCTTAAACGAAGAAATAAAGTCAAACTTCTGATCTCCCGACACCTGTCACTGTTTTGGCCATATCTTGAGCATACGAACTCCGTTTTAGTTGGTTCAAGCGGCCACGGAAAGAGGAAAGAATTATCTACAACTTGGATTTTTGCTCCAAAGCTGAAAATATACCAATGTGCGGCGCACATTTGAAAAGTGCAGCGCACTTTTCCTCAACATTAATGAAACTTTGGCTCCAAGTTTAGAAAATGTGCGGCGCACATTTGACAAAGTGCGGCGCAATTTTGGTCACAGAAAGCCTATAAAAGTACCATTTGGCCCTCTCATTCCATACCAACTCAGCACCACTTCTCCCATCTTTCCCTAATAATTTTAGCACGTTTTTTGGGTGTAGTAACATCATCCAAAGTGTTTGTAGCTTAAGGAATTGATCATTGGATCATTAGTATAAATTTTTCATTTGGGAAAACTAATCATGGAATCAAACTCTTGTAATCATTTGGTATAATTAGAGGTGTCAAAATGGTTGGATTGGGTTGGGTTGGGTTGGGTCATGGGTCTTAAATGGGTTTGGGTTTATATGGGTTTGGGTTTAGATGGGTTTTTAGGAGGATGGGTCTAAATAGGTTTGGGTATATATGGGTTTGGGTCTAGATGGGTTTGGTTATAGATGGGTCTTTAGAAAAAGGTTGGGTTTCTTGGGTTTTAATGGGTATTTAGGAAGAGGTTAGAGATTTTTTTTAACAATTTGTTACGTAATTGTTGCTGTATGAGTTAACTCTCATAGTCTCGTTACATTAACATATTTTTTGAAACAAGTTTTTTTAATTATCTTTAAACGGAAACAACTACCTTATATATAAAACAGACTAAATTAAAATGTTACATGTATTGATAGATGCATGCATGTGGCAATTCTAGAAGCCCGAAAGCCACTGCTAACGCAAAATTCATATCAGGAACATAACCAACTTTTCTTATCGATGTCATAACCTTGTCAATCTTTAAACAAAATACAAATAAGCTAAGAGCAAAAACTAGAGCAACTACATCAACAGGAACAACAAAATCTTCACTTTTGATGTGTAAATTTAGAATTAAACTCGAACTCGTCACTTTTTTTGAAATTTCATTGGTACGTGGGTAGTTGATAAGCACCTCAAACTCACCACATGACAGACTAATTGCAATTTCCAATTTCGTTTCTGAAAGCTGCAACCTTCTCCTCATCTCAGAATAACTCGACTTATCATAATAATTGAACAATCAAGAATAGCAGCCTGATCACTCAAACAAGAAATAATCAAAATACTGACCTGATTTATGACATGTCAAATAAACGAGATAATGCATAGTGGAAATGGTTGAAACTTGTCTAGAGTCTATTTCAATAAAGGCAAGTATCTGAGTCGATGTGTTACATGTTTGGATTATGACTGCAATACTATCTCATCAAATTTTAAGTCAATGACAACTTACTTGTTTGGATTATGACTGCAATACTATCTCATCAACCTTAATCAGTTTTCTGTGAGGATTCAACTGAGGTACACATTCATATACTGCCCATATGGACACTATCTCAAATCCAGTTCAGCTAACTATGTTATAGTATCTTGATTGTGCAGCTAACAGCTTGCAACCTAGGTTTTGAAAAGTACGTTGAGCTAAAAGTTAAAAAACTGAGGCACAAACCGATAAAGCAAAAGTGCACGCCTCACATACTTTATACATACTTAGAGTAATATGTTTTACTCATATAACTTCCTGTTGCAAAGAATTATAACATACAAGCGCATGCCTTACTTGAATTTCGAACTATGTTTTATCGACATTTTATTAATGTTTTTGGACCTAGTTGAGTTTTGTAGCCTGATCTAACAGGAAATCCATATTACTTTTTCTTTTGCAATGGAAACTTCTTCGCCCTGTATGCAAGATTACAAACCTCTCTCTCGAACAACTGAGAGCATTGATGATCACATCATAGTCTACCATCAGCAATGAGTAAGTTTTTCCACAATAAGTTCTAAGCTTTTTCGTATTTATTAATATTACGTATCTCTTGATTTGCATATGTATTTAAAAGATTAAGTGCTAGTTCAATATCATATGTGTTAACTGTTCTGAGTTATAAAACGTATCCAGGAAGCATACGGTTGTTGCTAACAGCATAATGGCATCAAGTAAAAACCTTAGTATTAAGAAGGAAAGTATAATATTCTAATGCAAAGTTATTCAACAAGTATAGAATCAAGATAAAGTCCAGACCTGAAACAAACTTATTTGCGACCGCGGTGGTTACCATCTGCTTGTGCTCCCTGAAAATCACTTCCAACAGAAGCATTGTTTGCTTGCTGAATCGGCTGCTCGTGGGACCCAGAATGACCTCTTTGTCTATCATACGCTGGTCCACCCTGTCCTCTATATGAGTCATAACCAGGTCCAGTGTCCGGGTCCTTTAATTACAGAGAGTAAACATAAAATTACATCAGTTCATACATAAAAAATTACATCAGTTGATGATCAACATAAGCATCAGAGAGTAAGTTACCTTACTAGAGGATTTAATCAACTTTTCAATCTCCTCGTCTGTTAGTTCTTTTTCGTCAACTTCATCTTCGTCTACACAAATTAATACGATCTACCCTTAACATAAAAATATAAAAATTCAATGCATGATAATAGAATGAAAAAAGTATTAAACCTTTTAGATCAAATAGCCAATCACGAGTACACAATAATGCTTCAGCATTTGACGAACATAGGGAACTTCGATATTTGCTTATAATCCGACCACCTATGCTAAAAGTTGACTCGGACGCAACCGTAGTAATTGGGATACTCAATATATCTCGAGCCATGATTGCTAATTGTGGATACTTCACTTGGTTTTCTTTCCAATAGTGTAGAATATTGATCTTTTGATTTATATCAAGTTTAGGCTCTTCTAAATATTGATCGAGTTGTGACTTTGGTGCCTCTGGCTTCTTATATTTACTTTGGAATGTGTTGAATCCAGCCAAAGAATCTTCCACTTCATCACATGACTTCCCGTCTCCAACATCTGAACTTGACCCTTTAGTCGAACCCTGCCTAACATTAGGTTGAATCTCATATGCTTTCCATAACTTGCGCAACCCAGCCTCGACACTTCCTACTGTTTTTATTATTTCTTGACCCTCCATACCTAGTTCCGATAAATAAAACTCGACAATATGCAACTTATACCGAGGATCCAAAATCGCCCCAAATGACAAAACTAAGGTGTATGTTTCCCAATATTTGTCAAACTTCTTTTTCATTTCTTCTGCCATTCGACTTACAATAGGGTCGGGATTCGATATATGACGTTGAATCGTCTTTTGAATTTTATAGATATTATGGTAATAAAGATCGGATGTAGAATATAAAGAACCTGAAAATAGCTTTGTAACGTCATAAAAAGGTTTCAAAAACATGGCAATTGCTTCGATTCTTGTCCATTCCTCCTCTGTTGGACAAGTCTTGAATGTTTTATCTAATTTCGCAAAGAGAACGTATGCTCCACGATACTCCAATGCACTTTCAAGCATCAAATATGTGTAATTTCATCTAGTAACTACATCTTGTCGCACGTTTTTACCACATTGTAGTTTGATTCGCGCAACGCATTCAGCAAACTTAATCTTTCTCGCTGCACTTCCTCTCACAAATTTAACCGACTCTCGCACCTTTTCATTCGATACTTCAATGACTTTCAAGCCGGATTGTACAATTAAGTTCAACACATGTGCACAACAACGAACATGAAGAAAATGCCCATTACAAAGTAACGCATCATAACCTAATTGGTCTTTCAAACAATCCACTAAACCATTATTGTTCGTTGCGTTATCTAAAGTTATTGTAAACACTTTATGTTCAATACCCCATTCTCTCAAAAAACTAATCACACTATCCGCCAAAAGAGCTCCCGTATGAGGAGGGGGAATCACTCTAAAAATCAACACTTTCTTTCTTAAAATCCAGCTTTCGTCAGTGTAATGGCAGTCAATGTCATATAACCATCACTAGTAATTGACGTCCATAAATCCGATGTTAAACAAACTCTACCTTTTATCTTCTCTAACTCGCTTTTAACCTTGAGTTTTTCTCTTTCATATATTCTTAAGACTTCCTTCTTTGCTGTGTTTCTACATATCGGATTTGCATCGGGGTGTAAAAACTTATGCAAGTCTCTTGTACCCTCGTGCTCAACATAAGTAAACGGATAATTATGCTTAATAATAGAAATCGCCAATTTCTCTCTAAACCTAGCTTGATCTAAGCAAATACGTTTCGGCGGTGGGGCACACAACATGTTGGACAAGTCAATACCTAAACATTTTCGTACATGACGCCGATTGTTTGATGTTCCATATCCTTCATCCTTTAACTCCTTATTACAATTTTACATAAATCTTTTATGGTGATTATACCGTATAATCACTATAAATCTTTTATTATGATAAATTCTGGAATTATGATGAATGTTATGTTTGTTATTCCTTTGATTATGGAGTAGTTACTTGTGTATTTGGTTGAGGCATGTATAGAACTATGGATAGATTATATTAGCTTCACAGGGGCGAAGTGCAGCGCACAATTAGTTTTGTGCGGCGCACTTTCTCCTTGGTTCGTGATTATAAGTGTGGTTGATTTGTTCTTGCACTCGATACTATTATGTTTGATCATTGTTATGTATTTAGTTCATTCATGATTATAACTAGTACTTATATGATTGAATGTGTTCCATGTCATCTAGTAAATGAATCTTCGTATTCGCCTTTGTCGCGATTGGTGGAATAAAATACATAACAACTCTTACATAATTTTGTTTAATGCTTTGTCATATGCTCGAGAGGGTTTGGCTCAACGAGTACTTGAATTATTGAAACCAACATAAACAGATCTTATTGCTTTTGGTATGACATGATCTATAGAAGGATTTTTGTTATATTAATTAGATGTTGCATGTGCGACTAGTAATCCACATGTTGTCTTACATTGTTTATGTGCTTATATTCATCTTTGCTGTCTATCTTTTCCATGTTCTTAGACTAAACCAAACGTACCTTTAAATTATTGTTAGAAGCTTAAATCTTTAGAACTTGTGACACTCTAAGGATAATTGTTTTTACTTGTTAACAACAATCACGTGGATCGACCTGGACTTTACCTTAGACTATACTATACACGAAAGGGTATACTTGCCCGTGTTGTGTTTTTAGTCCCTTCTTTGGTAATAATCTAGTAATATAAAATTAAAACTCGCTTATGCAACATCAAGTTTTTGGCGCCGCTGCCGGGGATTGTTTCCGTTACTTGTTAAAACTTTCTGAGATACTTCTTTTAAAATAAATCATCGACGTAGAGATTTCTGGCAATCTCAAAATTTTCTGTCTTAAAATTTGTAGAAAGTACGCCGCACATTTGCTTTTGTGCGCCGCACTTTCTGAAGGATTTCTAAGTACGCCGCACATTTCATTTGTGCGACGGTTTTTCTGGAGAACTTGTAAGTACGCCGCACATATAGCAATGTGCGTCGCACTTTCTGAATGAATTTCATAACGATTTCTGAGTTAATTTAAAAAAACAATCAAACTGCCTTTTAGACTTTGTGAATTTGTGAATATATAGTTTATCATCAAACAAAAACAAAAAAATATATAAAACCAAAAATATTAGTTTTGCTTTCTTTTTAATTTATCTTCTTACCCGTTTATAATCTCAAAAATAAATCAAAAAAATATATAATAATAATAATATAATAAATAATAAAATATATATATATATATATCTATATAAAAGAAACAAAACATAAAAATGTCTTTTTACAAAATTTTGAACGTTTGATTAAATCCTCGATCTTGGGAAAAAGAAGTTGTAAATCTATTAATTAAATTAAATAAACCAACGTGGAGTTATGAATTTCAAACGATCCCAAAATAATGCCTTCAAATTTAATCACTCAAATTTCCAACCATAAATTTGTCGTTATGAATGGATGTACAGTATCCAAGCCCATAAAAACCTTATTCACAATATACTCTCTCTCAACTAAATACATTTTAGTAAACTTAGGATGCACAAAATCATTCCTGCAGAACATGGGGTATTCCGCGTCCACAGGGAAGAGATCAAGAGGAGCCACTCCGTCCCGAAGAGTAACTAGGACCAATTTCGTCACGTTTTCATGTTCCAATTGAACACTTTCCGTTAGATATCTATGAAGAGGATGGCGAAACCCAACCCAATCCACCCGAACATATAATAATTATCGATCCCGATGATCAACCCTTGTGAAATAGTGCTAGTACCGTAGCACCGACTCCTAGTTCCGCCATTGTTCGAATCGATGTTGATGACAACTTTTTTATTAACAATACCCACTCGAAAATGGTTCAAGAGAACAAATTCGATTCTCATTTGCGGGTCGATCCGCATGAACACATCCGTGAATTTCTCGCTATTTGCGACATGTTCAAATATGGTGAAAGTCAAAGCGAAGTTGTCAAACTTTTGATGTTTCCACTATCCTTAGTCGATGATGCGAGAATATGGTTCGAAAAACTTAATGAAGATTCTATAACATCGTGGGAACAAATGAAAAGAGCTTTTATAAACCGATTCTTTCCACCCTTCGTTATTCGGCCATCTTTTACTCGAAATCAGAAATTTCTCTCAAACCACATATGAAAGTCTAACCCAAGCCTGGTTACGACTTAAGAACATGCTTTGAAAATGCCATGGGCATGGTCTAACCAAAAGAGCTATTATTCAAGTATTCTATCATGGTTTTGACGAATCCACTCAAGCAATCCTTGATGGACTAGCTGGAGGAATCTTCCTCTACAAACTTCGAAACAAGCTTTTCAATTTCTTGAGGACAAAGTTCTTTTTGAACTTAATTGGCCCAAAAAGTCTCGAAACAGAGATAATCGGAAATCTACTTCTTTCGTCGATGAAAGTAGTATTGATACCTCTCAATTAATGGAAAGTTGGAAGCTATTGAAGCTAAAATGGACTCTTATTTCCAAATCTTTAAAGAAGAATTACATGAGATGCGTGAAAAGTATAACGATCTCTAAGGTAATATCGCTTCTAAAAATCCCATGAACGATGACACGCCGATGTGTGAACTTCATGAATAAAATCACCTTGATGGTTTTGAAAACCGAAATTCTCATGATTGGTATTCTTGTGACAACCGTGGTTTTGAGGTTCGTCACTTGGTCTTATTTTTAGGTTAATTTATGTGTGACTATATGATTAGCGTGTTTACATGTTTATTTTGCGTGAACGAGGTTGGTGTGGATATTGTATATGTGTATAAAGTACTCATAAGTAAATCGAGGAACGGTTATTTCATGTTCATGAGCTCACAATTAGTGACTATGAAATGAAATGGTGTTATTTTGGTGTTTACATATACGTATAAGTAATATAGTAAATTGTATTTTTTTAGGATTTGGGGTTTAGCATTTAGAGGTCTCGGGTAAGGTGTTTAGTTATGTGAGTATTTTTCGGGATGGTTTTAGGTCATTTAGGACTTAGTTATAAAGTTTATTTCAAAATTTAAGATTTTTTTAAAACTGTATATTTTACGTTTTTTTCCGGTATACGCGTAAAATTGACTAGTTTTACGGTTTTAAGGTTTCGGAGGTGTTAGGAGCTGAAATAAATTAAGGTAAATTAAGGTATTGTTAATAACATAATAATAAGTAATAAAAAAAGAAATAAAAATATATATATATATATATATATATATATATATATATGGGTCGGTTAGGGCCGAATAAAAAGAAAGAAAGAAGGAAAAGCCAAAAAAACAGACCCAATTGACTTGTAATGGGATTAGGGGGCCTTTAGGACTTAACCAAACCTAATCCATAACCAAAATAATCAGATTTTTAAGCTCCATAACAGCTCTTAGCCGAAATTCAACAATGGTGGCCAATTAGAGTTTCAAAAATAAAGATCTTCCATTGATTTCTAAGGTAAAACCTTCAAAACCCTTGTTCTATTAATGATTTTAATCAATCTAATCATGTAATTGATCTTATGATGGATTAGGGTTTGTGAGTTTTCTAAGATTAGTGAGTTTAGGGTTCATATGAATTGATTACTTTGGTTATTATGAAGATTAGTGATGGTAATTAGGGTTTAATTATGTTAGAATCATTTTTTAAAAATTGGGCAGAATTTTAGGTCAATTGTTTTGACCATATATAGAGTTATACAACCTATTATTTTGCGATCCAAGTATCCCTGGAAATTTAATTGAGTTGGCTTTCAAATGCAAGAAACGAGAACTAAATTGGAGGTCGGGAAGTGGGTCAAAAACAGGTTACAACAGTCGGAGGTCAAAATAGTTTTGAAATCAGCGGGTTTTCAATTAATGTTTTAGGGTGATTGGGGTACTTAGGAGTACACTTTAGCCCTCTAATGGGCATGGGAGTTGTTTTATATATTAAATAAGAGACCAGGGGTGGGGCTAAGAAGATGGGTTAGGGTAAGACCCCCTAATCATAACAAACTTTTTGTATGTTCAAAATCAGTAAAATCCGGATAGACAAAAGTATATATATATATATATATATATATATATATATATATATATATATATATATATATATATATATATATATATATCGGGGCCTTAATAGTAACTTTAAGGTTTGGGCAAAGGAGAGGAGTTAGCTAACATATGTAAGGGCATAGGGTTTCCTTTACAGAGTTCATGGGTATGGTTAGGTGGGCGTTTGGCTTATAGTTTGGAGACCTAAAATACCGGGACTGTTTTGGGTAAAATGTTAACGAGACGGGTTATGAAGTAAACTAAGTTAAGGGCTTTATAGAGGGGTGTAATGAGATGCTTAGAGCATATAAATGAGGTATATATATGGGAGAAGGTTAATGTCCATCATAGGTTGATGAGCCATCTTAGTGTTTGGTTCATGTTTTGATTGTGTGCTTTTGTTTGTTAGCTTTTTGCTAGTGCGCGGATTTTTGGAGAAGCTCAATCAGGTGAGTTTCATAGTCCCATGTCTTTTAATGATTTTGACTTCCAGATGGGATGGAAGAGACACTGTATGGTTTTGTAACTAATGTTGTGAATGTTTTTATGGTTTGTGATGGACTTGTGTGTGCACTTATGTGATAATCTGCTATGTGATTCTTGATTGTGTTTATGATTTGGATCGGGGGACACGTACCGTCTCAGTTATTGTGGTTTGACTTGGTACCAAGGGGATGTTGACAAGGCGGGTCCTTGGGGAGGTACATAGATGTGTGAGCATCTATGGGACCAATGGATAATGACAAGGCGGGGCCTTGGGATTGGTACATAGGTGTATGGGCGCCTATGGTACCATGGTGTTTGGTAAGGCTGGGAGCCTTGGATTTTGTT
Source organism: Glebionis coronaria (assembly GCA_025667525.1). Classification (NCBI taxonomy): domain Eukaryota; kingdom Viridiplantae; phylum Streptophyta; class Magnoliopsida; order Asterales; family Asteraceae; genus Glebionis; species Glebionis coronaria. The sequence continues at coordinate 366,965,259 of CM046880.1, read as the reverse complement.
TAGAATGATTGATCTTGAATGTTAGTTGTTAATGCATATTTGTAGCACATTGTCCATATGTTTAGTGGTTTATGGTGGTTCACAGCTTATTTAAATCTGTTTTCGGTTGGAGTCTAAACCTATGACTCTCACCAACATTATGTTGACGTGTTTTAGTGTCTCTTTCATGTGATAAAGTGGTTAAGCGTGAGAACATATGTGGCTAGGATTGGAGTCGCGTAGGAATGCATTTAGAAGGAGATCCCTTTTCCTTCTTAGTTTATTTTTCTCTTTGTTTCAATAAGTGATACTATGGACCTATATGTTGCTTTGTTTGTGTTATTTGTTTGTCTTGGGCAAGAGGTAGGACTGTTACCTACTTGCCTAGACTCCTGCATTGATGAGATATTGTCATGACGTTTGTGTCACCTTTTATGAGATTTCTAATTCATATAGTTCTCTCTATGGACACGCTATTGTTGTGATGATATCCATGCGACGCGTCCCAGATTCCGCCATGGTGGGGTGTGACAATTCTCTTCAATGCCAACCTCAATCCGAAATCGATCTCGAAAAATAAATCACTAAATTTTTGGATAGTCAAAGAGTTGCAAACAATTTTGTGAAAGAGACCGTTAACATTATGAGTTTTAAGATGAAACAAAATGAAAAGAACTTCCAAACCCTATTTGAAAACATGGAAACAAAAATTAGTGAGTTGTCGAAGCCTCAAACTCATGTCTCTTTTGATCAAACCGTTAGGACTAACCCACCTCCTCCTCCATCCGCTCAACTTGAGCATGTGAATGTCGTATTCACGAGGTGTGAAAAGTCCGAAGACCCTTCGAAAAAACCCCAAAATATCCACCACCTCCTATCATGATTAACAACAAAATCGAAAAAAATAAACCATCTAAAACAACGAAAAAGGATTTTCCTATGTGATCAAATTGAAAGAATATCCATATTTGGAGTATATACCGAAAATATCGTATCCTCAACGTTTGAAAATGGATGCTTCCCACTTGAACCGTATCATAAAGGTATCTTGAATCTAGCTAAAATAAGAAATAGTAGTATTAGTATAATAAGTAGGAATAATAATAGAACTATAAAAAATAAAAAAGTATAAAAAAAATCGGAAAAAGAGTTTTCGTATTTAGCTTTTTACTTTCGTTTCATTTATGTGTTTGTTTGTAAATGGTAATATATGTTGTTAACTAATAAAATATGAAAAACAAAAAAAAATATGTGCTTTCTGCCTTAATAAAACCGCCACACATAGTTTATTGTGCGGCGCACTTTTGTAAAAATATCGTTTTGTTCTAAGAAATTTGATGAGTGTTTGTCTAAAAATAAAAATTCAAAAAGATTTTATGGTCTTCTTTATTTTTCATTTGGTAGTGATTTGTGTTATTAGTAAAATGTGAATAAATAAAATTTTTAAGAAAATATAAAAAATATTAAACGAAAAACTTTGAAGTTTTTAAGTATGACGCGTGTGAGGCCTCTACGTTTTGTACCTTGACTATTGTAACCAAAATATTTTCACGAACGCTGTGGGTGTGTTCCCTGGAAACCATCACGAGACTATAACTCGTCCACTCGGTACACCGAGGGGTTTAAAGACTTGTTGCATATGCTAAATGCAGTCGTGGTGCCTACGAAAGTGTGCTTTGGAATTTTATGTTTTTTTTGTAGTTTTGTCTATTTTTGCAGATTTAATAAATAGGTGGAGCTTGGTGTGGATTGGTTTTGATAGCTTATCACTTGGGGATGTGACACATATATATATCTGGATCGTTGTAGAAAAATACTACATATTGTTGAATTCACATGCTTGTGATAACGCTCCTCTTTGCGCTATATATTCATAATTCAACCGAAGAACTTATGAGCCCCGGGAAGTCTCGTTTCTCTCAGATTTATTTTTTCCACTTGTCCTACTTTTAAGTTATTTTCTAAATTACGCACATTGCTAAACTTAAGTGTGGGGGGAAAATGAATTAGAAAATGTGACTCGTTATTTAATAAAGACTTATGTTCACCCTCGGTAATCTAAAAATCAAAATTATTTTTCTTTTTCTTTGCCATTTAGGTTAAATATTAAAATAAAAACTTTGAAAAAATGGTTGGTAGCTAGTTACCCGGTATGATTGGTTGATTTTTGCTAATAGTTGGTTTGCGGTTGGTTATGAGTATTGTACCATTTCGACAAGTATGGAGATTGAGCACCTTCTATTTTGTATTTTTTGTGGTGTACGCTTATATCAAGTGTGAGGGAATTGTTAGTTGGGATGTTTACAAAAAAAAATGAAAAAAAGAGAGAAAAAGACGAAGAAAAAAAATGGAAAAAGTCAAAATCGAAAAGAAAAGATGGAGAATCAAAGAATATGAATAAAATAGCCAGTGTGCTAAGACGTGATATATGTATGATGTACGATACGTGATTGAAAAAATTATAATATTTCATGGTTTGTGGTACGTTTGGTGGCTAGCAACATGGGTAATTTTAAACATGTAAATAATTATTATTTTTCTTTTTTCTTGCTTGAGGATAAGTAAACTATTAAGTGTGGGGGAGTGTTTGCTCTTTTAGCAAAAAATTCTTACAAAAACCCAAAATTATATTTGCGATTTAAAAAAAATTGACATTTAGGTAAATTTTATTTTAACTTTCTTTTTTATAATATTGCTTGAGGGAAAGCAATAGTTTCTTAGCATTGCTTGAGGACAAGCAATAATTTAAGTGTAGGGGAATTTGATAACGCTTTAATTATACATGTTTGCGTGTGCGTTATCTGTATATATTTATGTTAATTATGTGAACTATCGGTACTTAATAGACTATATTTGATGCATAGGTTCAAAGGACGTGTCGTGGAAGGAAATGGAAGAAAACACGAAGATTTGAAGCTTAAACGAAGAAATAAATTCAAGCTTCTGATCTCCCGACACCTGTCACTGTTTTGGCCATATCTTGAGCATACGAACTCCATTTTAGTTGGTTCAAGCGGCCATGGAAAGAGGAAAGAATTATCTACAACTTGGATTTTTGGTCCAAAGCTGAAAACGTACCAAATATGCGGCGCACATTTGAAAATTGCGGCACACTTTTCCTCAGCATTAATGAAAGTTTGGCTCCAAGTTTAGAAAATATGTGGCGCACATTTGACAAAGTGCGGCGCAATTTTGGTCGAAGAAACCCTATAAAAGCACCCTTTGGCCCTCTCATTCCATACCAACTCACCACCACTTCTCCCATTTTCCCTAATCATTGTAGCACGTTTTTTTTGGTATAGTAACATCATCCAAAGTGTTTGTAGCTTAAGGAATTGACCATTGGATCATTAGGATAATTTTTTCATTTAGGAAAACTAATCATCGAATCAAACTCTTGTAATCATTTGGTATAATCTCTATAACTCTTTTATTATGATCAATTCTGGAATTATGATGAAAGGTATGTTTGTTATTTCTTTGTTTATGGAGTAGTTACTTGTGTATTTGGTTGAGGCATGTATAGAACTATGGATGGATTGTATTAGCTTCGCAGGGGCGAAGTGCGGTTGATAAGTGTGAAAACACTCATCAATAATGATCCAAAAACCACTCAAAACACAGTCAAATACATTATATTTAACTGAAAATTATCAGAATCACGTTGGTATTTGTGTTTCATGTGTTTTCAGGTAAAAAGATGCATTTTTGAGCAAACATGCGTTTTCAAGGATTTATTTGACGAAAAGACGAAGAAAAAGACGAAAGATGCTTTCAAGGACTTTACTTGCCATCATTTATCAAGATCGAGGGCTTAAGTCGGAGTTTATACAAGATGAAGGATGAAAAGGAATTTACTAAAAAGGTTTTAAAACCATTTGGAAAGATATGAAAATTGAAGGACCAAAAGGAAATTAAATGGAAAGTATTTACTTTATACTTGGTCATTTGACCAAGTCACGGTCAAAACACAAACACGTTTTCTCTTTCTTCTCCAAACGCAAAGAGAGAGAAATAAATGCTTTCATCTTTTCACCACCATCGCACCTGCAAACCATATTCAAGAGAGATCCAAGGGGTTTCAGCCAAAGCTTTCAACTACAAAAATGCTCATCTCCATCTCCTCTAAAAGAAGATGTCACTTAATTAGATCAAGACTCAAGGACGAAGAAACGCCCAAATCGGATTGAAGATGAAGAATGAGCTAACCTCGTATTTTCCACGTGTCATCAAGGGATTGGATGAAACACGTCATCAATAACTCTACTCCACCATTCAGATGCCTATAAATAGAAGACGAAGGCTTCATTTTTCGACGGTTAGCTTAGGTGTAGATTACACATAGTTAATTAGTTAGTAGAATTAGTTAATTAGTTTAATTTTCGCACACAAAGTTAGTTTTGAGTTTGTTAAATCTGTTATATTTTCTGTTAATCATGTAACAGTTTTCCTCCATTAATGAAATCATTCAGTTTTCTTTAAAGCTTTGGTCTCATAATCTTCTTCTTATAATCATTCAGTTTTCTTATAATCTGCTTTGTTCATAATGATATTGTTCACGTTATAGAGTAATGGTACTGTTCATGTTATAATTTGCTTTGTTCATGTAGTTTTGAGTTTTCAAATCTGTTAAATCAATTTCAGTTTCAGTTTCGAGACAGTTAGATCATTGTAGCTTAAAACTGTTAAGATTAGATCATTGTAGCTTAAAACTGTCAGTTTGATATTAAAAGTTTGTATTTCTAAAAGCTTGTGATTTGTGTTTAGTTTTAAAAGAGTTGAACTTGTAGATTTTTCGGTAAAGATTTTTGAGCAGTTAAAATCTTATCAGTTGTTTGTTTGAGTATCAAATTTTTATCAGTTTAGATGAATTTGCCAGTGTTTTCAGTTTAGATGATATAGATAAGTTTTCTGAAGATCAGTTGGTGTAATTCGAAGTTTTCGATCAAGCTTTCTTTGATAAATCTGTTAAGCTGTAATATAGATAGCATATATAGTTGGATTCTTGTGTTTGATTTGTTTTGCAGGTTTATTGTGAAGGTTATGCTATCTTTGTGATTGGTAGTTTAGAAGACTCGATTCATCAAATATCAGTAGATCATAAGTGTAGCAGTGTTTGGTTTTAAATCTGTTTTGCAGGTTAATTGTGAATGTATGCATGATTTGGATGTACTGTATGGAGGTAGCAGTGTAGCGTAGCTTTGGATTCAGTCTTGGTGGTGTTTTGTATTAAGCGAGCTCAGCGCTCCGCTTCTCGACATCAAAGGACTGGCTTCGGATGTCATGGTTAAGCGTGTTCTATTTTTTCTACATTCTAATTTCTTTTCTGCAATCTTAGTGTAATCTGCTAGATTTGTACTTGTAGAATATTTTCTGTGCATACTTGATTTGAATGTTCTGCTATGAATCATGTTTTAGAAGTTAGTTTGCATTTCCATTCAGAGATTGAGTTTTCATTGAAATAGCTTTTGGGTTAGAAAAACTCTGCATTTGATCTTGAATTGCTTTATTCATGGTAGAGTAACATAGAATTTTAAGTGATATTAAGATAGTGTAATTGAGTTTGGAGAATATTAGTCTGATTGGTAAAAATAATAGGTTGAGGAGTAGAAAATTAGTATCAAACCACTTATTCTGTGCAAAGTTTTCCATATGCTAGTTTGGTAGTTGTACGAATTCGACCCCTGAACTTGTACACTATAGCTGCATCTCCATTTGATTTTGCAATACAATTTGTCTAAGTTTAGCCGATTTACACATTAGGTCCTTCATTGTGTTTTCTGTTATTTCATTCACAGTCCCTATTCAAGTAGATAGTTAGTTATCTTTAACGAATTAATGTGCATTAGTAGTATTCTGGTTGTGAATTTTGGACTGTCTGCTTTGTCTACTGGGCTTATTAGATTCCTGATTGGGCCAGTTGGTGTTTAGTTGGGCCTTATTGATTCATGCACTGTTGGATTTCATATTCATTCACTAGTATTACACTTTGAGTTAAATTTGCGTTTCTTGTTTACATTTCAGTTTAGTAGTAGACAAATTATATTAGTATAGTATTTAATATTAGTATAAATTCTCGATTTACGTGCCTAGCAGTTTAAATTTGTATTTTCCATTTTTTTTTGCATTTTGTGCATTTAATTGATTTACGTGCTACGTGTTTTTAGATAGTACGTATACGTAGATAATATAGTATATTTTTACATTTTTACATGCTTTGTGTGCAAAGTAGTCATAGAAACCAATCAAGTATTTTTAACCAAAAACAATTAAGTCTAATTTGGAACCGTTATATCAATTCGGATTGAGTCGAGAAAAACGAACTAAAAAGACAAATATTAAATGGCGCCGCTGCCGGTTCTTTTCGTGAAGATTGACGGTTTCGAGTGAGACGATTGGATTTTGGGATCCGTTCACTTTGTGAACGTTATTTTTACGTATAAATCAAAAACATAAAAAAAATCAAAAAGATAAAAATATAAAAAATAAAAAGTCACAAAAATCAATTCTTTTCCTAAAGAATTGAACCAAAAAAATAAAAAATCCAAAAAGTAATCTTTTTCCTAAAAGATTACACCCAAAAATATATATTATATCGGTTTTCATCGTTTTTTACGTACATATAGTATTTTTCTTAAAAAATCAAATAAATACAAAAATATTTTCTTTATATTATTATATGTAAATACGTATACATATACGAACAACCAATACACATATCTTCCATAAGTATTGCCGAGGCAATACACCGTGTTGAGGGGCGTTCCGGTCCTTGACACGCGTATCGATCAAATTTAATTAAGCAAGAATAGATAAATACTTCCAATAGGCAATAATTCGAAGAATACAAACTACAAAGTGAATAGAAAGGCGATGTGCTATAAAATGCCATCTAAGGGTCAATAGGTACTTAAGTGGTTCGCGCCACCTAACCCCCCGTTCACTAGTGCGTATTCTGAGAAGGAAGGCTTTATTGGGGGTCTTGCACCCAAGTAGTAATTACATATATTATACTTTCTTGTGGATATTTCATATCGAAACTCGAAGAGGATAATCCTTTTCTCTTCAAAGTCGACCGAGGGCTACTCCCTCATTCCTTGTGTTTACTTACACGTGTACTCGCACACGTGTAAACATACCACCTTTGGTGTATTACTTCCTTCCCCGAGGAAGCTTTTAAACGTCATTTTACTTGTATATACATTCGGCCACCTTGTTACACATGGATACTCGTTCCATGTTGGAGATTTTGCAACAACGATCCGCCAACGCTAATTATTCGCCTTGTTCGACTTGTGGTGGTCCACACGATACGTATTTATGTGATCAAAATAATGGTTATTATGGCGAGGGATATGCTTACAATGGAACCGAGAACCATAATTTTCAACCTAACCTTCAAATGGACTATACTTGTATATGGGATATTCCGGTTTTTCATCACAAAATCCACCATCATTTCATGATCAACCCTTTGATGCGCCATACCAAAACCAAGGATTTTCAAACAATGGAGGTTTTCAAAATAATGATAATTTTCAAGGCTATAATCAAGAAACCTTTCAAAACCAAGGATTTTCCAATTATGGAGGTTTTCAAAATGATGATAATTTTCAAGGCTATAATCAAGAAACCTTTCATAATCAAGGATTTTCAAACAATGAAGGCTTTCAAAATGATGAAAATTTCCCATGCTATAATCAAGATACTTTTCAAAATCAAGGATTTTCACATTATGAGGGTTTTCAAAATGAAGGAAATTTTCAAGGTTACAATCATGAGAACTTTCATAATCAAGACTCTTTTCAAACCTATAATCCACCTAATTATGGAAATCCACCTCCACCCTATTCTTCGACTTATTCATGTGAGTTTTGTGGAAAAGAACCCCGTTATGGTTATGATTGTTGACCAAAGGATCCGCCTTCTTATGCTCCTAATGCTCTCGATGAGTTAGCTTCTCTAATTGAGCATGATGGAAAATACTTGGAATATATGTCGAAGGCTCTTAATCGTAGGAGAGAAATGAGCCTTGAGGAAATGAAAGAAGAGTCTCGGTGGTTAAGGGAGGAAATTAAGTCCCATGAGGAAATGGAAATTAAGTCTTGGCAATTTAATGACAAGGAACTTGGTGATATGTTTCGTGAATCGTTGAACAAATTATGCCTCAAGAAAGATTTAGATGATTTACTTGTTAAGATTGATAAAAAAGAACGTGAACGCATAAAAACCATGAGCTTTGAGGAAATAGAAGAGGAGAATGTGCGGATACATGAAAAAGATGATATCTCTTTTTAATAACGCGAAGATGAAACTATCTAATAAAGCGGACATTGGTGACGAGTTGAACATTAAATATCGTCAACTTAAGCAAGAGTTACGTACTTTGCTCTTAGCAAAAGACGAAAAAGTAGAAGATGAAGGCATAAAAGAAGAATACATTGCTAATCGTGCTCGTTTGCTTAAACAATGCTTATATGACGATGATGACGATCCTCCGATTTGTATGACATTTAATGATGACACACCTTCATCACCTTTACCTCACGTGGAACCCACCGACTCTTTAACCATGGGGGACGAGCCTCTTAGCACTAATACAAACACCGATTTGGATGAATTAACCTCTTATAGTGTTGAGAACCTTATCCCAATCCAAAGAGAGCTTGAGGGTGTTTCCAATGAACCATGTGACGAGCTTTGTATTGATATCTCTTATCCTCATGATCACATTGAGATTTCATCACATTTTGACTTTCATGCTACTAGTGATTTTGGTGATTTCGATCTTGATGAATTGTTTAAAGAGAGGGATAATGAGATTGAAGAAGAGTTTCTGCAAGACTTGCCACAAGGAGAGGATGATGATTGTACTTCTAGTGAGGCATCTTATGATATATCATCCGATGACTTTTCATGTCAAGATGACCTTCCTAATTTGGATGAAGATGTTGCTCATATAGAAGTAGTGGAAGATGTTTATATTCGTGAGGTTTTATCAGACGTTTATCATCTTATCTCCTCGATTGAAGCTTTAAATGAAAACCATAATGATGATTCCATAGAAGAACCTTTCATTGATATTTCTTCACCGGTTTTTGAGGTTGCACCTATTGATTTTTATGATGATATCATCCCTTTGAGTGATTCTCTCAATACACCTTCTTTTGAGCCTTCTATTCCCACCCTCCCACCCTTGAAGTTGGTTATTGACGAAGATCTTATACTCTTAGAGATTGATCCTTTTTTCACCTAAGGCACCTTTAGAAACCAAAACCTTTGATATGGATTCTCATATGGATATTGATGCCACCATAGAGGCTTATCTTTCTAATTTTGATATTGAGGTTGATGATAGTGATTCTAATTGGGAAGAGGAGATTCGTCTTAGTGAGAACTTGCTTTTTGGTACCATAGAGCCTACACCTCCACCACAAGACACTATTCATCTTGATCCTCCTTTTTCTACGCCTTATATGGAAGATTACCCACCTTTTGATGATGATGAGGAGGAGCCCAATATGGATATACTTGTTATGAATGTTTTGATTCCTACACCTTCATTGTCTCATGATGCTTTGATCACTAAGGGGGAATCTTATATGGTTGATACGAGTTCATCTCCTTATTTTCCCATAAAGGGAAAGGTTTTTGATCCTGGGATACGTATGTTTGGACAAAATTGGTTTTCATCTACTCCACTTAAGAGTGTGATTTCTATTGAGATGGAATTCTTGTTTGAGCTTACTTTGTTGATGCTACCTACTTTGGAGTTGTTCACTTGTCGAGATGGAAACTATGTATTTGATCCTGGTGTGCTTCATATATGAGAGCTTTTGTATGTTGGACAAACTTGAGACACGTTGGACCGTTCCATTTATCGAGGCGGATATTGTAAATCTTATAGTAAATAGCAACGTGCTAAGTTTGAGTGTATCATGTGAGACGAGCTTCAAAGTGTTATCCTTTATTCTCCATGATGGTTTCCCCAAGGACAATCTAATTCGGGGCCGAGTCGAGCTAGAGACTTAGGATTAAAAAAACTCAAGCAATGAATAACTAGGTTAGAAAACGTAGAGTAGATCTAAATAGGTTAGGTTTAATTAAAAGGATGTTATGGTAGAGTTGAAGTGGAGGGGTGCCTTTCTTCGTCTTTTGGTGTTTGTTTCAAGGGTTGCTCTCTCACATTTCATGCTTGGAGCTTATGGAGGAGGCCCGTGTATCTGGTTCACTTTGATTAGTTTTTGCTATCGTGATATTCAAAACATTGTGCTTAAAATGAATACCCTTTAGTTGTCTCTTCCTTAACTTGAGTTAAGCAAAGTAATCAATGTAATAAGTGTAGGGGAGTTTACTCCAATACTCTTAAACATTGAGGACAATGTTTATCTTAAGTGTAGGGGAGACTTCTATCGAAGTGACCTTACCTAGACCATTGCCTTAACTTCATGATAATTGGAAAATTAATTTTTCAAACATTTTTCAAATTTTTGATCTACTTTGGCCACCAAAAATATGCATTCATAATTTTTGCATCAATCATTTTTCATTTGCATAACACATTTCCATTGTATATATTTCTTCTTTTATTTTTCATTTAAAAATTCTGAAAAAAGAAAAATATAATAAGAACTTGGTTTAACAAATTTAGACTTCTTTGACATATTAGGCCTGCCATGGATATTTTGACTCAACCCGAGTTTGCTTATATTAGTACTCTCTAGCTAGTATCCTTAACCATGCAGTCCTTCATTGGTCTATTAGGCTAAGCATCCACCAATCTCATTATTTGAGATTTTAAATTTGTGGAGAATGGGAAATAATAGAGTTGAAGCAAGTATAAAAGGGCTAGATAAACTTCATGATAATTACTTGTGGATAAACCCTTCTCTTCTTTACCTCTAATTTCTTCGCATGTATATATGTTAATAAATAATCAAGAACGGTTTTAATTGGTTTGTAATCTCTTATGCATTTTTGTCTAATCATTCACGGTTGATATAAGTACGTCTTAAGATTCTAAGTTAGAACGTTTTATGTGTACTAGACTTATGTCATGCTCAATATTTAGCGGGTGTTTTTCCTTTTATTCTTTTCAAATTTCTTAGTGGGGAATAAAGAAAAATAAGAGCGGCTTATGAAAAAAAAAATGAGTGGCTAGAAAAAAAAGAAAAAAAAGAAAAGAAAAAAATATATATACAAGACTCCTAAGAGGGGCAGTGTGGTGTTAATTATAGTGACTATTGAGTTCCAATATTACCTTGACGGGTTGCGGGGATTCAATAGATTGCTCCAATCCAATATTACCTTGACGGGTTGCGGGGTTGAAGATCCAAAGTCTCAAAAAGGCGGCGGATGTAAATTATTGCGTGAGTTTTATTTTCTTTCCTTAGCGAGTGTGTAGCTACTTATGAAAGCGTGACATAAGGATTTTACACATAAGGCGAATGACTTATTACTCTTGAAACGGACTTATATTAATTGTGAGCGGTTTTTCAAGTAATGGATGAGAGGATTACTTAGGATTAAAACTGTGCTTCCTTATTTTTGGATTTTACATTTCTTATACTTCACACTTGAAATAATGACAAATTTGCCCACAAGCAATTTGCTTAAATAATAACTGGTTCCATATTTAATTGTCATGAATAAGTTGATGCACTTTTTACTTGTGAATACAATGATCCCACTTTTAAGCTTGGTATGGGGAAAGTGAAACTTGAGGGTGATAAATGTCCATGGTACCAAAGCCCTAATTCAAGTCATTGATTTCTTTATGAGTTATTTCCATTAAAACCATTTATGAAAAATCAAAAATATATAAACAGAATTATTTTATTTGCATTGCATTGTAAATATTCAAAACCATTCATCATGTAGTATAGTTTAGTTTATTAAATCATAAAATGGCCAACGTTGGTTAATTATGAGAAAAGTGCACTTTAGAGCTTTGAAATGTTGCATTGCATGAGGTCATGGCAATGGTCAAGTGGAGGGGAGTTGATAAGTGTGAAAACACTCATCAATAATGATCCAAAAACCACTCAAAACACAGTCAAATACATTATATTTAACTGAAAATTATCAGAATCACGTTGGTATTTGTGTTTCATGTGTTTTCAGGTTAAAAGATGCATTTTTGAGCAAACATGCGTTTTCAAGGATTTATTTGACGAAAAGACGAAGAAAAAGACGAAAGATGCTTTCAAGGACTTTACTTGCCATCATTTATCAAGATCGAGGGCTTAAGTCGGAATTTATACAAGATGAAGGATGAAAAGGAATTTACTAAAAAGGTTTTAAAACCATTTGGAAAGATATGAAAAATGAAGGACCAAAAGGAAATTAAATGGAAAGTATTTACTTTATACTTGGTCATTTGACCAAGTCACGGTCAAAACACAAACACGTTTTCTCCTTCTTCTCCAAACGCAAAGAGAGAGAAATAAATGCTTTCATCTTTTCACCACCATCGCACCTGCAAACCATATTCAAGAGAGATCCAAGGGGTTTCAGCCAAAGCTTTCAACTACAAAAATGCTCATCTCCATCTCCTCTACAAGAAGATGTCACTTAATTAGATCAAGACTCAAGGACGAAGAAACGCCCAAATCGGATTGAAGATGAAGAATGAGCTAACCTCGTATTTTCCACGTGTCATCAAGGGATTAGATGAAACACGTCATCAATACCTCTACTCCACCATTCAGACGCCTATAAATAGAAGACGAAGGCTTCATTTTTCGACGATTAGCTTAGGTGTAGATTACACATAGTTAATTAGTTAGTAGAATTAGTTAATTAGTTTAATTTTCGCACACAAAGTTAGTTTTGAGTTTGTTAAATCTGTTATATTTTCTGTTAATCATGTAACAGTTTTCCTCCATTAATGAAATCATTCAGTTTTCTTTAAAGCTTTGCTCTCATAATCTTCTTCTTATAATCATTCAGTTTTCTTATAATCTGCTTTGTTCATAATGATACTGTTCACGTTATAGAGTAATGGTACTGTTCATGTTATAATCTGCTTTGTTCATGTAGTTTTGAGTTTTCAAATCTGTTAAATCAATTTCAATTTCAGTTTCGAGACAGTTAGATCATTGTAGCTTAAAACTGTTAAGATTAGATCATTGTAGCTTAAAACTGTCAGTTTGATATTAAAAGTTTGTATTTCTAAAAGCTTGTGATTTGTGTTTAGTTTTAAAAGAGTTGAACTTGTAGATTTTTCGGTAAAGATTTTTGAGCAGTTAAAATCTTATCAGTTGTTTGTTTGAGTAGCATATTTTTATCAGTTTAGATGAATTTGCCAGTGTTTTCAGTTTAGATGATATAGATAAGTTTTCTGAAGATCAGTTGGTGTAATTCGAAGTTTTCGATCAAGCTTTCTTTGATAAATCTGTTAAGCTGTAATATAGATAGCATATATATAGTTAGATTCTTGTGTTTGATTTGTTTTGCAGGTTTATTGTGAAGGTTATGCTATCTTTGTGATTAGTAGTTTAGAAGACTCGATTCATCAAATATCAGTAGATCATAAGTGTAGCAGTGTTTGGTTTTAAATCTGTTTTTGCAGGTTAATTGTGAATGTATGCAGGATTTAGATGTACTGTATGGAGGTAGCAGTGTAGCGTAGCTTTGGATTCAGTCTTGGTGGTGTTTTGTATTAAGCGAGCTCAGCGCTCCGCTTCTCGACATCAAAGGACTGGCTTCAAATGTCATGGTTAAGCGTGTTCTATTTTTTCTGTTATTTCATTCACAGTCCCTGGTTCTTGATTATAAGCGTGGTTGATTTGTTCTTGCACTCGATACTATTATGTTTGATCATTGTTATGTATTTGGTTCATTAATGATTATAACTATTACTTATATGATTTAATGTGTTCCATGTCATCTAGTAAATGAATCTTGGTATTTGATGCGTGGTGTTGGTAACAAGTTTTAAATTTATAAACCCAAATTACCGGATTGACTAAAAACGCACGGGCAAGTATAACCCTTTCGTTTGTGTATAGCTTTTATGTGGTAATACCAAGATCGTTCACGGGGATTTGGAAAACCTATGATTATTCTAAAATGAAACTATAATCGTTGATTGTAGCAATTGTTGACAAACAAATAACAAGTAAAAATGATGAGACAAATAATATGATTAAAGATACACTTGTTAAAGACTAGTTTGAGCATTCGTAATGGTATGATTGTGATGACACGTTAACAAATATGATTATGATAATTAGATGGATAATCCAATCTATTATTTTCAAAAGCTTTAATCTTCGTCAAGACCTTGGTTAAAGAAAACAAGCATTATACTCAATCACTTAATTCAAGACTTAATCTAATTTCAACACATTCGATTCACGGTCGTTTCACGAATTTGCTAACACTTATAATTATGTTTCTTGATAATCAAAACTTCTTAAGAAATGATCAATACAAAAGATAGCCAATCATAGACAAACCGGCTATGACTTGTTGATAGAAAATAACCCTTTCGACCTATGAAATCTTTACCAACAAATTAAGTTTTGATAACAATTGTCACATGAAACATAAATATCAATGGATCATAGGAAAGCTTGACATTGAATTAAACATAAGTCACAATCACAACCATCACTTCATACTACAAACATCATCCTACCAAGTGTAGAATGAAACTTAGCTACTCATAACAAATGATGAAATAAACTCAGAAATAAAAGTATTATAAGTCATAATCAAGAGTCTTACAAAGTGGAAAAATGTTACTAATGATTAGGGTAATGATCCCTAAGAGTTTCGTGATGATAACTTTGCTTATCGGACTCAAAAACTGACTTTTCTAACACCACCTTGTTCAAATCCGGGAATGGGAGTTTGGACAAGGATGAGAGAGTTTTTTTATGTAGTAATGAGAAGATGATTAAAAATATATGATAGATGTGTAGTTACATGACCCCAAGGGTTTTATTTATAAGCTAGTTGATGGCATGGAGTGAATGCATGACTCGGAGCCAAAGACAAATACTTGGAGCCAAAGCATGTCTAGAAACTTCTTGTGTGATCTTGCATGAATGTAGACACATTTTTGCCTAGACAAATGTTGGTGGAAAATTAACTCCCATTTGATGGTGCAGGCAACTCA
The DNA here is from genome assembly GCA_025667525.1 of Glebionis coronaria. Classification (NCBI taxonomy): domain Eukaryota; kingdom Viridiplantae; phylum Streptophyta; class Magnoliopsida; order Asterales; family Asteraceae; genus Glebionis; species Glebionis coronaria. The sequence goes on along the minus strand of CM046880.1, from coordinate 366,950,153 downwards.
ACTCCCATGTGATGGTGGCAACTTCACTCTTGCCAGTGGCAAGTTGGATGTATGTTGATGGTGGCAACTTTCATGTTGAATATCTTTATTTGATTTGTTCTTGCACCCGAAATTGATCTTCAAAGGCTTGTAACTTGTACACGGGTCTTGAACTTGACTAGGATTCTTCGTACTCGTACAATTCTTCATTTTTATGTTGTTTTATACTCCATTCCTGCAATTGGCTACACAAAGACTTGCAAACACAATTGGGCACAAATATGCACAAAAGTATCATATAATTAACCAATATACATGTACAAAAGTACGGATAACTCTCTTAAAAACATGTTGGATTTAGGCGTTATCAAATCCCCTCACACTTAAGTTTTGCTTGCCCTCAAGCAAGAAGAAAAGAAAATTAAATCCAAAGGTACATGTATCTTTACAAAAATTCGATGCAAGTCTACCAAGTACAAGTACAAGATAAAACTCATCGACTTAAGTTTTTAAGGTTGAAAAAATTAAGATATGAAGTCAATACCCATAAAAATCTAGAAAGTCTTTTATTTCTAACTATACTACACTAATAACATATGAATTGAAGCAACATGTATCACGACTTAGCACATTGGCTAATCGATACCTTTTATTTCTTCTTCTTCCTTCAACTTCATAACATTATAGCTCATTGGCTATTTATTTGTCTATTTGACTTTTTTCTTCTTTCTTTTTCTCTTTTTTTTTATTTTGGCTAAAACTCCTAGCCATGGATCAACATACTTGCAAAGTTCATGTTGTATTGACAAACATGGAACTTGCAACTTTCTCCTATTTTTTTATTTTTTTTATATGAGACTTTGACTTAGGTAATTTTGACACAAAAATACATCTCAAATTTTCAAAAATTACCAATTGGATAACTTCTTAACTATTTATATACATTGCTTGAAACTTTTTATTTACGAGGTCAAAACAAAAACAAAAGTTTTAAAATAGCCCAAAAATATGGCAATTAAGCATCTTTTTCTCGATTTCCCTACAACCCCCTCACACTTAAGTTTAGCATTGTCCTCAATGTGATAAAACTAAACAAAAGCAAGGGAATGAGAGAAAAACCAGAATCACGGGCGTATCATGTATCATACAAGAGTCTTGTCTTCGCCTTCAACTTGCGGTACCTACAAAAAAGATAAAACACACAAAAATACGGAAAAACACTCTATTTTTGGTTTTTATAAAAGCGACACTTGCTAAACCCCCTCACACTTAAGCAAAACATTGGTTAAAAATATGGGGTGTAAGCATGAATTTATTTTAAAAAGGAAAATCACACTTAAAAATTTAAAACACATGGGTTGCCTCCCGAGAAGCGCTTATTTTATTATAGAGTCATCAACCTGACTTGTACTTCTTTTTATTTTTCTTTATTTTCATCGAGCGGAAAGTGTTCACTCCACTCCTCATGGTATAGTTTAACACGGTGTCCATTAACAATGAAGCTTCCTCCATTCTTGTCATACAATTCAACATAACCAGACGGGTTATCCATGTTTTACTATAAAAGGACCGTACCACTTTTGTTTAAGCTTGGGGGCTTTGAATTTATAGCGCATATTAAACAAGAGAACTTTATCTCCTTCTTGAATTCTTTTCGGATTCGAAGTTTCTTGTCGTGATAATCTTTGGTACGTGCTTTGTACAATTTCGAATTCTCATAAGCATGGAGTCTTAATTCATCGAGTTCATGCAGTTGAAAGAATCGGTTTTCTCCAGCGATTTTGAGATCGGGATTACAGCTTCTCAATGCCCAATAAGCACGGTGCTCGATTTCGAAGGGTAAATGGCACGTTTTACCGTACAATAAACGATAAGGTGTTGTGCCAATTGGTGTCTTATAAGTTGTTCGGAAAGCCCATAGAGCATCGTCAAGTTTCCTTGACCAAACGTAAGGATTGTACTTAACCGTTTTTTCGAGTATTCGTTTTAAAGCTCTATTGGTATTTTCAACTTGTCCACTAGTATGTGGATGATACGCGGTTGCAAAGAGATGGGTGACTCCATAACGCTTTAAGATTTTCTCCATTTGTTTATTACAAAATGGGAACCTCGATCACTAATTAAAGCTTTCGGCATTCCATAGCGAGAGAAAAGCTTTTTCAGAAAGTTGATTACGGCTCGTGAATCGTTCGTGGGTAAAGCTTCAGCTTCGGCCCATTTAGACACGTAATCAATAGCGACTAAGATATATTCGAACTTATGGGATTTGGGAAAGGGTCCCATGAAATCAATTCCCCATACGTCAAATATTTCGCAAACTTGGATGTTGTTTTGAGGCATTTCGTCTCTTCGTGACAGGCTACCAGTACGTTAGCAAGCATCACAATTTTCGACTAGAGTATAGGCCTCTTTAAAAATTGTTTGCCAATATAAACCAGCATCGAATACTTTTTTCGCGGTGGTTGAAGGACCATAATGTCCCCCAGTAGGGCCATGATGACATTCATCAAGGATCTTTCTTGTTTCCTCACCATAAACACATTTCCTAATCATGCCATCGGGGCATACCTTGAAAATATAGGGATCTTCCCAGAAATAGTGTTTTAGGTCGGAAAAGAACTTACATGGTTGGTGATACGTTAAACCTTTTCTTAGAATTCTTCCAACGAGGTAATTTGCAAAATCTGCAAACCACGGAGATTCGTCCGTAGAGATTTTCATAAGAGTTTCATTGGGAAAATAATCGTCGATATGTCCCTTAACTCTTCTATGTTTAGATTTTCAAGTCGCGAGAAATGATCGGCTGCGACATTTTCAGCTCCTTTCTTGTTTTGGATTTCGATGTCAAATTCTTGGAGTAGTAAAATCCATCTAATAAGACGCGGCTTAGCATCTTGTTTTGAGAATAGATATTTCAACGCGGAATGATCGGTGAATACAATTGTTTTCGACAACACGAGATAGGATCGGAATTTGTCGAAAGCAAAGACTACGGCAAGTAGTTCTTTCTCGATGATTGTGTAGTTGAGTTGCGCGCTATTTAGAGTTTTGCTCGCAAAGTGTATAGGATGGAAATGTTTTCCTTCACGTTGTCCTAATACGGCTCCTACAGCGAAATCGCTTGCATCACACATAAGTTCAAACGGTCGCGACCAATCCAGTGAAACCATGATCGGTGCATTCGTTAACTTGTCTTTAAGCTTGTCAAATGCCTTTATGCATTCTTCATTGAAATCAAAGACTATGTCTTTCTCAAGGAGTTTGGTCATCGGTCTAGCGATTTTGGAGAAATCTTTTATGAATCGACGGTAGTATCCCGCATGACCTAAAACTTCTAACGGCTTTAACGTTAATGGGTGGTGGTAATTTGGATATCACTTCGATCTTGGCTTTGTCTACTTCCAATCCGGCTCCGGAGACTTTGTGTCCAAGAACAATTCCTTCAGTCACCATGAAGTGACATTTCTCCCAATTGAGCATGAGATGTGCTTGTTTGTATCGGATGAGCATGCGCTCTAGATTAAAAAGGTAAGACTCGAATGAGTTTTCGAAGACTGAGAAATCATCCATGAAAACTTCCATGGATACTTCGATCATGTCTTGAAAGATTGCGATCATACACCTTTTAAAAGTCGCAGGTGCATTGCAAAGACCAAAAGGCATACGCTTATAAGCGAACGTTCCAAAAGGATACGTAAAAGTGGTCTTGTCTTGATCGGATGGTTCGATAGGTATTTGAAAATATCTGGAAAAGCCATCGAGAAAACAAAAGAATTTTTCCCCGCTAGTCTTTCCAACATTTGGTCTATGAATGGTAGAGGAAAATGATCTTTTCGTGTGGCATCATTCAATTTGCGGTAATCAATACACACACGCCAACCGGTAACGGTTCTTGAAGGAACAAGTTCGTTATTTTTGTTGGTCACAACAGTCATTCCTCCTTTTTTAGGAACGTAATGAATAGGACTAACCCAAGGACTATCCTCTATGGCATAGATGATTCCTGCCTCAAGGAGTTTGATGATTTCGGCTTTTACTATCTCCTTCATGTTTGGTTAAGTCGACGTTGCCTCTCAATAACGGGTTTGGAATCGTCTTCGAGATTGATCTTGTGTTTGCAAAAATTTGGGCTAATACCCAGTATATCGGATGTTTTCCAAGCAAACGCTTCTTTGTGGGTTTTGAGCATAGAAACGAGACGTTTCTTTTGATCTTTTTCGAGCTTGGCTGAGATAATCACCGGAAGGAGTGAGTCCTTCTCTAGATAAGCGTACTCGAGATGTTCGGGAAGAGGTTTCAACTCAAGATCCGTCGGTGGATCATGAATAGATTTGTGAATTATAAAGTTCGATTTTGAAGGCAAAACTTCAAACGGCTTGTTTTCCTCTTCTTCGAGAGTTACTTCGGAACCAAGGGCCACGAATTCTTCGAATTCACGATCACGATCGATATCGCTAATCTTTTCCGAAGTTGTTTAGAATGGTGCGTTGTCATCTAGCGATGCGTTCAAATCTTCTTCCGTTACTTCATCGATAACATCCACGCGGAAGCATGTGTCATCATTGGAATGGGAGTGTTGCATAGATTTATCGACTAAGAATGTGACTCGATCGTCACCAACTCCAAGGTTGAGTTCTTTATTCTTCACACGAATGATAGCATCGGCGGTGTGCAAGAATGGTCGTCCTAAAATGAGAGGGACTTGATGGTCTTCCTCCATCTCAAGGATTACGAAGTCGGCGGGAAATATGAATTTGCCAACTTGAACAAGCATGTTCTCGGATATCCCAATGGGATATTGGTAGGTGTGGTTAGCCAAACGTATACTCATACTCGTAGGTTTCAAAGTATTGTTTGAAAGATTCTTGTATAATGAGTATGACATAAGATTGATACTTGCGCCTAGATCGGCCAAGGCGTGACATTCGATATTGTTGTTTAGGGTGCATGGTATGAGAAAGCTTCCCGGATCTCCGAGATTTGGTGGAAGTTTGCTTTGCAAGGCTGCATAACATTCTTCATTTAGAAACGCAGCAGAGATTTGCTCCGTCTTACTATGGTTGCTCATAAGATCTTTGAGGAATTTCCCATAGTTGGGCATGCCGGTTAAGATATCAACAAGTGGAACGTTTATCTTAACTTCCTTGATCATCTTAAGGAATTTGGCATTACGAGCCTCCATCTTTTTTTTCGTAGGCGTTGAGGATACGGAATTTTTGGTTCATACGCCTTCGGTGTTGGTGTTGGAATGGGTGTGGTTTGTTTTGTTTTGGGGTTGGAAGGAGGAACGGTTTCTTCCTTCTCGGGCTCATCGGCCTCGTCTTCACTTTCATCGACGAAAGTGGGAGCTTTGGTGTTCGGGTTGTGTGGTGGATCATAACTCAGCCCACTTCTTGTGAATACAGCATTCACATGTTCATTACGGGTGGAGGGTGGGCGGTATGGTTTATCCGTAGATGGTTTTGGGTTTGTTTGAGTGTTGCTTGGTAGCGAACCACTTGGTTGATTGGCTAATTGATCCGTGATTCGACCGAGTTTGGTTTCGAGATCATTAATGGTTGCGGTGTGGTGTCTTTGTCCTCTTTCAACGTTGGCTTTGAGATCTAAAAATTGGTTCTTAATGAACGTGTTTGTCGATTTTTGAGATTCTATGAAAGCTAACAACGTTTTCTCTAGGGTCGACTCTTCGAGTTTCTTTTCGTTTGATGGACCGGAATTATCGTTCTCATGAGGTTGTGAGTTACGATTTTCGTTTTTGGGATACTCACGCCATATGCCGGGATTTCTACCGTAGTAGTTACCTCGATAACCACTTCCTCGGTATCCTCCTTGGGCGTAGTTTGTTTCTTGTGGTGGTTCTCTTATTGGTGTATCATCACACGCCGTGGATGGGTGTGGTCCTCCTCAAAGAGTACATTCGCCTCGCATCTCCTTCATTTCGTCTTTGATGGTTTTGAATTGCGAGTCGAATTTAGATGTGAGAGCGTCCATCTTTTCCATGAGTTTGGAATTTTCGTCACTTTCAACGAAAGAAACGGTTTTCTTGAAAGGTTTGGTTCGGTTATCTTTGGACCAATCGAGTTTTAAGAGAACTCGGTCCTCGAGCAATTGATATGCTTCATTAGGAGTCTTATAAAGAAAGAGTCCACCGACGTCAAGGATTGCTTGCGTCGGTTCATTGAGACCATGATAAAAGATTTGGATGATGGTTCCTTTTAGTAAACCATGTCCATGACAACTACGAAGTAGGTCTTTCATTCGATTCCACGCATCAATGAGTGTTTCTTGTGGAAGTTGGGCGAAACCTTGCATTTCTCCCACGAGTCTTTTGTACATGGCGGGTGGAAAGAAACGGCTAACAAAAGCGGTTCTCATTTGTTCCCATGTTTCAATGGTACCGGGCGTCAACTCCTTATACCAAACTCTTGCATCTCCGGATAGAGATGATGGGAAGAGTTTGAGTTTTATGGCGTCTCCATCGACGTCGGCTCCATAACGGAACATGCCACATATTTCTATGAACTTGGATATGTGTTTATGTGGATCGGCCCGCGTACGACCGTCAAATTGGCGGTCTTTGATCATTGAAAGGTGATGACCTTTCACGGTGAAGTTTTCTCCAAGCTCAACTTGAACAATAGCAGCCTCGGGGGTAGGTGCTACTACTCGGTTGGCTGTCCACATTGATTGATCGTCGGCCATTGGAAATGGTAGATCGTTAAATGGGTTATAGACGACAAATGCGTCTAAGAGATTATCAAATGGTGGTTTTTTGGTTTTTGAGATTCGGTTTACAAAAGAAACAAAGGGGTGTTTCTTGCGGTTTTTCTTTCGAGATTGGTGAATATAACGTTCGGGACCGGTGTATGGACTAAGCAATTCTTGACCAGAAGAATGTGTGTTCATTCAAGTCTTGAACGACTTTTGAAAAGGATTACAAGTAATAAAAACAAAAGCAAACAAAATATAACTAATAAGAAAATAAGTAAATAGGAAATTAAATAAACCAAACAAAATAAAAACATAATTTTTTTTATTTTTTATTTTTTTTAAAAAAAATCTGGGAACCTTGTCGGCAGCAGGAGGGTGTTGCCGGACGGTAAACACGCTTCTGTTGAAGCTTGCCGGCGGCAGAGCTAGCTTGCCGGACGACAAGTTGGCTTCTGTTTGAAGGTTGCCGACGGCAATCTCTCCTGTCAGAATTTTTTTTTATTTTTTTTTTATTTTTTTGATTTTTGGGTTTGTTTGCAATGAGGACACTACAATGGGTTTGATTATAGAATGATTTTGGAACTTAGAACACAATCAAATCCCCGGCAGCGGCGCCAAAAACTTGATGTGTGGTGTTGGTAACAAGTTTTAAATTTATAAACACGAATTACCGGATTGACTAAAAACGCACGGGCAAGTATAACCTTTTCGTTTGTGTATAGCTTTTATGTGGTAATACCGAGATCGTTCACGGGGATTTGGAAAACCTATGATTATTCTATGAAATTATAATCGTTGATTGTAGCAATTGTTGACAAACAAATAACAAGTAAAAATGATGAGACAAATAATATGATTAAAGGTACACTTGGTAAAGACTAGTTTGAGCATTCGTAATGGTATGATTGTGATGACACGTTAACAAATATGATTATGATAATTAGATGGATAATCCAATCTATTGTTTTCAAAAGCTTTAATCTTCGTCAAGACCTTGTTAAAGAAAACAAGCATTAGACTCAATCACTCAATTCAAGACTTAATCCAATTTCAACACATTCGATTCGCGGTCGTTTCATGAATTTGCTAACACTTATAATTATGTTTCTTGATAATCAAAACTTCTTAAGAAATGATCAATACAAAAGCTAGCCAATCGTAGACAAACCGGCTATGACTTGTTGATAGAAAATAACCCTTTCGACCTATGAAATCTTTACCAACAAATTAAGTTTTGATAACAATTGTCATATGAAACATAAATATCAATGGATCATAGGAAAGCTTGACATTGAATTAAATATAAGTCACAATCACAACCATCACTTCATACTACAAACATCATCCTACCAAGTGTAGAATGAAACTTAGCTACTCATAACAAATGATGAAATAAACTCAGAAATAAAAGTATTATAAGTCATAATCAAGAGTCTTACAAAGTGGAAAAATGTTACTAATGATTAGGGTAATGATCCCTAAGAGTTTCGTGATGATAACTTTGCTTATCGGACTCAAAAACTGACTTTTCTAGCACCACCTTTTTCAAATCCGGGAATGGGAGTTTTGACGAGAGTTTTTTTATGTAGTAATGAGAAGATTATTAAAAAGATATGATAGATGTGTAGTTACATGACCCCAAGGGTCTTATTTATAAGCTAGTTGATGGGATGGAGTGAATGCATGGCTTGGAGCCAAAGATAAATACTTGGAGTCAAAGCATGTCTAGAAACTTCTTGTGTGATCTTGCATGAATGTGGACACATTTTTGCCTAGACAAATGTTGGTGGCAACTTCACTCATGATGGAGGCAAATCAACTCCCATTTGATGGTGGAGGCAACTCAACTCCCATGTGATGGTGGCAACTTCACTCTTGCTAGTGGCAAGTTAGATGTATGTTGATGGTGGCAACTTTCATGCTGAATATCTTTATTTGCTCCTTGGAAATACTTGTTCTTGCACCCAAAATTGATCTTCAAAGGCTTGTAACTTGTACACGGGTCTTGAACTTGACTAGGATTCTTCGTACTCGTACAATTCTTCATTTTTATGTTGTTTTATACTCCATTCATGTAATTGGCTACACAAAGACTTGCAAACATAATTGGGCATAAATATGCACAAAAGTATCATATAATTAACCACTACATGTACAAAAGTACAGATAACGCTCCTAAAAACATGTTGGATTTAGGCGTTATCAGTATTCGCCTTTGTCACAATTGGTGGAATAAAATACATAACAACTCTTACATAATTGTGTTTAATGATTTGTCATATGCTCGAGAGGGTTTGGCTCAGCGAGTACTTGAATTATTGAAACCAACAAAAACCGATCCTAATGCTTTTGGTATGTCATGATCTATAGAATGATTTTTTTTATATTAATTAGATGTTGCATGTGCGACTAGTAGTCCACATGCTGTCTTACATTATTTATGTGCTATATTCATCTTTGCTATCTATCTTTTTCATGTTCTTAGCCTAAACCAAACGCACCTTTAAATCATTGTTAGAAGCTTAAATCTTTAGAACTTGTGACACTCGAAGGATAATTGTTTTTACTTGTTAACAACAATCCCGTGGATCAACTTAGACTTTACCTTAGACTATACTATACATGAAAGGGTATACTTGCCCGTGTTGTGTTTTCGTCCCTTATTTGCTAATCATCTAGTAATATAAATTTAAAACTCGCTTACCCAACATCATATTCTTAGATATTATACACAAAACGTCTTACATACGCTAACGTAAGAAGAAAATATAAGGGTATAATAAATATATTAAATACTAGAACATTTGTCTATATTCGTGTTATGACGGAAATTTCTAAGTCAATGATTTACAACCTATTTATTTGATTGAATTAGGACGCTTCTTCAGTCAAATGAATAAATCAAAATCACCAAATTTATGATTTCTTCCTTACATAAAGTTGGACGCTTCTTTATGTTAGTAAGAATTTATAAATGGACTTAAGAATATTCGATATAAGACAAGTATACAACAAATAAAACTAAGTAAGATAATACGTATATCACTATATAGTATATTGGAAGATACATCGATATTCGTCTTAAATTTGGAATTTGTACATACTTGGAAGTTGAAGTGTTCCATTCAACTCGAAGAAACTCTGAAATTCTTATATTATTAAGCCATCCGACTTACTAGTTCAATCTGAATTTCCGCCATGGAAATAGGAAAGAACAATGAGGATTTTGTTACTTCAAGTAGACATGATTCCATCCGGATCATTGTCAATTATTTTAGAGTTATAAGATTTATTTAGGAAATTGATAATATGGAAACTCTGACAAGATTATATGTGAAATAATCTGTTGACATAGAGTATCAATATCTATCATCTAAAATCGTGACGAGTGTTTCACATCTTGATCCTAAAAGTATACTCAAAATTTGTGTGTTATACTTAAATAAGTATACTAATGTGTTAAGTGGAAGAACTATCCAAATACTAACTTACATACTCCATTTATGTGTTATAAGTTTTGGAAAGAACACTTACCATTGGAAAAAGTTTCCCGTGTAACAATAGTTTTCATGCTAGAATCAAAGCAATACTATTTGAAGCACTTTATCGAAAGAAGTGCCATTTATGTATCTGCTGGGGTAAAGTTGGAGATTTTAAACTTACGAACCCCAAATTAGTTCATGAAACTATTGGGGAAATAATATTAGAATAGAACTTCGTAGAACGTTGAATTATGCTAAGTATCTGCTGGATTAAGATGGTGATTTAAGATAATCTGAGAGGTTATTTTGATAAAAATTTCTCACCGTAAATGAGAAACTCACCATATTAAACAGTATCTAGTTGAAAGGATCTTTTCTCAATCAATTACCCAAATTGATTTTAAAAAATGTGATAATCAATTTAAGATTTTAAATTGAGCAGTGACATATTGACTTGAGTTTCCTAAAGAACTCAGTAATAATCACAATCCTATTCGTATTTTGGAATCTAAGGAAGATTTATGTGATTAACTGGTATGTTTTCAATATTCCATTTGGTATTAAACTAAATTCTTATGAAGTAATAAAATGATTTTGATCACTAAAATATGAATGATATTTCATATATAAACATTTTTGATAAAAATGATTGATTTAAAACTAAATACCAACAGTAAAGCTATTTTCTTGATATGTGAACAAAATTCTAAGAAAGAATTTGAACACCTAAGAGCTATGTTTTCCCTTGATATGTTATGTTATCATTATAATCTCGGGACAAGATTTATTTAACGGGGAGAGATTATGACAACCCATAAATTTTACATCTATTCTATGTGCTATGATTATATAAGTATGAAATTTGGCTAGATATTTTGCTTTTTTTATACCTTACATGGTAAGATGACTTGTTTCTCACAACCGGAACTACCACTTCAACATATTCTTATATGTTGGAAATACAATATATATATATATATATATATATATATATATATATATATATATATATATATATATATATATATATATATATATATATATATATATATATATATATATATATATATATATATATATATATATATATATATATATATATATATATATATATATATATATATATATATATATATATATATATATATATATATATATATATATATATATATATATATATATATATATATATATATATATATATATATATATTTATATTTATATATCAAGTCTACATTATGAATAAGAACATCTCAAATATAACTATTATGCCCTAAATTCCCTTAGAAACCCTAGAATCCCTTTAAATGAGTTATAAAATCAAGAATGGTAAACTATGAATAGAGAGTACATACGAATAAATCATTATGGATTATAAACAAGTTATAAACTATACTTGAATACATAATAATATCTAATAATGGTAAGAACAAACTATACAAAGCTAAGTATAAGTAAAAATACATAATAATCTAGATCACCACCTAGAAACCCTTGGTAAACAATGTTTCAAGCAATATAACTACCTAATATATATGTACATGTATAAAAAACAATATACTAATTATAATCTATCATATAAAGGAAAGATAATTTGTTGTCCCTAAATATATGATGATAGATTAAAGAAATGAGATAAAAAAATATATGAATTTTAGAGAGAGAAAGTAGTGAGAGAAAGTTGAGAGAGAAGTGATTAACAAGGTGAAATTAGATTAAGAAATGAGAACTTGCCACCCTCCTAACATGCTAGGAGGGTGCTGATATAGTCCATCCACGTGCGGGCTTTCTAATGGACTATATATGTTTTGGGTCGGGCTTGAATAAATGCTTAGTACCTTGAAAGAGGCATTTTAAGCTAGCCATCAAGCCCGTAATGTCACGACTATTTTAACTAACTATTACAACGTTCTAATAAATATTACAATATAAACCTATGACCGAACATTCTTGTTTGACTCAATATTTTTTAGGCTAACAATCTCCATGGGGTAGATTCGTGTTTAGTTTGTGGTTATTATTTTGGATTCGTGCGATTTTAATCTACAAATCATCTCGTCTCAAAAATTTTTGTGTTTCGAGCTCAAAATCTTCATACAAATTGCCTACAAAGTTGTGGTAGGAATTTTTGTTCTTCTTTTTGGTGATCTTTTCGAAAAAAGTGGTAGTTTTGGTTTGATTATTGGGCAAAAAGTTTAAAAAAATAAAAAAGATCAAGTTTTTGGGAAGTAACAGTATTCGGAATATAAGGGTTTTCTTGTTCGGAATAAGAGGGTTTTGTGTCATTCCGACTTGTGTGTTGAGTTATTCCGGATTAAGATCAGCAAGTTTATTCCTGATAGTATTGAGAATAGTTATTCCGGATTAAGATCAGCAAGTTTATTCCGGATAGTATTGAGAATATATATTCCGAATTAAGATCAGGATTATTCCGGATTAGCTTTGAACCTTCATTCCGGCTTAGCTTCGAAGACATATTCCGGATAAGACATAATTTTATTCCGACTTGTAAGCAGAATATTTATTCCGGATTAGCCACAGAAGTATTCCGGATTAGCCAAAGCTTTATTCCGAATTGAAAGAAGAAGTATTCCGGATAAGGTTTTTATTCCGGATTAGGTCAAGTATTCTGATTCCGGATAAGGTTGGGATTTGGTGTTATTCCGATTAAGGTAAGAAAACTTTATTCCGGATTACGCATTAACCTTTTATTCCGGATTAGATTGGGAATTTTATTCCGGATAAGGTGAAGAAGTAATTATTCCGAATTAAGTTCACAACTGGATTCTGGATAAGGTGTGGAAATTTTATTCCGGATTAGCTTAGGAATATTATTCCGGATTAGGTAACGTTTTGAGATTCCGAACAAGGTCAGGTTTTTATCATTCCGGATTAGGTTAAGAAGATCTCGATTCCGGATAAGGTCAAGGTATTCCGAACAAGGGTTTTCACAACATTTCTTGAAGTCTCAACCACAATCTACTCACAACAACATCTACTTAAGATCATATACACTTCACTTCATTCTTGAGATGGATTCTACTACTGAATATCGTGTTACTAATAACAACATCATGGTGGCGGGTAACAAAGAGAGACCACCAATGCTTGTGACTGGTCGATATGCACAATGGCAATCACGATTCCTTCGATATTTGACACCAAACCCAATGGTGATGTTTTTCGACGTTGCATAAAAGAAGGACCCTATACTCTCACTACAATAACCATTCCTGCAATTCCAGCAACCGACTCGACGACCGATTCCGATGAGCAAACAATTGAGGAAACATATGAGAACACTTCGAAAGAGAAACGTGCTTGGATTGATGCAGAGAAAGAAGAAATCTATCTGATTCTCAGTGGGATTGTGGATGATATTTACTCAATGGTTGATGCATGCTCTACTGCAAAAGAAATGTGGTTTGTCATTGAACGCTTGCAACAAGGTGAATCACTTAACAAGAAAGATGTCAAAACTAACTTGTTCTGGAACTTTGGTAAGTTTACTTCATTGGATGGGGAATCAATTGATTCATATTACTCAAGGTTCTACAAGATGATGAATGACATGACAAGAAACAATTTGCAAGTCTCCACCATGCAAGTCAATGTGCAATTTCTACAGCAATTTCAACCAGAGTGGACACGGTTCGTAATTTGGTGAAACAACAGAGTAAGTTAGAAGAGGTCAACTATCACACGCTCTTTGACATTTTGAAACAATTTTAGAATGAGGCAAATGAACTTCGAGCTAAAAGGATAGCAAAGACTGCTAATCCACTTGCTTTGGTGTCTACCACTCAACAAGTCCAAGATCATCGCTCTCGTGCTCCAAAGTCATACTCCACTACATCCTCCTCACCAAGATACTCCACTACATCTTGTTCACCAAGATACTACACTTCATCTAAGTATTCAGCTCCCACAAGATCACGAGACAAAGAACCAAGAGCACCATCACCATCACCTGAGCCATCATCTAAAGAGGACAATGATGAAGAACTAGCTCAGAAGGATAGGGGAATGAAACAAAAAATTACTTTCATTATGAAGACCTACAATAAAATCTTCAAACCCACCAACAACAATCTTCGAACATCATCTAACACCAGGAACCAATATGTTGAGAGTCCTCGAAGGTATGACACACGTCAATGTGATGAAAGTCCTCTTAGGTATGATCGAAGTAATCCAACACATGTTGAGGGTTCTGCACGGTATGATCGACAAAATGCTAAGTATGATACTCAGAGGATTGCTACTACTGTTGGGAATAGGGAAACTGTTGGTACTCAAGTGGTTCAGCAAAGTGGGATTCAGTGCTTTAATTGTCAAGGTTATGGGCATATGGCAAAGGAATGCAGAAAGCCTAAACGAGTTAGGGATTCTGGTTATCATAAGGAAAAGATGCTGCTTTGCAAGAAGATGGAAGTTGGGGTTAAATTGTCAGCTGAGGAAGGAGAAATGCTTGATGATACTGATGATGAAGCCTCCGACCAAGAACTTGAAGCACATTACTCGTACATAGCAAAGGTTGAAGAAGTTCTCAACGTCACTGAAGATGACAAAGGTCCTATCTTTGATACTGAGCCAATCGAAAAGGTACACATTGAAGAGTAATATAATGTGTTTGGTAATATTCATGAGCAGTGTGAGCTACCCAAAGCCATTAATGACACATGTATGATGGAAACGTTTGATAGCAATACCACACCCGATTCATCAGACATGTATAATAATGAGTCTGATGATGATCAACATGAAAATGAGTATGATGATGATGAGCGTATTGCGCTTGCTAACTTAATTGCTTCTTTACAAAAAGATGTTAAAGAAACTAGAAAAAGTCAAAAGCAATTAAAGACGGCAAACGCTACGCTCACTCAAAATTTTGAAGAATGCAAAGCTGCTCTAATTAAATCTAGTGAGACCATTGATAGCTATAGAGCTCAGCTTCTTCAAAAGACCAATGAGATTGAGGGGTACAAAGGGTGTTTAGTTAACGTCAAAAAGGACGATTATCAACAGAAATATAACGAAACTCTTAAGCTTCTAGAACAAGAGAAACTTAATTATAACACCTCTTTGAGTACTGAACGTCACAAAATGTATCTTGCTACCACTAAAGTCAATGAGCTAACTCAAGTAAATGGTTTTCTTCAAGAGGATAAAACTAAACTTGTTAATAAAAAGAAAGCAGTGGTTGAAAAGATGGAAAATGATTTCAAAACTAAACAAGCGAATGACATCGACAAAATGGTTGAACTTGAAACTCAAATTGATTTTTACAAGAAAATTGTTTACAAAACTAATCAATCAATTCAAACCATGAGAATGTTGGAACCTCGTTCGTTTTTCAAGGATAGACCTAGTTTTGCAAATCCTAAGAACCTTGAGCAAGCTCAATACAAGAATAAGCACTTATATCTTGATGAGTCCCAATGGACCGATCTTGATTGTTTTGTTGTTAGGCCCGATAGTGAAGAGACAAACGATTTGGAAGAAGAGAGTAGACCAAAAGTTAATAAAGAATTTATTAAACCATATAATTATGCTTATGAAAACAGTCTTTATGGTCTTTTCAAACCGCAAACATAGAAGACTCGTGAGCAAATATTTTTCGAATGTGAACAAATAAGAATTAAATGGAGACAAGCTTTTGCATTAAGAAAACTAATGTTTCAAAATTTATTGAGTACTTGCCATATAAAGCTTCTGTAAGCAAGAGTAAGCAAGCACTTAGTATTCTCAAGAGTAACATTGAAAATTTCAAAAAGGTTGTTGATGATGACTGGAAAAAACGTGAACTTTTGAAAGGTGATAAAGAAATTCCTCACGATATAACTGTGCTTGTGAAAAGTATTTTGATTCCGCTTGCGGAAAGAACGCAAAAACATATTTTGGAATTTGAAACATTAATTAAGCAAGAAATGTTTGATGATTTGAAATATGTGGAATCTCTTGAACAAGAAGTGAACGACCATCAACCTGAAAGAGACGAATTTTCTACAGCATATGATCTACTCTTACACGAATGTCTCTCAAAAGATATTATGTGTGCTTATGTTACATCTTGTGTTGATATTGATGAATATTCTGATGTTGCATGCAAATATCTTGATCAAGTTAAAGAATGTGAGCGTCTTGAAACTGAGCTTTCGAATAAAGTTGACCAAAAAGATTTTTCGTTACTTCAACATAGATATGATTATCTTCAAAAACATTGTCACTCACTTGAACTTGCTTTGCAAAAGAAAGTTGGCAGCTTTTCAAATGATACACCTTTGGAAGTAAAATTATCTAAGTCATGTCGATTACTAAATGAAAAAAGTCTTGATATTTCGGATTTGAAAGCTCAGTTACAAGAAAAAGACATAGCAATAGCAGAGTTGAAGAAACTCGTTGCTAAGATGGGTGGGAAAGTTGTGGAACCTAGCGTTAAGAAACCTGTTGTTAGACAACCCAATGCCTCTAAAGTGAATAGATCCTCTATCTTGGGAAAACCATCTGCTTTCTCAAATTCTTCATTTGCAAAACCTGTGTTTGCCCCCAAGATGGATGGAAAGGAAAGGTTACCACATACTCAACCCATAAGGAATATTGTAGCACCAAGCGTTAAGCACAATAATGATATTAAACCATGGATGTATACAATGACCACTAAACCCACAAAAAAGATAGTCACTCGCCTCAGACTTCTAGAAACACTAATATTCGTGTGTCTTCTACTACAGGAGTAGTATCCACTGCTAGTGTTAGCCGACCTCAGCTTAAGAGCACTCAAATGAATGATAAGGTCTGGAAACACAATAGTCAAGGGAAGATGAAGGAAGTAGAAGAACGCCCTAGGAATTTGAATGTTTTTAAGAATAAAAAGTCTGTACTCGCGTGTAATGACGATTTGAATGCTTTGAACGATTTGAATGCTTTGAATGTTAAATTTGTTTGTGTCAAATGTGGAAAATGTGCTAATGCTAATCATTCTATGTGTGCTATGAATAATGTCAAAGGCGTAGATACTAGAACTAAGAAGCAAGTTACGATGCCTATTAGTGCTAGTAAACCCAAACGCAAAGTGACCCATTTCTGGTGCAACCCCCACTAAGAAAAGTAATGCATCAGACTCCACCACTAAGAACCCTAGAAGCAGAATTACAGAATTATATGAGCCTGCTAGCAAGTGTTAGAAATGGTGGTTTGCTAATCAATGTCCCTTGGGATATAAATGGATGCCTAAAGTTAGGACAGAAAATGTGACAACAAGTGTTAGTATGCCTTTAAATGTTGCTAAGGACACTAATGATTCTACTATCACAACTACTGTGGTATCCAATTTAGCAAATGCTTCATCGTGTTCTAACTCTTCTGTAGGTGATACAAATAATTCTCTTCATATTGGACTCCGGATGCACGAAGCACATGACGAGGAATCTCAAGCTTCTAATTAACTTCGTGGAGAAGTTCCTGGGTACGGTCCGATTCGAAAATGATCAATTTACACCGATACTAGGATATGGAGATTTGGTTCAGGGAAATATAACGATAAAAAGGGTATACTACGTAGAAGGGCTCAATCACAATCTTTTCTTGGTTGGTCAATTCTGTGATGCGGATTTGGAGGTTGCTTTCAGAAAGAAGACATGTTTTGTTCGTGATTATGATGGGAATCGCTTACTTATCGGTACACGGGGTACTGATCTCTACACTATTTCACTTCAAGACACAACTTCTACAACTCCAATTTGCTTCATGGCTAAAGCTTCAACGACTCAGGCATGGTTATGGCATCAACGTTTATCTCATCTTAATTTTGATACCATCAACTTGCTTTCCAAGAAAGATATACTGAGAGGCATTCCAAGCTTGAAATTCATCAAAGATCATATTTGTTCTTCTTGTGAGTTGTGTAAAGCTAAATGAAGTAGCTTTAAAACAAAGACTACACCAAGCTCTAAAGGACGGTTAGATCTTCTTCATATAGATTTGTGTGGTCCCATGCGTGTTCATAGTATCAATGGAAAGAAATATGTTATGGTAATTGTCGATGATTACTCAAGGTACACATGGACTCACTTCTTGAGGTCCAAGGATGAAACACCCGAAGTTCTCATCAACTTCCTAAAACTGATACAACGTGGTCTTCAAGCTCAAATAAAAGTGATTCGTACTGACAGAGGCACGGATTTTTGAATTCAACTCTGAGAAACTATTTTGAAGCTGAAGGAATTGAACATGAAACATCTATTGCTCGAACACCTAAACAAAACGGCGTTGTTGAAAGAAGAAACCGTAATTTGGTTGAGGCTGCTCGAACATTATTATCCGCTTCAAAACTACCATTATACTTTTGGGCCGAAGCCGTGCCAACCGCATGCTACACACAAAACCGATCCTTAATTATCCCAAGACACGAAAAGACACCATATCACATAATTCATGATCGAAAACCTTCACTCAAACACCTTCACGTTTTTGGATGTACTTGTTACATTATACGAGATGGTGAAAACTTGGATAAGATGAAAGAGAAACGCGATGCATGTATTCTAGTGGGATATGCAACTCAGTCTAAGGGATATAGATTTTACAACAAGAGAACAAAATTGATAGTCGAGACTATTCATATCAGATTTGATGAATTACAAGAAATGACACTTGAACAAAACAGTTTAAGTCCCGATCCACAACGACAAACGACTTCCGTTCACAACCGCACGGAACTCAGAACTCAAGACCACAACAATGAACCGTCAAGTTCAAAGCTGGTTCAAGGAAATGTTCCAAGAGCAGATATGACAGTCAACATGACAATTGAAGAGTTGGAAATGTTATATGGACCAATGTATGATGAATATTTTACGGGGGAGAAACATGTTGTATCGAAGTATTCCGCTGTCACTCATGATAAGAATGATGATACCGATCATCGTCAACAAAAGGATACAACTTCATCTACTTCAACACGGGTTGCTGCAAATTTACCTCCTCAGAATATCACATCAACAACCGCTCCAACAATATCCACAACTACTGTCATTGCTCCAGAGAACACAAATCAAGCAGACTATGCATTAAATGACGAAGACGACTTTATCAACCCATTTGGTACACCGGTACACGAAACTAGAGAGTCTTCTAATCGCCATGTTGATCCATCAAATATGCATACGTTCTATCAACGACATCCTTCAACACATCATTGGACCCGAGATCATCCTTTGGTTCAAATAATTAGAAACCCTTCACAGCCCGTTCGTACAAGACAACAACTTGAAACCGATGGTGATGTTTGTATGTTCGCACTCGCCGTGAGTACAGCTGAACCAACAAATATCAAAG
Source organism: Glebionis coronaria (assembly GCA_025667525.1). Classification (NCBI taxonomy): domain Eukaryota; kingdom Viridiplantae; phylum Streptophyta; class Magnoliopsida; order Asterales; family Asteraceae; genus Glebionis; species Glebionis coronaria. The sequence goes on along the minus strand of CM046880.1, from coordinate 366,930,639 downwards.
AAGCATTGGCAGATCACGCTTGGATTGAATCGATGACGGATGAACTTCAACAATTTGAAAGACTTAAAGTCTGGGAACTTGTTGACAGACCATACGATGTAATACCATTAAATCTTCGATGGATCTGGAAAAACAAGATGGATGAAGAGAACACGATCATCAAGAATAAATTTAGGCTAGTGGCTAAAGGGTATGGCCATAAAGAGGGTATTGATTTTGAAGAATCATTTGCACCAGTAGCTCGTATGGAAGCGGTCAGGATTTTCCTTGCTTATGTTACACAAAAGGGATTCATCGTTTATCAAATGGACGTAAATACGGCGTTTCTTAACGGTCCTTTGAAGGAAGAAGTCTATGTCACACAGCCGGAAGGTTTCGTCAATCCTCATTATCCTGACACGGTGTATCGTCTCCACAAAGCATTTTATGGACTCAAGCAAGCTCCAAGGGCGTGGTACGACGAGCTCTCGAAATTTCTGGTCTCCAAAGGTTTCTCAAAAGGTTCCATTGATTTAACTTTGTTCACTTATAAATATGGGGACGATATTTTGCTTGTGCAAATTTATGTTGATAACATTATTTTCGGGTCTACAAACCCAAAACTTTCAAAATGGTTTGAAAAAATAATGCGTAGCAAATTTGAAATGTCAATGATGGGCGAACTAAAATTCTTTCTAGGAATTCAAGTTCACCAATCCCCAAGTGGTATCTTTATCAACCAAGCTAAGTATTGTCAAGAGATAATAAAAAAGCATGGTATGACCTCATGTGACCCCATTGGGACACCATTATCAACCACATCCTTAGATGCTGATTTGGAGGGAGATGCCATTGATAAAACAAAATATCATTCCATGATCGGCTCCCTCATGTACTTAACAGCAAGCCGACCAGATATATCACATGCTACGTGTTATTGTACACGATATCAAGCACGACCCACTGAAAAGCATCTCAAGGAGGTTAAAAGGATCTTTCAATACCTTAAGAATACCATTCACATGGGACTCTGGTATCCGAGGGAAACCGGTTTCTTTCTAACGGCCTATTTAGATTCTGATCATGTAGGGTGTCTTGATACACGAAAAAGTACTTCTGGTGGTGCACAATTTATAGGCCAAGATAAGCTTGTGGGATGGTCTTCCAAGAAGCAGGATTGCACGCCACTGTCATCAGCTGAAGCGGAGTATGTGTCTCTATCTGCGTGTTGTGCTCAAGTTCTTTGGATGCGAACACAACTCACGGACTATGGCTTCCACTTTGATAAAGTACCTATGTACTGTGACTCAAAGTCCGCCATAGCCATCTCCTGCAATCCGGTACATCATTCACGCACGAAGCACATTGATGTCAGATATCACTTCATTAAGGAACAAGTTGAAAGGGGTATCGTTGAACTTTACTTTGTTGGAACTAATTACCAATTAGCTGACTTGTTTACAAAAGCGCTTTCGAAAGAGAGGTTTGCGTATCTAGTTAGGCAAATTGGTATGAGATGTTTGACTCCAGCAGGATTGGAGATTCTGGCAAAGAAGCCTGCTTGATTCATCTATCAAACATCTACATGTAAATATTATTAAAAAAGAAAAATACAAAATTAAAAATCTCTGAAAATCCAAAAATATTCTTCTCGACATGTATTTCAGTATCAATAATATGGACGTGCCTAGAAATGTCGCTCAATAACGACACGGGTGTGTACATAAAGCTCGAATGAAAGTTGTAAATATTTTTTAAAACATGTCATTTCTATCTTTTATAAAGGAAATTGTCTCTTTTGGACAATATTTCTAACAACGGGTAGAGCAATCTATCTTGGTTGAGCTTGTCACAAAACATTCAACGTTTTGAGCTCAACACAATGGCTTGTAATCACTTTCAGATTGCAACCCGAATCTATATTTACGGGGGAGTGTACGCTTTAGTGCCTTTACCCTCAGCAAAAGAAGAGAAATCTTCTTACACTTGAGTGGATTTGTCAAGACATTCAAAGTTTATGAACTCAAGTTTATGTTTTAGAAAAACTTTTTCGCCAAAAAGAAATAGAGTTTTTCAACAAGCATTGAACACAATTTTTTCAAGAATTTCTCAATTATTATTCAAAATCTTTCAAAAATTGTGTGTTCAACAACTCCTATCCTCAAAAAGTGAAATGTGGATCGCATCCTCACAATGACAATTCAATTGGATCAATTTTTGAGGGGGAGAGTTCCAAATTCATGCTAAGTTTGACACATTTTTCTCCCGAAGATTTTCAAGACTATTTTTCAAAATATTTTTTAATCAAATTTGGTATCTTTAATATCAAACGATATTATATATTATAGATAGGGGAGAAAATGTGATTATAATGTGATCTAAAGACTTAAGCACTCATGGTTACGATCAAATACCCACAACATCTTTAACTCACGACGTTATTGGTGTCAAAAGGGTGGTTAGGTTTAAGTACTATGATCCAACCAGAATCGGAGGGATCTTCCCATGGACAATCCAATAGATTATTAGAAGTCCTTAGGAAAGATGGAGTAGAATGTGAACGAAGCTGAATGCCGACTAAGTACTGATGCTAGCACTAGAACAATCACAACAAGGTGTTAGTAATGATGTCTTGGTAAGCATTGAAGGGGTTGAAGAATGAAAAAGAAATGTAAGGATAAAGGGTGTAAAGAAATTAGCCCTCCATACAACTTAGGCAGAAACCGGGTCAACACATCATGAAGACAACGCATCATGGACCCAGTGATGTAATGCACAACCCTCCCCAACTGACTCAGGCTTCTCTCAAAAGAAGTTTGTTTTATTGTCACGGAGATCAACACGACTACTATTAACTTTCTCACTCCGAGATAGTTGATATTGAATAGGCGGCATCTGCTCCAGCCTCCGACCACTAAAAGTGCACAAATCGATTCTAGATACAAGAGATCAATCAAATCTCGTTAGGACACACGGATGAAGATCAAGAGAGTCCTACGCTATATCCTTGCGATATTGCTAGAACACTCCGAGTGATACTACTTAGTATTCACAATGATGAGTGGAAATCCTTCCAGTGTTGACATCAAACAACACTGCGGTAGGTCATGTGTGACAATTCGTCAATTTATGGTTGATATTTTATTCTCAATATTTTATTCTCAACTTGGTGGTATAAAGATTGTTCTCCTCATCTTCTTGTTATTTTGATTATGTAATCATGTATTTTATTTCCTATTGTATATGTATATGATGATTATATGATGATAAAAAAGTATTGTGTGGGGATTTGGTGTTGATAAACATGCTTAAAAAGGTGAAAAACTATAAAGAACAAGGCTAAAATCTTGCTTAAAAATGATGGCTGTATAAAACAGTAAAGAAACATGTCATGAACTAACAAAATGATGAAGTAGAATTAATATACAGTAAGCTATGGGTCTTGTACACATGTGAGAGTTGGCCATGCAATGGAATCATTGTAATGAGTGAGATATGATCAAAACAAGTTTAAGGTACAAATCTGAGTTCACTGTTTTGGACGAATTTTATAAAATACTTGAATGATGATTCAACAGTAGCTATAGAAAGATTAAATGGAGCACATATCATGTAGTTTATGTGATAAAAATTTGAGCTTCTATCTCCATATAGAACTCTAGATATGGCAGTTTTGGTGAAAATGAAAATAAAAATCAGATTTTGAGAATTAATGTTTATTATTATTATATAAGCACTCAAAATTATATTGTATAAAATGTAAAATAAAAACCCACTAACTTATGGATTTTATTTATATAAATATATAAAAGGTTAAATAAGTGTATAAATTATAAAAATGGTAGTGGAATAATACTTATAAGTAATAAAAACTATAAACTTGATTTTTACGACTTTTTCGGCTATTACCGTAAAATTAACGTTTTTCGCCAATTAAAACTTAGACGATGAAACCCGTCTAATGTAAAGTTTTTAAAAGTCATATACTGATATATAAGTATCTAAAACAAGTAAAAACCGATAAAACCCGAACTATAGGACATACGGACATTAACGAGCTAAGTAAACATATTGGACTAATAATTGGACTAAATAAGTTAAACACTTATAAAAAGAACTTATTGGACTTAACCCATTTAGGCCCAACTTGTAAAGTGTAGATACTGATAATATAAGTATAACATGGATTAATACAAGGTAAAGAACTTATAATAAGTTTATTGAACTTAAAACACGTAAATAGGTAAAATAGTAAACTAGTATAAACGTTACCGACACATAACACTAAAATGAGCAAACGAGAATATGTAAACCCACTTGATCATCATATATATAAAATCATCATATGTATACATAATTGATATTTTTATAAAGTCATTGGACATGAGTCTAAGACGAATATTATTTGTCTAGGTTTCCGTGATTGAAGCACGTACCGTACATCCGAATCGCCGATAAACCGCCTTCCCACATCAACGTGAGTTCATAGCCTCGCACTCTTTTAAATGTTTTTATGAAATGTTTTATAAACCCGCAAGGGAGATAACATGTTAGTTTTTATAAAATAGGACATCATTTGTCCCGATTGTTTGTTTATTGATTTGGACCCGAATGATTGTATGACCTGATTGTATGACCCGATAAATGATTAAAGGACCCGATAGATGAAATTAAATGGATTATTAAAGTTAGGTTATGTCACTAAAAGTCCCATTAGCATGAATTGTGAACTACCGGGATTTGGTAGACGCTTGTGCATATAATAGTACTATTTGGGGACGATCACCCCAGTTCGCGCCTTGACGGTTGATCCCCGTCGTGCCACATTGATTGGTAAGCGAATTTATGTATGAGAAGATTTCCATAGCGTGACCTTTGTGACGACACGCTACTTTAGATGGGCAAATTGAGTATTGGGTTAGCTACCCGTTGTTGGTTTAGTAAGGTAACAATGTCATGCGGCTTATAATAATCCAAACTAACGAAATACTACTAGACGCTCCGAATTACGATGTATTGCCTGACTAGTAATACAGGGTCATACTATTGATATTATGTTCGTGTTTTGGTTTTTATAACCATATTCATATAACGGTTTTTATTTTCATACAATGTCCTAAGACGTATTGTATGATGTTTTTACGACATTGGCTCGTATAATGATTTTTAAGGCAAATGCCTATATTATGATTTTCGATAAGGATTTGTATAAAAATGACTTTGGCTATTTTATGGCCTATTACAAAGATTTGTACAAAATGATTTTCAGTAATATTTTATATTGATATTATATTGATGGATTTTACTAAACTCTATGAATTCACTCGGCGTTATCGCTGACCTTTTCTTTTAACATGTTTTATCTCAGGTACTGGAAGGTAATTCTCGGGAAGACGACAAGAATTCATGGCCCGCACTTAAACTATATTGTCCATTCAAATACTTTGTAAAACTTTGTATGAAATAATATGACTTGGGACCGATGTAACTTTGATATTTATGAATGGAAATGTTTTTATTATTAAACGACGCGATTTTTATGCGTTGTTTATGATGTGAGTAATGTGCTATCCCGTAACACCAACGAGTCTTCCGCTGTATTGAGTTGTATAAATTTAGGGGTGTTACAGTTTGGTATCAGAGCTCTCGTTATAGAGAACGAAATATTTTTAAAACCAAGGTTTTGAATGAAACATTTCAAAATCTTTTAACTATAAACATTTTTCTAAAAATGTCTAAAAATCTTTTGACTATAACGGTGCCGAAGAATTCCCGAGTTACCGACAAGACCAGACTGAGAAGTGTTATTTTAATATATATAACTTGGATTATATATATATGATGTAAATTTTATTACATGATTGTTTGATGATTATTTTGATATTTATACGAGGTATTTATACGACGTAGGTTGTCACAAGGAACCCTAAATCCCCTAGTAAATTAATCGAAGCTATTCTCGTAGGAACTCTAGCTATCCTGGATCTAAACCAAGTTGTGGATATTTATGATCCCAATAAATGGTTGATATTCGTAGAAATATAGATATTAGTTGATTGTGATCTTGAAAAAGAATTGGCGAGATTAAATTTGATATCGATGTCATGACGATCTTTTCTTATAGAGTGGAGTTTTACAAAACGTTACCACCTAGAAAGATGTCATCTGATTCATTGTCATCCAATTCTTAAATTGAAATCGAAAGGGTGAATGTTGCACTTGAGGCTGTCATTGGAACCATTACCCAAAAGCCTCATGCCACTAATACCTTTCCGAGAAGTCTAATTGAATGTGTGAGTCATCTCATGCTAGTGACTCATTTGATAATTGTTGTTGTAAGAGCTATAGGATTAGAAATATAGTGTTGATCATATCGAGATTTTATTGCCCTATTAAGGTCTAAGAATAAGGTTGAAAGTATTGGAAAATGAGGTAGGATATCGAATTGAGTATAAAATTGGTTGAAACTTGAATAAAGTAAAATTTAACTTGTATGGAATATGAGATTGTTAAGAGGAAGTCGTTAAGTTCTGTGATTGATTTATAAGGTTATAAATGATTGTTAGTTTGTGTTAAAGGTTGTTCCTAGGCCATTGCCCACTAATGAGGATGCCCAGTGTCCAATAAATAAATTGAAGTAATCTTCTTCTGAATTGAGACCGATGGATCTTCTGGGACATGTGGAATACCTAAAGACTCTTGTAGGTTAGTATTCATTGTGGTATCTTTTAAAAATCCCTAACTTAACTAAGATATCAGTTGGTAGGATGAGTTCTGAGAATTGTATGACATAGTGACACGTAATGTGTTACGGTACAATTTTGACTTGTTTGTGATTAATGAAAAAGACTACCTTTGATTGCTAAATCCTACATGTATCGATGTTATCTATCTTTTATTGCTTCATCCTAATGATCGCATTAGTGATGCAACCATTGAACAAGTACTCATCTCGAATTGAGTTACGTTGTGGATTATTCTCTTTGTATTCCTGAGTGCCATCGAGGTCATGAACCTCAAGATTATTTGGCTAAGCTCATTTCCTATTAGATTGTAGTTAGTTCTTGGTGAATAACTTTTCATCACTCTTTTGCAAATCACTCATTGTTTTTATAAGATAAAACAGTATCCCTTGAGAAAAATTGGGTTTTCATCACCATATGGCTTATTTAAAGTGAGACTTATAAGTAATCGTTATTGAAATGAAGTTGTTTATAAAACACCTTTGAAAACTTAATTGTTTTCATAACAAAGAAAATATTTGTAAATTTATTCTTGATTCTTATTTAAGAATTAAGCATGAAAATGTTTTTATTATAAACATGATGATAAAATTTTGACGAACTGAGTATTACATCGTTAATCTTGAAATTGTATATAGTTGCGCGCCTACATACAATTTGGAATGAACCATGCAAGGCTGACTAGTAGTCACCATAAAACTGATTAATAAACACTAAATTTTCTTTGAAGATTGTGAAAGATTAAATTTTATGAGATCTGCAAAAAGTGAAAAATAGGGACATAGTGTTAGGGATACCTACATATGTGCCTGTAGCATCTATTCTTCTGAGTCGAATTTACTCATCTGTGGAAATTGTCTTATTTGACAATTGACAATTCTTTCTTGTCCGATTTTCCCATAGTGAGATTCTTAGGAAAAGTATTTGATTACCGAGTGTTGATACCCGACTGGATATATTGACGTTCTTATTATTTCTTATGATTTGATTTCATTTGAATGACCTGGGTAACGATCCGAGGAGCTTTCGAATGCGTACTCAAATTATGAAAACATGGGATATATTCATATTCGTTAAATGTTTTTGTCTGTATCTGATTTGAAATTCTCTCGTGTAGATTATGCGTTGACCTTAATCTTTTAAGGTTAGTCATGTCTCCAGATATCCTTGAATTGTGAAGGATTATGTGTTATTATTAGTCTTTTGAGAAGTTCACATCTTATCGACGGCAATAAAACTGGAAAGTTGGTAGTTCCAGTAGAATGGTTTGATTGATTATGACATGACGACATTGTCTTAAATGATGGGAACTCGAGTAGAATTCCCCTAAATGATAAGATGTAGATTATCAAAAGTGATGATGACCATATCCTACGTTTAGACTTAAAATTTATACCATGAATGGTTGTGAACTAGTTATAGATATTATAATCTAGAAAGAACCTAATATGAATTTATTAAAAGATGTTTCTGTTATCTGAAACTTTAGGAAGTATTTGTTGACGAATTACCTAGACTTTCGCCATTAAGGCAGGTCGAAATTGGTATTGATTGTATTTCCGGTGCTGCACCTGTGGCTTGTGCACTATACGTCAGCACCATCTGAATTAAAGGAATTACCATACAACTGAGAGAGTTGTCGGAGAAAGATTTTATTCTACCGAGCTCGTCATCATGAAGAGCTATGGTGTTATCATTCCTTGTATTTATAGATTACTGTGAACTGAGTAAATTGACAATCGAAAACGATATCCATAACTCGAAATGGAGGATTTGTTCGATCATTTACAAGGTTCTAGCGTATGTTTTAAAGATTTGATCCACAGCATGGTTATCATCAACTTCGCATCCGCGAAGAAGATTATCTATTCCAATCATTACATCCAGAAATTGTAATGAACATTATGAGTTTCACATAATGTCGTTTGGATTGACTAATACACATGTAGCATTCATAATTTGGGTGAATCACGTGGGTAGGCTGTAATTTGATAAATTCATGCTTGTAATCATTAAGGATCATTTGTCTGTTTATAAGAATAAGAAAGAGTTAATAATTATTTATAGATTGCCCTGAATTGACCGAACAATAAAAACCTGTACCTTGAATAATTAACAATGTGATTTAAGACTTAATCCTTTACATAAATTGACCGTTTGATTAATGATGGTAAGATATATATATATATATCTATATATATATATATATATATATATATATATATATATATATATATATATATATATATATATATATATATATATATATATATATATATATATATATATATATATATATATATATATATATATATATATATATATATATATATATATATATATATATATATATATATATATATATATATATATATATATATATATATTTATTTATATATATATATATATATATATATATATATATATATATATATATATATATATATTTATTTATATATATATATATATATATACATATATATATATATATATATATATATATATATATATATATATATATATATATATTGACTCTTCAAAAATTAAGAGCCCTTTTAAGACTTTGGATTATTACTAAAAAGAAAGTGCAAATATGTTTTGACAAATATTTTAACAAAGGATTTTTAAGGGATTATTCCCTTATACACAAACCATTTAACTAAACTTCTGTTTAGGGGTAAATGTTTGTGTATACCTCAAGACAACTTAAGATTGATTGAGGAAACCATTTAAACCATGACTTAAAATTTGAAATGACAATTTCTGCTTTTCAAATAAGAAAATTTTGACCAAAGTGTAACCAAAGATTTTTCGAACATTTACGAATCTTAATAATCATTTTCGATAACTCAACAAAAATCGTGTTAATTAAATTCAAATTTTATTTTGAACACCTTTATATAATTGGACAAACTGAGAAAATTCAAAAACTTTTTGTGTTTACGTTTCATAAAAATTAAATATTTATTTAATTAGTTATAATTATTATCGACGCATTAAAACATCAGATTAAGCAAAACTGATAAAAATGATAGTTGAGACAAAACTAAAACTTAGAAAATATAAAGAAAGAATTTTGAATAAATACAGTTATGATATTTATTTCATCAGGAAAGTGAACGTAATTACTGACACATTATGTATAAAAGATAAAGAACCAATTAGGACATGTTCCTTAATAATGAAGGTGCAAAATAAATTGCCGAACAATTTAAAATATAGCCGATGCTTATAAAAAGGATAATATAGATAATAAAAAGGGATTCACGGCTAATGTGAACCATTAAAAATTTAGAAGCCGATAGCGTTAAATGTTTTAAAGACCACATGTGATTGTCTAAATATGGAGGATTGTGAGATATAGTTATGTTGGAATTTGTAAGTATAAGTATTCTATTTACGTCATTTATGACTAAAAGTATCTTTGTCTGAAGAAGTTGTACTGATGGCAATTATGAAGGCAGACATCGCCTCATACATTAGTAAACGTCTAGCTATTGCAAAGGTCATCATCTGAATTTGATTCGATTTGGGTCATCGTCGACCGACTGACCAAATCTGCTAATATCATTCCTGTTAATGATAAATTCAAAAGAGTTATGTAAACATAGTGTGCCTGTATCGAACATCTTTATCAAGATCCTCGCTTCACATCGAATTTCTAGAGATTTGCTCAGAAATCATTGAGAACGAACCTTGATGAGAGTACTCTTTACCACCCTAATCGAAGGGACGAGGTAAAGTAACGATACAAAGTAATATAAGTGCTATTTTATGTTTGAATGAATGACCTTTGTTAATAAATCGTATAATCGCTTTTCTTTGGAAGGATTACCATTGATAATCATCGTATTAGGATTGAGATCGAATCTTGTTAGGATCTAAATATTAGAGCATCTGTAAGCAGGAGTTGAGATAAAGACACCCGACATACACCCATTGTGAGTTGGACATGTCTTTTAGGTTTAAGGTTTCCTATAATGCCGAACCTAACCTTACGAAATACCCGACCCGTGAGATCTGAAATGATTGTTGAAATTAGGATCTGATTATTGACTGCCGGTAGTGGGCAAGAAGTTATGTGAATATGAAATGTAGATCTTGAAGTGCCAGATGGGTAGCGAAGTTATGCCAAAATTTTTAACCTTGGAGAAAAGAATTAATGATATGACAAATCATGGGATATAAGTCCCCGTTGTATGGGACCATTGAGATGATGTAAAAGATTTGGTTTGAAAGGCATATAAGCTGGATCTACCCTAGGACTTCAAGAACTGCGTGAATTATGTTTCGTAAATCGAACTTGATAAAATATCTATCAAGTGAAAATCTAATTGTTTCTTAGTAAAGCTTAGATCGGCGAAAAGTTGCATTCATCAGAAACCCGTGAACATCATGGATAGAGAAAGTAAGTCAACATTAAGCCTGATCTTATTCCCGTAGTTATGTTTGATGAAACTCGCGTATTGTAATGGATTACACTTGTGAGAAAAGACCGAATGTGGAGGAAGTACCCACATGGCTTTAACTCTATAAGAAGCGAGTAGTAAGATGATCTTTGAGGACAAAGATCCTGTTTAGGGGTAAATACTGTGACAATTCGTCAATTTATGGTTGATATTTTATTCTCAATATTTATTTGAAAACATTATTTTAATGTTACAATATGAACTCACTTATTTTTGGGAAGTAATTTGGATTTACCTCTTGAAGTAGCGTCGACTACGTCTAAACCGGAGGATTCTACGTTACGTGCTTACGTTTACATACACCGTCTTTGGTGACAGTCCGACATTTCAGAAAATAAATTTATTCGTGAATATTATTTTGGAGTTTTAAATTTGTGTTGGTTCATAAACTCACAAATTTACGAGAAGAGATTAGGACTTACGATTTTATTTTAACGTCCTTTACGACTAAACCGGAAACCTTAGGATTACGTATTTACGTTTTCGAACTCCGTTTTTGATGAAACAATTTTTATTAGATTCGTTTTGTGTCGTTGATTCATAATTTATAAAAACATTTTTCGTAAAACGACCCGAGGGCACGCAAATCGAGGAAAGTAAAATCGAGGAGTACCCGTAAATAAATGGGGATGAGACAAGTGAGACACTTGCCCCACCCCCACTATAACTAGCCACATTGTGACACCACATTAACCTTGTGTCAAGTCTTACACAAGTTGCTTACACATGTTAAGTAAGCTTAACTTGTAAGCTTTTACACCTCAAAAACCACTAGCTAAAACCATTATACACATTCAACACGTGCAAACCACCTCAAAATCCTCTCATCTCTCTCTCTTAGTTCGTCCAAACTCAACCCAAAAACACCCCATTTGATCCATTTTAACCATAATATCTTGTGTTATTCACACATATGATGAAAACCTTTTGAAGCCCTATTGATTGGTGGTGATTATAACATCCAAGGAGGAGTTTCCATAGAGTCTTGGGGCTGATTTTCCACAAGGTATTCTTGAAGAATGGTGGTCTTGAAGATGGTCATGGTTATCCACAAGTTTCTCCATCAAAATCCATGTCCAAATCATAACCTACATCAACTTGGTGGTATAAAGATTGTCCTCCTCATCTTCTTGTTATTTTGATTATGTAATCATGTATTTTATTTCCTATTGTATATGTATATGATGATTATATGATGATAAAAAGTATCGTGTGGGGATTTGGTGTTGATAAACATGCTTAAAAAGGTGAAAAACTATAAAGAACAAGGCTAAAATCTTGCTTAAAAATGATGGTTGTATAAAACAGTAAAGAAACATATCATGAACTAATAAAATGATGAAGTAGAATTAATATACAGTAAGCTATGGGTCTTGTACACATGTGAGAGTTGGCCATGCAATGGAATCATTGTAATGAGTGAATATGATCAAAACAAGTTTAAGGTACAAATATGAGTTCACTGTTTTGGACGAATTTTAGAAAATACTTGAAGGATGATTCAACAGTAGCTATAGAAAAGTTAAATGGAGCAAATATCATTTAGTTTATGTGATAAAAATTTGAGCTTCTATCTCCATATAGAACTCTAGATATGGTAGTTTTGGTGAAGATGAAAATAAAAATCAGAATTTGAGAATTAATGTTTATTATTATTATATAAGCACTCAAAATTATATTGTATAAAATGTAAAATAAAAACCCACTAACTTATGGATTTTATTTATATAAATATGTAAAAGGTTAAATAAGTGTATAAATTATAAAAATGGTAGTGGAATAATACTTATAAGTAATAAAAACTATAAACTTGATTTTTACGACTTTTTCGGCTATTACCGTAAAATTAACGTTTTTCACCAATTAAAACTTAGACGATGAAACCCGTCTAATGTAAAGTTTTTAAAAGTCATATACTGATATATAAGTATCTAAAACAAGTAAAAACCGATAAAACCCGAACTATAGGACATACGGACATTAACGAGCTAAGTAAACATATTGGACTAATAATTGGACTAAATAAGTTAAACACTTATAAAAAGAACTTATTGGACTTAACCCATTTAGGCCCAACTTGTAAAGTGTAAATACTGATAATATAAGTATAACATGGATTAATACAAGTTAAAGAACTTATAATAAGTTTATTGGACTTAAAACACGTAAATAGGTAAAACTAGTAAACTAGTATAAACGTTACCGACACATAACACTAAAATGAGCAAACGAGAATATGTAAACCCAATTGATCATCATATATATAAAATCATCATATGTATACATAATTGATATTTTTATAAAGTCATTGGACATGAGTCTAAGACGAATATTATTTGTCTAGGTTTCCGTGATTGAAGCACGTACCGTACATCCGAATCGCCGATAAACCGTCTTCCCACATCAACGTGAGTTCATAGCCTCGCACTCTTTTAAATGTTTTTATGAAATGTTTTATAAACCCGCGAGGGAGATAACATGTTAGTTTTATATAAAATAGGACACCATTTGTCCCGATTGTTTGTTTATTGATTTGGACCCGAATGATTGTATGACCCGATTGTATGACCCGATAAATGATTAAAGGACCCTATAGATGAAATTAAATGGATTATTAAAGTTAGGTTATGTCACTAAAAGTCCCATTAGCATGAATTGTGAACTACCGGGATTTGGTAGACGCTTGTGCATATAATAGTACTATTTGGGGACGATCACCCCAGTTCGCGCCTTGACGGTTGATCCCCGTCGTGCCATATTGATTGGTAAGCGAATTTATGTATGAGAAGATTTCCATAGCGTGACCTTTGTGACGACACGCTACTTTAGATGGGCAAATTGAGTATTGGGTTAGCTACCCGTTGTTGGTTTAGTAAGGTAACAATGTCATGCAGCTTATAATAATCCAAACTAACGAAATACTACTAGACGCTCCGAATTACGATGTATTGCCTGACTAGCAATACAGGGTCATACTATTGATATTATGTTCGTGTTTTGGTTTTCATAACCATATTCATATAACGGTTTTTATTTTCATACAACGTCCTAAGACGTATTGTATGATGTTTTTACGACATTGGCTCGTATAATGATTTTTAAGGCAAATGCCTATATTATGATTTTCGATAAGGATTTGTATAAAAATGACTTTGGCTATTTTATGGCCTATTACAAAGATTTGTACAAAATGATTTTCAGTAATATTTTATACTGATATTATATTGATGGATTTTACTAAACTCTATGAATTCACTCGGCGTTATCGCTGACCTTTTCTTTTAACATGTTTTATCTCAGGTACTTGAAGGTAATTCTCGAGAAGACGACAAGAATTCATGGCCCGCACTTAAACTATATTTTCCATTCAAATACTTTGTAAAACTTTGTATGAAATAATATGACTTGGTACCGATGTAACTTTGATATTTATGAATGGAAATGCTTTTATTATTAAACGACGCGATTTTTATGCGTTGTCTATGATGTGAGTAATGTGCTATCCCGTAACACCAACGAGTCTTCCGCTGTATTGAGTTGTATAAATTTGGGGGTGTTACATCATGTGTAAGATTCTTTATGAATTGAACATATGTAAAAACTGAAAAGCAACAGTGGTTTGTTTCTCTATCGATTCAAACTCGTTTCAGGTTTCTACGCAATATCTTTATGGTCTTGCCAGAACATTCAGAGTGATATTCATTAATATTCACGGTGAGGAATGGAAATCCTTCTAGCGTCAACATCAAACAGCGCTACGGTAGGTAACTTGCGAGATTCTTATGAATCAAGCTTGTGTCAACTGAAAAGCAACAATTGTAAGATTCTTAATGAATAAAACTTGTTCCATGAATTTGAATTGACGACTTTAATCAAGCGGATATTTATCTAATTGATTCACTCTTTATGTTCGCAGTCTTGCTTTGAGACGCTCGAGTAAAGAGAACGGCTAGTACAGCCGTGAAACCCTGTCAAGGAGGTTCTTAATTGAATCTACCTAATCACAGGTACGATATTTAATATCGTCTAACAGTTTTCACTGACCGGAGGTAAAATACTATCGATTTAGGACGAATGTCAAAGCCATTCAGTCCGTGTTTATGTTTTGTCTCGAGAAGGTGGCGTTACGGTGTACTCAGCAAAGTCAAAGATTCAAAATCACATACTCATGCCCAAAGACATTCAACAATCAATAAAGCTAAATACTTCCGCAATAGTGATGATCAAAATCTTCATATCAATTAAGTAGAGGAATGACCTCTCTTCAAAGGAGATTGTTAGCAAGCTTTCAAGATAGTGCAAAGTACGAGCATGTGGATAAAGACACAAGATCGCAAAAATGGAAAAGACAAGTCAAGGATAATTTGAAGATCTCAAGATAAAAGACAAAATCGAAAGACAACGATAAAGGCTCGAAGATCACAGCATGAAGAAAAAGACTAATATTACACGTTTAAGACACATTTATGACGAAATTCGTAATCTCCATTGATCTCCAAATATCAAAGAGGAATGACCTCTCATTGGGGAGATTGTTAGCCTCAAAAATATTGAGTCAAACATAATTGATCACAAATTACTAATATTCACTCATCCAAGGCTAATTACAAGTTAAGACCTAGTAACCAAGGTTAACATATAAAATCCATTTCACATTGAATTAGAGTCTAATCTTTTGCCACAAATTATAAAACTCAACTATATGTATGATATTAAGATTATACATATATTTCAAGTTAATTTACAAGTTCATAAAGCATAAGGTACAAGTTATCAAAGTATAGGTTATTAAGCTCCCATAATTGTCCCTAGAATATGATCAACTTATACAAAACCCTTAAAGTATGAATTTAGAATCCCTAGAATTCATAAAAATACTATATAAACCCTATAATAAGTGTTTATAAAGGTACAAACACTAATTACCCAAGATAAAAAGTCATTAGGATTTATGACCTAAAAACCCTTATATTAAGAAATCTACATAGAATCACTACCTAGTCTTTTTGGACAAGTCTATAAATATTTATAGGACTTCATTAAGGTTATAAGATTATACTAAGACAATGTAAAAGTGCCCTAATGCACAAGGTACAAGATTTCAATGCATAGCTTGTAAATTAGGTCAAAATGGGTATTTTCACCCTTTAAACATGTTTACTTAGAATAACTTAATAAAACCAATGAAGGGACTTCATGAACACATTGAGGACAATGTAGGATGTATAAAATGAGTTTACATCAGTAGCTAATTGAAGGATAATCATTTTTACTAAGACTTAATCATAAATCATTAGAAACCCTAATTGCCTAAGTTTTCTTCCCATTTTCACATCAAACCTTAGTTAAACTTCAAACCAAAGATCTAAACTTCTTAATTACAATGTACATACCCTAAATAAACCATAATCCATCACTAATCACATTCTTAAACCCTTAATCACTAAAATTACAAAGTTACAAGCCCTAGATTTTGATCCGCCTAGCTTTTTCCCTCCAAAAATGCATTAAAACACTTTCCCTCCCATTTTTAAACTTAATATCAGTACTAATAGATATTTTGGGATATTTTTAAGTAGTTGATGCACCTACTTGGGTGCTACACATCACCATTCCAATCCATAACATTGTCGTGACCTTTCTTAGCCACAAATTAAAGACTTACTTAAAACTAGCTGGTAAAGTTACCCCTAAAAACTTGCATAGACCTTGCCTAGATTCCCTTAGTTACTAAGATAGCCGATGTACACATTTACAAGCATTCCTTGGAGCCTAAGTGTTGGAAATACTATAAATAGGGGCGAATAGGCATTGTTAGAACTTGCACCCCGTTTCTCTTTAATCTCCTACCCATTCTCCATTTCCACTTCTATATACATCCTAGAACATGTACCAAGACCAGAAACCAGGTCTATAAGGTATCCATTGAAGCTCTTGAAGCTTTGATAGCAAGTAGTATTCATAGGAAGCCATTATGAGCCATTTTGGAGCATCCTAGGTTATTTCTATGTTAGCTATGCTTTGATCTTGTTATAATGAATTCTTAGACTTGTTATAATGCCAAAATTATGTTAGAAAGATAATCTAAAAAGAACTAATTCATTTCATCATTTTAAATGGAAGTTATAAGTTAAAGATGTCTTAAAATCCTAGTTTTGTAATTTACATAAAGTAATAAGCAAAAACCCATGTCAAAAGCTATAATTCTGAATAAATGTTTTTATTATGATTATAAACATGTTTTGAAACTTTGTTTTAAAATCCTAGATCATTTGGTCCATTTTTGAGGTTGTTATGTGATTTTCACAAGTATAGGGACTAAAACTGTCATTTTTAAATATATTTAACATTTTGGGCCAAAAGTGTCATTTTGTGAAATTTAAATATATAATAATAAATATTGGAAAGTTTGAGGTCCTAAGGTTAAATATTGAGGGTTTAAAATGCAAATACTAAAACTATATACTTTAAGGGTTAAAAGTGTAATTATACCAAAGTATAACTAAAAGGGCTATTTTTGCCAATTTTGAAACTAAAGAAAATTAATTATAGATATGAGGAAGTAATGAAAGTATCATGTTAGTAGGTAGCTTTGTACAAAGATGTTCCATCTCGATATTACGTTCTGACTGAGTGGTTGGGTTTACGATTTAATGTGCCATGCTCCTCAAATGTTTATAGAATGGCTTCTGAGTATGATGGACCGAACAATGATGCTAGATTTACAACCAAGTAATAATTAAAGAATATATAACCAAATACTAAAAAATATTGAACAAAAGATTAAAGACTTGATACTATACACAATGAATTAATCTAAGTTTGTGTGAGATCAAGCTGTTGTTTATGAGAGCAAGTTGTGGTTTGTATGATCAAGCTGTTTATCTGTGAATGAAATATGTCTGATTATAGCTCGGATTCTATGGACATAAGGTGAGTTCATAGCCTCACTTTTAAATGCTTTATAAATGATTTGAAAACCCGTGAGGGGGATATATGCTAAAAATGGAATACAAGTGTTTTTGCTATGCTTCTCAGATATGATTATTGACACTACGTTTACCTGTGGCCGTTAAGTCCCTTTTTTAATTGTGGACCGCTAATCATTTAATGAGCGCTAATATTGTAAATAGTACTATTGGAGACTGACATCTCCTATATGGGCAAGTCACGCTTGCTAGCAGCTGATGGTTCCTACCTAGGCTAAACAGATATGCTTTATTTTGCTTTTTAGGATAGTCCGACAAACTCCCTACTTAAGGGCAATTTGTTAGATTTTTCCTGATAATGTCTAGTCGTGGGGTCATGAGTTAGTGCAATCATAATAAATTGTTTTATGTGAGCAAATAATAACGTAGCTCAGAATAAGGATCTTGTATTCAAAATATGTTTAAACCTATGAATTCACTCAACCTTTGTGTTGACTTTAAGCATATATTTCAGGAAATTGTGACTGATAGTATGGAGCAGCACGGGGATGGCATGAAGAGGCACACGTTTGAAATTATTATTTTTGATTTTGAGAACCTCATGATGTAAAACCCTAAATTTTTAATGATATATAAAGAAAGTTGACTTTGTCACTCTTTTGAGTTGTTTTCTATCATTATGAATTGTGTTCTATGAAGTAATACCCTAGTTCAATGTTCCGCTGCGTAAAGGTAAAATGAGGGTGTTACATATTTGCTTAGAGAGTTTTATGAAAATTAAACATATGAGTAATGTTATTTAATGTTATGATATTAAAAGATGTGTTTGGACAAATGTTATGTTAATGCGACGTCAAAATAGCTAAGCTTCTAAAGTGTTATGCTACTACAACACCCTTGCCTCTTAGGGGGGGGGGGGGGGGGGTGGTCGCATGGCTGGTAGCCTTTTGACGCCAAGTCATCGATGGCGCATCGTTCCCCGTCTCGCGCCAACCGCCCCAGCCTGCGCCAACAACCTTTTTCTTTCTTTTTTTCTTTTTTTGGATTTGAAATACTAGCCGTTGGAGGGGTTTTTAAAAAAAAAAAATCAAAGTTTTTGAAAACTAGCCGTTGGAGTCTGTAAATACTAGTCGTTGGACTTTTTTTTTCTTCAAAAACACACCCAAATCACTTTATATATTAAACCCCTTTTCACCCAATTTTTTACAATCAAATCTTACACTTTTTATTTCATTCTTCTCCAAATTCTTTCAATTTCTCTCAAAAAATGGATCCCAATTGGACTAACAACATTCTTAACGATCCCTCCAACCAATTCCAAAACTACAATACCGGTTCAACTTCGAATCAACGTGGTTCTTCTCAACCACAATTCAACTATGCCCCATTTTATCCACCTCAACAAAATGAAGCTTTCATGAAATACCAACAAGATCAATGGGCGAAATTTTAACAATTTCAACAATCCCAAATGGGTTCACATCCACAACCACAATCTACACCACAATCCGAATAACAATCCCATCACCTACTCGACGAAGATGAAGAACAAGTCCCGACACCAACGTCAAAGAAAGTTCGCCGTAAGACTAGTATGGCTAAGGCTAAAGAGGTGGTTCACGTGGCGGACGAGAAAAGATGATGGTTCGGGTCGGCATTTGTGGACCGATGATGAGGAATTGCTTTTGCCCAAATGTTACATAGAAATTTACGAGGATCCTAATGTTGGTATGAGTCAAACAAAGTATACTTTTTGGTACCGGGTATTAGAAGAGGCATAAAATTCGGTAGCGAAAACAAAAAAATTTCGAAACGCACCAAGAACATGTTAACGGGAAAATAGACCCCGTTGAATCCGTGCTATCAAGAAGTTTGATAGTCTTTATGACGAGATGCAAATGATGAGCGGGGAGAATGATGAAGGGTTTATGACACGGGTTGAGCTAGCGTATAAACGGATGACGGGGGAGATAATTTTTAAGCACAAGTCGTCTTTGAATTTTTTGAAGGACAAGCATAAGTGGAGGAACCCGATTCGACTCAAGAAAGACGACACCGTCTCCGTGTTACCGAAGAAGGTCCCGAGTTCTTCGGTCCCAACGCCGTCCCGAGGCCACCCGGAGCGTATCGTGTTGCTAAAATTCAATGATCCACCAACTCATCGGCTAGTTTCGGTTCAAACCCGGAAGCTTATCAACAAATGATGAAAGAGCAATACGACCGTGAGACAAAAGCTAAGGGCCTGTTTGTTTAATCTTTTTATTAAGTTCTGTAGAATTAATGTATCTGTAAAAATATATGTTGTCTGTTTGTATACAAATATATGACTGTTTGTTTTGTGTGCTGAATATAGAGTCTGAATCAGAGAAGTTTACTATTGTGTCCTTTTAAATTAGTTAAATGAGAAAGTTAGAGGGTAAATATGTAAAATAAAGATAATAAGTCATCACTTAATACAGAAAGCACCCTCCTGCTGGCTTTTTCCAGAAAGTCGTTAGTTTATTTTAAGCACAAAACAAACAAACTACTTATAACTAAATCCATATTCATATTTTTTAATTAAGACTCTATAAGTACTTATCAAACATTACCTAAGTTGGATATCATGGAGCTTGAGTGAAACGCAAAAATTGAGTATTTCCACATGCACAAGGTGGCTCAAGAATTCACGATTCTTCAAATCGACACAAGCAAGATGAGTGCATCGGATCGGGCTATCATCGAATTGCAAAAAGATGATATTCGCGCATCGTATGCACCTCCCGAAAGCTAGTTTATTTCTTTCCGTTATGTATTTTCCTTATTTTTATGTTTAGTAATTTTTTTTTATTGTTGTGTTTTTTTAATATTTTTTTATTGTAATGTTTTTTTTAAATTATAGAAGTTTTATTTAAGTTATTTTGTGTTTTGAAAAAAAAAATAATAATAAAATATTTATTTTCGTTGGCACCAGACAATCTGGTGTCAACTGTTACCTCTGAAATGTGATGCCAACAGGATTCTGGTGTCAAAGTCCCAAAATCTTACGTTGCAGCTTTAACACCAAATTCTAATGCCAACGGCTCCCAGCACTCTTAAAAACCATAACAATTGAATTGACACTCCTTCAATTTAAAGGGTTATTAACAGAATTGAATAAAACCATAAGGGCTATAGACATAAAAGTACCTCACTGGGATACACACCATTAACGTTCACATTTCCCCACTAGTTCACTCACTAGCTAGCTCAACTCCCAATTCCCAAACACACACACACAACAATGTCACCACCACTCTTCTTCCTCCTCCTCCTCCTTTTCCACGTCAGCACCCTCCAAGCCTCCGACCACCCAGACCTCCAACCCCTCTTAACCTTCAAATCCACATCCGACGTGTCAAACCATCTCACCACCTGGTCCAACACCAACTCTTCTTCAGACCCATGCATTTCATTCCAAGGAGTCTCTTGTCTACACAACCGAGTCAGTAAACTCGTCCTCGAAAACCTAAACCTCCAAGGCCGATTCGACTCACTCACCTCGCTAACTAACCTCCGTATCCTCTCACTCAAACACAACAATCTCACTGGCCCTGTTCCAGATCTTTCGAACTTATCATCTCTCAAACTCCTCTTCCTGTCAAACAACTTCATCTCCGGCGAGTTTCCGTCGTCAGTCACGTCGTTGTTTGGTCTTTATCGTCTTGATCTGTCGTTCAACGCCTTCTCAGGTGCAGTTCCAGCGAGTTTGAACACCATGGTTCATCTTTTGACCTTACGTCTTGAAGGAAATAAGTTCACCGGTGACCTCTCCGTCGTAAAGCTGAAGAATTTGCAGGAGTTTAATGTAACTAGTAATAGCTTTTCCGGCGAAATTCCACCGGGTTTGGCGAGTTTTCCGGTGACTGCGTTTGAAGGTAATGAGTTGTTATGTGGTGCGCCGTTAAGAAACTGTACGGAACCGTTGTTACCGGGTGGAGGTGACGCTGGAGGTAAGGCGGCGGGTACGGTGGTGGCGTCGTCTCCGAGCTCAATGCCGTCGACGGCGTCGTTGCCGTTAAGCCGGAAAAAGTCCGGTCACGGCGGTGGTGGTAAGATAAGCACGGTGGCGATAGTGGCGATCATAGTCGGAGATGTGGTGGTGCTAGGGTTAGTTTCGTTGATTTTATATTGTTATTTTTGGCGAAACTATAACGGAAAGTCAAAGACAAAGTCAAAGTCAACCGGTCATGGTCAGATTCTAGAAGGTGAAAAAATAGTTTATTCGTCGAGTCCGTACCCGAACTTGAACCCGGTAGGGAGTGTGAATACCGGGTTCGAGAGGGGTAGGATGGTCTTTTTCGAAGGGGCGAGGAAATTTGAGTTGGAGGATTTGTTGAGAGCGAGCGCGGAGATGTTGGGAAAAGGCGGGTTTGGGACCGCGTATAAGGCGGTTTTGGATGATGGGAATGTGGTCGCGGTTAAAAGGTTGAAGGATGCTGCAATTGGTGGGAGGAAAGAGTTCGAGGAGCGGATGGAGGTGTTGGGGAGGTTGCGGCACGCGAATGTGGTTAGTTTGATGGCGTATTATTTCGCGCGAGATGAGAAGTTGTTGGTTTATGAGTATATGAGTAACGGGAACTTGTTTTGGCTCCTTCATGGTACGTTTAGTTGCTTATTGTACGTTTATGTTTTTTATGACTTATGTTTGTTAGGTTAAATTGTGCATATATCAAATTAACCCAATATTAACATGAAGTAAAATTCAGTGTTTCTTGCAATACATAAATAATATATTTCACCAAAAAGGTATTGTTTTTATGTAACGTCTAGACAACGAAGTACTGTGGGAGTAATAAATTATGGAATTTTATGGAATCATATATGTATGGTAGTTATAAATTTACGATGCAATTTAAGTTATGACATTTATTGGTTTGCAATTTTGAAATGGAGTTTCTTTCATGAGATTTATGGGTATATGTATTAAAAATCTTTATTGATGAAACCCAAACTTGTTAGCAAAGCAATAAATATTCACCAAATAAACTAATGTTGATACTCTCTCTATGCTATGAGTTGATGTTTTAAAGTAGTACGTAGAAAATAAGAAATGTTATAAAACAAATTATAAAATGTAAGTAATCGTTGGGGCGTCACAAACCTGTGTTCTCTAAACTCAGAATTACGAGTAGTGTTTTATTTTTGTTATAAAAACACTGGATAACGAAAGGGTCAAAAGTTAGAAAAGTAAAATTTGTGAAAGAAACAAAAAGTGGAAAGTAAACATAGTTTAGGGTGCCCAATGATCACAATTATCCTTAAAATATACAATCCCCCTCTATAGCTTCTTGCACTTTTATCTTTGTCTAAACCCTTTTTGGCATAAATGCATTCATTCTACTCATTACACCTTGTTTCAATGCATACCTAGTGATTAACCTCAAGGGATTAATTGATAAAGTTTGAAGAACTGATGTGTGAAAGGTTTCTCTCTTCACCCACCAACTCTTCGTCATCAATTTTCTCTCTCCACTCACACAACCTAACTTATCGTCACGTCATACCACATATATATATTTTTTTAATTCGTAAACTAAAAACATAAACCCGTATACATTTTTATTCGAACATTAAACACTTATTCAATAATTAAAAGATTACATCAACTCATACTCGTTCATTTCGGTTTAGGTTTTTTTAGTGAAAAATGTGTTTGTAGATAAATGAGTGTTAAAATAAAGTATTTTATATAAAAAAGTGGGATTTTTTTTTATAAAAAATGATAATTTGCAATGACTAGTAATGAAGTTTTAAACCAAAGATATGTAACACCGGTGAAGAGTTCATCACAATAACACCAACTCATGCATGAGTTTTTGGACGGGTGTTAACTCAGGCGTGAGTTATCCACCCACCGAACAAACTCAATGCCAATTCTTTTAGCCTAAGGACCGTTGTTATAAATTATCAGTAGTACTTTGTTGACCTGGAGGAGTGTTTGTGTTAAATGTTTAGTAGAGGGGGTAGGGGCCGAAATTGTGATGAACAGTCTGGTCACTGGCCACCTTCTTTTGATCTAGGAAACTGTAAAATCTGTTTGTATTTTTCTCTTTCTTAGCTGCTTTTCCCCACCAACTTCTTGTCTTTTTCCTATGTAACCCCTCCTTACTTTTTTCTTTTCTGTTTGTTTCCTTTCTTTTTATGTCTATCCCATCAATAACCTCTCAAATCATACATTATTCTTCAAAAAAGTTTCTCATATGAGAAAATTACAAATACTATAAAATTATATTTGGCAAAACTTAATAGGTAGATTATTTAGAATGTACAGTTGTGCAAAAGAGTGGAATTTTTGTGAAATTTGCTCAATTGATTTCACTAATGCGTTAATGCGCGACCACCTAACACATGTAAGCCACAAAGCATTTTTACACTAATGCCGTAATGCTCGCCCATTAGCGCAATCATGAGTGCAAATTTTAGACATATTGCGAAAAAGATTGACTTATTTTCTGTCAAGTCCGGAGTACAAGTGTACAACCTCTTTAACGAGTTTAGCATTGGTGATAGTTTCTATAAAAATGTAGTACTATGGTAAAAGATGCTTTAAAGTGTTGTAACTAGTGTTTGAAAAGATGTAAACTGTTATGAAAAGGACATCACATAACTAAGATTCCTGGGGTATTTTTGTTTATGTCATGAAACAGGAAACAGAGGACCAGGCAGAACACCTCTTGACTGGACCACAAGGTTAAAGGTTGCAGCTGGTGCAGCTAGAGGACTAGTCTTTATCCATCACTCGCGTAGGTCCCTTAAACTAACTCATGGCAACATAAAGTCTACAAACATCCTTCTTGACAAAACTGGTAATGCCTGCGTTTCGGACTTTGGACTGTCCGCATTTGCCCCGCCGACAACTTCCCCGAAATCCAACGGATATCGTGCACCTGAGCTGTTAACTATGGATGTCCGAAAAACCACTCAGAAAAGTGATGTGTATTCTTTCGGGGTTCTTTTATTGGAGCTGCTGACTGGCAAATGCCCGTCAGTAATGGATAATGGTGGGACAGGATATGGAGGGGCCGTGGACTTGCCAAGATGGGTGCAGTCCGTGGTGCGGGAAGAATGGACAGCTGAGGTTTTTGATTTGGAACTAATGAGGTATAAAGATATTGAGGAAGAAATGGTTGGGTTGTTGCAAATTGCTATGTCATGTACTTCAGCTGCACCAGATCAAAGACCTACAATGGGCTATGTTTTGAAAATGATCGAGGAGATACGTGGAGTTGAGGTCTCACCGAGTCACGAGATGCTTGAATCAGTCTCGGACTCGCCTTCAATCTCTGACGACACATGCCGGGCCAGTGAGTAGTAGTTAATTATGAGCTGTTAAGAATGTTAATTTTTGTCTCAATAGATCTATTCCCAGTGTTGTAAAGTAGGGTTCACTTTCATTTTTTAATTTATCATTTTGGCTTTTATTTACTTGTTATTGACAAAATTCTTTAAGAAATTGGGTCTGGTTAAAATCATCTTGGGGCAGTTTCTATGTATTGTAGTGTTTTGTTTTATTAGTTGACAAGTATTATAGTATTAATCTATGCAGTTTGGTAACTTGGTAATTCTAACAATGAGCCTGTAGGCCAATTTGGGCTCAGATCCAGATTACACATAGTTGGGCTTTTTTTAACTTGGGCTAAGAACTAAAACTCATTGTCAAATTTCTTGTACATATATAACAAGATCATGATCAGCAAAATAGGCAATAAGGCAAATAGCAAACAACATATGTAAAATATATTACTGTTCTTCTATGTTCAGTATTGTTCATGTTTTTGTGTTTTGTACCTTGGTTCTTGTTTTGTTTAAGCTTAGATGCAGATGACGATAAGGAGAGCGCATTCGCGGTGAGTTTAAGGAGAACGCATTCGCCGGTGAGTTTAAGGAGAGCGCATTCGGAGGTGAGTTTGATGGAGGCCCAAATATTGAAGAACGAGTTGATTTGTTTCTGAAAGCTTAAGATCGTGTAATGAAAAGGGCTTTCTTAAAACAGCCATAACTTGAGTATCGTAAGTCCGTTTTCAACTCGGGACCTGTCAAAACGACTAGAAAAACGAGAGGAACAACGTGGTAACCATCTTTAGGCTAGTTAAGGATTTTTCGAGGCCCAAAAAGCCGTTTAATATCATTTATCTGCATTTTCGTGTTATATTCAGTTTTGTTGGACTTTGTCATTGTGCCACAGTCCAGCCCATTGGTGTTTTAGGATTTTTCTTTGTTTCCGGTCTTTATTCCATTGACCGTCGTGTTGCCGTATTTTACCCTAATGATCGGTATTCATCACAATCAACGATTGTTGAAAGGAAATGTTTATGATATTCATTAGAATTAACAGATATAATTTATTATCTTTGTCTTTTTAGTCTACATCAGACTTGGTGACAACAGATGGCATAAGTGAAGAAATAGACAGTATATGTTGATACATTAGGCTTTTCTGTTAGGTTTGTTTATCGCTTTCTTGAATCTTTGACAAGGGGAATAAAGCGATACTCAACACCTTTGTGATACTTTGTGGACGGATTCGGTTGTTTCGAGTGGCTTTTATGATCTCTTTTTTCATTTACTGTTTCAAGTATATATCTTTTTCATTGAACAGAAGACAACTTGGAAAATCATGATTGGGTAACCTACATATATGATCTATCTGACCTTACAAATTACATATTTCCTATTTTCAATATATTTGATATACAATGTATGATGTACAAAATGTGAATTCGATAGTTTTAAATAAAAAATGAATACTAATTAAAAGTCCAAAATCTATGGGTTGAATTGCATAACCTTTGGTGCAAGTCTTAACAACCTGTCCAAAGCATGTGTAGTGAATTTTCTTGCAAACAAATGACATGTTTCATTACTTCTTCCGTTGTATTCGCAACTCCTTTCACTTCTCATCTTCTCCAAAAACTCTATGGTCACGTCGTACCTCGTATACCTTGTCGGGTGAGGTCCACCTTTTGACCAATCGACAAAAGTCAATGTCCGGTTTGAGTTCTTTTCCCCAAACTTACGAGAAACAAATGTAGGCAAGTAATGTTCATCCGCATAACACGAGCCATTACAATAGTTTTGGAAAACAGGAAAATAGGTTGTATCAGATATCACCTCAATTGCTAAGTCACGGTTCATTTCAAACCATTGTGACCCTTTTCTCCATTCGTTAAGTTTGACAGTCGGAAACATTTTCCAGCTGTATCTACCTCGACCAACAGGCCCCTCCAAGTCATACGACTCCACAAAGTTGTGGCTAGAGTTCATTAAATAAGTATAAACTGTCGAGAAATTGAATAAAGGGATGCATGCTTCAGATAGGAGAACGAAGCGTTGGTTAGAGAAGTCGAGAAGAGCATTGGCGAGTAGGCGACGTTCTGCTTCGATCATGCTGACTTTTCCCCATTCGACATCCTGTAATTCATTACAGAAATGTCAATTATCAAGAAAAAACATTCGTTATTGATGAATTGCATGGTTTATTTAATAAGTTAGCTTCGAGAATAAGTGTCAACCATGTGTATATTAAGTATTGAACTTTACATAATACTTGTACTCAAAAGTTCTAATTTAAAGTCAAATACTGATAGCTACAATCAAACAGTTCATAACTGTAAAGACTAAAGAGGACTTTTATTTAATATAGGGCAAATGACTTAAAAATGCATCTAACTTGACATTTTTTTGCGTTTTGTGCAGCCAACTTTTTTCTTTCTCATTATGGTTATCAAACTTTCAAAAATCGATCATCCTGTGTATTTTGTGACCATTTTACCCTTAGTTTTTCAAAATTTTGAAGGGTAAAATCATCATTTTACATGGTAAAATAGTGACAAAATACACACAATGACCGACTTTTAAAAGTTTGATGACCATAATGGGAAAGAAAAAAGATGGGTACACAGAACGCAAAAAAATGTCAAGTTAAATGCATTTTTAAGTCATTAGCCCTTTAATATATTGTACATGGAAATTTTTAATCCAGCAAATGCAAATAACGTACTTTATGTGTTTAATTACTTGAAATAGCCATATCTTTAATTCTTAAACACCTTTAAACAGTAGTGAATGCCTTTTAATTGTTGTAGTAATTACAGTATCTCACACTTTAATGGTTTAATACTTTAATAGTTATAATGATTATGCCTCATAAAGAAATGGATTAAATTTTAGCATAAAACACTTTTTTTTATGATGACAGAAACACAAAATGATTTTATGTAACTTAATCCTTTCACATTTTCAAAAAGACACAGAAACCATTCAAAAGGGTAGCACATCAAACATAAAAGGTCAAATATTAATGGTTGATGTATGAATGTTAAAGTCGATTAATCTCAAAACGACTATGTTTTAGATAACTCAGAACCGACCAATGGAGGATTAATGGACCATTAAACATTTAAACATAACTTCTAGACTACCTAAAGTAATGTCAAAAACCATCAACTCATGAAGACCAATTCAAAGGTTAAAAAAGTAATTACCACATAAAGTAAAGAAAATTTGTTACCTTGCTAGGAATTCTCCGACCATAGAAAACGGAGTCTTGATGATGTTCTTCTGTCCAATTGGTAGAAGAGCCATGAACATAAATATTAAAAAGACCATTATGTCCTTTAAAAAACATCTCCCACAATGGTGACAACAACACAGATCCTCTTGTCAGAAACATGAATGCCACTTTTGGTGTTCTTACGTACGGATAGTTACCCACTTTTGGCACCATTGATGCTTTCCATATTAGTTCCTTGTCGGTAAGATCATGCATTATGTTTATCGGACGTATGAAAGTGTCTAGCCCGATTCTTCGTGTTGTCCGTGGTGCTGTCGAAAATGGGCTTTCATGTGTAACGTTAACGTGAGTGTCGGTAGAAAGTGAGAATTGTGTGAATTGAAGGTAGAATGAGACGTTTTTTAGATGGAAAGTGATGATTATACCGAAACATAAACCGAAACCGAAGAATATGAGTTTGTAGAGGAGATTTGCTAGTTGTAATCGCGCGTTAATGAGTTTGTATAGTGAAGAGATTATAGGGTTATGGATTTGATCTTTCTTCATTGTTGTTTGATATAAAGTGAGATTGTGTAGAGAGAATGAAGAAATGTGTATATATTTTGAAGAATAATTGAGGAAAATGGATGATCTGTTTAGGACCCCATAAGATGGGATGTTGAGTTATATAGAATTTAAGGGTGGTGGAGTCTAGGGACACATACATTCTACTCGGTTTCCCCGTTTTCAATGCTATTAAATATTTTACGTAGAATTAAAGTCAATTAAAATGTTACTGCTTCTATGGTTTTTGAAGAATCATATCAAATTGGAAATTCAATTAATACTTGGTTGGTTTATGAAGAATCTTTGTCGTGGTCCTTAGCCCGTTAAGCCATATATCGATGCAGTTAATCCGTATATATCGTTGGAAAACGAAATAAGTTAACTTAGTAAACGAGTTTCTTTAACAAGTGCTTTTAAGTTATTGGTTAGAGCATTTATAATGCAAAAAATTTGAGATGATTTTTTGTATTTAATGAATTAATGGTTAAACTTCTTTATATACTTTGTCAAGGGAAAATGAGAGCTAATGTACTATAGATAGTTTTTTAGTTTTTATGTGTAGGAGCACCTACAATGGGTAAACTATCCAAAGACTTTTTACTATTTTAATAAGTGTTTGAAGCTAATTTTCACCATTGCATCAATAACTTTTTCTAAAGCTTTTTAGAATCACTTGAGAAATACCAAGTCATTGGCAAAACCTTTAGCTAGTTTATTTGCTTCATATTGAATGCATTCAATGCATCAAGTCTTTAAAGACTTAGACTTGGTGCATTGTAGATGCTCTAATAAAGTTGATTATATTGTATTTATTGTGTTTCTATTTTACCATTTTATTCTCTCGAATTAATAAAATAAGAGCAAAATAATTATAGAATACACAAAACTACAATAAAAAGTCAAGTGTTTATAGATGAATATCAGGACAACCAGGGGTGGAGCTAGACAATATTTCGAGAGAGGGCACAATTTTTTTTTAGTAAATAAAAAAAAGAACAAAAAATGGTACTATTTGCAAACTAAAATGCATTTTATTCTTTTTTTTTTAAATGCAAAATAACTATAATTACATGAAATTATATAAAAAAAAAGTTGATAATGCATAATTCAGAATGCGTAATATTAAATTATATTAGTAGAAATTTTATATACTGAACCATTAAATATAACATTATTGACTCTTTATAAATTAATGGGGTATTAAAAAATAAAAAGTAAACTAAAATTGAGAAAAAAATTACTGTAGAAAATAGATACAAGTGTCAAGTGTGTACACAAGTATTCCTACGATTCCATTTGTAGGAAAAAGTTCTACATAGACCATTTCTTTAGCATACACTCAATCAACCAATCACAACCACCCATTTTTTTCATCTAACAACAAATATATATTTTTTAAAAGTTCAATATCTCACAAACCGTTAACAGTTACGTAAAACGAAACATACCATCGTGACGAGAATTAAATCATCTTTCAAACGAGGGGCACATGTATATACTTTCGACAAACTTTTTTTCGACTTTTTTTCTTAAGTCACGTCTGAGAGAATCATATATGATTCGTCACGAAACATATATGATTAGTCACGAAACATATATGATTTTCAGAAAATCATATATGATTCATATCACGAATCATATATGATTTTCTGAAAATCATATATGATTCGTGACGAATCATATATGATTCGTGACGAATCATATATGTTTCGTGATGAATCATATATGATTCTCTCAGACGTGACTTAAGAAAAAAAGTCGAAAAAAAAGTTCGTCGAAAGCATATACATGTGCCTCTCGATAGAAAGATGATTTAATTTTCGTTGTAATGGTGTATTTTTTGTCACTTGACGATTTACCGTTTGTGAGTTATTTAATTTTTAAGAAAAATTTGGAAAGTTAATTTGAATGAATGTGATTGGTTGATATGGTCTATGCTAAAAAGAAGGTATATGTTGATCTCAACTCTCCACTTGTATAACAAAACAAAAAGTGTTTTACTTTTTCCTTTTCGAGTTTAGCGCCACTATATTTTACTATAACTTGTCATCTTCTTCATAGAGCTTCTTCTCTATTTTCTGTTGATCTTTTAAAAATCGATTTTTTCTTTCGATAATCAAGCGAGACACTTTTAAAAGGAGGCACGTCGCTAAAATAGCTCAAAAATACAAAAAATTTACACTGCAAAATTTTTCGGTGAAGGGACACGTGCCCCTGGGCCCCTCCCGTGACTCCGCCTCTGAGGACAACCATATACACTATCATGTCATTATCTTAACTTTTAATAATAATAAACTTTTATTTTTATGCATAGAGCTAAATTAAATGTTATTAATATAAAGATGCTAATCATACATATAACTACAACAAATTGGACGTGTGTTTATGTTTTTTTCTTTAACTTTAGGAAGCATAAGATATTCACATTTATGAGTGTTAAAAAATTGTTTTAGATTTTTATACTTAAAAATATAAAATATAAGTATAAAGCATTACTCTAAAATTCTCATACTTTAAATTGTGAAGTTTGTTACTATCAAGGTTTCAGATAACATGAGGCGTTGTGTGACGACACGTTCAAATATCAAGCTTTAAGAGTTTTTGTAAAGCACTGATATTTTTTAAAATATAAGTGATAACTTTTTTTAATAGATTTGTGTCATAAACTAATATTATCATATTTTTTATGTTCATATACAAGTGGACATATATAGTTATAACCTAATTTTTTTCTTGAAATTCATTTAAGACTTAAAAAAAACGACTAAGTCCAAATAAAAAATAGCACAATTACAAAATAACTCAAATATTTTTAAAAAACTACTAAAAATGACGCAACGCTTTGAGATTTAACACGCATTAACTGCCTTTTAGCGCGTTGACCCACACTACACCCATAACTAACGTTAAGATAGGGGTATAATCAAGCCAAGCTTTTATCAAACAACTCGAGCTCGAGCTCGAGCATGGCTCGATCAAACCAAGCTTTTATCAAGCTCAAGCCCAAAAATAGCTCGAAACTATATCAAGCTCAAACTCAAGCTTTTGATAGCTCGGCTCGAGTTCTTATCAAGCTTTTTCAAGCTTTATCAAAAATACGTTTTTGTGATTAATTTATATAAGCAGCTAATTGTTAATTTGAGTATTAATCTAATTTTAAAGGCTAATTTCATAAATAAATAATATATTTTAGGACTTTTAACTCTAATTACATTTATATTTTAGTTCTTTGTATTTTAAATGATTCTTTATTTGTGTAAATTTAATTATTACATTTATTCGGTACTTGGTGAAATACAGTACGTGTATAAATATTTTTTGTACCATTCTTAATACTAAACGCAACGTGTTTAAATTGTGCTCGCATTCACATCATGCAATGGCCTTTGAGACCTTAATCCTATTGGAGTGCAAAACACATTTTGAAACCAAGATTGTACGATAATTTTGTTATTTGTTTTAATAATGTTAAATAAATCAATTTTGTTTTAAGGAATGATTTTTATTTTTTTTTATTTTTATGCATATGTTTATTGATGAGTTTTATTATAAAAAAAATTAAATTTATACACATTCAAGCTTTTCAAGCCAAACTCAAGTTTTTATCAAGCCTTATCAAACCAAGCTCAAGCCTGGACTGATAAAGCTTGATAAGCTATCAAACTAAGCTCAAGCCTACAATTTTAGTATCAAGTCAATCTCAAGCCCTACTAAGCTTGAGCTCGGCTTGAAACTTGAGCTCGGCTCGGCTCGATTACACCTCTACGTCAAGATCTATCCGTAACGACAAGACCAAGACTCATGCCGTGACACCCTCAAAACGCGCGCTTTTTAAAACTTTATATTTCACATTTAAAAATATAAAAATATTTGTTACACCCCTAAATCGAGAACACTAATTCTAAGATGAATTCTTCATATTCATATAACTCAAAATGTAAAAAATGTCATAAAAATATAAAATATCTCATTTGCTATAATGCTTGTAACCTTGAGATGAAGATGTAGTGAACCGAATTTGAACCTATTTAAGTGACCGAATGTTGGACCCCAAATACTTGAACCGACAACAAGATTCGTTAATATCCACATGCCTTGTTCCAATAGCGAACTGATATATGATGTTGCAACGACCAATTAAGCAAGTCACCAGTTACTATTACTGGCAATTTTTTTGCCCAGTTAAAAGGGTAGTTAAATTCAGTAAGAATTCTCTAGTATTTCTTTAGAACTGGAATCTTTGAGGTGCATTTCAAAAAGTTAGTCCGTATAATAAATATACACTATAATCACGTCTTTTTTGTCAAGCCATAAAGGGCGCCGCCACCCCAGACCTAATACATTGATCCACACGTGGTTACAAGATAACATTTTACATGATAGTCGCATATGTGGTATGGATAATGATTACTTTCTGTTTTGGCGTGTCTTTGTGATACGATTTCAAGCTTAATTTTAGTGCTTTTGTTAATAAAGACACCGCCTCATCTAAAGCCAAAGAAACATTGGCGAATGCCCTTTTAGTGCGATGATCAAAGATATAGAAGTCCACATTGACATGACGGTTAGACAAAAATCAGATTTTGAGTGATTACGCGCTCCACATGCTCAAGATTTTCTACTAGCTATCCCTATAGACGGTATCGGTCAACATATGTCGCCGATGAAATACCGCACTATCCTTAAGTATCTCCTTATGATTTAGTTCTGGTTGATGCGATATGTCATGTTTGTCGCAAGGCATGTTTGGATTGTTTTGGGAACACGCGGTTAGAGACGTTCTTTTCGACATATGTAGGCATGTCGAGATCTCTGTCAAGAAAGAGACACCTGTGATAGATTTGGTCACCTTGCATCTGAGGCGGTGAAGTTACTTACAAGAAATACAACGTGTTATGAATAGTAATGTTTTGACACTTACATCTACACACGTTATTTTAAATAGACTTGATTTTATTATAAAAAAATTATAACAACACAGCTTGTTATTTTTTTGTCTTTCTCCTACTACGTAAATTATGATTATTATAATAAAATAATTACCATATTGAAAAATATTTTAAAATCTAAAATAGTGTTGATAAACAAAATTGAAATATCTAAATAATTGATATGATGAAATAGATATATCAACAAACTAACTAAATGAGGGTGTTTGTTAACTATGAACTTAAAAGCAATGTAAAATACAAGTGCAAATGATGGGAATGTTGGTGGCTGAATCTTAGTGGATGATGAAATCGGATTTGTTGTGGAATCCACGTTCGAAACAAACTTTGTGGTCATTCCTTTATTCTGCCTTTCTAATTTAATACAATTTACAACATCAATGATTTTTACAATCAAATTTAGTTTTATATTATAAAGTTTGAATTTGAATAATGAGATTTAAAAACAAATGGTATAAAACCAACACACTACACTAGTTTTTTTTTTTTTAGCAATAACACTTCATTAGTTCGACCTGCGTAAATTCAGACATCAACACATATAATTTTGTCACGTATCCTTTAAATATGGTGTAATAATGTTTCTTATATATAACGAACAGAGACGGAGCTAGGATTTTGTGTTAGGGGGCTCAAAAAATTTTCGATAGTAACATACAACGTT
Organism: Glebionis coronaria; assembly: GCA_025667525.1. Classification (NCBI taxonomy): domain Eukaryota; kingdom Viridiplantae; phylum Streptophyta; class Magnoliopsida; order Asterales; family Asteraceae; genus Glebionis; species Glebionis coronaria. Next base: position 366,895,826 of record CM046880.1, on the reverse strand, counting down.
TGGAACATAAGGCAGAACTGCAGTTTGAGAAAAAGGTTCTAAAAGAAATGGTTTTTGTTGCAAATTTGTAACATGAGGTATTCAAATTGAAATTTTTTACACAAGTATTATAAAAATAATATAAAAATACAGTATTGTATAAGTTGTACAGATCATCGTCTTCCTCCTAACAAATCTTCACCTAAAAAAACTCCATTGAAACAATTCATTGCTTCCTATTAAAAATATAACTTGAGTTTGGCAACTTTTCTATTCTTCAAGGGTAAGTAACGTAAGATTTTTACTTTATATATATTATTTTGTGTTGGTTTTGCTATTTATGAAAGTGCAGGGACTATTAGTGTCAAGTTTGGAAAGTGAGCAGCTGTTGACTCTTGGGGCTATATATTCATCTCATTGTAGCTTTTAGGGTTAATCGTTTTACTTGTTTTCTCTCTCTCACAGTGTTACGGTCGCCATTGTTGTACGATCTTGAGTTTGTTACGAGTTTGTTCAGACTGATTAGTGTACATTGATCTTGCTTGTAAGATCATTGATACACATCTGGTTGTATTCCTTTCTTTCTTTCTGTTTTGTATGTTTGATCAAAAAGCTAGGTATCACATTTGAAGTGATAACCTAACGCAGTTAATAAAAATAATAAGGGGAGGTTGGTTGAATCATCTTGATTCGTGTTTTTTTGTTAAAGATCTTTAAAATCGAATATGGTATCAGAGCCTTTGGTTCTTGATATCTGGTTTTAAATATGTTTTTACTAAAGATCTTGATTAATCTTGTGGTTAATCGTGTTTTGATTGTGTTTAATTACAAGATTTGATCGATTAATTTTTTTAGGGTTTCAAAAATTTGGGGGTTTTTTTATTCTTGGTGTTCTATGGTGTTTAATTGGGTCTTGAGCAATTAATTGGGTTTAATTGCTTATCTGGTAAGTTTAATAAAAAAACCATAAATTTCAGAAATTAGGGTTTCTTTGATTTGAGGTAATTGAGGTTGTTTTCTGTTATTTTCTTGTTGTTTTAACTTTCTTCAGGTGAGTTTTCCGTTGTGCTAGTTTGATTTGTGAGATCCGCTTGATCTCATTAATCTTGTTCTCTAATTGGTGGCTTGTTGCTGCGCGTGCTTTGTAATACCACTCTTCTCTTTATCTTTAGGATTGTTTTTAGTTTGATTAGTGAGTGATTTAGGTGTCGAAGGGATTAGGTAGTCTTGGTGGATTGGATTGGTTCAGTTTTCTTTTGTTCTTGTTGGTAGCTGTGTGTAGAGGAGATATAAGTGGTTTTGTTTTTTGGTGTTCTTGTGTGATATCTTTGTGGTGCTATCATGTCTGATCCCAAGAAAGGTGATCAGGATGATAATCCTGTTAGTGATACTGAAACAGAAAATGAAACTGTCATTCACACTAATGACCCTTTATATTTACACCCTACTGATACTAATGGGCAGCCCATTGTGAGTGTTAAACTAACTGGACCAGAGAACTATAAAGTTTGGGCTGTTGCATTTAAACTTGCTTTGCATACTAAGAATAAATTGGGTTTTATTGATGGTACTTGTGAGAAAAATAATGATGATGTTGTTTTGGCTGATCAATGGGATAGATGTAATGCTGTGGTTTTATCTTGGATCCTTGGGTGTATCTCTTTTGAGTTATACCAAGGACAAATTTTTTCAAGAAATTCTAAAGATGTTTGGGATGAGTTTAAGGAAACTTATGATAAGGTAGATGGATCTGTGATCTATAACTTGCATTACAAAATTTGTTCTCTTACTCAAGTTGGGTTTTCTTTGTCTGAGTATTATCACACCTACAATAGTCTTTAGAGGCAGTTTGACTCCCTTGTCAATCTACCTTCTTGTAGTTGTGATAGTGCTCCTCAAATGAAGAGCCATACTGCTCTTATGAGGCTTATGCAGTTCCTTGTGGGTCTTGATGACACTTTCAGTGTTGTTAGGAGCCAGTTGTTAACTGCTGATCCTTTGCCTGATGTTAGATCTGCTTTTGCAACTCTATCTAGGGTTGAATCTCATAAAAACAGTCTTGTTCATAATGGTAATGATAAAAATTCTGCTTCTGCTTTTGTGGTTAAACCTAATAATTGGTCTGGAAATAGAAATAATCAAAGCAGAGGTCCTAATAGAAACAACAATAATAATAAGTTTGTTTGTACTCATTGTAATATGAATGGTCATTAATACTTGAACTTTTTGGCTAGGTATAAAATATTATCGTCCGAATCTTTTCGAATTGAAAACCGGTCTTAAGTGCGACTCAATCGTCTTTTGGTGAACCAAGAGAATGGTTTGGTTTGTTTGTTTTAAACTAATAGCAAGTAATTAAAGTGTCGTTGAGTAAAATGGAAGGATAAGGATTAATACTAAAATGACAAGTAAAAATAAATGCATGTAAACTTTAAGGTAAAATGAGCACACTAAATAAAACTAACACTTGGAAAATTTCTAAAAATAAGTACTAAAAGAATGTAAGATCGGAGTACACCAAAACAAGCCAAAAGAAACCCAGATCGGAATGTATTCCGATCTGGTGGTCGGAATATGGTAGGAATGCACACAATCGGAATACACCAAAACATGATCAATCGGAATACCCACTAAAACTACTAATCGGAATATGGGAAAATGCTACAATCGGAATGTTACCAAGGCTACCGTCGGAATACTAAATAAAGACTCCCAATCGGAAAGTTCATCAAAAGGGACAGATCGGAATATTTTAATTCCAACCGTCGGAATCTACAAACCCTAATCCGATCGAGGGTGATCGGAATGTGGGGTGTTCAATCGGAATACTCAAAGCCCTCTTCCGATTGATCAATCGGAAAAAGGGAGGGTGTTGGTCGGAATAGGCTGCAGTTGGAAGGCACCAATCGGAAAGGGGTTTTGTACCCTTTCCGAAATTTTAGGAATTCGGTTAAAAAGCAAGAAATAAGCTAATATGATAAAATGGAAGGATAAGGATTAATACTAAAATGACGAGTAAAAATAAATGCATGTAAACTTTAAGGTAAAATGAGCACACTAAATAAAACTAACACTTGGAAAATTTCTAAAAATAAGTACTAAAAGAAAGTAAGATCGGAGTACACCAAAACAAGCCAAAAGAAACCCAGATCGGAATGTATTCCGATCTGGTGGTCGGAATATGGTAGGAATGCACACAATCGGAATACACCAAAACAGGATCAATCGGAATACCCACTAAAACTACTAATCGGAATATGGGAAAATGCTACAATCGGAATGTTACCAAGGATACCGTCGGAATACTAAATAAAGACTCCCAATCGGAAAGTTCATCAAAAGGGACAGATCGGAATATTTTAATTCCAACCGTCGGAATCTACAAACCCTAATCCGATCGAGGGTGATCGGAATGTGGGGTGTTCAATCGGAATACTCAAAGCCCTCTTCCGATTGATCAATCGGAAAAAGGGAGGGTGTTGGTCGGAATAGGCTGCAGTTGGAAGGCACCAATCGGAAAGGGGTTTTGTACCCTTTCCGAAATTTTAGGAATTCGGTTAAAAAGCAAGAAATAAGCTAATATGATAAAATGGAAGGATAATGATTAATACTAAAATGACGAGTAAAAATAAATGCATGTAAACTTTAAGGTAAAATGAGCACACTAAATAAAACTAACACTTGGAAAATTTCTTAAAATAAGTACTAAAAGAAAGTAAGATCGGAGTACACCAAAACAAGCCAAAAGAAACCCAGATCGGAATGTATTCCGATCTGGTGGTCGGAATATGGTAGGAATGCACACAATCGGAATACACCAAAACAGGATCAATCGGAATACCCACTAAAACTACTAATCGGAATATGGGAAAATGCTACAATCGGAATGTTACCAAGGCTACCGTCGGAATACTAAATAAAGACTCCCAATCGGAAAGTTCATCAAAAGGGACAGATCGGAATATTTTAATTCCAACCGTCGGAATCTACAAACCCTAATCCGATCGAGGGTGATCGGAATGTGGGGTGTTCAATCGGAATACTCAAAGCCCTCTTCCGATTGATCAATCGGAAAAAGGGAGGGTGTTGGTCGGAATAGGCTGCAGTTGGAAGGCACCAATCGGAAAGGGGTTTTGTACCCTTTCCGAAATTTTAGGAATTCGGTTAAAAAGCAAGAAATAAGCTAATATGATAAGCTTATTCCCAAAGCTAAACGAATCACACAAAATCGAATCAAATAATCACTCTAATCAACTTATCTAACTCGAAATCAAACAACTTTTTGGATCAAACAATAAAAACATAACCTTTTTAAGGAAGATTTTTTATAAAGTAAATAAGCTAGTCATAAAAATAAGCCAATAAGCACAAAAGTCTTAAAGCTTAATCAAATGAAAACTAATGAAATGATCAAAAGATTAACTTTTTAAGCACGAAATCAATTAGAACAACACGGATCATATGATAATCGCACCAAAATCAATCTAAAATCAAAGAAAAGTAGAATGAGAATAAGGATTAAAAGCTTAAAATAGAACTTTGATTAATAAAAATAAGCAATACAAAAGTGTTTAATCTTGAAAGACTAAATGAAAAGATGAAATTTAGTGAGAGAAAGTTTAAGACTTTCTCTCTCTAAAACTAGAGAAAATGAAAAAGTGAAAATTAACTAAAAAATCTAACCCCCTCTCCTAATGACTATTAGGAGGGTATTTATAGGGAAGGTGGAAGGAGTGCATGTGTTGCATCTTCTTTCTTGCTTTCTTCACGTTTTCTCGACTCGACTTTAATTCTTTGTCTTTGTCGTCTCGGGATTTGAACTTGTCTTTTTAATTTTCTTCTTCTATTAGACTTAAGTTCTTCGACTTCGTTAAACTTCCGTCTTTAGACTTTTTCTTCGATAAATCTTCAGAATAGGCCTTGGACTTCCGTTCTTTTTGCACTCTTGATCTTTTGACTTCGTCTTTTCTCGTTTTCTTCGATAAAAGCCCGTGAAAGCCCGTGTTTTCTTCCTTTTTCATATTTTGGCCCTAAAACACAATAAAAACACAAACCACGCATAATTCCGACTTTTACGACATAAATCACACGTTTTGGACTTGTTATTATTGGAAATAAGTAGTAAAAGGATAAGTGTTTTCACACTTATTAAATCCCCTACACTTGACCATTGCAATGCCCTCATGCAATGCATTAATTTTAAAGCACGGTTTACATTTTCCATCATAAATAACCCACCTTGGCCTTTATTAAATACTAAACATAAAAGACATAAATAAGTAAAGAAATTAAAAACTTACATTGGGTTTTGGCGGCCATGAACGTTTATCATCCTCAAGTTTCACGTTCCCCATACCAAGCTTAAAAACGAGATCATTGTTATTATAAGTTAGCAAACTATCACGAACTCATGTGTGCCAATTATTCACTTAGACTCCCTTATTCCTAGGTGTATCTCTTATATTTTATTTTTGTCTTGAATGATCACGAGGATACATTGTTTGACTTATTTCGATAGTTATTTAGGTCGAAAATAAAGTGAACGATTTAATCAATAGTTAGCTAAAGGACCAAATATTTTAAAACTGCTTCTCGGGACCTCATAAAGTTCATATCTTGGCATAACTCGCTTCGCGATTTGAGACCTTTCTCAGACCGATATTTGGCAGCGACTTCATACTTCGAATCTTTGAGAGACGTTCATGAAATAATGGTCTTCTCTTCATAATAGGAATTTCTTCACTTGAAGTTTTGAGAGATTCTTCATCTTTGGACCACGACTTCTTCATTTTTCTCCAATCTTTATTTTGGACTTTGATATACAACGATCCGCCTCCTTTTAGGACTTGGATCTATTTATCCTCATACCTTGTTAGGGTCTTTTCGGATAGACTTCTCCATGACTTTTGGGGAGTTCTTGCTTTTCGTCGTGTGTCTCGATCCTTCATATTGATTTTCGATAAATGATTCTTCACATCACTTTTGGATCTTTAGCAACAAAATGTAGCCCTCATGCCTTGTTAGGGCCTTTTCGGACTCGCCAATCTTCGCATCCCGCTTCAATAAGTTATGCCTTGGCTATGAACTCTAATCCGTACCGAGCAACTTTTAAACGATCTGGGGCTAGAAGCTAAGTAACCTTTTAAATCGTACAACCTTATTTATTCCAGATAAATTTATTAACAAGCGGAGGGAGAATAGGCTTATAATTAACTCACATAAATTCACAAAAGAATACCGAACTTATAATTGACTCTATCATCTCTCGTTCTCCACAGTTTAAAATCTCAAGGAATGAGACTCGTGGATGCTTAGCCTATTAAATCAAAGTTTTGGGTTTTCGAGTCGCCTATAGGATCTTGCAAATTCTTAGACTTTTTCAAGTTTAGAAATCGCGTTTTAAAGTTCCCTTGATAAACGACTCTCTAGGATCAATTATAGGAACTTGCGAAAAGTTCATGTTCTTAACCCGTGAGAGTTAAGACTTTCGCGTTTTATAGCTCCCTATATAAAAGCCTAGAAAAACTTGACTTAAACACGTTAAGGATACTAGCTAGAGTAGACTTAGGTAAGTAAACTCGGGTTGAGTCAAAATGTTCACGACTAAGAAAAATTTAAAACCACTTTATTGAAAATTTATTCTAGCAACGGAAAGAAACTAAACATGATAAAGGAAAGTACGACTATACAACTAGGCCAAAATAGATTAAAATTTTTGAAAAATGTCGAAAAATCAAATTTTCCGGTTAAAATGAGGGAAAATTCATGGAAAAGACCACTTACTTCGATAGAAGTCCCCCTTACACTTGAGATAAACATTGTCCTCAATGTTTAAGCATGTGGGAGGAAACTCTCCTACACTTAGGACATTGTGCACTTTGTTTAAATCTTGCTAAGGGAAGGACAACTAAAGTGAATTCAATGTGAACATATATAAAATATGAAATATTGAATCACAAGAGTTTAGGATAGAACCGGGAAGATGGGAACACGGTATCACGGTTCGTCAAAAGTCATCAAGGTGGATCTTTGAAGCTTTAATCCCTGCACAGCACAAGAAACAAGACAACAAACATATGCGGGGCTCTCCCCTACACTTATTATGAAAGCAGTAAAGGATAGAACACGGGTTGCCTCCCGAGAAGCGCTTGTTTTTGTTCACCGAGTCATGAGCCTGACTCGACCCAATTTTAGTTCATGGGGAACGTGGTGAGGGATGGAATCATCTCTTGAGAGATGTCCTCACCAAAGTACAGCTTCAGACGCTGGCCATTCACCTTGAAGTTGGGTCCATTTGGCTGAGAAAGCTCAATGGTCCCATAAGGAAAGACTTTGTCGACGGTGAATGGACCAGACCAGCGGCTCTTCAACTTGCCAGAGAAGATCTTCAACCGAGAGTGGAAGAGTAAGACTTGATCACCAACATGGAACTCTCGGTTCTTGATTTTAGCATCGTGGATCATCTTCGTCTTCTCCTTGTATATCAGCGAGTTCTCATAAGCCTCATTCCTCAGTTCATTTAGCTCGTTGAGTCGAACCTTGCGATGATCACCGGCTTTGTTGATGTCGAAGTTAGCCCACTTCAAGGCCCAGTGCGCCTTATGTTCCAGCTCGATGGGTAGGTGGCAGGCTTTCCCGTACACAAGACGATAAGGTGTACAACCGATCGGGGTCTTGTAAGCAGTACGGAAAGCCCACAGAGCATCATCTAACTTATCGGCCCACGCGGCGCGATGCTCCCCCACAGTACGCTCCAAAATTCTCTTCAAGCCACGGTTGGATATCTCGGCTTGCCCATTGGTTTGGGGATGATAGGCGGTGGAAAGACGGTGAGTGACACCATACTTTGCCATGACTCTTGCAAATTGATCGTTGCAAAAATGAGTCCCGCGGTCACTGATGATAGCACGAGGAACGCCGAATCGAGCGAAAAGCTGCTTCAAAAAGTTCACAACCACCCTCGCATCATTCGTAGGGAGAGCCTTAGCTTCAACCCATTTAGAAACGTAGTCGACGGCGACGAGGATGTACTTGTTCCCTTTGGAGGATGGAAATGGCCCCATAAAGTCGATGCCCCATACATCAAAGATTTCATATTCCTGTATGAAATTTTGAGGCATCTCATCCTTATGTGTGATCTTGCCTTGGCGTTGGCAAGCATCACAATGCTTAATCATTTCGTGAGCATCATGATAAATGGTGGGTCAGTAGAATCCAGAATTAGACACTTTCTTAGCGGTGTAGTTGGGACCAAAGTGACCACCGGTGGGTCCTTTGTGGCAAGCTTGGAGGATGTCAAAAGCTGCCGGTCCGTCAACACATCGACGAATAATCAGATCAGCACAATGTTTGAATAGATAAGGGTCATCCCAAAAGTAAGTCTTAACATCATTCAAGAACTTCTTCTTTTGTTGGGATGTTAACCCTTTGATGAGAATACCACCCGCTAAGTAGTTTGCAATGTCCGCAAACTACGGGGTGCCATCAAGATTGAGATTTATAGACATTAAGGTCTCAAGGGGGAAAGAGTCATTGATCTCTTTGTTCGGATGATCCCCTTGATATGGATCCTCAAGTCGACTCAGATGATCCGCGACCAGGTTTTCGGCTCCCTTCTTGTCACGAATTTCAATGTTGAATTCTTGAAGGAGTAAAACCCAGCGAAGAAGTCTTGGCTTAGAATCATGCTTTGTCATCAAGTACTTCAACGCGGAATGGTCCGTGTATACGATGGTGGGGGATAAAACAAGATAGGGGTGAAATTTCTCAAAAGCATAGACAACAGCTAAAAGCTCTTTTTCGGTTGTCGTATAATGCAATTGAGCCCCCGTCATTGTTTTGATAGCATAGTGGATTGGTTGGAAGTGTTTATTCACTCGTTGGCCCAAAACCGCACCAATAGCAAAGTCGCTAGCATCGCACATCAATTCAAAAGGCAGCTCCCAATTAGGGGTAACCAAGACCGGTGCCTTAGTTAGCTTATCCTTAAGAAGATTGAAGGCTTCGAGACACTCTTTAGAAAAGATAAAAGGAGTATCTTTTTCCAAGAGGTGGGTCATCGGGCGAGCGATTTTAGAGAAATCCTGAATGAATCGACGATAGAAGCCCGCATGACCCAGAAAACTTCTCACACCCTTCACAGTTGAAGGTGGAGGTAATTTGGCTATGACATCTACTTTAGCACGGTCGACTTCAAGACCTGCTTTAGAAATTTTGTGTCCTAGCACAATGCCTTCTTTTACCATAAAATGGCATTTTTCCCAATTCAGAACAAGGCGAGTGTCTTCGCACCGCTTAAGCATACGTTCCAAATTGGCAAGGCAAGAAGAGAAGGAATCCCCGAAGACCGAGAAATCATCCATGAAGACTTCCATGGTTTTCTCAACCATGTCATGGAAGATAGCCAACATGCACCTTTGGAAAGTCCCAGGGGCATTGCATAAGCCAAAAGGCATTCGTTTATAAGCAAATGTGCCATAGGGACAAGTGAATGTTGTCTTCTCTTGATCTTGGGGATCGATGGGTATTTGAAAATAACCCGAGAAACCATCAAGAAAGCAGTAATATTCATTACCCGCTAAGCGTTCAAGCATTTGGTCCATAAAAGGTAGAGGGAAATGATCCTTTCTCGTGACATCATTGAGTTTGCGGTAGTCTATACAAACTCTCCACCCAGTAACGAGACGGGTAGGAATCAACTCGTTGTTTGCATTGGGCACAACGGTGATTCCGCCTTTCTTAGGCACACAATGGACTGGACTAACCCATGGTGAATCCGAAATAGGGTAAATCATACCTGCATTAAGAAGTTTGATAACCTCTTTTTTGATGACTTCATGGATTTTAGGATTCACCCTTCGTTGACTTTAAATTGTGGGCTTAAAGTCGTCCTCCATGAGAATTTTATGTGTGCAAAAGTGAGGATCAATTCCACGGATGTCAGAGATTTTCCAAGCGATAGCTCTTTTATGCTTCTTCAACACGGCGACAAGTCGGGCTTTTTCGTCTTGTTTCAGATCCTTTGCGATGATGACCGGTAACTTCTCGTTGTCTTCCAAGAAAACGTACTCAAGATGAGGGGGTAGGTCCTTAAGCTCGAGAGTGGGAGGATCCTCAATAGATGGTGAAACTAACGATGGATCATCATAAGTCACCTCTTTAGGAGCAGAAGGAGAAAACGGGTCCTCATTGAGAAGTCTCTCAATAGTACTAATGTCTTCATCCCAATTGGTGGACAAATTATCATACTTAATATCGAGAGGACCCAAGCTAGCTTCGAAATCATCCAAGTCACTTTCTCCAAAAGGAGTCAATGCTGGAGCAATTGAGGCAACGGTCTCAACATTGGGTAGAGAAGAAAGAGTACTTTTGCAAGCATCATGAAAATGTTCTTCACAAGCCTCATCGAGAACATCAATAGCATTAACACTCTCATATGAATAAGGTTGCTTATAAATCTTACCCATGTTGAAGACAATTTTGTCGTCACCAACTCTCATGATTATTTCGCCCGCGGCTACATCAATGAGAGTGCGACCGGTCCTCAGGAATGGACGTCCAACGATTAATGGAACACGGGGATCCATCTCGTAATCAACGACAACAAAATCCGCCGGGAAGGTGAATTTGTCGACGCCAACAAAGACATCTTCGGCTATCCCCACTGGATAAGCAACCGTACGGTTGGCTAATTCCAAAGTCATTTTGGTGGGGACTAGCTCGGGGAGAGATAATTGCTTCCAAACACTTAATGGCATTAAGTTTATACTGGCACCTAGATCGGCTAGGGCCATGCAATTCTCTACTCCCGGGAAGTTGCAAGGAATCAAGAAGCGATTGGTGGGCAATTTCCTTAAGAGTACTGCGGAGCAGTTCTCATTAAGTTGGGTCTGAGCGATGTCAAGAAGCTTTTCCTTATCACTTAGAAGATCTTTAAACATCTTAGCGTATTTGGGCATGTGAGCGAGAGCCTCGCCAAAGGAGAAGTTAAAATTCAATTGTTTAAACATTTTGAGAAAGTTTGAAACTTGAATATCATCCTTGCTCTTTTGCTTCTCTTTCCTCAACCTTGAAGGATAAGGTATATTGGATGAAGAAGAAGGCTTTAAGGGAATAGGATCACTCACAACCACAGGTGGTGGGGAAATGGGGATAGAACGTGAAGAAGGTGGGGAAAGTTGCTCTTTTTCCTTGTTCACAATCACGGGTGGAGGTGTAGGAAGCTCGGGTTCCATATAACCTTTTCCACTACGAGTGGTGATTGCTTTCATCTCCCCTCTTGGATTCGCAACGGTATTACTCGGAAGAGTACCCGAAGAAGAGGGTTGATTACTTTGGATGAGCGAACCAATCATATCACGAAGGTGAACAGCTTGATTATTAAAAGAGTTTTGCATATTGGCATTAATTTCATTGCTGTGTTTGGCCATATCATTCCTTAGCTCGGCTCGAATATCGCTCCCTTGTTTCACCATGTCATTCTTCAAGTTGACAAATTGACTCTGAAGATTCGTCACCAACTCCCGATTAGTCTTCATGAACGTCTCGACGTCTTGATTCACTGCCATCGGTTGATTGAGAGGTGGAGCTTGGTAAGCTTGAGTATTTCCTTGAGTTGGGTATGGGTTTCTTTGGGATTGATATTGATTTTGAGCACGAGGTTGGGATTGGTTGTTTCGGTTATAGCTTTGTTGTTGGTTTTGCTTTGCAGGAGGGAAACCGGGAGGAGCAAGATAATTGTTGGAACGATAACTTAGCAAGCCACGGTCTCCTTGAGGGCGAGCTTGATAGCCTCCCGTGGGATAAGTGCCGTAAGCTGCGTTAACGTTTTCAGAATAATTGCCTTGGGTAGAAGGACAATCATTATAAGAATGAGGACCACCACATGTGTCACAAGAAATAGCCACGGCTTTAGCTTGTTGAAAGTTGTTTGTGGCTATGGACATGAAATCTTTGTGCATCATTGCGATTTGTCGGGTAAGTTCGGATATCTCAGGATTGGAGGTAGTAGAAGAAACATTGACTCTCTGATTAGATCTTGAGGATGCGGATGAATCCCAATTCTTGTGGTGAGTAGTCATGTTTTCGATCAACTCTCGACACTCCTCCGGTCTCCTTTTCATAAAAGTACCACCGGCGGCGGCATTGATCGTGTCACGATCACGAAAAGTGAGACCATTGTAGAAGGTGTCAATGAGAGTGACGGGGAGCATATTGTGATTAGGACAGCGGTCGATCAAATCATTGTATCGTTCCCAAGCATCAAAAAGTGATTCATCATTTTCTTGCATGAATCCACTGATTTGGTTACGAAGGCTTGTGACCATGGATGGGGGAAAGTAGCGCGATAAAAAATGTTGAGTCATGTCATTCCACGTATGAATAGAATTCTTAGGAAGACGGTCAAACCATTTTTCGGCATGGTGAGAAAGCGAGTGGGGAAAAAGTTGGAGGCGAAGGTCATCCATAGAAACACCGGAGCACTTCATGCTTTGGGTCATGGTAATGAATTTGTCGAGGTGTTTGTTGGCATCATCATCCGGAATTCCACGAAATGGGTTCGTTTGCACTTGCTGGATCATGTGATGCTTTAACGAAAACTCCTGGGCCATGATGTGCATTGGCGCAATCGGGCCTCCGCGTCCATTCATGGTGGGTTGGCACAATTCCTCCATGGTGCGTAAATCCGGTAGATGGACATTGTTGTTGTTGTTGTTGTTATTCAAATTGGTTTGAGGTGGGTGATTATTGTTGTTATTAACACCAGCCATATCTAAATCTTCAAGAGTCTCGGGCTCAGAATAGTTGGAAGATCTAGTACGCATACACCTGCAGAAGAAAAATATACACAAAGAGAATATCTACAATCTTTTTGGTGCAAAACCTTTTGAAAAGAGTTGCTTTTTAAAGATTTTTTTTAATGTTTTTGTGTTTTTGAAGAGTTTTATATTTTTTTTGGATTTTTGAAAATTTTTAAAGCAATGAAAATAACGTTCAAAGAACGGATCCCAAAATTCAATGCGTCTCTCACTAAAAACCGTTTATTGTAACGAAAAGAGCCGGCAGCGGCGCCATTTAATACTTGAACTTTTTGGCTAGGTATAAAATATTATCGTCCGAATCTTTTCGAATTGAAAACCGGTCTTAAGTGCGACTCAATCGTCTTTTGGTGAACCAAGAGAATGGTTTGGTTTGTTTGTTTTAAACTAATAGCAAGTAATTAAAGTGTCGTTGAGTAAAATGGAAGGATAAGGATTAATACTAAAATGACGAGTAAAAATAAATGCATGTAAACTTTAAGGTAAAATGAGCACACTAATAAAACTAACACTTGGAAAATTTCTAAAAATAAGTACTAAAAGAAAGTAAGATCGGAGTACACCAAAACAAGCCAAAAGAAACCCAGATCGGAATGTATTCCGATCTAGTGGTCGGAATATGGTAGGAATGCACACAATCGGAATACACCAAAACAGGATCAATCGGAATACCCACTAAAACTACTAATCGGAATATGGGAAAATGCTACAATCGGAATGTTACCAAGGCTACCGTCGGAATACTAAATAAAGACTCCCAATCGGAAAGTTCATCAAAAGGGACAGATCGGAATATTTTAATTCCAACCGTCAGAATCTACAAACCCTAATCCGATCGAGGGTGATCGGAATGTGGGGTGTTCAATCGGAATACTCAAAGCCCTCTTCCGATTGATCAATCGGAAAAAGGGAGGGTGTTGGTCGGAATAGGCTGCAGTTGGAAGGCACCAATCGGAAAGGGGTTTTGTACCCTTTCCGAAATTTTAGGAATTCGGTTAAAAAGCAAGAAATAAGCTAATATGATAAGCTTATTCCCAAAGCTAAATGAATCACACAAAACCGAATCAAATAAGCACTCTAATCAACTTATCTAACTCGAAATCAAACAACTTTTTGGATCAAACAATAAAAACATAACCTTTTTAAGGAAGATTTTTTATAAAGTAAATTAGCTAATCATAAAAATAAGCCAATAAGCACAAAAGTCTTAAAGCTTAATCAAATGAAAACTAATGAAATGATCAAAAGATTAACTTTTTAAGCACGAAATCAATTAGAACAACACGGATCATATGATAATCGCACCAAAATCAATCTAAAATCAAAGAAAAGTAGAATGAGAATAAGGATTAAAAGCTTAAAATAGAACTTTGATTAATAAAAATAAGAAATACAAAGGTGTTTAATCTTGAAAGACTAAATGAAAAGATGAAATTTAGTGAGAGAAAGTTTAAGACTTTCTCTCTCTAAAACTAGAGAAAATGAAAAAGTGAAAATTAACTAAAAAATCTAACCCCCTCTCCTAATGACTATTAGGAGGGTATTTATAGGGAAGGTGGAAGGAGTGCATGTGTTGCATCTTCTTTCTTGCTTTCTTTACGTTTTCTCGACTCGACTTTAATTCTTTGTCTTTGTCGTCTCGGGATTTGAACTTGTCTTTTTAATTTTCTTCTTCTATTAGACTTAAGTTCTTCGACTTCGTTAAACTTCCGTCTTTAGACTTTTTCTTCGATAAATCTTCAGAATAGGCCTTGGACTTCCGTTCTTTTTGCACTCTTGATCTTTTGACTTCGTCTTTTCCCGTTTTCTTCGATAAAAGCCCGTGAAAGCCCGTGTTTTCTTCCTTTTTCATATTTTGGCCCTAAAACACAATAAAAACACAAACCACGCATAATTCCGACTTTTACGACATAAATCACACGTTTTGGACTTGTTATTATTGGAAATAAGTAGTAAAAGGATAAGTGTTTTCACACTTATTAGTCATACCATAGACAGATGCTTTGAGCTTAATGGATATCCTCCAGGTTTCAAGAAAAGAAATACTAGAGAATCTAATGTTTCTAATAATGCATCTAGCTCTGGTAATAGTGTTGATCAGGGATATGGGAACTCTCTTCCCTTTACTGCTGAACAAATTAATAGGCTTATGGCTTTAATTGGCTCTAAGGCTAATACTGGTGATGTGCAGTCTTGTGCTGCAGGTATGGTTTATGGGTCTAATCATATAATCAGTTTTGTTACTTGTAGATTTTTTAACTATAACTCTAATATAAGTACTTATAGTACATATATTGGGTGGATCTTTGATTCTGGAGCATCTCAACACATGACATTTTCTACAGCTTATTTATATGATGTAATTGATGTTTCTAGATTGAACATATCTGTGTCTCACCCTAATGGAACTGCTGAACATGTTAAACATATTGGAAATTATAAACTTTCTGATAAAATTGTGTTAAAAAATGTGTTGGTTGTTCCAGGCTACAAGGTTAGTCTTATATCTGTTCATAAGTTGGCCAAAGATGATAAATTTGTTGTGTCATTTACTGAGGCAAGATGTTTTGTTCAGGATTCTCTTTAAAAGTCCCTTCTGGGGACTGGTAGTGAAAGCAATGGTCTCTATTTGTTTGATTCAGGTAGGAAATTTGTTAATAGTTCCATAACTACTTGCTGTTTGTCTAAATGTATTTGGCATAACAGACTTGGTCATCCTTCTGACCAAGTTTTAGCTATCTTAAAAGATAAAATACAAATAGAGTCCACTAATGATGTTCAACCTTGTGATGTTTGCCATAAGGCTTAACAGACAAGGGATCCTTTTCCTTTAAGTGAACATAAAACCAAGTCCTTGGGAGATATTGTTCACTTAGATGTTTAGGGTCCTTATAAGGTTAAGAGTAGAGATGGTTATAGATATTTCCTTACTGTGGTTGATGACTATACTAGGGTTGTGTGGTTGTACATGCTCAAAGGGAAAAATGAAGTTTTTAGTAAAATTGTTGAGTTTTATAATCTCATAAAAACTCAATTTGATGTGTCTATTAAGGTTTTCAGAAGTGATAATGGATCTGAATTTATAAATCATAATTTTGAAACCTTTGTTAAAAGTAAAGGCATGGTACATCAAACTACTTGTGTGTATACTCCACAACAGAATGGTATAGCAGAAAGGAAACATAGGCACTTGCTTAATGTTGCAAGAGCTCTTATGTTTCAGGGGGATTACCTTTGAATATGTGGCCTGAATGTGTTCTTACTGCTGTTTATCTCATTAACAGGATTCCTAGCTCAGTTCTCTCTAGAAAAAGTCCTTATGAAATGATATATAACCTTGAACCTAATATCTCTCATTTTAAAACTTTTGGGTGTCTGTGTTCTAGTACTGTTCTTAATCATATGGATAAGTTTGCTGCTAGGAGTGAAAAGTGTGTTTTTATTGGATATTTCTTTACTAAAAAAGGTTATAAACTTTTTAGTCTTGAGTCTAAAACTGTGTTGTTTTCTAGAGATGTAAAGTTTTATGAAACAGTGTTCCCTTTCAAAAATGATGGTTGTAAAGGTGATTTAGTTTTTGAAGAGCAAGGTATAAGTAGTTTAAATATTTTTGATCTAGTAGCAGACAAGTCTGATGATCCCTATGATGAAGTGAGAGATGTAAACTTAGGAAATAGAGGTAGCATTCCTAATAGATCTGACTTAGCTGATAAAGTGTCTACTGATACTCCTTCCATTATTACCAGTCACTCTCAGGGGTCAGACTCTATGAGTAATAAGAATCATAGTGTTGGAAACCAGAGTGGTCTAGGCAGTAGTGAGGCTAGTCCTATAGATCAAAATGTTGCACTAAATGATGATGATTATGAATCCGAGGGTGATGAATTTATATAATTTAATCAGCTTTTTCAAAACAGTCCAGAGAGATCTGAGTTAAGAAGGTCAACTAGACCACACAAAGTTCCTGCTATATTTGATATCTATTTGTTTGATAAAAGAGTTAAGTATGATATTAATACTGTTGTGAGTTATACTAATTTGTCTATGCATAACCTTGTGTTCTCTAATAACCTGAATAAAATCCATGAGCCTAAATCTTATGATGAGGCTGCCAAAGACCCTAGATGGGTTGAGGCAATGAATGAAGAGATGGAAGCACTTAACAGAAATAATACATATGTTATTGTTGATTTACCTCTTGGTAGAAAACCTGTAGCTTGTAAATGGTTGTGGAAAGTTAAATACAAGTCTAGTGGTGATGTTGAAAGGTTTAAAGCCAGAGTTGTGGCTAAAGGGTTTAGTCAGAAGGAAGGCATAGATTATGAAGAGACTTTCTCTCCTGTTGATAAAATTGTGACTAGATGTCTTCTTTCTGTGGCTGTGCATAATAGTTGGCCTGTATATCAGTTAGATGTTAACAATGCATTCCTTTATGGAGATTTAGATGAAGAAATTTATATGAATCTTCCTGAAGGATATGGTTCAAACTCTAACAAGGTGTGTAAGCTGACTAAATCTTTATATGGATTAAAACAGGCACCTAGAAAATGGAATGAAAAACTAACTAGTGTTTTAACTGATAATGGTTTTTGTCAAAGTAAAAGTGATGTGTCATTGTTTACTAAGACTGAGAATGAGGCATTTGTTGCCTTATTAGTTTATGTGGATGATATCATTATAACTGAAAATAATGATAGCATGATTAATGACTTTAAAGAATATTTGAGTTCTAAATTTAAAATAAAAGATCTTGGAAAACTCAAATATTTTTTAGGCATTGAAGTTCTTGATACTGATTCTGGGCTATGCCTTAATCAAAGGAAATATTGTCTTGAATTGCTCTCTGAATATGGTATGCTAGCTTGTAAGCCAGCTAAGTCTCCTATACCTGATCCTTCTAAGAAAAAGAAAGTTTTAGTTGATAGTGATGAGGATGTTATTCTTGATAATAAAACTTGTTATCAGAAAATTATTGGCAAGTTGATTTATCTTACTCTGACTAGACCAGATATTGCTTATGCAGTACATTGCCTAAGTCAGTTTATGCACGCTCCTTATAAATCACATCTAAAACTTGCTTTTCATGTGCTTAGATATCTTAAAAATTCACTTGGAACTGGTATATCTTTTAAAAGGCATAATTGTTTGAATCTTAATGCTTTTGTGGATTCAGATTGGGCTAAGTGTAAGATAACTAGAAAGTCTGTTACTGGATATACTGTTTATCTAGGTGAAAATCTTGTTTCATGGAAAAACAAAAAGCAATCTGTTATAGCTAAATCTTCAACTGAAGCTGAATATAGAGCTATGAACAGTGTCACTTGTGAAATTATGTGGATCCTTAAGATCATGAAAGATCTTAAGGTTGATATTACTCTACCTGTGACTATCAGTTGTGATAGCAGTTCTTCAATTCAAATTGCAGCTAATCCTGTGTTCCATGAGAGAACAAAACACTTTGAAATAGATTTATACTTTCTTAGAGAAAAAGTTTCAGAAGGATTGATTAAAACTTGTAAGATCAAATCTGAAGATAATATAGCTGACTTATTCACTAAGGGATTATCTATCAAAGATCATAAGTGGTTTTGTAAGAAATTGAAGCTTATTGACTTGTACCAAAACTCAACTTAAGAGGGGGTATTAAAAATATAAGCTGAGTTGGGCAACTTTTCTATTCTTCAAGGGTAAGTAAGGTAAGATTTTTACTTTATATATATTATTTTGTGTTGGTTTTGCTATTTATGGAAGTGCAGGGACTATTAGTGTCAAGTTTGGAAAGTGAGCAGCTGTTGACTCTTGGGGCTATATATTCTTCTCATTGTAGCTTTTAGGGTTAATCGTTTTACTTGTTTTCTCTCTCTCACAGTGTTACGGTCGTCATTATTGTACGATCTTGAGTTTGTTACGAGTTTGTTCAGACTGATTAGTGTACATTGATCTTGCTTGTAAGATCATTGATACACATCTGGTTGTATTCCTTTCTTTCTTTCTGTTTTGTATGTTTGATCAAAAAGCTAGGTATCACATTTGAAGTAATAGCCTAATGCAGTTAATAAACAGAATAAGGGGAGGTTGGTTGAATCATCTTGATTCGTGTTTTTTGTTAAAGATCTTTAAAATCGAATACTTCCTCCTAACACATTTTTACCTCAAGAAACTCTATTGAAACCACACTATTTTTCTAATGATACCTCATAAAAGACTTAGATCTATAAGGTTGTCATTGAGAATCATCTCGTCAGGTCCGCCATCGTTAGGGGGCCGAGCACCCTCCAGGCCCCCCACTAGCTCCGTCCCTGATGACGAATACCGTAATACGGGAAAGTTACATTATAACTTTAATAAAATAGTAGAATTTCAGAAACCGAGCCGCCTCTCATACACTTATTTTTCATGTGTAAGAAAAAAGAAAAAAACTCTCTCTCACATAGTTATTTTTTGTGTGTAAAAGAAAACTCTCTCACTCACACACTTATTTTCTGTAAGAAAATTCCCACTCTGTTAATGGCATCCACTTTCTTATTCTTAACCGTTGATAAGAGAAAAAGCAATCCAACCGTTATCTTATCTCTATAATGAATGCCAAGAATACTCTTTCGCAACTATCACACATAAATGCAAATTTCTCTACTTATACCATTTATGCTTTACCAATAGACAAAAAGGTTAATTTAAAAAATGTCCCATAAGGTGTTTGATTTATGTCAAATGTTCCAAAATTAAAACAATTCGGTAATTATCCTTATTCGACCTTATGCGACTCTATTCTACTCCATTCTATCATATTCGACTAATTTGACCAATTCAACTTGAACCTAAGCAAGACACGTGACAAATTGTTTTGTTTAAGAAAAGTACAAGTGGGGCCCAATAGTACACCCAAGTACACTTCTTGTAAGTGTACTTGTTATTCGACTTAATGTCAAATCGGTTATTCGACTTTTACTTTTATAATAAAAAAATAAATATGTAATAACATTCCCTATTATTCGACTTTAACCCAAAATTATTCGACCCATACTTAAAAAAATAAAAAATTTTAAAAAAATTCGTAAAATGTTTTAGAAATTTATAAAAAAAATGTATAAAAAATTATTAAAAATTTTAAAAAGTCGTTAAAAAATTTATAAAAATTTTATAAAAATTTATAAAAAACGTAAAACAAAAATTATAATTTTTTTAAAAAAGCTTATAAAAGATTTATAAAAATATATAAAAAAATATAAAAATTTATTAAAAAAAACTGTAAAAACTTCTAAAAATTTTATAAAAATTTATAAAAACTAATAAAAAAATTTTAAAAATTTTTAAAAAACTTGAAGGTTGCAAATGACCAAAATACCCTCATATTATTATTATTACTTATTTATTCTAAATCATTTTTTATAAACATTTTAAAATAAATGTCATATATGCACAACCAGATTTTTATTATCATTTGCCAATACCAAAAAAATATACGAATCGAAAGAACTTTTTCATATGTGCACAACCAGATTCCAAACAAATCATTACATATATCCAAAATCTAAATAATCTTTTTACACATACACCAATTCTAAATAAAACAAATTTTTTTACACCAATATAAACACCCTTATGTTGTATTTATAACCACCAATAATCTAAAACTACTCCTTTTCACCAATCTAAGTTGTGGCAGGCGGTGAGTGATATGGGTCAGTTAGGGAAGTCAACAGAGTTTCAAAATACGAAAACCAAATATAACAAACTTATCCACATTTTTCACATTACCAATTTCATTGTATAAATACATGTAGTGGAGATCATTTACAGTTGTCTATTTTTGTAAACACTTCTCTCTTAATCTTGTAACAATTCCATCTATCAATAATAACAAACACTGTTCTTCTATTTCGAATTGCTATTCTTCTTCTTGCATTCCTGATAGTTGAACTTGATCATCTTCGTTCTTTAGTGAACCTGGAAGATCATATCAATTGGTATTCAGAGCCTCTTTCCTGGCTAGATTCAACTCAAATTTTTTTTCCCAGACTATAAATACCAGCAACAACCATCCATCTTCACTTTCATTTTTTCTAGCAACATACATACACTCTTCCTTGTCCATTTCTTAATCCAAACACGTTCTTGAGTTAATTAGTTAATTCTGTTACAATTCTGTTACAATTCTGTTATTCTGTTAGTTAGTAATAACAAAGTCAAACCATCATGCCTAGTCAAACACGATCCAATAATTCTAATTCCACTGAAGAGAACACCATGGTAACCCTAATGACAGCCATGAGAGAAGAGATGGAACGATCAAGGATTGAGATGAGAGAAGAAATGGAAAGATTTAGGGCTGAGATGAGGAATCCTGCTGTTGAGGCTAACATTGGGGGAGCAGTGGTGCGGAATAACAATGGAGGACAAAGAGGAATGCAATTCAGTAGGGTTACAAAGATTGAATTCCCCAAATTTAGTGGTGAAGATGTTATGGGGTGGATGTTTAGATGTGAACAGTTTTTTGCTATAGATCATGTTGCCGATGAAGGTAAAATTGATTTGATTTCTATTCATTTGCATGATATTGCACTTATGTGGCATAGACAGTTTATGAGGCTCATGGGGGGTAATGTGACTTGGGCAATGTATAAGGAGGCCATATTACAGAGATTTGGTTTAGCTTATGATGATCCATTGGCTGAGATCAAAAAGTTGAAACAAACTGGTACAATTCAGCAATATATAGATGCTTATGATAAATTGTTATGTAGAGTACAATTGCAAGATGAACAATCTATGAGTTTCTTTATTGCTGGATTGCAAGATGAAATAGAATTGGCAGTTCGGATGTTTAAACCAAGGAGTTTGGCTGAATTATATGGTTTGTGCAAGTTACAAGAGTCACAGTTGAATTTGGCCAAGCAGAAGGGTAAAACGCCATTGCTATCCACTCCTAGGTACAATTACTCTAATTCAGGGGTAGTTAATAGTCCCACACCATTGGCTTTGCCTGCACCAAATGCTAAATGGAGAAATAAAACCTCTACACCTAGTGGCAACACTTTTAGAAAACAGTTGACTCAAAAGGAAATGGAGGAGAAAAGAACCAAGGGGTTGTGTTTTTATTGTGATCAGCGGTACTTTCCTGGCCATAAATGTAGTGGCCAAGTGTTTTTGTTGGAAGTACTTGTGGATACTGAGGAACAGAACATTACTCAGGAGTTAGAGGAGTGTTTGGGAGAAGAGATTGTGTGGGAACAACAACCAGTTAATGAGGAGTTTGTAAGCCCTCAAATCTCTCTTAATGCTTTCAATGGTGTGTACAACTATCAAACCATGAGAGTCACTGGTCGGGTAGGAACAATTGAGTTGCACATTCTAGTGGACTCTGGTAGCACACACAATTTTTTAGACACCAAAGTGGCCAAGAAATTAGGTTGCAACACCAAACAGACTTGTCCCTTACAAGTTACTATAGCTGGGGGCAAAAGTTTGATTAGTACTACCATCTGTCCTGCTTTTACATGGACTCTGCAAGGGGAAACATTTACCACGTCTGTCATGATTCTACCATTGGGAGGATGTGAGATGGTATTGGGAGTGCAGTGGTTATCTACCTTGGGAGACATTAGTTGCAACTTTCAAAACCTTAAAATGGCTTTTAAGTACAATGGGAAACAGATGACTTTGAGGGGCACTACTAAGTCTGCTATGCATTGGATGAATGGGAAGAAGTATGCAAAAGTTCAATGTAATGAAATGTCTCTATGTGTGTATTCTTCTCCTATGCTACAAGTCATTCAGGGAAGTCAAAGTCAAGCTCATCAAGCTACTGAATGGGATTCTTTATTGTTAGAGTATGCTGATGTCTTTGCTGTTCCTACTACTTTGCCTCCTCACAGATCCCATGATCATCGAATTCCTCTTAGAGAAGGTACTCCACCAGTCAATATAAGACCTTATAGGCATCCTCCCACTCAGAAGGATGCCATTGAGGTTATGGTGAAGGAATTGTTAGATGCAGGGGTTATTAGACACAGTCAAAGTTCTTTTGCTTCTCCAATAGTTATGGTCAAGAAGAAAGATGGTTCTTGGCGTATGTGCATAGATTATAGACAACTCAACAAACACACCCTCAAAGACAAGTTCCCCATTCCTATAATAGAAGAATTAATTGATGAATTACATGGCTCAGTCATTTTTTCAAAGTTGGATTTGAGGTCTGGTTATCACCAAATTAGAATGTTTGAAGATGACATTGCTAAGACAGCTTTCAAGACCCATGAGGGACACTATGAGTTCCTTGTTATGCCTTTTGGCCTGACTAACGCTCCTTCAACTTTTCAAGCATTGATGAATGAGGTGTTCAAAAAGTTTTTGAGAAGGTTCACTCTTGTTTTCTTTGATGACATACTCGTATATAGCCCCACAAAGGAGATCCATGAAGAACATTTAAGAACAATATTGCATACTATGAGGCTGCACAAGCTCTATGCTAAGAAGAGTAAGTGTACCTTTGGAGCTGATCGTGTAGAATACTTGGGCCACATCATCACTGATCAAGGTGTGGCTACTGACCCTGCTAAGATAGAAGCTATGAAGTGTTGGCCTATTCCTAAATCCTTGAAGCAACTAAGGGGATTTTTAGGTCTAACGGGATATTATAGAAGGTTCATACGAGATTATGCCATCATTAGTCACCCTTTAACTTCTTTATTGAAGAAAAATGCTTTTAAGTGGTGTGATAAGGCTCAAACAGCTTTTGAAGACCTTAAAGAGGCTATGACTCATGCTCCTGTCTTAAAAATGCCAGACTTCGAAGCTCCTTTTGTGGTGGAAACAGATGCTTCAGGCCTAGGTATTGGTGCTGTGTTGCAACAAAATGGTCATCCGATTGCTTTCATGAGTAAGACCTTGGCACCTAAACACCGGACACTATCTACTTATGAGAAAGAATTTTTAGCTGTGATTCAAGCATTGGATAAGTGGAGGGGTTATCTTTTAGACAGGCATTTCATCATCAAGACAGATCATTTCTCCCTTAAATACCTTATGGATCAGAGGTTTTCCACACCAACTCAATTGAAATGGCTTCCAAAACTTATGGGATTTGATTATGAGATTTTGTATAAAAAAGGATCTGAAAATGTAGCAGCAGATGCCTTATCGAGATTGCCAAATACTGGAGAACTGCTACAAGTCACTGTGAGCAGTCTGACAGCTGAGGTGTATCAAAAGATTGAAGCTGGGTGGACTCAAGATACCAAGTTAAAAGCCATTATTAACAAGTTAGAGCTTGATAAAGACTCAGTTAGGCATTATGTATGGTCTGCACAACAACTGCTCAGGAAAGGAAGACTGGTAATTGGTGATGATCCACAATTGCGGTTAGACTTGTTTAAGCACTTTCATGAAGGTTCATTGGGTGGACATTCTGGAGTAAAGGCCACAATCCACAGGATGAGTTCACAAGTTTACTGGAGGAAAATGAGGAAGGAGGTCAAAGAATGGGTCAGAAATTGCATTGTATGTCAGAGGTTTAAGCCTGAATTAGTCCCATCTCCAGGTTTGCTGCAACCTCTACCTATTCCTGATAAGGTTTGGACTCATATCTCTATGGACTTCGTGGATGGTTTACCTATATCTAAAGGAAAATCAGTCTTGTTGGTAATAGTAGATAGATTAAGCAAGTATAGCCATTTCATTCCATTAACTCACCCATATTCTGCTATTACTGTGGCCCAAGCCTTTTTGGATAATGTCTACAAGCTTCATGGTCTCCCTCAAGTCATTGTTAGTGATAGGGATGCAGTGTTCCTTAGCAGGTTTTGGAGTGAGCTATTTAAATTACTTCAAGTGAAATTGCATTTGAGTACTGCCTACCATCCTCAAACAGATGGTCAGACAGAGGTGGTCAATAGATGTGTTGAATGTTACCTAAGATGCATGACCGGTGACAAACCAAAGGAATGGGTGCAATGGATTCCTTTGGCAGAATATTGGTATAACACTTCCTTTCACACATCTATTAACACAACTCCCTATCAAGTTCTTTATGGTCAACCCCCTCCCGCCCATGTGACTTATGTTGCTGGTGATAGTCCTAATGAGTCAGTGGATAGATCCTTAAGAGCAAGGGAAGCTGCTGTACAGTTGTTGAAGTTTCACTTGCATAGAGCACAAGATAGAATGAAAACTATGGGTGATAGACACAGGTCTGAAAGAGTGTTTGGCATTGGTGATTTGGTCCTGTTGAAGCTTCAACCTTATCGACAATCTACTCTCAGACAACATAAGCACCATAAACTAGCACCAAAGTACTATGGCCCTTTCACAGTTGTGGCCAAAATTGGTGCAGTTGCTTATAAGTTGGAATTGCCATCCACTTCCCAAATCCATCCAGTTTTCCATGTGTCCCAGTTGAAGAAGTTTAAGGGTTCTACTCCTCAAGTGTCTGCTACATTACCCTTGTGTGATCTTAGTGGCATGATAGCATTGGAACCAGTGGCAGTGTTGGATAGGAGGATGGCTAAGAAGGGCAATGTTGCAGCTGTTTATGTTCTAATTCAATGGTCTAATGAGGGAGTAGATGATGCCACGTGGGAGCTATATGAAGACATTGCAGCAAGATTTCCTAACTTTGATTTGAATGTTTAAGTGTTGCTTGTGGTCAAGCAAAGACAGAAGAGGGAAGCATTGATATGGGTCAGTTAGGGAAGTCAACAGAGTTTCAAAATACGAAAACCAAATATAACAAACTTATCCACATTTTTCACATTACCAATTTCATTGTATAAATACATGTAGTGGAGATCATTTACAGTTGTCTATTTTTGTAAACACTTCTCTCTTAATCTTGTAACAATTCCATCTATCAATAATAA
This sequence comes from Glebionis coronaria, assembly GCA_025667525.1. NCBI lineage: Eukaryota > Viridiplantae > Streptophyta > Magnoliopsida > Asterales > Asteraceae > Glebionis > Glebionis coronaria. The sequence goes on along the minus strand of CM046880.1, from coordinate 366,870,172 downwards.
CAAACACTGTTCTTCTATTTCGAATTGCTATTCTTCTTCTTGCATTCCTGATAGTTGAACTTGATCATCTTCGTTCTTTAGTGAACCTGGAAGATCATATCAGTGAGCTCGCCAAATCTATCACAAAATATCAGATCTGGGTGTTGGGGTAGTGACGAATGTTAAACACCAACAACAACATCGTTATCTTTAACCTTTATAAAAAACGCGCGTTTTGGGTGACTTGAGGTAACTAGAGGTGATGGCGACGACGTGGGTTGCTGGAAGTGTTGGTGATGATGTCAGTGGCTGGAGGTGTTGGTGATGATGTCGGTAGATGGTGGCTGGAGGAGTTGGGATGGATGGTGGGAGCTGATGGCGGGCTGGTGGTTGGGTGGCGATTGATGGTGGTGATGATTTGTTTTGTGATGATTAAAAGTGTGAGTTTAGGGTTTAAAGAAGATGAAGATAAGATAGAGAGAGAAAGGGGATGAACATTTTGATTTGTGTGAAATAGATATTTGTTATGTGAGCTAAATGAAATAATCACCCTTGTAATTGACTGCTACCATCTTGACATATAAAAAAAAATTTATAAAAGTTTTTTTTATAAAATTGTTTTATAAAGAATTCGTAAAAACAACGTTAAAATTTTTCACGAATTTTTTATAATTTTTTATATTTTTTTTTAAATTTTTTTAATAATTTTTTTAAAGTTTTTTAAATTATTTTATAAAATTTTTTTACGAAGTTTTTATAATTTTTTATAAATTTTTTAGAAAAAAATTTGTACGAATTTTTTATATATTTTTTTAAAAACTTTTTGTAAAAAAAAATTTATAAAAATTATTTTACAAGTTTTTTACGAATTTTTTATTATTTTTATAAATTTTATATGTTTTTAAAAAAATTTACATAATTTTTATAAATTTTTCTACGAATTTTTTATAATTTTTAATTAAAGTTTTATAAAATTTTTATAATTTTTTTTTATTAATTTCTAAAACTTTTTACGAATTTTTTTTATTTTTTTAAGTATGGGTCGAATAATTTTGGGTAAAAGTCGAATAATAGGGAATGTTATTACAAATTTATTTTTTTATTATAAAAGTAGAAGTCGAAAACCAATTTGACATGAAGTCGAATAACAAGTACACTTACAAGAAGTGTACTTGGGTGTACTATTGGGACCAACTTGTACTTTCCTTAAACAAAACAATTTGTCACGTGTCATGCTTAGGTTCAAGTCGAATTGGTCGAATTAGTCGAATATAATAGAATGGAGTAGAATAAAAAAATCAAATAAGATCGAATAAGAGTAATTACCTAATTGTTTTAGTTTTGGGACATTTGACAAAAACCAAACATCTTATAGGATATTTTTTAAATTAGCCCTAGACAAAAACTAACAAGAAAAAAAACTACTACATATCATTTTTGGGTATCATGTTTGACCGCAATAAATAAAAATTAATTGAATTCACATGTACGGTATTTTTTTATGTGCATACTATTTTTCATGCATCAGAATATGATGTTGTATTATGTGCATGACTTGTGTAATTTAATGGTATGCAAATCATCAGTCATTAGTGTACGTATCACTTTTTATAAAATTTAAAATGTTAAACAATTTTAAAGAGAAAAGTAATTAATTATTAATATTTGATAATAAGGGTTACAAGCTTTTTATAGGCGAGAAAGAAAAATAACATAAAAATAACTACTTTTTAAATTGTTACACCTAAGGACCATTCAACTATTATAACGAGGATTAATGCTCGCGCTTCGCAACGGAACTTTTTGGAGCGACGTTTATAGAGCGAGATGATAAAAAGCAACTGACATCGGGCAAATATAAAATTGAAAGGACAATATATTTAGACAAACATAAAATATTAATGTTGCTACATTTGGTTAATAAAAAAAGCTGGTAGTAAAAGCCTTAAAACCACTTCGACACATTCCGTAGCAACCAAATGCCATGTTTTGACAAAATAACAACAGAGTCTGTAATAGCCATGTAAGCAGGCCAAATGCCAGTAGGTTTTTACCTGGGTAGTTTTTACAGTTCATCAAACCTATCTAGTAGATCGCATAAATGAAATGTTTAGGTTTCACTCTCATATTCAAAGGACACATCTGATGCATATGAAATGAACAGATGAGAGTGAAAGCACAAAGTTTTGATCGGCTATGTCTACATTATAAGCAACTTAAATTGATAACATGTATACTCATTGAAGGCACTTATTTGCTGCTCATATTGCTCACTTTGGATTGCAAAAGAACCAAGAAAGTATAACAGCGAGTAGAATAAACTTATGAACCAACAGATGTAGTCTCCATCGCGATCTGTTACAAGGTGCGGGCAAAAGCATATCAAGAAATTAAATCACACAGAAAGTTCACATTCCAACCATTCAATTCATAAGATACAATCACATTTATAAATTATGCTTCGGGATATCTTAATATGGCTTCAAGAATGCCTATTTTAGTTTTACCCATATTTGTGTAGCAGCAAACTTATGTGTCCTCTTGGTAGCAACTTTTGGTGGCTTTTCCTTTTCTAAAGAACTCTTCTACACTATAAATATGGTATAATTACAGAGACAATCTCTAAAAAGGATACTGAAGCTGGGCATAAAGGCAAAGCCGATCTGCCTCACCTTTTGACCATAAATGCCTTACTTCATCTCGGCAGTTTCCAAATGTCAATAGTTTGCCTGCAAAAATAAATGACCAAAAATATTCACACATAATCATTCATCTTGAACAACCTGCTACTATGCTACATTGTTAAGTTATTCAAGTAAAAGCTTGTTGGGTGGCAAGATTGCAAATATTTAGATAGAAATGAAGACAATGAAAATCAAGAAATTTAACTTCGAAAGTAAACATGATCAGACTATTATGCAAATGTCCTAAGCTTCATATAATGTTTATATCATTTGAGAACTATATAGCTACATTGAATTAGTATGTGTTCGAAATGAGTGTAAATTTAATAAGTTGATGGCGACTCTTGGCATTCTGTAAATGAATTACCAGATATGGTGGTGTTTGGAATTTTGATTTAAAAGTGATTCAAATGAATTACTTGCGAGAGAGCAGCCTTATAACGCGTTCCAAAGTTCCCATTTCCATTTATTTTTTGTTGTAGCTTTCGAGGCATGTGGACGAAAGAACCGTATCATCTTTCTTTGTACCAAAGGACTCAGGGTTCTTTGCTCAGTCAGGACCTGCAAAAAAATATCAAATAAACAATGAGTTCCATCGATTGCAAAGCCTAGCATCAGTTTCATTTGGTTATATTCCAATGCATCAGTTTCTTTTGATTGTCTTAATAGCAGCAGAACCTATTCAATTCAGATACACATTTTCACACTTATGCACACACATCCAAATATATCAATTAAGATTAAAATCCATATGACCATTTATAATACCTACAACGTGTAAAAAAAAGTTTTATACGACAACCTTTACATATGGAAATGACTTTCAGTAATAAATTGGTTCTCTGTATAGCTAGGGGTGTTTGTTTAAATTAGGAAGCGGGACCTCAAATTCTTACGTAGCTAGGGGTGTTTGTTTCAGCTTATATAGCCGACATCTGTTATTTTTTTCGGATTATGTTTCATAAGCTCACTTTTTGTGGCTTATTTTGAAACTTTTGGGTTTATATAATCTCATTATGTCATAATAAGCTTATATAATCCGAAAAGATTCAAAATAGGCCATAGAAAGTGAGTTTATGAAACATAAGCCAAAAACCAAATAAGCAATAAGTCGGATTCATAAGCCAAAGTGCCTCTATTATTTTATTATCCCTACTACAAAATCATGAACTGTGTACAACATACTTCTAAAGCAAATAAGGAAACGTTTGAGAGTTTTAAACCAACAAAAAAAAGCTCATATTGCTCGATTCAGATAGCTAAGGTAGCCTCTCATTCCAATCAACACGCTGCTAACGTCTTACGTGCAATGAATCTTAACACGCCACATACTGATTCTTTAACTATCTTTATCAAAATCAGCTTTTAAGAACAACCGTATCGTGCTAATACCATCGTCTACCTAAATGATGAAGATATAACGAAATTCTAACCACCTCAACTAAGGGGGTGTTTGTATCTGTCTTTATAGCAGGCTTATGGCTTATGTTGTTTTCGAGCGTGCTTTTTGTTGGTTGTTTGCAAACTTAGTGGTGAATTTGGTTTTTAAAGAGCGAGTACCTAGAATTAGCTGAGATCGTGTTGACGACCTTTGCCTGTAAAATCAACGTGTCAAATCGTTGGGAACACTTTCTCCTACAAACATGGACTTGCACAAAAAAAAATCAAAACAGAATCAGGTTAGTTTGAGAAAATAAATTTCTTATTAAAGTTTCTTAAATTTGTTCTCATGTTGTTAATTGGAAGCTAAGTTTCTAATATATTAAACCTCTAACTCCTTAATAATGGAATATAGACACATATAATGAATATGCATCAATTTAAATTAATACCATGTTTATGTTACAATACTTAAAATGCCTCATCCAAACAACCTAGTTCTCTTCAACACTGGTTTACAACTTGCGATCCAAAACCCAACAAAAAAAAACAAAATCTGACATTAGAAACAAAAATAAAAATTATCCCAAATCAACAAAAGTTTTTGCCAATAAATACTCTATTAGTTACCTTCATTGCAAATAACGTCATTAGCCTTGTATCCTTTATGAACTATGAAATAAGCAAATCCAAAATTCAAGATTTTACAATGTTTACTTCAAGTAGCTTGTGAATGTTTATTTATTTATAATCATAAGCTACATAAGTAACTAACTTGAATACCAACTTAAAAAAATTGAAAAACAATAACGTGATAAAGCGTAATTGGAACAGCCTTACCATATCATTTCACTTCCCCTTTCGTCAGCTGAGCCTACAAAAGTCACAAAACATCATTAAATTCACCAACAAAAATCCGACTTAAAAAATATTCAATAAGCAACTTGACAGTATTAGCATAAAAAAGTCTGTAGATCGGCCTTTGAGTCCTGCCCCATACCAGAAAGCAGCCTCACAATGGTGACACCGTCGTCACAGTTCCCCAATTCAGCATAACTTGGGGCTGCATTTAGATTAAATTTTATGTCACATTCGGGTGGCCTTGAAAAGGTTTCATATATTACAGACAACAATAAATGTGGAAAATAAGTTATACAACAATGGGAAGACATGGGTAATGTGTATACCTTGTCTTCTTCTTATCGAAGGTAGTAAAGAATACCAGTGAACACCCAAACCCCATAAAAATTTAAGATTTCCAGCAAACTCAATAAACCATCAGGGCTTTAATTTCGCCACAACCAGCTTTAATAAATTCAACTAAAAGTGCCTATGTTTTAAAAACCGAAATACACTTTATAAAATAAAACGAAAAATAAACAAAATATAGTCACCTTCAACTGAAACCATATTATTGTATGTGTACCCTAATCCCACTTTCTCTTCCTCCCTTTCCTGTTATATAAACATATCAAGAAATCAAATACTCATCATCAGTTTAAGTACGATTATTAATAGCAAAAGAAATTACAGGAAAATTGATTACCCTGAGGATGACGAAGTGATAATATTGTCCCATTCGTCCTCTTCCTCCTGCATAAGAATATGAACACAAACAACTCAAATTTCAGATTTAACTGAAAGTCACATCAAAACAGAGCAATCAAAATAAAACCCCCCAAAATTCATGTTAATCTAACCGAAAGCATAACTTTTAAAGAAAACCCTTATTGAACCAAACAATATTGAAGATTAAAAAAAACTTACATGTAACTATGAGATTGAATCGGGCATTCACTTAGATCAGAGAACCAGTGAGAGATATCAGTAATTGTTGTCTTTAATAACTATGAGAACTAGTGGAAGTATGAATGAGAGTATAAAACCAACCACATCTCTTTCGTCATCAGATCGATAATTTGATTGAGATATCTGCTTTGAGTGAGAGATATCAATAATTGAGAATAGCTTTTAGAGATAGAGAGAGAGTGAGGAAACGAAAGATGTATAGAGACACACACAATAATCAATGGCTGGGATGGAGTGAGTGGGATCATGTATAAGTGAGGTGCACAATAACAACGGAATAAAGGCACAAACAATGGCTGAGATGTGTTTGATAAAATGACATTTATAAATCAACGGAAGAAATTAGGCATGATATTTCTCTCCTCACATACAAATATAATATTTTATTCCTATTTTTCATTCCCATGAATGAATATAAGGGGTAATGTTACAAAATTAGAACAAAAGCAACTAAACTAGTATATTCTTCACCCCCATCCTTTCTTAAGATAGAGGGTTTACAAGTCCCAACTAGTGAGAAAAATAGGAATATTGTATCTTGCCAAGTGCTTTAGTCATAACATCAGAAATTTGAGATTGATTAAGAATACATGATGTTGGAGAAACCATCCTGAGCCGTATCTCTTGTTAAATGACAATCAATGGCAAGGTGTTTGGTTCTATCATGATAACAAGGATTAGCAGCAATTTGTTGTGTTCACTTGTGATCACAAAACAAAGTAATAGGTAACTGAACAAGATTCTACAATTCTTTTAACAAGTAGCTTAACCATAAAAGCTCACATGTTGATGCAACCATACTTTATTCTGCTTCATATAGCTTTTGGATATAATTGCTTGTTTTTAGTCTTCAAGGATACTAAGAATGCCCCATGAAAATACACTAACCAGTGAGTGACTTGGCCCATCAGCATCAGAAAACTAGTTAACTTTAAATCATATTGAACTCGATAGAACAGACCTTTTGAGATAATGCCTTTCAAAAACTTTAACATATGTAGAGCAACTTGCATATGTATATCCTTTAAGGAGGAAACAAATTGACTCAAATGATGAACTGCATAGGAAATGTCAGGCCTAATCATTGTAAGATACAACAACCATCCAATCAACCTTCTATATGAACCAATATCCTTTAGAGGAGTCCTTATAGTCAGAGAAATTTTTAGTTGAGTTGGAAGAGGAAAATCCTTTTGTTTAGCGACAGTCAACATGCATGAGTCAAGAGATTCAAAACATACTTCCTTTCATTCAAATAGGTACCAGCAGTGGTTCTGCACAATTCAATACGGTCATACCAAGATCTTTAATAGTGAACTTCTTAAGAGCCACAATTTCAGCTTGACAATCACCAGTTATTAAGACGTCATCAACATAAACTAATGTTGTAGTAAACTGTCCATTAGTACTTATACGCGTCTTGCACTCCTAGTTTTTAATTTATAAAAAAAGACTTATAATGTAGCTATTTTTGTGTAATTAAGTTCGTTTCCTCGACTCACTCGAATTGATATCAAATTTAAACGTGGATTACTTGTTCTTGGTAAATTAAACTCTTTTTTTGGTATTTTAAAAATTAAAAACTATTTAATTAAAAGCTAATTAATGTAAAAGGAAATATTTAATAAAAACTACTTTTCTACTTATTAAAAATCTTAATTAAAACTAATTTAAACTAAACTATTTAAAAAAAAATCTAATTTGAACTATTTAAAATTAAAACTATTTGAAAACTAATTTAAATTTAAATAAAACTTAAAACTAAATTTTAATCTAATTAATATTAATTTTAAATAAAACTAAATAAGAAAAAAAACTAATTTATAAAAGCAATTTAAAATTTCTTAAAAGTAATTAAAATATTTTTTATCTTTTTATTTTTATTTGTGTTTTTAAACATTATAAAGGAAAATTTATAGTTAAAAACTTTCAATTAAAATTAAATAAACAAAACTTGTATTAAACTTAATTAATAAAACTAGCAGCTATTTAACCCTATATTAATTAAAAGGACATAAGTTAAACTAAAAAGAAGCACTAGAGGAGTTGGATATGACGTATGGCAGTTAAACTGAAGGTCGCAGGTTAGTGGGTCTGTTGCTTTATGCAGATCAGCAAGATCAAAACCAAATAAGCATATAAGCTAAATCAACTAATAAGCAGATAAAACTAATTATAAAACTTAAAAATCAGATAAGCTAAATCGAATAAGCATATAAGCTATATCAGTAAATAAGCAGATAAAACTAAACATAAAAACTAAAAAATAAGCAAATCTAAACATAAGACTTACCAAATCAAACAAGCTACAAAATCAGATAAGCTAAATCGAATAAGCGAATTTCAACTAAACAGACTAGCCAAATCTAAACACTACAAAACAATTCACTACTTAACTCAACTCAAATCAAAATAAACTCAAATATATCAAAAATTTAAACTAGCAGATTATATTAAACCAAAAATAAAGCAGACACGATCCAAACTAAAATAAAGCAGATTAAAACTCAGACGAAGCAAATACTAGCAGACACAAACCCTTAATCAGACTTCCCAAATCAAAATCAAACTCAGAACAAAAACTAAATATCAAAACAGCTAGATCAAAAACTATGATATCAGAAACTCAACATAATCAGATTAAGGAGACAAGTTCGATCCAATCAACAATAAACAGGTAAAAACTAAAAGCAGATAACAAAACAATAACAAATAAACTAAAACTTTGTAAAATAAAAAGTGATCAAACCTGATGACGATAACCTTTGCGACGAAGGAAGGCGCTGAACCCCCTTTATGAACCGAATCAAAAACCACCTTACCCAAATATCATCATCATCATCGAAAATAAAACATCAACTCTCACTCAAACCACAAACAATAAACCAAACGAACCAACAATCTATTCGAACCTCTTTTATAAAACTTCCCAGTAGGGGAAGTTTATTAACCACTTTTTATTTTCAATATTTATTAATTAAAACAGATTAAAGATTAAATTGCACTAAAATTAAAATAATTAAAGAGACAATATTAAACCGAAAATAAATTTTATTAATAATAAAAAGAGATTACATTAACTGAAAGAAAAGATATTACAATTAACCTAAATCTATTTTTCAAAATAAAATTAAAAGTAAAAATTGGCACACCACATTACATAATGAAGGGGTTTTTTTTATAGGAAACCCTAAAAACCTTCTTGATGAACTTGGTGAGCAAGGAAGATGATCATAGCCGCTCTTTTCTTCTCTCTTTCTTCATTCTTCAATCAACGGCGGAAAACACATTACCCATCACACGGATTGCCACCGTGGATGGGTTTGTGTTTCTTGTGCTAGTTTGATGCCTAGGTGGACTCAAATGATTGGTGGAGTGGTGGTTTTGGTGCTGGCACAAGCAATCAGGGAAGAGAAAATGGCCACGTCACCTACTTCCTTCCATCTTCTAGGTCCGAAAAAATGGGGGATTTAATTCCCCACACATGTGAATCACTCGCTTGAAAAATCCCCAAAAGTTATTTATTTGTTTTGTGTGAATTAGGGTTTTGGGGTAAAAAGTTCCTGGTTATTTTGTGGGAGAGAGATGAGTGTTAAAACTTCGTGTGTATCAAAAGTGGGGAGAGTGGGTGGGTAAAAACAAAACGTGAGTGGGAGTAAATAATGTGAGGTGAGTGGGCTTTGACCAAACATTTTGACCTAGCATTGTTTCCTCCGTCCCATTTATTTTTGTTAATGGGCTTGGCCCAAAAATACTCCCATCCGTCTCATTTGTTATTCAATCTTGGGCCTAAATGGGCTTTTGATCATTAAGTTAAATACTTTAAATCCTCTAATGGGCTTTTGGGCCCAATACCCAAATGTGGGACCCACAAAGCTCAAATATCTTCAAAAAGATTAAATCCGCTACAAACGAACTCGATTTTGGCTTCGTTGATCATTTCTTCAAAGTTGTGTCGATTTTGCCGGTTCTCGTGATCTTCGATACACTTTTGGTTCTTTGGACTTTGTATTTGTCTCTTTCTTGGACTTTTCTTCAATATTTGACCGTGAAATCCCATGTTTTCTTTCCTTTTGATCTTTTGTACCTATTTCACACAAAAACACAAAACCACGCGTAATTCCGACTTTTACGATATTAAACACATGATTAGGTATTGTTTTTCTTTGATTTTAGTGGCAAAAGGATAAGTGTTTACACACTTATTAAATCCCCTACACTTGACCGTTGTAATGACCCCATGCAATGCATAATTTAAAGCATAAAGTTACATTTTTCTCATAATTAACCCATCACGGCCTTTATTAAGATATAGTATTACTACTACAATGAAAAGATGAAAACTTTAAAGGAAACAAAAGTTATAACAATTTTATTAACTTGAAAATTATTTGATGGAAGAAACTCGTAAAGAAGTCTAAGACTTAGATTAGGGCTTTGGTGTCATGAATATTAATCACCCTCAAGTTTCACGTTCCCCATACCAAGCTTAAAAACGAGATCATTGTTTACCATAAGTTCTCAAGTTAAAACCACTTATATAAGACAATTGTGTAATACTCTTTCTCCAATTCCTAAGTTGTATCTCTAGCTTTTAAGGATTGTCATTCACCCGTAGGCTCATTTGACTTATTTGATAATTTTTAGTCCAAAAATGAAGGCAAAACGGTGCAAACCCGACACTCAAAACCTAACCTCGTCCTCAAAAACGTTGTAACTAAAGTAAGCCCACATCAAGGATGATTTAACACGATTTGGGGAATAAATTCCCAGATCCAAAATTTGGCCAATAGCACTACTTATTAATTATTCCTCCAAAGTCATGTTGACTTTATGTGGAGTTTAGCAAGTTCACATCATATACCCTTAGGCTCTTTAAGATGTAAAAATGCTCCTTATCTGTTGTCCACACCCTAAGGCTCCTTGAACGATAAACAAGGGAATTGATTTTTTGATCAATTTTTATTCAACACTTACCATGCCATACATCCTAAGGCTCTAATGACAAGGTTCGTGCTACATGCCCCACACCCCAAGGCTCCTTGAGGTCATGTTTTAATCTTATTCTTTCTTATTTATGATATATATAGTAGGCCAAATTCCGCGGTCCCATGGTCTAAATACCTCCTACTTAGTGGTTATGAGCCACCTTAGTCGGAAGTCCACAACGCTGGCACCCTCAATGTGTTCATGTTTTAATTACAAGGAGATAAAAAATTTGGCTAAGAGTTAAGATATTGAATCTACACCGCAAAAATACTCATTTATTAAGCAATTAAATATACAAGCGGGAAGAAAGTGCCACAAAAACTCATATAAACAAGAATTAACCCTTAAACTTATTATCAACTCTATCATCTCTCGTTCTCCACAATTTAAAATCTCAAGGAACGAGACTCGTGGATGCTTAGCCTAATAAACCAATTAAGGTCCATATGGTTAAGGATACTAGCTAGAGTAAACTTGTATAAGTAAACTCGGGTTGAGTCAAAATATTCACGACGGGCCTAATATCTCAAAGACATCTAAACTTGTTAAAACCATTTTATTCATTTATTTATATATTTTTTTACTTTATTCTTTGAAATGGAATATATAAATACGATGCGATGACAAATGGAAAGAAAATAAATGAAAATACTACTAGGCCAAAATAGATCAAAAATTTGAAAAACGTTGAAATTTTTTTAATTTTCTGGTTAAATAAGGTCAAATTCATGGAAAAGTACACTAAAATTCGATAGAAGTCCCCCTACACTTAATATAAACATTGTCCTCAATGTTTAAGCATGTGAGAGAATAAACGCCCCTACACTTAGGACATTGAGTACGTTGTTTAAATCGAGCTAAGGAAGAGACAGCTAAAGTGATTACATTTATTCATCTTATTTATATACATGTATGAATCACAATAGTTTTGAGAGAACCGGGTACATGGGAACGCGAGATCACGGGTCGCGTCAAAAGCACCAAAAGTGGATCATTAAGGCACACGTCCCTACACAACATCACAAAACACAAACAACCTACTTGGCTCCCCCCAACACTTATTGGTGGAAATGGGTTAAGGTGAAAAAGGGTGGAAAGGATGGAAAAGGTAAAAATCTAACCTAGTTAAACGATGCTTGATTTATTTATCATGAGTCTCTAGCTCGACTCGCTTCCCCGAATATCATCGTTGAAAATGGGAAAATCATGGAAAAACCGAGATTTCCAAGGGAGGAAAATCTCTCCATGATAAAGGGTGAAACAATGTCATATAAGGAGTACCCCATGAAAATCCACCCGGGTCAAACACATAATTTCCATCATGAAAGGAAATAAACCCCGAGGTGGTAAAATCACACAAGGCAAAGAAAAGTGGGGTACCCTTAGTCAAAAGTCTCTCATAAGGAAGGGTATTATGGGGATATGGAAAGGACAACACTAATGTCTTTATTCCCGGATCAAACACCTTTTCCTTAAGGGGAAAATAGCAAGAGGTGTGGACATTAAAGCTCAAAATGTCATTTTGATCCAACGTGAGGGAGTCGTCCTCTTCCAAACTCGATGTGAAAACATAAGTATCATCGGAGTCATAGGAAAACTCATCCTCGTGAGGAAAATTGGAATTTAGAAAGATATCTAAATCCTCCTCAAATGGAATATCCTCTAAAATAGGGGCAATCTCTAAAGGTGGAGGATCTTTTTCAAAAGTCGTAACCCCCAATTTTGGAATATAAGAGTCAAAGGGAGACTCAAGAATGGGAGGATCACTTATAGAGATAATAGGATCATTAGGCTCACTAGGTGTCTCATCAAAACCCAAAGAAATGAGATCACTTAAAGAAGTGTCGTCATCATCGTCATCGTAGACTGGGGTATCAAAGATTGGAGGCTCTAAAGGTGTCTCCCTAAGATCGAAAGGAAAGTGAGCACTTGAAGAAGTGTCATCACTATAGGTGTCATAGAGTGGGGTATCCTCAAAATCCGAAGTGGAATGATCACTTAAAGAAGAGACATCATTAGCTTCCTCATTTTCTTCAAAAAGTGGATTATCGTTTGAAGTTTCAAAAAGTAGATTTGAATGTACCACAAAATCATTAAGGTTAAACTTTTTAGTTTCAAAAGGATTAATAAAACTTTCTTCATTATCAAAATTAAGCACATCGATCATATTGACCGATTCTTTTCCGTTTGATTTATTTACCATTTTCCCCATGTTAAACACTTGTTGATCATTCCCTACCCTAAGAATTAATTCCCCTTCGGCTACATCAACTAAAGCTTTTCCGGTTCTTAAGAACGGTCTACCAAGTATTAACGGAATACGAGGATCCATCTCATAGTCAACTACAACAAAGTCCACGGGAAAAGTGAATGTACCAACTCGAACAAAAACGTCTTCGGCAATACCAACGGGGTATGCGAGAGTTCTATTAGCTAACTCGAGAGTCATGAAAGTCGGTACAAGGTCGGGTAATGATAATCGTTTCCATACCGAGAGTGGCATAAGATTGATGCTAGCACCGAGATCCGCTAAAGCCATACAATCATCAATTTGAGGAAACGAGCAAGGTAACACGAATCGTCCGGGATCTCCTAGCTTTTCGGGAAGCTCTTTGAGAAGAATCGCGGAACAATTCTCATTTAGACGAGTATTAACGAGCTCAACCATTTTTTCTTTCTTATTAAGCAAATCTTTGAACATCTTTACAAATTTAGGCATTTGAGCAAGTGCTTCAATAAGGCTAATGTTAACATTGACTTGGGAAATCATTTTCAAAAAGTTGGAAACATGAACGTCATCTTTGGTGAGCACTTTAGCCCTGTCTAACCTAGAGGGATAAGGGATATTGGGTTTAGACTTTGAAGGTTGAGAAGGAGAAGGACTCGCTTCTTGAACAACCTTAGGGATAGGCTCTTTAGGCAATGGATAACTAGTACTAGGAGTGGTAGTGGGAGGAATCACCAAAAGGGGAGTAGGATTACTCATTATGACCTCCGGGCCTTGTCTCTCCTTTATGGGCGAAGAGATGGAGGGTCCCACTAAAGTGGCTCCACTTCGAGTAGTTATAGCACTCACATTAGCACGAGGGTTAATCTCGGTATTAGAAGCTAAGGCTCCTTGGGGTCTAAGGGTTTGCAACATTTGCACGAACTTCCTATCGGTGGACTCTTGCATTTGTTTCATAGTTCTCTAATGTTCGATCAATTTTTGGAGAACCAAGTCCATTTGAGGATTATGCATGTTCATTTGATTATACCCTTGATTGTTAACCCCTTTATTAGGAAAACCTTGGTTTTGATATTGAGGTTGAAAACCGTTGTTATTATGAAAACCTTGGTTGAAGATATTATTTTGAAACCCTTGATTTTGACCATTAAAATTCCCTTGATTTGCATTCCCTTGAAAATTTCCTCTTTGAGGAGCTTGGTTCCTATTTTGGGCGGGTGGGGGTGGTGTTTGTGGAGCTACAAAACCCGGGGAGCCAAATAGTTAGTACTCTTATAAGACAAATGGTTAACATCAACATTTGGTTTGAAATGAACCCGCTCATTTTCATTGTTGGTATAAGCATAAACTTGTTGTTGTTGATTGTAAACCTTGTCACAATTAAAATATGAATGTGGTCCACCACAAGTCTCACACGTTTCACAAGTCTCTTTTAAGGCATTTACTTGACCATTGATGGCTTTGGTATTGTTAGCGGTTTGTAGAGCAATTGATTCAACAAGCGAAGTAAGCTTATCAATTCTCTTGTCGCTCTCACTAGAACTAGCACTTGCCATAGTAGCCCTAACACTCTTGGTTTGTACTTTTGCCTTGTTTTCAATTATGGCCCAAGCCTCGTTCATGGACTTCACAAGAATATTACCCCCCGCGGCACTATTAAGTGAGTCTTGGTCATTAAGAGTTAAACCATTGTAAAACGTATTGATTCGATGCACTTTAGTGAAACCATGTTGTGGAAATTTTCTTAAAAGCTCCTTAAAACGATCCCAAGACTCACTAAACGTTTCCCCATATTTTTGGTCAAAGGTAATGATGTCATTTCTTAAAGAGGTGGTCCGTGATGGTGGGAAAAAGTAGTTAATGAACTTGGTCTCTAAGTCAATCCATGTGGTAATACTTTGGGGTGGTTCCTTATCAAGCCAAATCCGGGCTTTTCCCTCGAGGGAAAAAGGAAAGAGTTGTAAACGAATGGCCTCTTGTGGCACCCCATTGTATTTGACGGTGTTTGCCAATTGTATGAAACGTTTGATATGAGCGTGTGGGTCATCATTAGTACGGCCTAAAAATGGTGTAGCGGAAACCATTTGAATAAAACCCGTTTTAAGTTCAAAATTATTCGCTCCAATATCCGGCACCACAATCGCGTCATCGTTTCCTTCAACGTGAGATTGTAGAATCTCAATCATTGGTCGATTATCCGTTGCCATCGTGTTGTTCAAAGCTCGATTCTCGGGATCGGCTTGATTGACGGTCTTTTTGTTTTTCTTCTTCTTCTTTTTGGAAGAATTAGAAGTATTTGGTACATCAATCGGTATGTATGTACGCGCGCGAGTGCGCATACAATTAAAATCAAGGAATGAGGTAGGAGACCTCAGTCGACTTTGAGAGGAAAGGGATTATCCCTCTCGAGGTGCAATATTAAAAAGCTACCAAAAATATATACTTAATACTAATTGAGTTGTCAAACCAATAATCGGTCGTCCCTCTCAATATACGCATAAGCAAGCGGGGAAACGAGGTGGCACAAAGTACTTAAAAACCTTTTTCCTTAGACGGCCTTTTATAGCGCGTCGCCTTATACCCACCTTATAGTTTGTATAAATCGAGTTCAAATTTCTTACTAGTATTTATCTATTTTGCCCTTTTTTTCTCGTTTGAGATTCAAATACAATAACTAGGTGATGAAATCCCAACTAAGGTCTTATTTAAAAGTAGGTAAATTAATTGTGCTACGTAATATAATAAAGAAAAATCTTTTTGTATTTTTTAGAAATATATATTCACAATAAAAAACGAAGGAAATCAAAATAAGAAAAATAACAATAATACTTAATATTTTTGGTGTAATACTTTAGGAAAAGTATTACTTTTTTATTTTTTTAATTTTTTTTGGTGCAAATCTTAGGAAAGAGTTTGCTTTTGATGATTTTTAATTTTTTTTGTATTTTTAAGTTTTAGAACCTTTTTTATGTTTTGATTTTTTGCAAGAAAAGTAACTTTCAAAATGAACGGATCCCAAAATCCAAACGTCTCATGACAAATCGTCAATCGTAACGAGCGAAGCGGCAGCGGCGCCAATTTAATGTAGCTATTTTTGTGCAATTAAGTTCGTTTCCTCGACTCACTCGAATTGATATCAAATTTAAACGTGGATTACTTGTTCTTGGTAAATTAAACTCTTTTTTTGGTATTTTAAAAATTAAAAACTATTAATTAAAAGCTAATTAATGTAAAAGGAAATATTTAATAAAAACTACTTTTCTACTTATTAAAAATCTTAATTAAAACTAATTTAAACTAAACTATTTAAAAAAAATCTAATTTGAACTATTTAAAATTAAAACTATTTGAAAACTAATTTAAATTCAAATAAAACTTAAAACTAAATTTTAATCTAATTAATATTAATTTTAAATAAAACTAAATAAGAAAAAAAAAACTAATTTATAAAAGCAATTTAAAATTTCTTAAAAGTAATTAAAATATTTTTTATCTTTTTATTTTTATTTATGTTTTTAAACTTTATAAAGGAAAATTTATAGTTAAAAACTTTTAATTAAAATTAAATAAACAAAACTTGTGTTAAACTTAATTAATAAAACTGGCAGCTATGTAACCCTATATTAATTAAAAGGACAAAAGTTAAACTAAAAAGAAGAACTAGAGGAGTTGGTTATGACGTATGGTAGTTAAACTGAAGGTCGCAGGTTCGAGTCTGGTTGGAGACTTTTTTTATATATTTTTTTTGGAATGTATGAAACAAACAGACCAAGTGGGTCTGTTTCTTTATGCAGATCAGCAAGATCAAAATCAAATAAGCATATAAGCTAAATCAGCTAATAAGCAGATAAAACTAATTATAAAACATAAAAATCAGATAAGCTAAATCGAATAAGCATATAAGCTAAATCAGCATATAAGCTATATCAGCAAATAAGCAGATAAAACTAAACATAAAAACTAAAAAATAAGCAAATCTAAACATAAAACTTACCAAATCAAACAAGCTACAAAATCAGATAAGCTAAATCGAATAAGCGAATTTCAACTAAACAGACTAGCCAAATCTAAAGACTACAAAACATTTCACTACTTAACTCAACTCAAATAAAAATAAACTCAGATTTATCAAAAATTTAAACTAGCAGATTATATTAAACAAAAAATAAAGCAGACACGATCCAAACTAAAATAAAGCAGATTAAAACTCAGACGAAGCAAATACTAGCAGACACAAACCCTTAATCAGACTTCCCAAATCAAAATCAAACTCAGAACAAAAACTAAATATCAAAACAGCTAGATCAAAAACTATGATATCAGAAACTCAACATAATCAGATTAAGCAGACAAGTTCGATCCAATCAACAATAAGCAGGTAAAAACTAAAAGCAGATAACAAAACAATAACAAATAAACTAAAACTTTGTAAAATAAAAAGAGATCAACCTGATGATGATAACCTTTGCGACGAAGGAAGGCGCTGAACCCCCTTTATGAACCGAATCAAAAACCACCTTACCCAAATATCATCATCATCATCGAAAATAAAACATCAACTCTCACTCGAACCACGAACAATAAACCAAACGAACTAATAATCTATTCGAACCTCTTTTATAAAACTTCCCAGTAGGGGAAGTTTATTAACCACTTTTTATTTTCAATATTTATTAATTAAAACAGATTAAAGATTAAATTGCAATAAAATTAAAATAATTAAAGAGACAATATTAAACCTAAAATAATTTTTATTAATAATAAAAAGAGATTACATTAACTGAAAGAAAAGATATTACAATTAACCTAAATCTATTTTTCAGAATAAAATTAAAAGTAAAAATTGGCACACCACATTACATAATGAAGGGGGTTTTTATAAGGAAACCCTAAAAACCTTCTTGATGAACTTGGTGAGCAAGGAAGATGATCATAGCCGCTCTTTTCTTCTCTCTTTCTTCGTTCTTCAATCAACGGCGGAAAACACATTACCCATCACACGGATTGCCACCGTGGATGGGTTTGTGTTCCTTGTGCTAGTTTGATGCTTAGGTGGACTCAAATGATTGTTGGAGTGGTGGTTTTGGTGCTGGCACAGCCAATTAGGGAAGAGAAAATGGCCACGTCACCTACTTCCTTCCTTCTTCTAGGTCCGAAAAAATGGGGGATTTAATTCCCCACACATGTGAATCACTCGCTTGAAAAAGCTCCAAAAGTTATTTATTTGTTTTGTGTGAATTAGGGTTTTGGGGTAAAAAGTTCCTGGTTATTTTGTGGGAGAGAGATGAGTGTTAAAACTTCGTGTGTATCGAAAGTGGGGAGAGTGGGTGGGTAAAAACAAAACGTGAGTGGGAGTAAATAATGTGAGGTGAGTGGGCTTTGACCAAACATTTTGACCTAGCATTGTTTCCTCCGTCCCATTTATTTTTGTTAATGGGCTTGGCCCAAAAATACTCCCATCCGTCTCATTTGTTATTCAATCTTGGGCCTAAATGGGCTTTTGATCATTAAGTTAAATACTTTAAATCCTCTAATGGGCTTTTGGGCCCAATACCCAAATGTGGGACCCACAAAGCTCAAATATCTTCAAAAAGATTAAATCCGCTACAAACGAACTCGATTTTGGCTTTGTTGATCATTTCTTCAAAGTTGTGTCGATTTTGCCGGTTCTCGTGATCTTCGATACACTTTTGGTTCTTTGGACTTTGTATTTGTCTCTTTCTTGGACTTTTCTTCAATATTTGACCGTGAAATCCCGTGTTTTCTTTCCTTTTGATCTTTTGTACCTATTTCACACAAAAACACAAAACCACGCGTAATTCCGACTTTTACGATATTAAACACATGATTAGGTCTTGTTTTTCTTTGATTTTAGTGGCAAAAGGATAAGTGTTTACACACTTATTAACTTATTAACTCATTAACAACGCATACGAGCAAGTATACTCGTTCAATTGTAGCAAAGTCAGGAAAGTCAATGTCGTCCCATGAGATTTGCGTATACTCAAAACATGGCAATGGTGTAAGTAATAGGGTTGTCACTACCGTTATTACCGCTAGAACAAATATAGTAAAGGAAATCAAACTAAAAGTAATACTTGTGTGAATTCCATTTCATCCGTAGGAGAGATCAAATATGTGTGGTTAACAACTATAAATCACAAATCTAAAGTATATGAACTCCATCCAATGGTGTATTTCATGAAGTCCACATTAACAAGTTGAATTAGACAAGCCCTTTCGACCTATGATCATCTATTCCAACCCATCGTAATTACCATTTTCTAGAAAAGATTAAGAGATAAGTTTGGTTTGAATGGGTCCTTTCGACCTATACCCAAGATAAATCATTTGACAAAAACTGGCTCGTCTCGGTGAGTGTCAAACACCAAGAAACCAAATCAGCTCATGCACATATCATTTAGTACATAGTTTACCAGAAATCCTTTTGACCTTTAAATCCAATAAAAACTATATTTCATCGATTATCAAAACATGTTTTAGGAGTTTATCAACCATACAAACCTAATTACATTTTCTTGATCATAATTCAAACTCTCCTTTAGAATCCATGTTCTTCACACAAGCATATCACATTATTCAAAAATCATATTCAAACATAATTTATCACAATTCATCATCACATTCAACATTCAACAATACTTAAATTAAACTTAAAAGCAATTTAAGTACAAGAGTTTTACCACAAGGTTCTTCAATCACAAAATGACTAACAATAGAATTTATAGCAATTCCAAGCCTCCAATTGAGCAATCAACCACCAACCGAATTCCCACTACTCGAAATCCGTCCCTCCTATGAGGATTAACAGGGTATAATTATCTCTTGGGTTTAGTAGTATTGGTGTTTAAACCTTTGTCAAGGGTTATAATTCTTACAAATGAAATCTCACCTAGAACCATAGACCTAGGGTCTAATTTATACATAGAATAGCCTTGGAGAAGAGGCAAAAACGTCTAGGAATTGATGGGGAGGGAAAATGACCAGCCTCCCATTAATGGTGGTGAGTTAATAACTTCTCATGGCTTAATTAATAAAATTCGTTTTTGGAGTTGCTGGCGAAACAGAAAGTAGTCGACCGTCAACTGACTTGGCTGGCGGCTCCGTTTGCCTGGTTGGCTGGCAACCACCTGACTTGGCTGGCGGCTCCGTTTGCCTGGTTGGCTGCCATCTTCTTCACCATCTTTTCCTTATTTCTTCTTTAGTCCTTATTCTTTGTTTCTTTTTTCATTCCTTCTCCCAAACTTTCTAAAACACTTATTCCTTTTATTATTTATCATACGAGAGCTATACTTTCGTGTCCCGTTCATCCTTTCGCATCCAAATATCGTCTTTTCTTCTTATCTCTGCGTTTCCTTCTTCTTGCTAGCTACAAAACACAAGAAACGAACTTTGCACAATGTTAGCAATAAAAGTCCGTTTATTACCACAAATCCTATATTAAACATGAAGATAACGCGTATGAAAACATGTTGTATTTGAGCGTTATCAAGTACTTTTCACAAACAAAGAGTAATCTTGCTTAGATTGAACATAACCAAGGCTGGTTAAGTATGTTATCAACTCTTGATTCCTTTGCCTTGAAGCTTGTTTAAGACCACAAAGTGGCATAGTGAGCTTACAAACTTGATTAGGAGCAGCCTTGTTATAGCCGTCAAGAGGTAACATATAGATTTCTTTATCAGTGTACCCATGAAACTGGTGAAAAGGCATGCTTATAATCTTATCCTTCTTTCTGGTTGATGTCTTGACCACTACCATAGCCTTCAACATCTCAATGGTAGCACCAGCCTTGCAGTTTATATTGTATACACATTTTAAGGTTATAGGCTTGTGACCAGCTGGAAGGGTAGTGAGTTTCCATTTATTGTTCTTCTTAAGTGCTTCAAGTTGCTTAGTGCCTCTACCAAAAGGTGGATATTGAGGTTGTGTAGAACAAAAAGCAGCAACACCACTTGTAGGCTCAGGTGTAACAAAATACTTTAGATATACTGGTCTTGTTGAGGCTCTAGTGGACTTTCTTAAGGGCATAGAAGGATTAATGTGAACTGGTGGAAAATGTAATTAGGATCTTGATCATGTTCTGTAACATTTGGTGTGTTTAGGTTTAGAACATGGGATACCAGATCAGTTAAGTGAGTGTTTGGGTTAATAGTTGTGGGTTGTTTATGTGAGAGTAAAGGTTATTCATGAGTTACATGATCTTTAAAACAAGAAAATTCGCTGAAGGAAGACTTTGTATGAACCTTAATTGCATACGTGAAGGGAAAAACATCCTCTTTAAAGATCACATCCCTACTTAGAAAACATTCATGTGTCTCTAGATTATACAACCGATACTCCTTTTTATTAGAAGGATAACCAATTAACACACTCTTAAGGCCTCTATCTTGAAACTTGTCTTTATGAGGTTTCGTCACAGCTGCATCACATAAATACCCGATAATTATAAGATGACTAAAATCTGGTGCATCCCCAAACAATACTTCAAAATGAGATTTCTACTACAATTTCTTTACTGGCATTTTGTTTACCATATAAGTAGTTACTAAAACACATTCACCCCTAAAACTTAACTGGAAAATTAGCATGATGGATCTAGCAATATCAAGCAAATGTATGTGCTTTCTTTTCACAACTCCATTTTGCTATGAAGTATATGTTATAGATCTTTGATGAAGAATACTCTTTTCCATAAAACAAAGCTCCACAGTTTTTATTGATTACCTCAATACCATCATCATTTCTCACAAACTTATGTTTTGCCAAAAAATTATTATCAACATGCTAAAAATATACAATCAAATCATATATTTGATCTATATTGTGAAGTAAGAAAGTCAATGTAGCTTTATTCTATCATCCACAAAGATAAAGAAATAATGTGCTCCATTCAAAGCTAGATATTTATAAGCCCCCCATATGTAACAACTTGGGTTTTCGTGTCTTATTATTATAATAGAGACATGCTTAATTGTAACCATTTGACCTATTATCGGTTTGTGCCGGTTATGAATGCATATTGATTGTCGAGAATATACGTATCCACCCTTGCATAAGTCACGTTGTTGAATATTCGTGTTATTATACCCACGTTATTAAGTTCACACGTCTATGTTTAGTTAACCTCATATCATTTTGTTAAACCCTTTGTTGGGACGATGTTATGTTATTAACCCTTGTTGGGCCGAGTACTAAATTTTTAGTTCCATTGGGCCTTGAAAGCCCATTAGTTGTCCACTTAACTTGCTGTTTGGACCGAACCTTGAATGATAGTAACACAAACAGTTTACAAACTCTACAAGGACTTGTATTGATAAAACACAATGTAGTAAAAAGATGTGATTTCAAAATCTGGTTAAACTAAGTCAAAACCTGGATAACATATTCTATTTCCCACTCACAGCATGTGTCCAACACACATGTCGAGTTTACCAAAACTGGGTATATCATAAGACCTCCAATTCCAGAAGTGAGTTTACCCTATGCCATAGTTACAAGAATAAATAAACTGTCCATAATCACAGTCCTTAACACCAAAAGAAACACATCACAACAAATCTAAGCTTGAACAAGATCCTTGAGCATTCCAGCTGAGCCACACACCAACTGTCCATCCGAATCCTACAAGCCGAAACCAAAAGCTTTTCTTGTGAGTCCTTCGTATCCTTCTTTTTTTTCCTTCATACATGTCACGTAGAGTGCTTGACAAATGACCCTAGGAAAACAAATGTACATGTGTTAGAAATTATAGCCGAACCATTTTATCTTTGGAAAGAAACTAGTGTGAAAACCTAATGTAATAGTCACTAGCACCACTGAAGAAACAAGAACCCCAACCGAATACAAATGATACATATCCGCCAAACCCTAAATCAACCAACTTATAATCGAAACTGAGAAATTATACTATTTTCTTTGCTATATATCCATTAGAACCCGAATTAAAATACATATACACAAAACCCCCCAACTTTGACAAACCTTAATTTTTACAAATTGATTAAAAATCCAATTAAACATCATCTACACTCGGATTAACCAATTAATTAGATTAAAAATGAAGTATGAACAAATCCCCAATTCGACCGAAACCCTAATTTTTACAAATCGATTTAATTGATGAAATTAATCAGTCTATATGAAAGAAAACATTAATTATGTATGTTTAAACCTGAGATTTATCAAAACCCCCAAAATATACGAAACCCTAATTTTAATTAAGTCTATCGAATGACACATGAAACATGAAATACAGTATCAAGAACTCACGAACCAACTGATACGTTCTTTAGTCATTTTTCTTCATCACTTGTTCATCTTTTGTCATGTTCACCACGGTTTCTCCAAGATTAGTCCCGAGTCTACTGACATCGACGGTAGGTACCCAAGGTCGTAAGTAGGGTCTCCAGAGTATCTGCATTCGAATGTAAGCTATCCAGCCTCTCGACCTTTATATTATGGTGTGTCGTCGAGATATTTTTTGTTCGGTGCATTCACAACTACTTCAAATGCTAACAAACTAGCTTTTACACCGAGTCTCGGTCGCACTAAACAAAACAACACAATAAGCAAAACAACCTAATACCAATTCTGTCCAACATGTAATATACAGTTCTGTCCATCTGACAGTTTAAAACAACAAAATCCGAACCTGATTCATCTAATTGAGGAAAGAATCCAACGTTTTAAAACAAGTAAACCTTTTATTTTCGAAAGATTGATCAAGAAAACACAAGAAAACGTTTTATTAAAACTAAAGGGATTCAAAACTTATCTTTTGAAGAATCATTACTAGATAATACAAAAACAACACCAAGAATCGAACCAAATACGTGTGGGGATGGAACCCATGGCAAACGGATCATAATCGAATCAAGAACACTTTTATTTGATGTTTATGAATCGGATTTATATTTATTTTGGACTAATTTTGGTGGAAAGATGATAAAATTTGAACAAAGTGATAAACAGAGAGAGAGAAGGTTAGGATGGGGCGGTGGGAGACGTTTTGTGTGTGTGTACCGTGTGTTTATGAGAAACAGAGAGACAGAGAAATTAATATACTTGCCCCCTGTTTTCTTATTTGTGTCGCCATAACTTTGGGTTGGGTTGAGTCAAACGGGCCATGGGCAAAGCCCATGAGTATACTTATAACTTTGGGTTGTCCGATTTTGGACTTGGGCTATGTAAGCCCAACACGGAATTGTACTGTTATTTTGTTAAACAAAAGCCCGTTAATAACCGTGTAATATTTCCGTGTTCTTCGTAAATAAAATGTAATGTCAAGCACACCTAGGTTATCATGCATTTTATTTATAAACTTCTAGTTTTGTAACACGATCAATATACTTAACTAGGTCGTGGATAACGTGGTCGTATTCTCGAGCTCCTTTGCATTTTCATCCATTTGCTTGATTCACGAAGTGAGTTTATAGCCCCACTTTTAATTGCTTTTAAACTATTTGGGGTGAGAACATTGCTTGTTTTTACGGATGAACATAATTACCTTAAAACTCATACGTGCCTACATGATGTCTAAGTAGCGATACTCCTAGATGCTTTAGCCCACTATCATGAACCGTTAATTACTTTGTGTAAGCGCAAATGTTATGAATAGATCTATTGGGATTGGCCTCTCTATCTAGTGTTGGTTGTGTGACCAAATTAGATACAATTACATTTGAGGTGTTACGAATACTTTGGGGTAGTATTTGCTTGGGCTCTTTTATACAAACTTGTTGGTACGGTTAACGCATCGCTGTCATGAGCTTAGACGTAGAATATCATGAACGTATGCTATTTGATGATAATCTTGTATTTGTTATAAGATTATTTGTCGGTTGCCTAGCTATAATCTTATGGTTCTTCACACTAGTTATACTTAAACCTATAAACTCACCAACCTTTTTGTTGACGTTTTAGCAATGTTTTTTCTCAGGTGTCAAGGCGGAGGAGTGACGTGGTTGTGCTATGGAGTTAATAAAAATTATCATGATTTAACTTTGAGACTTGATTTTGATGTATAACATTTGGAAACTTGATTTATGTTGTCATGGTGTGTAAAACAATTTTCTTTGGATAAATTTCTATCTTTATGTTTTATGAATAAAAAATGACTTTTCTTAGTTATTCTTGTATCTATGTCTCTTGGTTGTCATGATAGTCACATCCTCGTGTAATTGTACACGTGGGACAAATTGAGGGTGTGACTAATTGGTATCAGAGACATGGTTATAGAGAACTAGGTTACTTTTATAAAAATCATTTTTACAAAGGTTTTGGTCAAAAACAAAATTTTGGAAAAAGAGTAACACTAGACTATAACTACCTCTCCATCTCCATAGACCACTTCACTTCACGTCTTCGACACAAGTAAGTTGTAAGTTAATATTACGTTATAATACCTCGTTACATTTATTACCACACTATTACATCGTTACAAGTACTAAATGACGTAATTTATAACTCTATGCTAAATGGTTTGTGCCATGCTATATGAACGCAAAATCGATTTTATTTTGACGCAACTTGAAACGCTATGCTTAATAGTTTGTGTCATGCTATACGAATGCAAAATTGAATTTTAATTCGACGCTACTTGAAACTCTATGCTTAATGGTTTGTGCCACGCTATACGAATACAAAATTGAATTTTAATTCGATGCTACTTGAAACTCTATGCTTAATAGTTTGTGCCATGCTATATGAATGCAAAATTGAATTTTATTTCGACACTACTTGAAAATCTATGCTTAATGGTTTGTGCCATGCTATATGAATACAAAATTGAATTTTATTTCGACACTACTAGAAACACTATGCTAAATGGTTTGTGCCATGTTACGTGAATGCAAAATTGATACTATTTCGACATTACTTAAAAACCCTACGCTAAATGGTTTATGTTATGCTATGCGAATACAATATTGATCTTGTAACAACATGTCTTGAAAATTTTGTGCTAAATGGTGCGTGCCATGACAAACTAAAGTTACAACATATTGCAAAATTGATTTATTCTTACACATGCCTTTCTTAATTTGGCAGTGACATGTCTACCTCGCCCGAAGATTCGTTGTACCTCGTGAGTTCATCCACGGATGGAGCACGACGCGAGTCCTCCACTAGTGGTGCCTCACCTTTGTCATCTACTCGAGGAGAGCCGAGTGCTCGTGAACCTACTCGCTCCTCACCACCACCACTCATTTGCTACACAAGACGTGGCAAGGCACCGATGATTCCTCCCTCCACCTCCTCGTCTCATGCACCAAGGGCCGCTCACCAACACCGTACCGCGAGGATGTCCGTGAGGTCCTCTATGTTCGGGAAGAGATTAGCCACAAGACACTTGGACCCCACCCGCACGATCTGCAAGTCTACAAAGCCACCATCTGTGAGAGTGCCTCCTAGGCACGATGCCCCCTTCTCGACCTACCATGCCCATTCCACCCCACCTTGCGGCCTTAATGGAGCCGAATGCTCCGTAGCCGTCGAGGCACGTGGGATGCCCCCTCACCGTTTTACGAGACTTGCTACCTTGCGAAGCAAGGTGACCCATGTGCTTCACAACATGGGTGAACTATCTTACGAGTCTTTGGTGAGACTCGAGGCTTGCTATGAGGCGGTTATCTCGGACTTAGGTAGGAATGCCCCACCTCCACCTGACCGTTACGCGAGACTTGCTAGGAGAATTGAGTACCAACACTATGAGGTTGGAGCATTGCGTACCCTTTTTCATAGGGCTTTGATCGACATGTCCGAGAGGATAGCCGCTCTCGAGCATCGTTTCTACTAGGGTTATAATTAGTTTCTTATGTGAACCTTATTCCAAAATTTCCTTTTTTTCATGTGATTGTAATCCTTAAAACTCCTAAGACTATGTGGTGATTTCTTTGTACTCCTTTTTTATCATGGAATGAACTATTTTGTGCACTACATAACTTGTTGATTATCACGTCATTGGTTGCTATATTGTGTTTTGTGACATACTTGTACCCTCTAGCCATGAACTTATGATACTAACCTTACCATGAACTTTGTTACGGTTATAGGACTATGGCACCTAAAACCCGCAAGAATAGAGTCGACCCGACTCCGGCCGCACCCATCACTATCGACCTATCGGTGTTGAGCTAAATGATATCCGATGGAGTTTCCGCCGCCCTTGCCGCCAACGAGACTAATCCAAGCACGCAAGAAGAAACGAATCAAGTGCCAACTCCGATACCCCCTACTCGTGCATGCTCATACAAGGAATTTCGCTCATGCTTCACTAGCACTTTTAATGGCACCGAAGGCGCCGTCGCCCTTGCATGATGGATTGAGAGACTTGAATCTCTATTTAGTGTGAGCAATGTCACCGAAGGTGACAAAGTGAAGTTTAGCTCTAGCACCTTGATTGATGGTGCATTGACTTGGTGGAATATTCAAGTGAAAGTCGTAGGTTTGGAAGCGGCCAATGCTACTCCTTGGGCTCATTTCAAAGGAATGCTTCTCAAAAAGTATTGCCCTAGGAATGAAATGAAAAGATTGGAAGCCGAGTTGTGGAACCTTCGTGTACATGGAGTTAACTTGATGGCTTACACTCAACGATTCCAAGAGTTGAGATTGATGTGTCGCGAAATGATACCAAATGAGACACGAGCCGTGCAAAGATTCATCGTCGGATTACCACCTTCAATCCGAGGAGACGTAATCTCTTAAAAACCCAATGATTTGAACGAAGCCATTAAAATGGCGGATGGTTTAATGGACTCCGTCACCTTGGGAAATGGTGATAATAAACGGAAATGGGAAGGGAACCATGGCCCAAATCATGGTGACCACCCTAAAAAACGTCAAGATGTGGTAAAAGTGTTCAGTGTGAACGGTGGGTCCGGTTACCAAGGAAAACTATCGTTTTGTGGTAAGTGTGGCAAACACCACAATGGTGCATGTGGAGGCACGTGTCACAATTGTGGGAAACCTGGTCAGTTCGCCAAGGATTGTCGTAGTGCGCCAAAGCCCACGAACCAACAGACTCCTATCACTCCAAATGCTCAATATGCGGATGTCACTTGCTATGGTTGTGGCGATAAAGGTCACTTTAATAATAGGTGTCCTAAAGCTACCACTCAAGGCTGAGGAAACCAAATCTGAGGCAACAACAACAACAACAACAGCCAAGCTCGTCGACAACCTCGTCAGAATCATGGAAATCTGAATGGTCGAAACAATGGGAATCAAACGGGAGCACCGGGACGTGTGTACGCTTTATGTGCCGAAGCGGCTATCCAAGACAACAACGTGGTCACTGGTACGTTCCTTATCAATAACATCTATGCTTCCGTATTATTTGATTTCGGTGCCGATAGAAGTTTTACATCCAATGCCTTTAGTAAACTATTGAATGTGAACCCCACCCCGTTAGATGTCGACTATAATGTGGAATTAGCCGATGGTAAATCGATCACTACAAACACCGTACTTAAAGGTTGCACCCTAAGCCTCCAAAATATTCCTTTCATCATCGACCTTTTACCTATCGAACTTGGAAGGTTTGACGTTATCGTTGGTATGGATTGGCTATCCAAGTACCATGCGGAGATAATTTGCCACGAAAACAAGTTCGTATTCCCTACGGAATCCGAACCTTAACCGTCCTCCGTGAAAAGAACAGTGCGAAAAGCTGGGCTAGTTTAAATGTCATCTCATGTACTAAAACTCAAAAGTACATCGAAGAAGGTCGTCCTATTTTCCTTATTCAAGTTACTAGTAAAAACGAAGCCGAACCGAAGGAGAAGAAAATTGAAGACGTTCCAATTGTTTGTGATTTTCCCGAAGTCTTTCCCGAAGACTTACCCGGATTACCTCCTCTTCGTCAAATAGAATTTCACATCGAACTAACTCCCGGAGCCGCACCCGTTGTAAGAGCACCTTATCGACTAGCGCCCACCGAAATGAAGGAATTAGCCGATCAACTAAAAGAGCTTACCGACAAAGGATTCATAAGACCGAGTTCCTCACCTTGGGGAGCCCCAGATTTATTTGGGAAAAAGAAACACGGATCGTTCCACATGTGCATCGATTATCGCGAATTGAACAAACTCACAATAAAGAATCGTTACCCTTTACCAAGGATCGATGATTTGTTTGATCAACTTCAAGGTTCGAGCATTTATTAAAAGATTGACCTTAGGTCGGGTTATCATCAACTTAGAGTTCGAGAAAAGACATTTCCAAGACGGCGTTTCGAACCCGATACGGTCACTTTGAATTCCAAGTCATGCCATTTGGGTTAACCAATGCACCCGCGGTATTCATGGACCTTATGAACCGCGTGTGTAAACCTTATTTGGACAAGTTCGTGATCGTGTTTAAAACGATACCCTTATCAACTCTCGTAATAAGGAAGAACACGAGGAACACCTAAAGAAAATTTTGGAATTGTTGAAACAAGAACAATTATACACCAAATTTTCAAAGTGTGAATTTTGGATTCACACGGTACAATTCCTTGGACACGTGATCGATAGTAGTGCTATCCACGTGGATCTTGCTAATATCGAAGCGGTAAAGGATTGGGCGACTCCTACGACTCTGATGAGACTGCAATTATACATAGTCTTATCGTCCAAATGGGGCTAAAAACGCTTAAAATATCATTAAAATACCCAAATATATGCTTGTGTTTGTTCATTGTGTATTTTAGGTAGGTATATCGTGAAATCAACAAAAGATCATAAGAATGAAGCAAAAACGAACACGGAAAACGAAGCCGCACAAAGAACCGGGCTCGAATGTTGATTTTCCTTTGAAGTCCTTGAAGTTTAAAGATTTGGCAAGAATGGTCCCTCTACTTTGAAGACTTGTCATTTTAAACCCTTGTAAAACTCAAAAATTACTTATGGGTCTCTAAAATGATGATATTGTACATGATCAACCCTTGAAGAATGCAAATATTGCATAAAAAGCCCTTGGAATATTTTTGCCAAAAGTTTGGTGGCCAAATTAAGAAGATGGAAACTTAATTAACAAAGGGTTTGTGATATGGTTGTTTAAAACTTCATTTGACAAGGACTAGGGATTACAAGGGCCATTCATGGCTGACAATAATACTTCAACCAACCAACCAATACCTTACACGTCACCCCACTTCCCAAATTAACCAATCATACCCCTCCATTCGCCCACGTCACTATCCACTATCAAAACTATAATTGATTTCTTAATCAGTTATTAGTTTTTGGTGGTAAACATGTTTTTAAACCAAAAAAGGGATTAATCACCACTGTTTAACTATCTTCATAATCCTAGAACCCTAAATCCCTAAGTCAGTCAAAACAAGGGGGTTTGCCCTAATTACTTCCAGATTACTAATTCATCATAACCTCACCTAAACCCAACCTCAATATCCTTCACCACACTACCCATGTGAGCAGTAGGCACCTCCCCTGCTGCGTCATTTTCATCCCCAAAACCAAAAATCGACAAGATGGACGTTTAAGATGCTACTCCTTGTCCCCCACTCAAAATGAACGCCCCAGATCAAGAAACACAGCTGGCTATCACTCTCAAGTCACATGTGTCTGTTTTTAACCAAGATTCTTCAAAGGGCAAGACTGGAAATCAGCAATTAGGGTTTAGTGTTTTGTATTATTTTATTCAAAGTTCTAGTATATTCTGTTTAGTAGTATAAAAGGGGTGGCATGTGCCCCTTTTTAGTTTGTTCTAGTTTTTGTAAAGTTTAAGTCTATTAATGAAAATGAAACATTTACTCTTTTGCAAAATCTAAGTTCCATTTTTACTGCTTATTTAGTTAAATTTTCATTTTATGCAAATTAGTTTAAAGGTTTCAAAAGTTTTTATTTTACAAATGTTTTCAGAAAATTCAGATTTCTTGAAGTTTTTTTACCCAGAAACTTGAATCACTATACAAGTGGAAGTGAAAGTGGAAACTTGTATAGTGACTTAAAATATTTGTTTTGATTTGTTGTTAGTTGGAAGTTCAAGATTTGCAAGTGTATCACAAGATTTTGTGAAAAATCAGTTTTCAAAAGATTTGGGTTATTTTATGTGTTCTAATCTTACTGTAGCAAAGCCACAAGCTTTAAGCTTATGGTCTTTCACTACTTGAAGTTTGCTCTTTGTTTAGTGGTGCTTGTGCATGAGTGAAAGATCAACAAGACTCCATCTCATTTCATTTCATCACTTTTTCATTGAAGACATTTAGACCTTGGGTCCCTTGTGGATTCCACCAACAGGCTCTCTCTACACGTTTTCCATTAGATCTCAGAAGCCTAAGAAGACCATTGGAAGGCCTCAGCCTAAGGTAACAAGGGCTTGAACCCCAATTGGAAGTTTTCTTGTTGTTTTAGGAGATTTATGTGGAACTTGTGTGAAACCTGTTTACTTGTTAGTTTAAGAGTTTGTTTATACTTATTTGCTAATGATATGCATGTTAGAGTAGGATTATGTCAGTTTGGTGATTGATTTGATGATAATTCTTTGTTAAATTTTGATATTTAGTTATTAAGGGGTGTTTGGGTAAAAGGTTCAAAGAACAGTGGGTAACAACACATGCTCTACCTTTAGGTCACACATCTTTATTTCGCTTAGTATAATGTAATTTTGATGTTAGTTTATAGGTTGTAGTGTAGAAAATGTAAGTTTGCATATTAGTAATCTTGGACTAAAAATTGGTAGAAACATACAGTGAGCTTTTATGCTTTTGATTTTGAGGTTTAATTGTTTAAATACTTGGTGTATTCTTAGTTTAGTGGGAAATTTAGGACTATATGCTTTTAGTTTTCAAATTGGTAGTCTTTTGTTGCTTGTAGAAGCTTACCAAAATTCATTCTCGTGCCATTTGCATCAACTAGTAACCATCTGCTATCAAGTTCATAACAGTGGTTCCATTAGCTTAAAATATTGAGTTTGGCGCTTTGATTCCTAGTGCACAATAGATGTAGGTTTGTTGTAGGTCTAAACTGTTACTTGTTTAGTTTAATTGTAGAATTTGGTAGGCTAGAAGTCACTCTCTACCCACATCACATTAGCTTTTTCTCCAATTTTTCTCTTTTTCTTATTTGATTCGTGGTTAAAGTGTGTTGATTTGTGTTATTTGTTGTTGTTATTATGTTTATCTTGACTCCCCACAAGTCAATGCTTGTGGGGGTGCCTCTTGTGCCCAAAAACGCCAACATAACAATTTTAATCATTTAATTAGTTTAAATTGTTTTTAATTCATAAAAAAATATTAAAAAGCCAAAAAAATATAATTCTTTTTTTCAAAATTTTCTTTTATCATTTAGGATTTAGGAAAATTATATTTTTATTTTTAGGTTTTAAATTTGGTCATTTTCTTAAATATCGCGTTTGTACTTTCGTTATTTAATTTATTTTGCTTAGTTTAATTTTAGGCGTCTCCGTTTTTTTTAATTTTCCTTTTTAGTTTAATAAGTTTATTTTTAGTTAAGTTTTCAAAAATTTAAATTTTATAAACTTTCGTCATTTTCTTGTTTCGCGCTTATCGTGTATTCGTCGTAGTTTAATATTAGCGTAACTCGTCTTTTAATTTTCTCTTTCTAAACCAAAAACGACACTAATCCAAACGTTGATTTTATATAATTGGCACTCAAACACATACACCTCCTTCGAGAATGAACCCGCATTTATTTGATTCGTCGGTTTTCCTAAATCGTCGAGTTTAATACTTGACCATTATACGTTGTTTTCCTAAACACGTATTTTTACTACTTTCATTTTGGCGCCGCTGCCGGGGAGGTGTGTTTGTGTTAGCCATTATACATATCGTGTTTGTGTGATTAGTGCGTTTTTTATTTTCAACTTTTGGAAAGCGTAAATATCGTAGGTACTCATTTATGTTATTTTTCTCTACTATATTAAAATATCCAAATAAATCGTGTTTAATTTTCTTAAATTAAACACAAAACAATCATTTACTATATTGTAGATATCCTATTATCGTTTTCGTTTTTCTTGTGAATATATTACTATATTGTACTTACGTAGAACAATAAATATACAAGTACTCCAAAAGCGTGAAAACGCAACCTTGATTCGGGATTTCATCACTCGATCATTGTATTCGAATCTAAAGCAAAAGTTTAAAGGAAAAATAGATAAATACTTTCGTGAGGCTTAATTTCAATTAACACAAACTATAAGGTGGGTATAAGGCGGTTGTATTTCATGACCTAAAGGAAAAAGGCTCTTAAGTGCTTAGCGTCGCCTCGTTTCCTCCGCTTGCTTGTGCGTGTTTTGAGAAAGAGGGCTAATCGAGGGTTTGCCGCCCAAGTATTATCTACGTATCATATATATTTGCTTGTTTTCAAGATTAAACCCTCTTGAACGTTTTTGTGTTGCACCAACGTTCTAAAGTCATCGAAGGCGTTCACTCCACGTGATCGTTTTCATTCTTTGAGACTCCTTTAATCTAGAAATCGATTCGAGGAGAGATTTTTAGATTTGAGTCTACGTAATACGACAAAAATCCAAAAAAATGAAAAAAAATCAAAAACCAAAAAAATTGAAAAATTAAAAAAACCGCAAAAGAATCTTCTTTGCTACCCCCCATTCTACGCTTAGTGCATGCGCACTCGATCGAAGGATTATTCTAATTCTAGCGACGCTTCGAATCGACGCAATCGTAATCGAAGAAATCGACGACGTAGACGAGATTTAGAAACCGACGTTCCTAATATCGTTGTTGAAGAGACCGTAGACGAGACAGCCGACAATCGTTCGATGATGGAATTGCTCTAAGCGCCCACCGAGGGTTATGGAGACGCGATCGTAATTCCGGCTATCGAAGCGGAGAATTTTGAGATTAAGAGTGGAATGCTTTCGTTAATTCAAGCTACAAAGTTTCGAGGTCGTGAAGCCGATAATCCTCACGACCATATTCGGAATTTTGATCGTCTTCTGGCCACGAGCAAGTTTAAGAACGTCGACACCGATGCCGTCAAGCTTATGCTTTTTCCGTACTCGCTCGATGGTGCCGCCAAGGATTGGTACGAGAAAGAGCCACCTAATTCCATAATTACGTGGAAGGATCTCGTTTCCAAATTCGTTAATCATTTTTCCAACTGTCTAAGACGACGTTTTTCAAAAACGAAATTACGAGATCTGAGCAAAAATCGAATGAATCTTTTAGAGACGCGTGGGATCATTTTAAGGAATTGCTTAGGCAATGTCCTCACCATGGATTTTTCGAGTTGAACCAAATCGATACGTTTTACAATGATCTTAGTTTTCAAGAACAAGATTCGTTGAATTCCGCCGCCGGTGGCAACTTTTTGTGTAAGACCCCGAAAGACGCATTAATGATTATCGAGAATCGATCCAAGGTTTACCAACTCTGCAACGCACCGAGTGTTGCCAATTTCGCCAATGTTAGTAGTTCTAATCGCGACATTGAGAGGGTTGATGCGAAAGTCGACAAGGTAACGAATGTGTTCATGTCTTTTCTCGTTGAAATGCAAAAGAAAGACGCTCCCGCTACGATGAAAGCGGTTGAGACTTCGTGTACGTTTTGTGGTGGACCTCATAATTATTCCGAGTGTGCGGCTACGGATGGCCAAACGTCAAATGTGAGTGCATTAAACAACAATTTTCTAATCAAAATCAAAATAACGCCGGTCCATCGCAACAAGGCAATTATAACCAAGGCAACAATTTTAATCAAAACCGAAACAATTTTCAAGGAAATAATCAACAAGGAAAATTTTCGAATCAAAATCAAGGTTATAATCAAGGTCGTAATTTGAATTGGCAAAACCAAGATAGCAACAGCAATCAAGGAATCAATTTTTCAAGTGGGAATCAAAACAATTTTCAAAGAAGTAATCAAAACCAAGGGAACTTTAATTCAAATCAAAATAGTTCGTCAAACGATTTTCAAAATTACATGAGAACGAATGAGGCTAATATGAGACGATTAGAGGGAGAAATTGGTACTTTGAAAAACGATTTTTCTAATACTTTGAAACTTCAAAACACGAAGATTGAGCAAGGACAAATCGACATTGAAAAGATGTTTTCGGCTATTATGAACAAAGCCTCGGGTGCTTCATCGAGTTCGTTACCTAGTGACACCGTTGCAAATCCAAAGGAACAATGTAAAGCCACCTCGTCTCGTGGAAAAAGTCGTGTGATTACCCCTACCCTTGATGGATTTCGTGTTGTTCCTTCTTCTCAACCCTCGACTTCTAAGACGTCTTATTGTTCTAAAGTCGATGGGGTGAACTTGGCGACCAAGGAAAAGAGTGCACACCCTCGTGTACCTCAAATTCCATCCACGGTTCAAAAAGAGAGTTTTATCGACCTTACCAAAGTAACCCTTGAAGAAACTTGTGCATCAATCCTTCTTAAAAAACCCAAAAGGCATATGCCGAGAAAGGAAGAGGATCCGTGCCAATTTCTATTACCTTGTGATTTTTTCGAGATTGAGGGATGTTTAGCCATTTCCGATTTAGGTGCTAGCATCAATCTCATGCCTCATTCTCTTTGGAAATTAATGAGATTGCCTTCATTTACCCCCACGAACATGATAATCGAGCTTGAAAATTGTACACCATTAATACCAATTGGAATAGCCGAGGATGTCTATGTTAAAGTTGGGAAGTTTGTTTTTCCCGCGGATTTCGTCATATCCGATTATGAGTGTGACCCTAAATGTCCCATTATTTTAGGACGACCATTTTTATCGACGGCTCGAACCGTAATCGACGTTCACGAGGGGAGACTTATTATGAGATATGGGGAGGATAAAATGGACATTTTCACGAGTAAATCCCAAGTGTCTTATGATCATGAAAAAACCGAGGTTTCAAAACCTAATGTTTCAAATTCTAATGATTTCAAAATGTTTACTTTAGCGGAAACTATGAGGCTTAATGCATGTTTTGAAAGAATTAAGAAAAGCGGTTTTAAAGATGATGATTTTAATGATAAAGAATACGTGTACCTAATTCAAAAGGGTATGTGTAAATTTATGAATGAAAAATCACTTTGGGATGTATTCGATGAAACAAGTGAACGACTAATTCCGAAGGGCGACGTTAGTGCCATCACGACAATGACAAAAATAGACTCGTCTTCGCCACCTTCGAAGGACCACGTCTTTGAGGCTTCAACTTCTAACTCCATCGAAGTGCCTCCTTTTCTTAGCCCAACACCCGTTGAGGCTAAAGGTTTCATCGACATCGATCCTCTCGTTTTAGAAAAGTCACCTAAGCATAGTCATTCAACTTGTAAGACCATGGTTGCGAGTGCTCACATCGACTCTTTCATTGACGATGACGATGGCGATTTTGCCGAGATTGATCACGTACTTCAAAATCCACATGCCCTTTTTGAGGATTTTCCTAAAAAGACCTCTTCTCATGTGAAGTACGATGATTATGAGTTTGATCCCGAGATTGAGGAAATTATTGAACGAGAGCTAGCTCTTTTGCCTCCACTTCCACCTACAATTGAGGTCGATCTTTCCAAAATCGAGGATGAACTAAATAAGTTGGAACATCTTATTTTCGATGACAAACCAACTCATGTGACCACCCAAAACCTAATTCTCGAGGATTTACCTAATCAACACTCCTCAAATGAGAATTACGTTTACCACATTCATGATTATTTAACTTATCAACAATCCCCACAAATGAATGATGGTTTCATGCTTGGTCGTGATCTTTTCGAGAGAGTTTCTAAGATACTCAAAGAGGGTAATGACAAACCTTGGTTTGACAAGCCTATCATTGATGAGGAAATCGATGAGATCGACATTCATGAGGATGACGAGTATGTTGACCCCGAGGGGGCGGTGTTCTTTATTGATAAACGTTTTGAGAATTTATACAATCCACCACCCCCTAACCGCGACTTAGATGTGAGGATTTTTAGCGCGACTAATTTTGAATTTGACACGCCATATATTTTCGACATTATCAAATCGGGTTTTCATAAAGAGTTTTTAAACGATGAAAAAAAAAGATTTTAAAAATGTTTTAAAAGATTTTTCTACAAGTTTAACTCCGTCATCACCGTGTTTTATGAGTGCTACCACCTCGTATACTCCTTTTGACGACGGTTGGTGTGGATATAGTGTGGGAGAAGCCCCTAATGTTCCCTCACATTTCTCCACCGAGGACGAGATTTACGATCCCAGAATTGCTTGTAAAGGGAAATCTCGGTCTTCCACCGATGCAATAAATGGAAATATTATCTATTTGCTTGGTGTGAGTCTACCTCGAGTAGCTCATTATGTTGACTTACCCATTGCCCCACCCTTCTACTTCTTATCTCTTTTCTTTTACCCTTTGGGGTTTTGGCACTGTTGGAAATACGTTTTTCCCAATAAAGTCTCGGTCACATCTTAGTTAGCATAGATCACGAGATATAGAATATTTAGAACTTTGTAACTTGGAGCGACCTCCCTTAGGGGGAGATTGTTGGAAATACGTTTTTACGTATTTATGAAGGATCGGTCGCTCCAACGATATATTAATGTATTAGGCTCGTGATCCAGTTGTAAACAGTATAGCCCATATAGCCCACATGTAGGGTGGGCTATATATATCCCCTCCTAGCATGTTAGGAGGGGTGGTTCTTTCATTTACTCTCTTTTCATTTTTTAAATTTACTTTCTCTCTCTATCTTTCTTTCCTCTCATCTTTCTCTCTCTATACCCATCTTCTTCCTCCTCCTTCATCCACTCAATCAATAGATCTATTCATAGTTTACCAAATCCTAAGATTACGTAGACCTTCAATTGGTATCAAGAGCCATGATTAAATCTTAAGATTTGCGTTTTTTATCTATTGATTTGATTGAAAAATCTTTTCTTTCTAAAATCTTTTGTCTATTTCTTTTGGTGTTGAGTTTTTGATGTCACGTAGTTTTTAGTTCAACTTTTTAAAGCATCATTTTTTTTTATTTTTTTTTATAATCAGCTTTTTATCAATTTTAACAATCTTATAAAGTTTTAAATTTTATAAAGTTTTTCTATCAATTTTTTTAATTTTTTTTCTTCCTATCAGTATCAGTTTTATCAGTTTTAATTTTCTTTTTATTTAATTAGTTTTTATTTTATAAGTTTTTTATAATCAGTTTTTTTTATATAATCTATTTGCCCAATAATCCAATTTGTCCAATCAGTTTTTTCATATCAGTTTGTTTATAGTTTTTTCTGTTTTTCTTTTTTGGTCAAAACAGTCAAAAGTCTCAGGTTTTTGATCTTGTCATCAGTCTTTTTGATCCATTTCTGTTTCATTTTCTTGTTTTTCCGGATAAGCCACAAAGTTCAATTCTTTTCCGAGTCTACAGTTTTTCCGAGTGAAAGGTTTTCTGAGCAAGGAGTTAAATTATTCCGAATGAAACACTTCTTAAAAACATTCCGGATGAACCAAAGTTTAACTTATTCCGGATAGACAGCTTATTCCGGATAGACAGCTTATTTCGGATAGACAGCTTATTCCGGATGGACAGCTTATTCCGGATAGACAGTTTATTCCGGATAGACAGTTTATTCCGGATAGATCTGTTTATTCCGGATAGACCTGTTTATTCCGGATAGATGATTATTTCGGATAGACCAATTTATTCCGTATAAAGAAACTCAAAAAAAAAGGAAATTCAAACATAACGGGAAATAAGACTCGACAACAACATCTTTCACTCTCGACAGACCCACGGACTCAACACTCACATCATCCCAAAATACACTCGCAGACTCAAACAAACACCCTCGGACACACCTACACTGATTCGAACACCAAACACACCAGAATCATCACCCTCGACTCTCTCGACCAACAACCCTCGAACAAACCCACACCCGACTCGACTAAACCATTCTCAACGAGTCGAGACTCACACTCACCCAAATCACTCGACACACATATTTTGACTTAGACTCAAAAACATCTTTTACTCAAACAAACACCCTCGCTCAAAAACTCACCCACAAACAAAGACTCCCCAATTTTGAGCCTAGACTCGACCCTCATTCACACACCCTCGTAAACAGCCTCGAAAAGCAATCCAAAACACCACCTCGACTCATCAACATACTCGGAAACAAAAAGTTAAAATAACCTACCCGAGACCCTTTAAGCTAGGATCTTGAAGCCGAGTTTTCGATCTTGTCTTCTCGTTCGAAAAGGGAGTTAAAGGAGATAGATGGAGTTTGGGATTTGAGCAGATC
The DNA here is from genome assembly GCA_025667525.1 of Glebionis coronaria. NCBI lineage: Eukaryota > Viridiplantae > Streptophyta > Magnoliopsida > Asterales > Asteraceae > Glebionis > Glebionis coronaria. Next base: position 366,830,874 of record CM046880.1, on the reverse strand, counting down.
GGGATACATAGAAGTGGGGTTTTGAGCAGAATTAAGTTTGGGATTTGGTGAAAGGAGATAGATGAAGAGAGGGGGCTGAGGTAACAAGATGTGGATTTGAGAGAATTTTTGGGTTGAGGGAAGAAAAGAGACGGAAGAGTATTATTGTGTGAAAGAGAGAGCGACGAAGGACTTTTATTTGGTGTGTGAGAGAGAGACGAAGGGTTGACTAAAGTGATAAGGGTTGGGTTTTATACTTTTATTTAGTGTCAGGCGGAGGTTACAATGCTGATTTGAGTAATATATATTATTAATGGGCGGAGGAAACAAGGGGGATACACGTATTTGGTTGCCAAAGCCACGTTTTTGGCACAATTGAGTTTTTTTTAGCCACGATTGATTCACTGATTTTTCCTTTTTTACAATATTTAAAAGTTAATTTAGTTATAAACGTTTTTCAGTTTTTATACGTTTTTGAGCCACGATTGACTCACTAGTTTTTATACGTTTTCAAGTTAAGTTAATTTTATTTTATTTTATTATATTTTCATATTTTAAAGTTTTTTTAATTAAGTTAATTTTGTATAATTAGTTTTTGGTACATCGTATTGAGGCGAGTATTTAGAAACAACCACAGTGGTAAAATATTTAACGGGCCGATCATTATATTTACCGTAGCTTGGATTTATCTGTTGACGGCTTTATTTTTTGAGTGAGCCGACTTTGCTTTGATCTCCTGTTTATTTTATCAACATTTGAGCCAATAAAAATTGTTGAGCCGAGAAAAGAGTTACATCATCAATCGAGGATTATTATTTTTTAGATTTACTACGGATCTTTTGTTGGTGTTGTTATATCCACAATCATTTGTTATCGAATATTCAATGGATTCATTGGATTCAACATGTCAAAAGGGAGAAGTACATAAAATGCAAGACAAAGTTAGTGAAAATGGCATCACTTCATTTCAACTACTTCAGTCTCATCTTGTGACTCTTTCATGGATTCAAGGAGGGAGCAAATTTGTGACAATCTTTGGTCAAGAGCGTCATATATTCATGGAATCGATGTTCATCATTTTGACCCAACTCGCCGAGCAACTCAACCATGAAAACTTTAATCACTCTCCATCGGCACTTGCATATCATACTCTTGTGACACAACTCACGCCTTTCCTCCAATTCAATATCATCAAGTCTGAAAGTTCAGTGATTTGCCAATCATTTCTTTGAGATACACATACCGAGCTTCGAGTTTTCCGTGATACAATATTGAAACTCATGACATCGGTCTCGTCTTCGATTTATGAAAGATCTCGACTTCAGCAAATGTATGATAATGGAGTGCAAGAATCTATGATGAAGATGCAAGAGGAGAATGGTCATACGGTTGACAACTTGGAGCCTAACGATGGCAAGAGCACGGAATCGGAAGGACAACATGATACCAGTGGCACATCAGGGAATGTTCACGAGATCCTTCTTGATGACACCTTACCCGTTTATGACGAAGAGCCTGCAAACATGGTACAATGTAATGTTGTTTATGATGTATATGCTAATGATATGCCGCATATTGAGCATTCTGAACCTAATTATGACAAACATGGGATGGAAAAGAGTGATAGCAATACCACTTCTGATTCATCCGATGTAAGTCATAATGTGGGAGAGATTGTTCAGAATGCTATAGTACATCATGATAATTGTATTATAACTGCTTCATTGACTGCTTCCGATTCCAAGATTAGAGAGCTCGAAATGATTGTAGCTCAACAATCAAAAGATCTTGAGGATGCCAAACTTGAATTTTCTAAGAAAAGAAAAAATTTGAAACATACTTTGAAAAACTTGAAAAGTCAAACGTTGTTCTTGAAAGAAAATTGGATCAAAAAGTTTTAGATTCGAAAGCTGAAAAGGATAATCTTTTGAAACAAATTCAGTTACTAGAGTCTAAATGGGCATCCCAAGATAGATTGCTCAAAGAAAATGAAACGTTAAAGGCTCAAGTTCAGGAAAAGGTCTTTGCTATAGCTGCGTTGAAAACGAATTGAGGAAAACTAAAGGACCTAGTGTGGACACTAACCTTGAAAAACCATCAATCTTGGGGAAACCGCCTACAAATCAGTTCGTCATACAACCGATTGTCAGACAACCTACTGCATTTAGATCCGAGCGACCACATCCTCGGGACCGCGGTTTGCCTCCCAAGTTGATTTGTTTCATCTTTCTAGACCAGTCACTCCAGCAACTAGGCCCTATGTGACCAAAACAACTTTAGCAAGACCTAATAACATGATTGCCTCTAGTTTCCCTAAAAATTCCAAGACCACGTCTAGAACTAGTTCAAATGACGTTTGCCATAAATCTGGTCTTGGGTAAGCTAAGCAAAAGACACATGCAAGATATAGCAATGTCCAACCTAGTCAGATGCCTTCTAGATTACCTAACACTGCTAACCGTAGCATGTCCAATTCTAGGAGCATCAATAAATCATCTAGGGATTCTAGATCTTACTCGGACATTAAATATGCTACTTGTAAAACATGTAGAAAATGTGTCTTTACGGCAAATCATGACTCGTATGTCAAGAAATTACTTGATGAGGTGAACTCCCGTGCTAGAATTAAGTCCCAGTGGATAGCTAAAATCAAACCCTTTGGTAAAGTTTGGCGCCCCACTGGTAGAACTTTCACTCTTGTAGGAAATGAGTGCCCTTTAACTAGGATAGTCTCCGATTCTACTAAGACTACTAGGGAGGAAATTGATAAAGATGATACTTCACTTAAGCCTAAACTTAAGGTTTTCTATAAAAGGAAACGTTTTCCAGCTAAGACAAGTGAATCATCTACTCGGGTCGCCTCTGACACAAGTAAAGCCAACTGTGAACCCCCATGTGCTTCTATAATTAATATCGCTAACCCATTTCAAAGCATGCAAATTCCTAATGAGAATACAGGTACCAAAGTTGATGTTCCAAAAGAACGAAGCGGTCCAATCATTGTATACCGTTCGACAAAGGATACTCTCGGAGTTTGGTTGCTGAAAAAGCAGATATCGGAGAAACAAGTGTCTCAGGGGATTCATGGTTAAGCTTATCAAAGGTTCACATTCAAATCACAGTCTGTGCCCCGTGCTTCAAAGAAAGGAAAGTTTATCGCCGATGATAAACTTATCCTAAAAACGAGAAATTCATTTTTCTCGGGCATGAGCTTATATTAAAAACATTCCACGTTTTAAGCTCATGCACAATGGCTCATAGGCAAATCATAGTCTGTGACCCGTTCTTCAAAGAAAGGGAAGTTTATCTCGCAACGATAACTTACCCTCAAAACGAGAAATTAAATTTTCTCGGACACGAGCTTCCGTTAAAACTATTCAAAGGTTTTAAGCTCGTGTAAATGGCGTATAATCACATTACAGTTTATGCCCCGTTCTTCAAAGGCAGGAAAGTTTATCGCTGATGATAAACTTATCCTTACAACGAGAAATTAATTTTTCTCGGGCATGAGCTGATATCGAAAACATTCCAAGTGTTTAAGCTCATGCACAATGGTTCATTGTTAAATGTCAGACAATGACCCGAACTTCAAATAAAGGAAAGATTATCTTTTATGATAACTTATCCTCATAACGAGAAACTAAACCTTCTCGGTCATGAGCTTGTGTTAAAACATTCGAAGTTTTAAGCGCAGAAAGGAAAGTGTATCTTTTAAATAAGAGAACTTTTCCTCATAACGAGAAATTAACCTCTCTCGGTCATGAGCTTTCCGTTAAAACAGTCAAAGTTTTCAAGCTCATGAAAACGACTTCCAAGTAAATGTCGGCTTAGGACTCGTTCTTCAGATAAAAGGAAAGGTTATCGCCGATGGTAACTTATCCTTACAACGAGAAGATTACAACTTCTCGGACTTGAGCTTTCCTAAGATATTCCAAATCTTAAGCTCAAGTAATTGGTTTTCAAAACTTTGAACACAAATTTTTCAAGAATTTCTCAAAAGGTTTTTTCTAAATCTTTCAAAATTGTGTGTTCAAAAACGTTTTGATAAAAAGAGCATGTCTTCTGGAATCGATCATATTTACGAACCTAGAAATGTCATTCAATAATGACACGGGGTTGTAAATAAAGTTCGAGCAGAAGTTTAAAAGATTTAAAACATGCTCCATATGGTTTGCTATTATTTCTGATAGTAACCCGCTTTTGACATTGAAGTCAAGCATTTCACCGGAAAGCTTTGACTTCAGAATCCGAAGTTATCAACTCCACAATACGAAGTTTGGTGCAATTGATATCTACATACTAGACGATGCGACTACTCAAACGACGACTACAGCTCTTTAAGTAGAACACGGGTCAACAATTGATGGGGAGCAATTGTCAAGCGTTCAGATTATTCGATGCCGAAAGTGCCAATGTTCACAAGTTGGTGTCAAGACAACGATATCAAATTGTCCATGTGGTGTAAAGGAGAAGATAATTTCAGAAGTTACGAGGAAGACCAACATTCGTGAACAAGAACCATGTGCTTCTTTCATATGATGTTCTCCATCATTCAGGTCCAACCTCGTAAATTGCTAATCTTGTGAATACATCATCATATATGATCTTTGCACGTGATAAATACCTTACACTTGTGTTTAAAAGGTATTTAATTTACGTTTCAAGTACACCCTCATTAACTTGAGGGGGAGCTTGTGTAATTCATGAAGATAATTGGATTTGCATTTTTCTTCCCAAATTTTCTTAAAATGCTATTAAATCAATTGATATTAAAAACATCGATTGGGTTAATATTTTTAATATGGGGGAGAAAATGTGATTTAATATGGGAAATGATTAATCACAAATGGTTTGACTTAAGGTGTTAGCTCATCCCGACATGTGCGAAATGTTTTCGGATATCGTGACATATGTTACGGGGAAGCAAAATGGATTTGGATATTAAAATGGATTTCATGGTGACGTATACTTACCCACAACATCTTAATCCACGACGATGACGATTGTGGTGACATAAGGATGGTAGGATAGGTTAAAGTCCAATGACTCCACTAGAACCGGAGGAATCTTCCCAAGGACATTCCATAGCTAAAAATAGTAGTCCTTAGGAAAGATGGAGAAAGATTGTGAACGCAGCTGAATGCCGACCAAGTACTTAAGTTAGCACTGGAACAATCACAAGAAGGTACTAGTTATGACGTATTGGTAAGCATTGAAGGGGTTGAAGAATGAAAAAAAATTGTAAAGATAAAGGGTGTAAAGAAAGTAGCCCTCCTTACAACTTAGGCAGAAACCGGGTCAATTCATATGCTATTGAGATCATTCATGATTCTCGATATTGAAGATAGACATCATGGACCCAGTGATGCAAGGCACAACTCATCCCAGCTAACTCAGATATCTCTCAAAAGATATTTGTTTTAATCACACGGAGACAACACATTATCTATTGATTTATTCACTCCGAATAAATTGGTATTGAAAAGGTGGCACTCCTCTCCAGCCTCCGATCACTAAAATACAAAATGCACGATCGAGTCTAGAGCCATTTGAGATCATCATATATCTCATTAGGACACACTTTCATAATTCCTTGCTTCTTCACACACTGTGAAAAGTAAGAAAGTTCTTAAGAGTCCTACGCAAAATCTTCATGATCTTGCCTGAACATCCGAGTAATACGAAAGTATTTACAATGAAGATGGAAATCCTCCTTCTTGAGCGAACGTCAAAAAGCTCATGGTAGGTGCTTGTGCGATTCGTTATGAATCAAACTTGTGATAACTGGAAAGCAACAGTAGTTTAGATCTTAAATGAATTTAAACACGTTCCAGGCCTCTACACAATATCTTAGTGATCTTGCCAAAACATTCAGAGTAATACTATTAAGTATTTACAGTGACGAGTTGAAATCCTTCTAGTGTTAACATCAAACAGCAGTTGGTAGGTAACTCGCAAGATTCTATGTGAATCAAGCTAGTGACAACTGGAAAGCAACGATGGTGCGGTTCTTAACTGAACTTCACTTGTTCCATGAACATGAATTGACGGCTTCAAATCATGCGGATAATATTATCCAAATGATTCACTCTTTACGTTCGCAGTCAGCTTTGGACGGTCGAGTAAAGAGAACGAGTTTACCCGCGAAATCTTGTCAAGGAGGTTCTTTATTGAAACTACCTGCCACAAGTACGATATTTAATATCGTCCAACGGTCTTCACCGACCGGAGGTAAAATGCTACCGAATTAGAATGAAATGTTCAAGGCCATTTCATCCGTGTATATTGTTTGTTGCTAACTGTCTTATGCAGCGTAACAAGAAGGTGGCATTGCGGTGTACAATCCAGAAGAAGTCGTCACCACATGCTTATACTACATACAATTAGTACTTCAACAAATTCAAGAAAGTCTGAAGGTCAAGTCTTCCGCTGTATCAAACTCTGAAGCTTTCAAGAATTTAAAGGTATAAGTATGTGGAACATGAAGTCACGAAGAGGCGAATGTCACAAGTGACGAATGCACAAGGTCAAGGCAAGAAAACATGCTCAAGACTTAAGTCAAAGATCACATCAAGCATATTCACAAGAACAAGGTCGAAGACTCAAGCATAGATGCTAGGTTTAAGATTTTGTAAAAGGATGTGACCTCCCTTAGGGGGAGATTGTTGGAAATACGTTTTTCCCAATAAAGTCTCGGTCACATCTTAGTTAGCATAGATCACGAGATATAGAATATTTAGAACTTTGTAACTTTGAGCGACCTCCTTTAGGGGGAGATTGTTGGAAATACGTTTTTACGTATTTATAAAGGATCGGTCGCTCCAACGATATATTAATGTATTAGGCTCGTGATCCAGTTGTAAACAGTATAGCCCATATAGCCCACATGTAGGATGGGCTATATATATCCCCTCCTAGCATGTTAGGAGGGGTGGTTCTTTCATTTACTCTCTTTTCATTTTTTAAATTTACTTTCTCTCTCTATCTTTCTTTCCTCTCATCTTTCTCTCTCTATACCCATCTTCTTCCTCCTCCTTCATCCACTCAATCAATAGATCTATTCATAGTTTACCAAATCCTAAGATTACGTAGACCTTCAATTGGTATCAAGAGCCATGATTAAATCTTAAGATTTGTGTTTTTTATCTATTGATTTGATTGAAAAATCTTTTCTTTCTAAAATCTTTTGTCTATTTCTTTTGGTGTTGAGTTTTTGATGTCACGTAGTTTTTAGTTCAACTTTTTAAAGCATCATTTTTTTTATTTTTTTTATAATCAGCTTTTTATCAATTTTAACAATCTTATAAAGTTTTAAATTTTATAAAGTTTTTCTATCAATTTTTTTTAATTTTTTTCTTCCTATCAGTATCAGTTTTATCAGTTTTAATTTTCTTTTTATTTAATTAGTTTTTATTTTATAAGTTTTTTATAATCAGTTTTTTATATAATCTATTTGCCCAATAATCCAATTTGTCCAATCAGTTTTTTCATATCAGTTTGTTTATAGTTTTTTCTGTTTTTCTTTTTTGGTCAAAACAGTCAAAAGTCTCAGGTTTTTGATCTTGTCATCAGTCTTTTTTGATCCATTTCTGTTTCATTTTCTTGTTTTTCCGGATAAGCCACATAGTTCATTTCTTTTCCGAGTCTACAGTTTTTTCGAGTGAAAGGTTTTCTGAGCAAGGAGTTAAATTATTCCGAATGAAACACTTCTTAAAAACATTCCGGATGAACCAAAGTTTAACTTATTCCTGATAGACAGCTTATTCCGGATAGACAGCTTATTCCGGATAGACAGCTTATTCCGGATAGACAGCTTATTCCGGATAGACAGTTTATTCCGGATAGACAGTTTATTCCAGATAGATCTGTTTATTCCGGATAGACCTGTTTATTCCGGATAGATGATTATTCCGGATAGACCAATTTATTCCGGATAAAGAAACTCAAAAAAAGGAAATTCAAACATAACGGGAAATAAGACTCGACCACAACATCTTTCACTCTCGACAGACCCACGGACTCAACACTCACATCATCCCAAAATACACTCGCACACTCAAACAAACACCCTCGGACACACCTACACTGACTCGAACACCAAACACACCAGAATCATCACCCTCGACTCTCTCGACCAACAACCCTCGAACAAACCCACACCCGACTCGACTAAACCATTCTCAACGAGTCGAGACTCACACTCACCCAAATCACTCGACACACATATTTTGACTTAGACTCAAAAACATCTTTTACTCAAACAAACACCCTCGTTCAAAAACTCACCCACAAACAAAGACTCCCCAATTTTGAGCCTAGACTCGACCCTCATTCACACACCCTCGTAAACAGCCTCGAAAAGCAATCCAAAACACCACCTCGACTCATCAACATACTCGGAAACAAAAGTTAAAATAACCTACCCGAGACCCTTTAAGCTAGGATCTTGAAGCCGAGTTTTCGATCTTGTCTTCTCGTTCGAAAAGGGAGTTAAAGGAGATAGATGGAGTTTGGGATTTGAGCAGATCGGGATACATAGAAGTGGGGTTTTGAGCAGAATTAAGTTTGGGATTTGGTGAAAGGAGATAGATGAAGAGAGGGGGCTGAGGTAACAAGATGTGGATTTGAGAGAATTTTTGGGTTGAGGGAAGAAAAGAGACGGAAGTGTATTATTGTGTGAAAGAGAGAGCGACGAAGGACTTTTATTTGGTGTGTGAGAGAGACGAAGGGTTGACTAAAGTGATAAGGGTTGGGTTTTATACTTTTATTTAGTGTCAGGCGGAGGTTACAATGCTGATTTGAGTGATATATATTATTAATGGGCGGAGGAAACAAGGGGGATACACGTATTTGGTTGCCAAAGCCACGTTTTTGGCACAATTGAGTTTTTTTAGCCACGATTGATTCACTGATTTTCCTTTTTTACAATATTTAAAAGTTAATTTAGTTATAAACGTTTTTTAGTTTTTATACGTTTTTTAGCCACGATTGACTCACTAGTTTTTATACGTTTTCAAGTTAAGTTAATTTTATTTTATTTTATTATATTTTCATATTTTAAAGTTTTTTTAATTAAGTTAATTTTATATAATTAGTTTTTGGTACATCGTATTGAGGCGAGTATTTAGAAACAACCACAGTGGTAAAATATTTAACGGGCCGATCATTATATTTACCGTAGCTTGGATTTATCTGTTGACGGCTTTATTTTTTGAGTGAGCCGACTTTGCTTTGATCTCCTGTTTATTTTATCAACATTTGAGCCAATAAAAATTGTTGAGCCGAGAAAAGAGTTACATCATCAATCGAGGATTATTATTTTTTAGATTTACTACGGATCTTTTGTTGGTGTTGTTATATCCACAATCATTTGTTATCGAATATTCAATGGATTCATTCGATTCAACATGTCAAAAGGGAGAAGTACATAAAATGCAAGACAAAGTTAGTGAAAATGGCATCACTTCATTTCAACTACTTCAGTCTCATCTTGTGACTCTTTCATGGATTCAAGGAGGGAGCGAATTTGTGACATCTTTGGTCAAGAGCGTCATATATTCATGGAATCGATGTTCATCATTTTGACCCAACTCGCCGAGCAACTCAACCATGAAAACTTTAATCACTCTCCATCGGCACTTGCATATCAGACTCTTGTGACACAACTCACGCCTTTCCTCCAATTCAATATCATCAAGTCTGAAAGTTCAGTGATTTGCCAATCATTTCTTTGAGATACACATACCGAGCTTCGAGTTTTCCGTGATACAATATTGAAACTCATGACATCGGTCTCGTCTTCGATTTATGAAAGATATCGACTTCAGCAAATGTATGATAATGGAGTGCAAGAATCTATGATGAAGATGCAAGAGGAGAATGGTCATACGGTTGACAACTTGGAGCCTAACGATGGCAAGAGCACGGAATCGGAAGGACAACATGATACCAGTGGCACATCAGGGAATGTTCACGAGATCCTTCTTGATGACACCTTACCCGTTTATGACGAAGAGCCTGCAAACATGGTACAATGTAATGTTGTTTATGATGTATATGCTAATGATATGCCGCATATTGAGCATTCTGAACCTAATTATGACAAACATGGGATGGAAAAGAGTGATAGCAATACCACTTCTGATTCATCCGATGTAAGTCATAATGTGGGAGAGATTGTTCAGAATGCTATAGTACATCATGATAATTGTATTATAACTGCTTCATTGACTGCTTCCGATTCCAAGATTAGAGAGCTCGAAATGATTGTAGCTCAACAATCAAAAGATCTTGAGGATGCCAAACTTGAATTTTCTAAGAAAACGGACAAATTTGAAACATACTTTGAAAAACTTGAAAAGTCAAACGTTGTTCTTGAAAGAAAATTGGATCAAAAAGTTTTAGATTCGAAAGCTGAAAAGGATAATCTTTTGAAACAAATTCAGTTACTAGAGTCTAAATTGGCATCCCAAGATAGATTGCTCAAAGAAAATGAAACGTTAAAGGCTCAAGTTCAGGAAAAGGTCTTTGCTATAGCTGCGTTGAAAAACGAATTGAGGAAAACTAAAGGACCTAGTGTGGACACTAACCTTGAAAAACCATCAATCTTGGGGAAACCGCCTACAAATCAGTTCGTCATACAACCGATTGTCAGACAACCTACTGCATTTAGATCCGAGCGACCACATCCTCGGGACCGCGGTTTGCCTCCCAAGTTGATTTGTTTCATCTTTCTAGACCAGTCACTCCAGCAACTAGGCCCTATGTGACCAAAACAACTTTAGCAAGACCTAATAACATGATTGCCTCTAGTTTCCCTAAAATTTCCAAGACCACGTCTAGAACTAGTTCAAATGACGTTTGCCATAAATCTGGTCTTGGGTAAGCTAAGCAAAAGACACATGCAAGAGATAGCAATGTCCAACCTAGTCAGATGCCTTCTAGATTACCTAACACAGCTAACCGTAGCATGTCCAATTCTAGGAGCATCAATAAATCATCTAGGGATTCTAGATCTTACTCGGACATTAAATATGCTACTTGTAAAACATGTAAAAAATGTGTCTTTACGGCAAATCATGACTCGTATGTCAAGAAATTACTTGATGAGGTGAATTCCCGTGCTAGAATTAAGTCCCAGTGGATAGCTAAAATCAAACCCTTTGGTAAAGTTTGGCGCCCCACTGGTAGAACTTTCACTCTTGTAGGAAACGAGTGCCCTTTAACTAGGATAGTCTCCGATTCTACTAAGACTACTAGGGAGGAAATTGATAAAGATGATACTTCACTTAAGCCTAAACTTAAGGTTTTCTATAAAAGGAAACGTTTTCCAGCTAAGACAAGTGAATCATCTACTCAGGTCGCCTCTGACACAAGTAAAGCCAACTGTGAACCCCCACGTGCTTCTATAATTAATATCGCTAACCCATTTCAAAGCATGCAAATTCCTAATGAGAATACAGGTACCAAAGTTGATGTTCCAAAATAACGAAGCGGTCCAATCATTGTATACCGTTCAACAAAGGATACTCTCAGAGTTTGGTTGCTGAAAAAGCAGATATCGGAGAAACAACTGTCTCAGGGGATTCATGGTTAAGCTTATCAAAGGTTCACATTCAAATCACAGTCTGTGCCCCGTGCTTCAAAGAAAGGAAAGTTTATTTTCGATGATAAACTTATCCTAAAAACGAGAAATTCATTTTTCTCGGACATGAGCTTATATTAAAAACATTCCACGTTATAAGCTCATGCACAATGGCTCATAGGCAAATCATAGTCTGTGACCCGTTCTTCAAAGAAAGGGAAGTTTATCTCGCAACGATAACTTACCCTCAAAACGAGAAATTAAATTTTCTCGGACACGAGCTTCCGTTAAAACTATTCAAAGGTTTTAAGCTCGTGTAAATGGCGTATAATCACATTACAGTTTATGCCCCGTTCTTCAAAGGCAGGAAAGTTTATCGCTGATGATAAACTTATCCTTACAACGAGAAATTAATTTTTCTCGGGCATGAGCTGATATCGAAAACATTCCAAGTGTTTAAGCTCATGCACAATGGTTCATTGTTAAATGTCAGACAATGACCCAAACTTCAAATAAAGGAAAGATTATCTTTTATGATAACTTATCCTCATAACGAGAAACTAAACCTTCTCGGTCATGAGCTTGTGTTAAAACATTCGAAGTTTTAAGCTCAGAAAGGAAAGTGTATCTTTTAAATAAGAGAACTTTTCCTCATAACGAGAAATTAACCTCTCTCGGTCATGAGCTTTCCGTTAAAACAGTCAAAGTTTTCAAGCTCATGAAAACGACTTCTAAGTAAATGTCGGCTTAGGACTCGTTCTTCAGATAAAAGGAAAGGTTATCGCCGATGGTAACTTATCCTTACAACGAGAAGATTACAACTTCTCGGACTTGAGCTTTCCTAAGATATTCCAAATCTTAAGCTCAAGTAATTGGTTTTCAAAACTTTGAACACAATTTTTTCAAGAATTTCTCAAAAGGTTTTTTCTAAATCTTTCAAAATTGTGTGTTCAAAAACGTTTTGATAAAAAGAGCATGTCTTCTGGAATCGATAATATTTACGAACCTAAAAATGTCATTCAATAATGACACGGGGTTGTAAATAAAGTTCGAGCAGAAGTTTAAAAGATTTAAAACATGCTCCATATGGTTTGCTATTATTTCCGATAGTAACCCGCTTTTGACATTGAAGTCAAGCATTTCACCGGAAAGCTTTGACTTCAGAATCCGAAGTTATCAACTCCACAATACGAAGTTTGGTGCAATTGATATCTACATACTAGACGATGCGACTACTCAAACGACGACTACAGCTCTTTAAGTAGAACACGGGTCAACAATTGAGGGGGAGCATTGTCAAGCGTTCAGATTATTCAATGCCGAAAGTGCCAATGTTCACAAGTTGGTGTCAAGACAACGATATCAAATTGTCCATGTGGTGTAAAGGAGAAGATAATTTCAGAAGTTACGAGGAAGACCAACATTCGTGAACAAGAACCATGTGCTTCTTTCATATGATGTTCTCCATCATTCAGGTCCAACCTCGTAAATTGCTAATCTTGTGAATACATCATCATATATGATCTTTGCACGTGATAAATACCTTACACTTGTGTTTAAAAGGTATTTAATTTACGTTTCAAGTACACCCTCATTAATTTGAGGGGGAGCTTGTGTAATTCATGAAGATAATTGGATTTGCATTTTTCTTCCCAAATATTCTTAAAATGCTATTAAATCAATTGATATTAAAAACATCGATTGGGTTAATATTTTTAATATGGGGGAGAAAATGTGATTTAATATGGGAAATGATTAATCACAAATGGTTTGACTTAACGTGTTAGCTCATCCCGACATGTGCGAAATGTTTTCGGATATCGTGACATATGTTAAGGGGAAGCAAAATGGATTTGGATATTAAAATAGATTTCATGGTGACGTATACTTACCCACAACATCTTAATCCACGACGATGACGATTGTGGTGACATAAGGATGGTAGGATAGGTTAAAGTCCAATGATTCCACTAGAACCGGAGGAATCTTCCCAAGGACATTCCATAGCTAGAAATAGTAGTCCTTAGGAAAGATGGACAAAGATTGTGAACGCAGCTGAATGCCGACCAAGTACTTAAGTTAGCACTGGAACAATCACAAGAAGGTGCTAGTTATGACGTATTGGTAAGCATTGAAGGGGTTGAAGAATGAAAAAAAAATTGTAAAGATAAAGGGTGTAAAGAAAGTAGCCCTCCTTACAACTTAGGCAGAAATCGGATCAATTCATATGCTATTGAGATCATTCATGATTCTCGATATTGAAGATAGACATCATGGACCCAGTGATGCAAGGCACAACCCATCCCAGCTAACTCAGATATCTCTCAAAAGATATTTGTTTTAATCACACGGAGACAACACATTATCTATTGATTTATTCACTCCAAATAAATTGGTATTGAAAAGGTGGCACTCCTCTCCAGCCTCCGATCACTAAAATACAAAATGCACGATCGAGTCTAGAGCCATTTGAGATCATCATATATCTCATTAGGACACACTTTCATAATTCCTTGCTTCTTCACACACTGTGAAAAGTAAGAAAGTTTTTAAGAGTCCTACGCAAAATCTTCATGATCTTGCCTGAACATCCGAGTAATACGAAAGTATTTACAATGAAGATGGAAATCCTTCTTGAGCGAACGTCAAAAAGCTCATGGTAGGTGCTTGTGCGATTCTTTATGAATCAAACTTGTGATAACTGGAAAGCAACAGTGGTTTAATTCTTAAATGAATTTAAACACGTTCCAGGCCTCTACGCAATATCTTAGTGATCTTGCCAAAACATTCAGAGTAATACTATTAAGTATTTACAGTGACGAATGGAAATCCTTCTAGTGTTAACATCAAATAGCACTTGGTAGGTAACTCGCAAGATTCTATGTGAATCAAGCTAGTGACAACTGGAAAGCAACGATGGTGCGGTTCTTAATTAAACTTCACTTGTTCCATGAACATGAATTGACGGCTTCAAATCATGCGGATAATATTATCCAAATGATTCACTCTTTACGTTCGCAGTCAGCTTTGGACGGTCGAGTAAAGAGAACGGTGTTAGCCTCAAAATATTGAGCCAAACAAGAATGCTCGGTCATATGTTTATTATGTATCGTATTATAGAACGTTGTAATAGGTAGTGTATTAGTCGTGTTATACGGGCTTAACTTTAGGCTAAAGTTCATTAATAAGTAACTAAAGCCCAAAAGGAAAGACCGACCCAAACCATATAGTCCATAAAGAAGCCCGCATGTGGGTGGACTATATATACTACCCTCCTAGCATGTTAGGAGGGTTGGTGATTCATTTTTCTTCTTAATCTAATAGTTCACAAATTCACACACTTCTCTCTCTTTTCTCTCTCTAGTTTCTCTCTCTAAAACTCATCTCATTTCTACCTTTCTTTCTTTAAATTCGTGCTAGAATCATTACATATTAGGGACAACAAACGGGTTTACCCGCGAAATCTTGTCAAGGAGGTTCTTTATTGAAACTACCTGCCACAAGTACGATATTTAATATCGTCCAACGGTCTTCACCGACCAGAGGTAAAATGCTACCAAATTAGAATGAAATGTTCAAGGCCATTTCATCCGTGTATATTGTTTGTTGCTAACTGTCTTATGCAGCGTAACAAGAAGGTGGCATTGCGGTGTACAATCCAGAAGAAGTCGTCACCACATGCTTATACTACATACAATTAGTACTTCATCAAATTCAAGAAAGTCTGAAGGTCAAGTCTTCCGCTGTATCAAACTCTGAAGCTTTCAAGAATTTAAAGGTATAAGTATGTGGAACATGAAGTCACGAAGAGGCGAATGTCACAAGTGACGAATGCACAAGGTCAAGGCAAGAAAACATGCTCAAGACTTAAGTCAAAGATCACATCAAGCATATTCACAAGAACAAGGTCGAAGACTCAAGCATAGATGCTAGGTTTAAGATTTTGTAAAAGGATGTGACCTCCCTTATGGGGAGATTGTTGGAAATACGTTTTTCCCAATAAAGTCTCGGTCACATCTTAGTTAGCATAGATCACGAGATATAGAATATTTAGAACTTTGTAACTTGGAGCGACCTCCCTTAGGGGGAGATTGTTGGAAATACGTTTTTACGTATTTATGAAGGATCGGTCGCTCCAACGATATATTAATGTATTAGGCTCGTGATCCAGTTGTAAACAGTATAGCCCATATAGCCCACATGTAGGATGGGCTATATATATCCCCTCCTAGCATGTTAGGAGGGGTGGTTCTTTCATTTACTCTCTTTTCATTTTTTAAATTTACTTTCTCTCTCTATCTTTCTTTCCTCTCATCTTTCTCTCTCTATACCCATCTTCTTCCTCCTCCTTCATCCACTCAATCAATAGATCTATTCATAGTTTACCAAATCCTAAGATTACGTAGACCTTCAGGCACGTGTTGAAGTGGCGTTAGTTCGTTTATCCCATGAAAACGAGGACGCCATCTTCAATCCCGGTATTTTGCATCATCAAAGGACTTAGTCCTTAGTATCGGTTGCTTTTGGGCATTGTTTATCATGTAAGCCCCACCAAAAATGACCACACCATGAGTATCCCTAAATGATCACATTTATGGGGATTCGAGTCGAGCTTTTGACTCGGTTATCAAAAACAAGGTGCCTCGTGGGGGATTCTCATGCTTATCCTTGTAAATATTATCATTTTCTAATAGTGTAACGAGGGGACTTGTGCTCTTCCAACCTTTGTTCCGTGGTTGTTTGTGATTGTGATTCATTAGGTTCATCGTCATCATTGAAGCCTCTCGTGTTAGTTTTATAGATCACTCGAGCTTCGATCGTTGCCTTTGGAGATTCCGATATCCGATGATATCCTTTTATGTTCTAACGTTTATCTTATTAGCATAATTCAAAAACGGCTTTTAGGTTATTCGTTTTACCCTTTCCATGCTCGAGATTAAGCATTCGACTTCGTCTCTAGTATGGGGGTATTTTCACCCCTAGACTCGAAACATTGAGGACAATGTTTAGTTTTAGTATGGGGGTGAGTAGATACTTCACCTTGCTTACGTCATCACGCAATCTAATTTTCATCTTTTTGTTATCGTTTTATGCAAAATAAGGCTAAAAATGGCCAAATTTTAAAAATTTTCTTGTTTTTCATAAGTGTTTAAGACACGAATGTAGGTTTTCTAATGGTGAGAATAAGAGTAATTTTTTACTCGAACGTGCGTGTTGAGCATTTAGCTACGATTCCTTTACTTTTTAGGCTAAGTCTCTTAAATGCGGACGAGAAATGATAGAGTTATTTATAAGTCTCGTAATCTTTCACGATCTCATGTGTAGTAACTATTAGCTTATTCTCCCCACGTTTTTGTTTAAATAAATGCAATAAGTAAGGTCATACGATTTAAAAGGTTACTTAGCTTCTAGCCCAAGATCGTTTAAAAGTTGCTCGTGTTCGAATAGAGTTCATAGCCAAGGCATAATTTATTGAAGCAGGATGCGAAGATTAGAAAGTTCCAAAAAGGCCCTAACAAGGCATGAGGAACTCCATTTTGTTGCTAAAGATCCAAGATAATGTGAAGTATCATTATTCCAAAATCAATATGAAGGATCGAGACACACGACGAGAAGCAATATACTCCCCTAAAGATCATGGAGAAGTCTATCCAAAAAGACTCTAACAAGGTATGAGGATAAATATATCCAAGTCCGAAAAGGAGGCGGATCGTTGTATATCACAAATCCCAAATTACGATTGAAGAAAAATGATGAAGTCGTGGTCCAAAAACGTCAAGTGAAGAAATTCCATATATGAAGACCATTATTTCAAGAACGTCTTCCAAGATTTGAAGTTCGAAACACATGCCAAATATCGGTCCGAGAAAGGTCTCAAATCGTGAAACGAGTTATACCAAGATATGAACTTAAGGAGATTACGAGAAGCAGTTTTAAAAGATCGTGTCCTTTCGGCTAACTATCGATTAAATCGTGCTACTTTATTTTCGGCCTAAATAAATTGTGCTACTATCGATTTATTCACTCCAAATAAATTGGTATTGAAAAGGTGGCACTCCTCTCCAGCCTCCGATCACTAAAATACAAAATGCACGATCGAGTCTAGAGCCATTTGAGATCATCATATATCTCATTAGGACACACTTTCATAATTCCTTGCTTCTTCACACACTGTGAAAAGTAAGAAAGTTCTTAAGAGTCCTACGCAAAATCTTCATGATCTTGCCTGAACATCCGAGTAATACGAAAGTATTTACAATGAAGATGGAAATCCTTCTTGAGCGAACGTCAAAAAGCTCATGGTAGGTGCTTGTGCGATTCTTTATGAATCAAACTTGTGATAACTGGAAAGCAACAGTGGTTTAATTCTTAAATGAATTTAAACACGTTCCAGGCCTCTACGCAATATCTTAGTGATCTTGCCAAAACATTCAGAGTAATACTATTAAGTATTTACAGTGACGAATGGAAATCCTTCTAGTGTTAACATCAAACAGCACTTGGTAGGTAACTCGCAAGATTCTATGTGAATCAAGCTAGTGACAACTGGAAAGCAACGATGGTGCGGTTCTTAATTAAACTTCACTTGTTCCATGAACATGAATTGACGGCTTCAAATCATGCGGATAATATTATCCAAATGATTCACTCTTTACGTTCGCAGTCAGCTTTGGACGGTCGAGTAAAGAGAACGGTGTTAGCCTCAAAATATTGAGCCAAACAAGAATGCTCGGTCATATGTTTATTATGTATCGTATTATAGAACGTTGTAATAGGTAGTGTATTAGTCGTGTTATACGGGCTTAACTTTAGGCTAAAGTTCATTAATAAGTAACTAAAGCCCAAAAGGAAAGACCGACCCAAACCATATAGTCCATAAAGAAGCCCGCATGTGGGTGGACTATATATACTACCCTCCTAGCATGTTAGGAGGGTTGGTGATTCATTTTTCTTCTTAATCTAATAGTTCATAAATTCACACACTTCTCTCTCTTTTCTCTCTCTAGTTTCTCTCTCTAAAACTCATCTCATTTCTACCTTTCTTTCTTTAAATTCGTGCTAGAATCATTACATATTAGGGACAACAATTGGTATCAATCGCCATGGGGTAGTTTTTTTTGTGATTCGTTGTTGATTTACTACTTAA
Source organism: Glebionis coronaria (assembly GCA_025667525.1). Classification (NCBI taxonomy): domain Eukaryota; kingdom Viridiplantae; phylum Streptophyta; class Magnoliopsida; order Asterales; family Asteraceae; genus Glebionis; species Glebionis coronaria. The sequence goes on along the minus strand of CM046880.1, from coordinate 366,812,164 downwards.
TTCGTATGATTTTACCATAAAATCAACTCGGATTCAAGTGTTTTCTTATGTTTTTCGTACTCTAAATCTTCCTTCTTTAATCTCTACATCTTTCTTACGTGTGGTAAGATTTTGGTTACTTTGGTTTGGATTGAAACACGAAATCCAAGGTAAAAATCCATACTTTTTTGCTGTTCTAAGTCTCGGCTTATTTTTAGGAGTACGATCTGATTTTTTGGTTGCATAAACCTTGGGGGTTTCTACTTGCGATCCATAGTCACGATCCTTTGTTACGATCTTACTGCGATCACTCAGTACGATCTGTGAGTACGATCACTCACCACGATCTGTGAGTACGATCACCCAGTACGATCGAAGAGTACGATCAAGTGAGTACGATCCAAGAGTACGATCACTTGAGTACGATCCAAGAGTGCGATCTGGAGTACGATAGGTAAGTTCGATCAAACTACGATCAGAGTACGATCCAACTGCGATCGAGGAGTACGATCAGACCACGATCAGAGTACGATCCAACTGCGATCAAGAGTACGATCATAGTGCGATCAGAGTGCGATCAGAGTGCGATGGGTCTCGTTGCGATGGACATCTAAATTTTGTTCGAGCATTTTTTAGATTTAGCCACTATCTAGACTAGTCTCGGAACGTAGTTTACACGAAGATTAAAAAAAAAAAAAAAAAAAAAAGAGTTAAAATTTTTAGGTCAAGTAAAATCAAAATTTTCCCATACTAGTTTTAGGCTATTTCTAGCTCGATTTCAAAATTTGGTGATTACAAATTTTTTAGGTCTACCGTTTTGTCGGACTGAGGAATTAATTGTCGGACTGAGAAAAAAATCGCATTTTTCGGAAATTCTACAACCAACCAATCACAACACAACTACTTAAGATCCACATTCGATTCATCATTCAGAGAATATTGAGATTATTGAGATGGATTCTACCGCTGAATATCGTGTGACGAACAACAACATAATGGTGGCAGGCAACAAGGAAAGACCACCAATGCTTGTGTCGGGTCGATATGATCAATGGCAATCCCGTTTTATACGCTACCTTGACACAAAACCTAACGGTGATGCTTTAAGGCAATGTATCTTGGAAGGACCCTATAAACTCTCAAGGATTCAAGTTCCTGCAGTACCAGCCACAGACACAAGTGACGCACAACCCGCATATGAACGTGATGAAAAGAGGACCGACCTCACACCAGAGAACCGTGCATGGTTTGATGCAGAGAAGGAAGCAATCTACTTAATTCTCAGTGGCATTGGAGATGAAATTTACTCTACGGTTGACACATGTCCTACTGCTCAAGAAATGTGGACGGCCATTGAAAGATTGCAACAAGGTGAATCACTTAACAAACAAGATGTGAAAACTAAGATGTTTTGGAACTTTGGCAAGTTTACATCAAAGGATGGGGAATCAATTGATTCTTATTACTCCCGATTCTACAAGATGATGAATGATATGACCCGAAACAACTTGCAAGTTTCCACCATGCAAGTCAATGTCCAATTTCTACAGCAAATTCAACCAGAGTGGACACGGTTTGTCACCTTGGTGAAACAACAACAAACGTTAGACGAAGTTTCATATCACAAGCTCTTTGACATCTTGAAACAATTTCAAAATGAGGCAAATGAACTTCGAGCTGAACGAGTTGCAAAGATTTCCAATCCACTTGCTTTGGTGTCTACCACTCAACATTACCCAGATTATCACTCCCGTACTTCAAAGACCTACTCTACTCAATCATCATCACCACGCTCATCCATTGTCTCTAAGTCACATGCTCCAACACGATCCCGAGGCAAAGAAGTTGCAAGAGCACCATCACCCATACCTGAGCAATCATCCGAAGAAGACAGTGATGAAGAAGTAGCTCAAAGGGATAGGGAATTCAAGCAACAAATGGCTTTCGTTATGAAGCAATATAAGAAAATCTACAAACCCACCAACAACAACCTTCGAACATCTTCAAACTCGAGGAACACCCATGCACAGAGTCCTCCAAGGTATGACACACGAAGACGTGTTGAGAGTCCTCCAAAGTATGATCGACAACCTAAGTATGATAATCAGAGGGTGGCTACTGTTGTTGGAAATAGGGAAACTGTTGGTACTCAAGTTGTGCAACAAAGTGGGATTCAGTGTTTTAATTGTAGAGGTTTTGGGCATTTGGCTAAGGAATGCAGGCAACCAAAGAGGGTTAAAGATTATGGTTATCATAAGGAAAAGATGCTGTTGTGCAAGAAAATGGAAGCTGGAATCAAGTTATCAGCCGAGGAAGGAGAAATGCTTGACGACACAGATGATGAACTCTCCGACCAAGAACTCGAGGCACATTATTCATACATGGCAAAGATTCATGAGGTCCTTAACGTCACTGAAGATGACAATGGTCCTATCTTTGATACCGAGCTAATTGATAAGGTACAAGATGATGCTGAATATAATGTGTTTGGTGATACACATGAGCATAGTGATCTACCAACAACAATTACTGACACGTGTATGATGGAAACGGTTGATAGCAATACCACACCCGATTCATCAGACATGTGCAATAATGAGTTTGAGGATGATCAACATGCAAATGAGTATGATGACGAGGAGCGTGTCGCGCTTGCTAATTTAATTGCTAGTTTACAAAAAGACGTCAATGAAAATAGAAAGAATCAAAAGCAATTAAAGAAGGCAAACGCAGCGCTCACTCAAAACTTTAAAGAATGCAAAGCCGCTCTTATAAAATCTAGTGAGACTATTGATAGTTATAGGGCTGAGCTTCTTCAAAAGACCAACGAGCTTGAGGGGTACAAAAGTCGTGTCATCAACGTTAAAAAGGACGATTTTGAAAATAAATACAATGAAGCTCTTGCTTTGTTAACTAAAGAAAAACATCAATTTAATGTTTTATTAAGTGATGAACGTCAAAAAACGTACCTTGCCACAACAAAAGTTAATGAACTTGAACAGAGGCTTTCTATGAACACCACCGATTCTGCTAAAATTCTTGACGAGAAGAAACAAGAGGTTGAAACATTAAAACAAGATTTCAAAAATAGACAAAGCAAAGATACTGAAAAAGTAAAGGATCTCGAAGAACAAGTCGATTTTTTGAAAAAAGTTGTTTATAATACACATGACTCTATTCAAACCGTAAGAATGATAGCACCTCGGTCGTTTTTCAAGGGTCAACCTAGCTTTGCCACCCCCAAGTACCTCGAACAAGCTCAAGCTGCGAACCCTCACTTATATCTTGATGAGTCCGAAAGGACTGATAATGCCTGCCCAGTAGCTAACATTGATAGTGAAGAGACGTCCCCTTGGGATGAGGAGAGTAGATCACCGGTCAATAAAGATTTTGTGAAACCATATAACTATGCTTATGAAAACAGTCTTTATGGTCTTTTCACTCCACAAAAACAGAAGTCTCGTGAGGAATTATTTTTAGAAAGCAAACAAAAAAGAATTCAATGGAAAAAAGCTTTTGCCACTAAGAGGAAAACTAATGTTTTTAAATATATTAACTATTTGCCTCTAGATGCTTCTAAAAGCAAAAGTAGAAAAATACTTGGTTTTCTTAAACACCATGTTAATAATGTTCAATCAATTGTTGAAAGCGATTGGGAGAAACGTCAAAAGGATAAGTGGAAAACCGAGATTCCTCACGACATAACTGTGCTTGTGAAAGAACTTTTAATACCAAATACGAAGATAATAAAAGAACATGTTCTTGAGTTTGAAACTTTAATTCAGTCTGAAATGTTTGATGATTTGAAATATGTTGAGTCTCTTGAAAAAGAAATTGATGACCTTCAAAATGACAAATTAGAATTTTCAAACGAATATGATCTACTCTTAGAAGAATGTCTCTCCAAAGATATTTTGTGTGTTACTCTTCAATCTTGTGCTGATATCGATGAATATTCTGATGTTGCATGCAAATATCTTGATAAAATCAAAGAGTGTGAGCGTCTTGAACTTGAGCTTTCGAAACATAAAGAAAATGTTGATAAAAAGGCTTTTGAGTTACTTCAATACAAAACTAATTTCCTTCAAAAACATTGTCATTCTCTTGAACTTGCTTTGCAAAAAGACGTTGGTAGTTTTCCACATAATAATAAACTGCAAGAAAAACTTTCCCAAACGTTTCGAGAAATGAACGAACAGAATTTGGAAATTCAAGGGTTGAAAGCTCAGTTACAAGATAGGGACAGAGCGATAGCAGAGTTGCAGAAACTCATTGCTAAGATGGGTGGGAAGATTGTGGAACCTAGTGTTAAGAAACCTGTTGTAAGACAACCCAATGCTCAAAAAGTGACTAGACCCTCTGTCTTGGGAAAACCATCTGTTTTCTCTAATTCTGCATTTGCAAAACTTGCGTTTGCCCCCAAGACGGATGGGAAGGATAGGTTCCCACAAAACACTCTCAAAACACATATTCGATCACAAAGCATTAAGAACACAAATGTGGTTAAACCAGGGATGTATAGATTGGCCACTAAACCCACACAAAACAAAGAAAGTCAATCACCTCAGATTTCTAGAAACACTAATAGACGTGTGTCTTTTACTACAGGAGTAGTCCCCACTGCTAGTGTTAGCCGGCCCCAGCTTAAGAGCACTCGCATGAATGAAAAGGTCTGGCAAAACAAAAGTCAAGGGAAGATGAAGGAAGTAGAAGACCACCCTAGGATTTTCAATGTTTCTAAGAATAAAACGTCTGTAATCGCGTGTAATGACGATTTGAATGATTCGACTTTGAATGCTATGAAAGTTAAGTTTGTTTGTGTGAAATGTGGAAAGTGTGCTAATGCTAATCATGCTATGTGTGTTTCGAATAATTTCAAAGGCGTAGAAACTAGAACTAAGAAGCAAACTGCGATGCCTATTAGTGCTAGAAAACCCAAACGCAAAGTGAACCATTCTGGTGCAACCCCCCCTAAGAAAAGTATTGCATCAGACTCCACCACTAAGAACCCTAGAAGCAGAATTAGGGAATTATATGAGTCTGCTAGCAAGCCTTGGAAATGGTGGTTTGCTAATCAATGTCCTCCAGGATATAAATGGATGCCTAAGGTTAGGACAGAAAATGTGACTACGAGCGTTAGTGTGCCTCTAAGTGATGAAACTACAGAAACTAATGAATCGGGAATCACAACTAACATGGAATCCAATTTAGCAAATGCTCCATCGTGTTCTAATTCTTCTGCAGGTGATCGAAGTAATTCTCTTCATAATGGACTCCGGATGCACGAAGCACATGACGGGGAATCTCAAGATTCTAATTAACTTCGTGGAGAAGTTCCTGGGTACGGTCCGATTCGAAAATGATCAATTTGCACCGATCCTAGGATATGGAGACTTGGTTCAGGGGAATATAACTATCAAAAGGGTTTACTACGTCGAAGGGCTCAATCATAATCTTTTCTCGGTTGGTCAATTCTGTGATGCGGATTTGGAGGTTGCTTTTAGAAAGAAGACATGTTTTGTTCGTGATTATGATGGGAATGACTTACTTACCGGAACACGGGGTACTGATCTCTACACTATTTCACTACAAGACTCCACATCTTCAACTCCAATCTGTTTCATGGCTAAAGCTTCAACGACTCAAGCTTGGTTATGGCATCAACGTTTATCTCATCTTAACTTTGATACCATCAACTTGCTTTCCAAGAAAGATATTGTGCGAGGCCTTCCTAACTTGAAATTCATCAAAGATCATCTTTGTTCTTCTTGTGAGCTTTGTAAATCTAAACGGAGTAGTTTCAAGACAAAGACTACACCTAGCTCTAAAGGACGGTTAGATCTTCTTCATATAGATTTGTGTGGTCCCATGCGTGTTCAAAGTATCAATGGGAAGAAATACGTTATGGTAATTGTCGATGACTACTCAAGGTACACATGGACTCACTTCTTGAGATCCAAGGATGAAACACCCGATGTTCTCATCAGCTTCCTTAAAGTGATACAACGTGGTCTTCAAGCTCAAGTTAAAGTGGTTCGTACTGACAGAGGTACTGAATTTTTGAATTCAAAACTGAGAGACTATTTTGAAGCTGAAGGAATTGAACATTAAACATCTATTGCTCGAACACCCGAACAAAACGGCGTTGTTGAAAGACGAAACCGTACTTTAGTTGAGGCTGCTCGAACATTATTATCTGCTTCAAAACTTCCACTATACTTTTGGGCCGAAGCCGTGTCAACCGCATGCTACACACAAAACCGCTCCTTAGTTATCCCAAGACACGAAAAGACACCATATCACATAATTAATGATCGCAAACCTTCACTCAAACACCTTCATGTTTTTGGATGTACGTGTTACATTATTCGAGATGGTGAAAATCTGGACAAGATGAAAGAGAAAGGTGATGCATGCATTTTAGTGGGATATGCAACTCAGTCTAAGGGATACAGAGTATACAACAAGAGAACAAAATTGATAGTCGAGACTATTCATATCAGATTTGATGAATTACAAGAAATGGCACTTGAACAAAGCAGTTTAAGTCCCGATCCACAACGACAAACGACTTCCGTTCACAACCGCACGGAACTCGGAACTCAAGACCACAGCAATGAACTGTCAAGTTCAAAGTTGGTTCATGAACATGTTCCTAGAGCAGATATGACAGTGGACACGCCACTTGAAGAGTTGGAAATGTTATATGGACCAATGTATGATGAATATTTCACGGGGGAGAAACAAGTTGCATCGAAGTCTTCCGCTGTCACTCATGATACGAATGATGATACCGATCATGATCAACAAATGGATACAACTTCATCTACTTCAACACGGGTTGTTGCAGATTTACCTCCTCAGAATATCAATTCAACAATCAATCCTACAACATCCACAACTACTGTCATTGCTCCAGAGAACACACATCAAGCAGACGATGCATTATCTGACGAAGACGAATTTATCAACCCTTTTGGCACACCGGTACACGAAACTGGAGAGTCTTCTACTCGCCATGTTGATCCGTCAAATATGCATACGTTCTATCAACGACATCCTTCAACACATCATTGGACCCGAGATCACCCTTTGGTTCACGTAATTGGAAACCCTTCACAGCCTGTTCGTACAAGACGACAACTAGCAACCGATGGCGATGTTTGTATGTTCGCACTCGCCGTGAGTACAGATGAACCGAAAAACATCAAAGAAGCCATGGCTGATCATGCTTGGATTGAATCGATGACGGATGAACTTCAATAATTTGAAAGACTTAAAGTCTGGGAACTTGTTGACAGACCATACGATGTGGCTCCTTTAAATCTTCGTTGGATCTGGAAAAACAAGATGGATGAAGAAAACACGATCATCAAGAACAAAGCTAGGCTAGTGGCTAAGGGGTATGGCCAGATAGAGGGAATTGATTTTGATGAATCATTTGCACCAGTTGCTCGAATGGAAGCAGTCAGGATTTTTCTTGCTTATGCTGCACATAAGGGATTCATTGTATATCAAATGGACGTAAAGACGGCGTTTCTTAACGGTCCTTTGAAGGAAGAAGTCTATGTCACGCAGCCGGAAGGATTCGTCGATCCTCATTATCCTGACAAGGTGTATCGTCTCCACAAAGCACTTTATGGACTCAAGCAAGCTCCAAGGGCGTGGTACGACGAGCTCTCGAAATTTCTGGTCTCCAAAGGTTTCTCAAAAGGTTCTATTGATTTAACTTTGTTCACTTATAAATATGGGGATGACATTTTGCTTGTGCAAATTTATGTTGATGACATTATTTTCGGGTCTACAAACCCAAAACTTTCAAAATGGTTTGAAAAAGTAATGCACAGCAAATTTGAAATGTCTATGATGGGCGAACTAAAATTCTTTCTAGGAATTCAAGTTCACCAATCCCCAAGTGGTATCTTTATAAACCAAGCTAAGTATTGTCAAGAGATAATCAAAAAGCATGGTATGACTTCATGTGACCCCGTTGGGACACCATTATCAACCACATACCTAGATGCTGACTTGGAGGGATTACCCATAGATCAAACGAGATATCGTTCCATGATCGGGTCCCTCATGTACTTGACAGCAAGCAGACCAGATATTCATCATGCTACATGCTATTGTGCACGATATCAAGCACGACCCACTGAAAAGCACCTCAAGGAGGTTAAACGGATCTTTCGGTACCTTAAGAATACCATTCACATGGGACTCTGGTATCCGAGGGAAACCGGTTTCTTTCTAACGGCCTATTCAGATTCTGATCATGCAGGGTGTCTTGATACACGTAAAAGTACTTCTGGTGGTGCACAATTTCTAGGACAAGATAAGCTTATGGGATGGTCTTCCAAGAAGCAGGATTGCACGTCACTTTCATCAGCCGAAGCGGAGTATGTGTCTCTATCTACGTGTTGTGCTCAAGTTCTTTGGATGAGAACACAACTCACGGATTATGGCTTCCACTTTGATAAAGTACCTATGTACTGTGACTCAAAGTCTGCTATAGCCATCTCCTGCAACCCGGTACAGCATTCCCGCACGAAGCACATCGATGTCAGATACCACTTCATAAAGGAACAAGTTGAAAGAGGTATCGTTGAATTATACTTTGTTGGAACGGATTACCAATTAGCCGACTTGTTTACGAAAGCTCTGTCGAAAGATAGGTTTGAGTACCTCGTTAGGCAAATTGGTATGAGATGTTTGACTCCAGCAGACCTGGAGATTCTGGCAAAGGTGCCTGCTTGATTTATCTATCAAACATCAACTTGTAAATATCTTTGAAAAAGCAAAATACAAAAATATAAAACACATAAAAGCAAAACACAAAATTAAAAATCTTTCAAAATCCAAAAATATTCTTCTCGACATGTCTTTCAGTATCGATAATATGGACGTGCCTAGAAATGTCGCTCAATAACGACACGGGTGTGTACATAAAGCTCGAATGAAAGTTGTAAATATTTTTCAAAACATGTCATTTCTTCTTTTAATAAAGGAAATTGTCTATTTTGGACAAATATTTCCAAACAACGGGTAGAGCAATCTATCACGGGTTGAGCTTGTCACAAAACATTCAACGTTTTGAGCTCAACACAATGGCTTGTAATCACTTTCAGATTGCAACCCGGTTCTATATTCACGGGGGAGTGTACGATTTCGTGCTCTTACCCTCAGCAAAAGAAGAGAAATCTTCTTACACTTGAGTGGATTCGTCAAGACATTCAAAGTCTATGAACTCAAGTTTATGCTTCAGAAAAACCTCGTCGACAAAAAGAAACAGGATTTTTCAAAAAGCGTTGAACACAATTTTTTCAAGAATTTCTCAATGATTATTCAAAATCTTTCAAAAATTGTGTGTTCAACAACTCCCATCCTCAAAAAGCGAAATGTGGATCATATCCTCATAATGACAATTCAATTGAATCAATTTTTGAGGGGGAGCATTTTAACTTCATGCAAACGATTAACACATCTTTCTCCTGGGGATTTCAAGACTATTTTTCAAAATATATTTTAATCAAATTTGGTATCTCTAATATCAAGAGATTTTATATATTAGAGATAGGGGGAGAAAATGTGATTAAAATGTGATCTAATATAAGACTCAAGCACTTTAACTCTTACCTACATGCGCGAAACACTTTCGATTATCGATGCACATGTAGGGAGCATTTCTGAAACGACAAAACTAGCAAGGTGTTAAATGTTTTTCAAACACTTTGTTAGAATTTAAAGTGGTTTTCATGGTTACGATCAAATACCCACAACATCTTTAATTCACGACGTTATTGGTGTCAAAAGGGTGGTTAGGTTTAAGTCCTATGATCCAACCAGAACCGGAGGGATCTTCCCAGGGACAACCCAATAGATTATTAGAAGTCCTTAGGAAAGATGGAGTAGAATGTGAACGTAGCTGAATGCCGACTAAGTACTGATGATAGCACGGGAACAATCACAACAAGGTGCTATTAATGATGTCTTGGTAAGCATTGAAGGGGTTGAAGAATGAAAAAGAAATGTAAGGATAAAGGGTCTAAAGAAAGAAGCCCTCCATACAACTTAGGCAGAAACCGGGTCAACTCATCATGAAGACAAACTCATCATGGACCCAGTGATGTGAAGCACAACCCTTTCCTAGCTACTCAGGCTTCTCTCAAAAGAAGTTTGTTTTATTGTCACGGAGATCAACACGACTTCTATTGACTTTCTCACTCCGAGATAGTTGATATTGAATAGGTGGCATCTGCTCCAGCCTCCGACCACTAAAAGTGCACAAATAGAGTCTAGAGCCAAGAGATCAATCAAATCTCGTTAGGACACACGGATGAAGATCAAGAGAGTCCTACGCTATATCCTTGTGATATTGCTAGAACACTCAGAGTGATACTACTTAGTATTCACAATGATGAGTGGAAATCCTTCCAGTGTTAACATCAAACAGCACTGCGGTAGGTCATATGCAAGATTCTTTATGAATTGAACATATGTAAAACTGAAAAGCAACAGTGGTTTGATTCTGGTTGATTCAAACTCGTTTCAGGTTTCTACGCAATATCTTTATGGTCTTGCCAGAACATTCAGAGTGACATTCATTAATATTCACAGTGACGAATGGAAATCCTTCTAGCGTCAACCTCAAACAGCGCTACGGTAGGTGACTTGTGAGATTCTTATGAATCAAGCTTGTGTCAACTGGAAAGCAACAATGGTAAGATTCTTAATGAATCAAACTTGTTCCAGGAATTTGAATTGACGACTTTAATCAAGCGGATATTTATCCAATTGATTCACTCTTTATGTTCGCAGTCTTGCTTTGAGACGGTCGAGTAAAGAGAACGGCTAGTACAGCCGCGAAACCCTGTCAAGGAGATTCTTAATTGAATCTACCTGATCACAGGTACGGTATTTAATATCGTATAACGGTCTTCACCGACCGGAGGTAAAACGCTACCGATTTAGGACGAATGTCAAAGCCATTCAGTCCGTGTCTATGTTTTGTCTCGAGAAGGTGGCGTCACGGTGTACTCAGCAAAGTCAATGATTCAGAAACCACATACTCATGCCTAAAGACATATTCAACAATTAATAGTGTGAGCATGTGGATGAAGACACAAGATCGCAAGATGGCAAAGACAAGTTAAGGATGATTTGAAGATCTCAAGCTTAAAGACAAAGTCGAAAGACAACGACAAAGGCTCAAAGATCACAGCATGAAGGAACAAGGCTACGATTACACGTTCAAGACTCATTTATGGCGAGATTAGTAATCTCTACAAATTTCCTAAATGACCAAGGTTTATGACCTCTCATTGGGGGAGATTGTTAGCCTCAAAATATTGAGCCAAACAAGAATGCTCGGTCATATGTTTATTATGTATCGTATTATAGAACGTTGTAATAGGTAGTGTATTAGTCGTGTTATACGGGCTTAACTTTAGGCTAAAGTTCATTAATAAGTAACTAAAGCCCAAAAGGAAAGACCGACCCAAACCATATAGTTCATAAAGAAGCCCGCATGTGGGTGGACTATATATACTACCCTCCTAGCATGTTAGGAGGGTTGGTGATTCATTTTTCTTCTTAATCTAATAGTTCACAAATTCACACGTCTCTCTCTTTTCTCTCTCTAGTTTCTCTCTCTAAAACTCATCTCATTTCTACCTTTCTTTCTTTAAATTCGTGCTAGAATCATTACATATTAGGGACAACAAACGGGTTTACCCGCGAAATCTTGTCAAGGAGGTTCTTTATTGAAACTACCTGCCACAAGTACGATATTTAATATCGTCCAACGGTCTTCACCGACCAGAGGTAAAATGCTACCAAATTAGAATGAAATGTTCAAGGCCATTTCATCCGTGTATATTGTTTGTTGCTAACTGTCTTATGCAGCGTAACAAGAAGGTGGCATTGCGGTGTACAATCCAGAAGAAGTCGTCACCACATGCTTATACTACATACAATTAGTACTTCAACAAATTCAAGAAAGTCTGAAGGTCAAGTCTTCCGCTGTATCAAACTCTGAAGCTTTCAAGAATTTAAAGGTATAAGTATGTGGAACATGAAGTCACGAAGAGGCGAATGTCACAAGTGACGAATGCACAAGGTCAAGGCAAGAAAACATGCTCAAGACTTAAGTCAAAGATCACATCAAGCATATTCACAAGAACAAGGTCGAAGACTCAAGCATAGATGCTAGGTTTAAGATTTTGTAAAAGGATGTGACCTCCCTTAGGGGGAGATTGTTGGAAATACGTTTTTCCCAATAAAGTCTCGGTCACATCTTAGTTAGCATAGACACGAGATATAGAATATTTAGAACTTTGTAACTTGGAGCGACCTCCCTTAGGGGGAGATTGTTGGAAATACGTTTTTACGTATTTATGAAGGATCGGTCGCTCCAACGATATATTAATGTATTAGGCTCGTGATCCAGTTGTAAACAGTATAGCCCATATAGCCCACATGTAGGATGGGCTATATATATCCCCTCCTAGCATGTTAGGAGGGGTGGTTCTTTCATTTACTCTCTTTTCATTTTTTAAATTTACTTTCTCTCTCTATCTTTCTTTCCTCTCATCTTTCTCTCTCTATACCCATCTTCTTCCTCCTCCTTCATCCACTCAATCAATAGATCTATTCATAGTTTACCAAATCCTAAGATTACGTAGACCTTCAGGCACGTGTTGAAGTGGCGTTAGTTCGTTTATCCCATGAAAACGAGGACGCCATCTTCAATCCCGGTATTTTGCATCATCAAAGGACTTAGTCCTTAGTATCGGTTGCTTTTGGGCATTGTTTATCATGTAAGCCCCACCAAAAATGACCATACCATGAGTATCCCTAAATGATCACATTTATGGGGATTCGAGTCGAGCTTTTGACTCGGTTATCAAAAACAAGGTGCCTCGTGGGGGATTCTCATGCTTATCCTTGTAAATATTATCATTTTCTAATAGTGTAACGAGGGGACTTGTGCTCTTCCAACCTTTGTTCCGTGGTTGTTTGTGATTGTGATTCATTAGGTTCATCGTCATCATTGAAGCCTCTCGTGTTAGTTTTATAGATCACTCGAGCTTCGATCGTTGCCTTTGGAGATTCCGATATCCGATGATATCCTTTTATGTTCTAACGTTTATCTTATTAGCATAATTCAAAAACGGCTTTTAGGTTATTCGTTTTACCCTTTCCATGCTCGAGATTAAGCATTCGACTTCGTCTCTAGTATGGGGGTATTTTCACCCCTAGACTCGAAACGTTGAGGACAATGTTTAGTTTTAGTATGGGGGTGAGTAGATACTTCACCTTGCTTACGTCATCACGCAATCTAATTTTCATCTTTTTGTTATCGTTTTATGCAAAATAAGGCTAAAAATGGCCAAATTTTAAAAATTTTCTTGTTTTTCATAAGTGTTTAAGACACGAATGTAGGTTTTCTAATGGTGAGAATAAGAGTAATTTTTTACTCGAACGTGCGTGTTGAGCATTTAGCTACGATTCCTTAACTTTTTAGGCTAAGTCTCTTAAATGCGGACGAGAAATGATAGAGTTATTTATAAGTCTCGTAATCTTTCACGATCTCATGTGTAGTAACTATTAGCTTATTCTCCCCACGTTTTTGTTTAAATAAATGCAATAAGTAAGGTCATACGATTTAAAAGGTTACTTAGCTTCTAGCCCAAGATCGTTTAAAAGTTGCTCGTGTTCGAATAGAGTTCATAGCCAAGGCATAACTTATTGAAGCAGGATGCGAAGATTGGAAAGTTCCAAAAGGCCCTAACAAGGCATGAGGAACTCCATTTTGTTGCTAAAGATCCAAGATAATGTGAAGTATCATTATTCCAAAATCAATATGAAGGATCGAGACACACGACGAGAAGCAATATACTCCCCTAAAGATCATGGAGAAGTCTATCCAAAAAGACTCTAACAAGGTATGAGGATAAATATATCCAAGTCCGAAAAGGAGGCGGATCGTTGTATATCACAAATCCCAAATTACGATTGAAGAAAAATGATGAAGTCGTGGTCCAAAAACGTCAAGTGAAGAAATTCCATATATGAAGACCATTATTTCAAGAACGTCTTCCAAGATTTGAAGTTCGAAACACATGCCAAATATCGGTCCGAGAAAGGTCTCAAATCGTGAAACGAGTTATACCAAGATATGAACTTAAGGAGATTACGAGAAGCAGTTTTAAAAGATCGTGTCCTTTCGGCTAATCGATTAAATCGTGCTACTTTATTTTCGGCCTAAATAAATTATTGAACTAAGTCAAACATGTATCCTCGTGATCATTAAGACAAAAATAAAATATAAGAGATACCACGTAGGAATAAGGGATTTTAGGTGTGTAATTAACACTCATGAGATATGATTGTGTTGCTAACTTATAATAACAATGATCTCGTCACACGCTTAGCATGGAATTGGGTGAAAATCAAGGACGAAGAAATTATTTCTAACGAAGCATTCACGTGTTCTTGTTCTATGATCCCAAAGGTCACTTTATCGTGATGAAAACAATACATTATGTCTAAAACACGTGTAGTAGTTTATTTAAGTTTATGTCTTCAATAAATGTCATCATAAAATGAATTTTGGAAGTGCTATAATACTTAATTCTAGCATTGCGTGAGGGCACGACAATGGTTTAGTATGGGGGAGTGATGAGACTGCAATTATACATAGTCTCATCGTCCAAATCGGGCTAAAAATGCTTAAAATATCATTAAAATACCCAAATATATGCTTGTGTTTGTTCATTGTGTATTTTAGGTACGAATATCGTGAAATCAACAAAAGATCACAAGAATGAAGCAAAGAACACGGAAAACGAAGCCGCACAAAGAACCGGATCCGAATGTAAATTTTCCTTTGAAGTCGTTGAAGTTTAAAGATTTGGCAAGAATGGTCCCTCTACTTTTGAAGACTTGTCATTTTAAACCCTTGTAAAACTCAAAAATTACTTATGGGTCCCTAAAATGATGAGATTGTACATGATCAACCCTTGAAGAATGCAAATATTGCATAAAAAGCCCTTGGAATATTTTTGCCAAAAGTTTGGTGGCCAAATTAAGAAGATGGAAACTTAATTAACAAAGGGTTTGTGATATGGCTGTTTAAAACTTCATTTGACAAGGACTAGGGATTACAAGGGCCATTCACGGTAGACAATAATACTTCAACCAACCAACCAATATCTTACACGTCACCCCACTTCCCAAATTAACCAATCATACCCCTCCATTCGCCCACGTCACTATCCACTATCAAAACTATAACTGATTTCTTAATCAGTTATTAGTTTTTGGTGGTAAACATGTTTTTAAACCAAAAAAGGGATTAATCACCACTGTTTAACTATCTTCATAATCCTAGAACCCTAAATCCCTAAGTCAGTCAAAATAAGGGGGTTTGCCCTAATTACTTCCAGATTACTAATTCATCATAACCTCACCTAAACCCAACCTCAATATCCTTCACCACACTACCCATGTGAGCAGTAGGGACCTCCCCTGCTGCGTCACTTTCATCCCCAAAACCAAAAATCAACAAGATGGACGTTTAAGATGCTACTCCTTGTCCCCCACTCAAAATGAACGCCCCAGATCAAGAAACACAACTAGCTATCACTCTCAAGTCACATGTGACTGTTTTTGACCAAGATTCTTCAAAGGGCAAGACTGGAAATCAGCAATTAGGTTTTAGTGTTTTGTATTATTTTATTCAAAGTTCTAGTATATTCTGTTTAGGAGTATAAAAGGGGTGGCATGTGCCTCTTTTTAGTTTGTTCCTGTTTTTGTAAAGTTTAAGTCTATTAATGAAAATGAAACATTTACTCTTTTTCAAAATCTGAGTTCCATTTCTACTGCTTATTTAGTTAAATTTTCATTTTATGCAAATTAGTTTAAAGGTTTCAAAAGTTTTTAGTTTACAAATGTTTTCAGAAAATTCAGTTTTCTTGAAGTTTTTTTTTACCCAAATACTTGAATCACTATACAAGTGGAAGTGAAAGTGGAAACTTGTATAGTGACTAAAATATTTGTTTTGATTTGTTGTTAGTTGGAAGTTCAAGATTTGCAAGTGTATCACAAGATTTTGTGAAAAATCAGTTTTCAAAAGATTTGGGTTATTTTATGTGTTCTAATCTTACTGTAGCAAAGCCACAAGCTTAAAGCTTGTGGTCTTTCACTACTTGAAGTTTTCTCTTTGTTTAGTGGTGCTTGTGCAGGAGTGAAAGATCAACAAGACTCCATCTCATTTCATTTCATCACTTTTTCATTGAAGACATTTAGGCCTTGGGTCCCTTGTGGATTCCACCAACAGGCTCTCTCTACACGATTTTCATTAGATCTCAAAAGCCTAAGAAGACCATTGGAAGGCCTCAGCCTAAGGTAACAAGGGCTTGAACCCCAATTGGAAGTTTTCTTGTTGTTTTAGGAGATTTATGTGGAATTTGTGTGAAACCTGTTTACTTGTTAGTTTAAGAGTTTGTTTATACTTATTTGCTAATGATATGCATGTTAGAGTAGGATTATATCAGTTTGGTGATTGATTTGATGATAATTCTTTGTTAAATTTTGATATTTAGTTATTAAGGGGTGTTTGGGTAAAAGGTTCAAAGAACAATGGGTAACAACACATGCTCTACCTTTAGGTCACACATCTTTGTTTCGCTTAGTATAATGTAATTTTGATGTTAGTTTATAGGTTGTAGTGTAGAAAATGTAAGTTTGCATATTAGTAATCTTTGACTAAAAATTGGCAGAAACATACATTGAGCTTTTATGCTTTTGATTTTGAGGTTTAATTGTTTACTTGGTGTATCCTTAGTTTAGTGGGAAATTTAGGACTATATGCTTTTAGTTTTCAAATTGGTAGTCTTTTGTTGCTTGTATAAGCTTACCAAAATTCATTCTGGTGCCATTTGCATCAACTAGTAACCATCTGCTATCAAGTTCATGTGGTTCCATTAGCTTAAAATATTGAGTTTGGCGCTTTGATATTCCTAGTGCACAGTAGATGTAGGTTTGTTGTAGGGCTAAAGTGTTACTTGTTTAGTTTAATTGTAGAATTTGGTAGGCTAGAAGTCACTCTCTACCCACATCACATTAGCTTTTTCTTCAATTTTTCTCTTTTTCTTATTTGGTTCGTGGTGATAGTGTGTTGATTTGTGTTATTTGTTGTTGTTCTTGTGTTTATCTTGACTCCCCACAAGTCAATGCTTGTGGGGGTGCCTCTTGTGTCCAAAAACGCCAACAAAGCAAGTTAAAAACCAAGCAAATTCGTTCACTTTGTGCCATAGAGAGTGAAATAGGCTATCGCGACACTTTTTGACAAAAAAAGTGTCGCTTATAGTTTTGGGAGGGAGGAGGATTTTAATTTGTGACAGTTTTTGTGACACAAAAAAGTGTCACATAAAGATTGGGAGGAAGGAGTACTTATATAAAAAAAAGTTTTTTAAAAAAAACCATTTATTATTTTTTTTAATCATTTAATTAGTTTAAATTGTTTTTAATTCATAAAAGATTATTAAAAAGCCAAAAAAATATAATTCTTTTTTTCAAAATTTTCTTTTATCATTTAGGACTTAGGAAAATTATATTTTCATTTTTTGGTTTTAAATTTGGTAATTTTCTTAAATATCGCGTTTGTACTTTCGTTATTTAACTTATTTTGCTTAGTTTAATTTTAGGCGTCTTCATTTTTTTTAAAATTTTCCTTTTTAGTTTAATAAGTTTATTTTTAGTTAAGTTTTCAAAAATTTAATTTTTATAAATTTTCGTCATTTTCTCGTTTCGCGCTTATCGTGTATTCGTCGTAGTTTAATATTAGCGTAACTCGTCTTTTAATTTTCTCTTTCTAAACCTAAAACAACACTAATCCAAACGTTGATTTTATATAATTGGCACTCAAACAGATACACCTCCTTCGAGAACGAACCCGCATTTATTCGATTCGTCGATTTTCCTAAATCGTCGATTTTAATACTTGACAATTATACTTTGTTTTCCTAAACACGTATTTTTACTACTATCATTATAGACGATTTATCGAAGGATTTTCGAAAATCGCTAAGTCTATGACGGAATTGACTCAAAAGAACAAGAAGTTTATTTGGGGAGACGACCAAGAAAATTCTTTCCAAACTCTCAAACAAAAACTTTATGACGCGCCCATTCTCGCACTACCCGAGGGTAGTGAAGATTTGAAGTATATTGTGATGCTTCGATTAAAGGTCTAGGCGCGGTTCTCATGCAAAGGAAAAAGGTCATTGCTTACGCTTCTCGACAACTAAAAGCGAATGAAGAAAACTACACTACTCACGATTTGGAGCTAGGCGCGGTTGTCTTTGCTCTTCCTAAACCAAAAACGACACTAATCCAAACGTTGATTTTATATAATTGGCACTCAAACAGATACACCTCCTTCGAGAACGAACCCACATTTATTCGATTCGTCGGTTTTCCTAAATCGTCGAGTTTAATACTTGCCCATTATACGTTTTTTTTTCCTAAACACGTATTTTTACTACTGTCATTATAGACGATTTATCGAAGGATTTTCGAAAATCGCTAGGTCTATGACGGAATTGACTCAAAAGAACAAGAAGTTTATTTGGGGAGACGACCAAGAAACTTCTTTCCAAACTCTCAAACAAAAACTTTGTGACGCGCCCATTCTCGCACTACCCGAGGGTAGTAAAGACTTTGAAGTATATTGTGATGCTTCGATTAAAGGTCTAGGCGCGGTTCTCATGCAAAGGAAAAAGGTCATTTCTTACGCTTCTCGACAACTAAAACAGAATGAAGAAAACTACACTACTCACGATTTGGAGCTAGGCGCGGTTGTCTTTTCTCTCAAATATTGGAGACACTACCTCTACGGTACTAAGTGTGTAGTTTACACCGATCACAAAAGTCTTCAACATATCTTGGACCAAAAAGAACTCAACATGAGACAACGACGTTGGTTGGAACTACTTGGGGATTACGATTGTGACATTCGTTACACCGCGGGAAAAGCTAACGTTGTAGCCGATGCCTTGAGTAGAAAACCTCGTGAGCGACCTCTAAGAGTTCGAGCCTTAGTGATGACTATTGGCTTAAACATACCCGCAAAGATCTTAGAAGCCCAACGAGAAGCTATTAAGATAGAAAACATCGATAAAGAAGAAGCCGGTGGAATGATCACCAAGAACCTCGTTGCACGAGCCGATGGAACATTGTGTCTTGACCATAGATGTTGGTTACCTCGTTACGGTAATGTTCGAGCTCTAATCATGCATGAACGCACAAGTCCAAGTATTCGATCCACCCTGGATCGGACAAAATGTATCATGACATGAAAACGTTCTATTGGTGGCCAAACATGAAAGCCGACATCGTGACTTATGTTGGTAAATGCCTAACTTGCGCCAAAGTTAAGGTTGAACACCAAAAGCCTTCCGGATTACTAGTCCAACCTAGGATCCCAGAATGGAAATGGGAGAGAATTACTATGGACTTCATTACCAAACTTCTTAAAAGGTCCGCGGGTTATGACATCATTTGGGTCATCGTTGATCGTTTAACGAAGTCCGCACACTTTCTCCCTATGAAGGAAAACGACAAAATGGATCAATTGGCGCGATTATACATGAAAGAAATGGTTGCTAAGCACGGCGTACCAATTTCTATCATATCGGATCGAGACGGTCGATATTGCTCAAGATTTTGGCAATCTCTCCAAGAAGCGTTGGGAACGCAATTGGACATGAGTACGGCTTATCATCCTCAAACGGATGGCCAAAGCGAAAGAACCATCCAAACCTTGGAAGATATGCTTCGCGCGTATGTAATGGACTTTGGAAACGGATGGGATCGACACTTACCGTTAGTAGAATTTTCGTACAAAAATAGCTACCACACTAGCATTAAAGCGGCACCGTTTGAAGTGCTTTACGGTCGAAAGTGTCGTTCACCTGTTTGTTGGGCGAAAGTTGGTGACACACAACTTACCGGTCCGAAAATTATTCACGAGACAACGGAGAAAATCGTACAAATCAAGAGTCGTATGCAAGCGGCTCGTGATCGACAAAAGTGTTATGCCGACAAGAGACGAAAGCCTTTGGAATTTAAAGTCGGAGATCGAGTAATGTTGAAAGTTGCACCATTGAAAGGTGTAATCCGCTTTGGTAAGCGAGAAAAGCTAAACCCACGATATATTGGACCTTTCGAAATTATTCAACACATTGGTGACGTTGCCTATCGTTTGGAGTTACCTCAAGAACTTAGTCGTGTGCATAATGTTTTCCACATTTGCAACTTGAAGAAACGCCTATCCGATGAGACACTCGTTGTACCAATGGACGAAAACCAACTAAGCGACAAACTCGTGTTCGTTGAAGAACCCGTCGAAATTAGGAACGAGAAGTTAAACAACTCAAACAAAGTCGTATACCAATTGTTAAAGTGCGTTGGAATGCACGTAGAGGACCCGAATTTACTTGGGAAAGCGAGGACCAATTCAAAGCAAAGTACCCTCACTTGTTCACTAATGTTGTGTCGACATAATGCGTATTGCTTGTTTTGCTTTGCGGACAAAGCCCTCTTTAGGGAGAGCGAATGTAACAACTTGGGTTTTCGCGTCTTATTATTATAATAGAGACGTGCTTAATTGTAACAATTTGACCTATTATCAGTTTGTGCCGGTTATGAATGCATATTGATTGTCGAGAATATACGTATCCACCCTTGCATAAGTCACGTTGTTGAATATTCGTGTTATTATACCCACGTTATTAAGTTCACACGTCTATGTTTAGTTAACCTCATATCATTTTGTTAAACCCTTTGTTGGGTCGAATGTTATGTTATTAACCCTTGTTGGGTCGAGTACTAAATTGTTAGTTCTATTGGGCCTTAAAAGCCCATTAGTTGTCCACTTAACTTGCTGTTTGGACCGAACCTTGAATGATAGTAACAAAAACAGTTTACAAACTATACAAGGACTTGTATTGATAAAACACAATGTAGTGAAAAGATGTGATTTTAAAATCTAGTCAAACTAAGTCAAAACCTGGATCACATATTCTGTTTCCCACTCGCAGCATCTGTCCAACACACATGCCGAGTTTACCAAAACTGGGTATATTACAAGACCGCCAATTCCAGAACTGGGTTTACCCTAAGCCATAGTTACAAGAATAAATAAATTATCCATAATCACAGTCCTTAACACCAAAAGAAACACATCACAACAAATCTAAGCTTGAACAAGATCCTTGAGCATTCCAGCCGAGCCACACACCAACTGTCCATCCGAATCCTACAAGCCGAAACCAAAAGCTTTTCTTGTGAGTCCTTCGTATCCTTCCTTTTTTTCCTTCATACATGTCACGTTGAGTGCTTGACAAATGACCCTAGGAAAACAAATGTACATGTGTTAGAAATTATAGCCGAACCATTTTATCTTTGGAAAGAAACTAGTGTGAAAACCTTATGTAATAGTCACTAGCACCATTGAAGAAACAAGAACCCCAACCGAATACAAATGATACATATCCGTCAAACCCTAAATCAACCAACTTATAATCGAAACTGAGAAATTATACTATTTTCTTTGCTATAAATCCATTAGAATCCGAATTAAAATACATATACACAAAACCCCCCAACTTTGACAAACCTTAATTTTTACAAATTGATTAAAACTCTAATTAAACATCATTTACACTCGAATTAACCAATTAATTAGATTAAAAACAAAGTATGAACAAATCCCCAATTCAACCGAAACCCTAATTTTTACAAATCAAATTAATTGATGAAATTAATCAGTCTATATGAAAGAAAACATTAATTGATTATGTTTAAACCCGAGATTTATCAAAACCCCCAAAATATGCGAAACCCTAATTTAATTAAGTCAAATCCGAACCTGATTCATCTAATTGAGGAACGAATCCAACGTTTTAAAACAAGTAAACCTTTTATTTTCGAAAGATTGATCAAGAAAACATTTTATTAAAATTAAAGGGATTCAAAATTTATCTTTTGAAGAATCATCACTAGATAATACGAAAACACCAAGAATCGAACCAAATACGTATGGGGATGGAACCCATGGCAAACGGATCATAATCGAATCAAGAACAATTTTATTTGATGTTTATGAATCGGATTTATATTTGTTTTGGACTAATTTTTGTGGAAAGATGATAAAATATGAACAAAGTGATAAACAGAGAGAGAGAGGGTTAGGATGGGGCGGTGGGAGACGTTTTGTGTATGTGTACCGTGTGTTTTTGAGAAACAGAGAGACAGATAAATTAATATACTTGCCCCCTGTTTTCTTGTTTGTGTCGCCATAACTTTGGGTTGGGTTGAGTCAAACGGGCCATGGGCAAATCCCATGAGTATACTTATAACTTTGGGATGTCCGATTTTGGACTTGGGCTATGTAAGCCCAACACGGAATTGTACTGTTATTTTGTTAAACAAAAGCCCGTTAATAACCATGTAATATTTCCGTGTTCGTCGTAAATAAAACGTAATGTCAAGCACACTTAGGTTATCATGCATTTTATTTATAAACTTCTAGTTTTGTAACACGGTCAATATACTTAACTAGGTCGTGGATAACGTGGTCGTATTCTCGAGCTCCTTTGCATTTTAATCCATTTCCTTGATTCACGAGGTGAGTTTATAGCCCCACTTTTAATTGCTTTTAAACTATTTGGGGTGAGAACATTGTTTGTTTTTACGGATGAACATAAGTACCTTAAAACTCATACGTGCCTACATGATGTCTAAGTAGCGATACTCCTAGATTCTTTAGCCCGCTATCATGAACCGTTAATTACTTTGTGTAAGCGCAAATGATATGGATAGATCTATTAGGATTGGCCTCTCTATCTAATGTTGGTTGTGTGACCAAATTGGATACAATTACATTTGAGGTGTTACGAATACTTTGAGGTAGTATTTGCTTGGGATCCTTTATACAAACTTGTTGGTACGGTTAACGCTTCGGTGTCATGAGCTTAGACGTAGGATATCATGAACATATGCTATTTGATGATAATCTTGTATTTGTTATAAGATTATTTTCCGGTTGCCTGACTAAAATCTTATGGTTCATCACACTACTTATACTTAAACCTATAAACTCACCGACCTTTGTGTTGACGTTTTAGCAATGTTTTTTGTCAGGTGTCAAGGCGGAGGAGTGACGTGGTTGTGCTATGGAGTTAATAAAAATTATCATGATTTACCTTTGAGACTTGATTTTGTTGTATAACATTTGGAAACTTGATTTATGTTATCATGGTGTGTAAAACAATTTTCTTGGGACAAATTTCTATCTTTATGTTTTATGAATGAAAAATGACTTTTCTTAGTTATTCTTGTATCTATGTCTCTTGGTTGTCATGATAGTCACATCCTCGTGTAATTGTACACGTGGGCCAAATTGAGGGTGTGACACCATAAATCTATGTGTAATAAAGCAAAAGGTACATACTTAATATAATCACTAATAGAAAAAGCAAATCTGCATTGTTGAGAGACCACACAACTTTCACAATGAAAATTTAAGACATCAAAGTGTTTACATTCAGGAATGTGAGTTAGTTTATACACTGAAGTATGACCAAGTCTAGCATGAAAATTTTGTACATCAAGAGCAAAATTTGAATGAACAATACTCCTTAATGCAGTTTTATAAAAAACAGTAAAAAGAACCAAATGTTTGATGGAAGCATGAAAATCAAAAACACTATCAGAAAAGGCTTTAGGATCAGTAATATGAGTGCATAGTAAAAGACACCTTGAACCCTTACCAACTACCATAATCTCCATAGTGTAAGGTACTGAAACATAAAGGAATTAGGAAAGAATTAAGCAGTTAAGTTTTTGGTTTAGATCAGTTTGTCAACTGACAATAGATTTAGCTAAAAATCAGGCACATAAAATACATCAGACAAGATAAGTGAAGGTGTCAAAGAAACTTCACCAACAATAGTTACTTTAAGGGACCTTCCATCAGGCAAATGGACCAAAATAGGATTAGCTAGGTATTTTATGAATACGAAAGAATGGAAATGTAATGTCATGTGATCAGAAGCCCTAGTGTTAGTTACCTAATCCATTCTAATATCCGTATTTAGATTATAGAATAAGGCAAAAGACACAGTGAAACAAGAAATTATATCTGCATGACTAGAAGTATTGGCATAATTTCCCATCAAATTCTCATTATCAACATTGCCTTTGCCTTTAATTCTTTTTTCATTTTAGAACAAACCACAACAACTAACTTCTGATCCATATCCATGCCTATTTCGTTTTCACTAGCCAAATCGAAAGTTGTCTTTCCACTAACCATCTCATCTAAACCAAAACTAACATGTGCAGCAAGCCTGATACCCTTCTTAACTTTCTTTCCCTTTTACCAATCTAGATACCCACTTCTTTCAAAATACTAATCAAACACATGACTATCTTGTCCACAATGAGTACAACTCCTCTTTTGACCACCCCTAGTATCAATTACAAGTTGCTTAACATTTCTTTTTGCACTACCATTTTGCATGTTACTATTGGTATTTGCAAAGAAAGTAAATGGATCAAAAGTATGACCGGTGACTTGTTTTGTTTTTTTAATTTCTATGACAATATAATAGGCGTTGTTGACATTAGGAAGAGGATCATAGCTAATATTCGACTTCTAACAGATCATGTTCATCATTCAGTTTCATTAAAAACAAAATCAACTTCAGATAACTATCACTTTCAAGGAACTTATCAAACACATAACAAGTACACTCTTGTATTTTCCCACAATTACAAACAGGTAAATGATATATATTTTACAATCCTAACTAACATCTTTCAACTTATTGAAGAATGTTGCAATACTAAGGTTACCTTGTAAAATCTTACGAAGTTTCCTTTCTTATTGATAGATTAATGTTCCATTGCTTTGATCATTAGTAATTTCCTTCCACAGTCTCATAAGCCGAATGTAAACACAAGAAAGCTTCTGA
The DNA here is from genome assembly GCA_025667525.1 of Glebionis coronaria. NCBI lineage: Eukaryota > Viridiplantae > Streptophyta > Magnoliopsida > Asterales > Asteraceae > Glebionis > Glebionis coronaria. The sequence goes on along the minus strand of CM046880.1, from coordinate 366,787,139 downwards.
AAATTTAGTTACCATAGAATTCAAGATCCAACAAGTGAGTATATAGTCACACCTAACCTACCTCTGCACATTTTCGTCAATAATAACATGCTTCAAACAAGAACTTTAGCTTAGCACTAAAGGTCATCTTAATGTTTTTACTCCATCATATGAAATTACCCCCATTAAAAGGTGTATTAGTTAAAACCATGTCAGGATGATCAGAATTAGCAAGATGAAGGGGATCATTGTTTAGGTTATTGTTATTGGTGTTTTGATCGGCTGTTGGAGTTGTAGGGATTGGAATTACCATTGTTGTGTTAAGATCAAGAAAAGTTAATAGAATCCTATATTTAAGATAAAAAAATGATGATGACTTAAAGGTGTAAAAACAAGGCTTTGAAATTAGTTATAACATACACTAATTATATTCTATCATTGATGATCAAAGCTAGATGTTAGTTAGCTCTAATACCATATATAATTTAGAATGTGGAACAACTTTAAAGAGAAAAGTGATTGATTATTATTACTCAATAATGAGACTTACAAGCTTTTTATAGGCGAGAAAAAAAAATATCTACTTTTTAAATTGTTACACTAAAGACCCTCTAAGTATTAAACTATCACAAAATTAGAACAAAAAAAATACTAAACTAAGTACATTCTTCACTTCTTTTGTTCGAAACCACGATTACTCCAAAACAAATTAACAATGTAATATAATAAAGAGAACAAAAAAAACATTTGTTTTTATTTCCGGTAACATCAACCAACTATTTACTATATTCATTAGTCTACGAAGTTACTTTATGACACAATCAAGTAGTCATCTTTTGAAATTTTGGCATTTCAATTTTTCCATAAAGAAACATAAAAAAAAACTACATTTGTGACTTGTGAGGATGCAAAGTTACTACTATACCTTAAAAAAAAGTTTAGTATTTATTTTAAAAGTTATCTACTTACTAGATTTACGTCATTTTACATATTATAATTATATGCAATACGTCTACCGTTATTTTCTAACTTTGTACAAACATAATCACATAATAATCTATATAAATAGAGACACGTAATCCATAAGAAAGATACACAACACTTAGAAGTGAAGGATTTTTTATTTGTGCCTAAAATAAAAACAAACACTTGGTTTTATTTCAATGAGATATTATTGTTAATCCAGACATATGGTCGAATAATCTTCTTTAGAAAATGATTACATGAATTCAAGTGATATCTGGTAACCATCATTTATAATTAGTTTGGACTGATTATCTTTATTCGATTCTAGGCGATAGCCACCAACAATCAAAGAAAATTATTCTATGATAATCAATGACGACTACAATGAAGCATTATGACAAAAAAAAGTCGATTCCTATTTTCTTTGGAAGTCTATGAAGCTAAGGAGTGATTTCTAAAAGTTTAGCTGACGCATAATACAAAACCATGACAACCGCATATTATGAAGTTACTTGGTTATTAAGCTTGTTAAAAAATATTGGCCTGGATGATTTGATCCCTATTACTTTACTACTTGATAAGAGTTAATTGCACCGTTCGTTCATGTGGTTTAGGCTAAATTCCTAATTTAGCCCTTTTTTTGTTGGTCCCTAATTTTAAATCTTGTTGCCTCGTTAGTCCTTATCTTTAAATTGAGTTAAATCGCCTAGTTAGGTCATCCAGGCCCAGGAGTATTCTAGTCTTTCTACATTCACAGTGACCAACTATGAAATAAAAAAAAATTCCAAATTTTTTTTCACTTTCCTTTTTAGTATATTTATTTCAAAAATTTTAAACAGATTATATTTCAAAATATATAGAAAAAAAATTTAAAATTTAATTTCGTAAAATTTTATTTCGATAATTCTAAATTTTTTTATTTTATTTTAATTTTGAAATATTTATAAAAAACTATTATTTCAAAAATTTTAATTTTATTTTAATTACAAAATATTTATAAAATAAACTTTCATTTCAAAAATTTTAATTTTTAAAAATTTTAAAAACTTAACTTCAAAATTTGTGTAGAAAAAAGTTTAAAATTTTGTTTCCAAAAACAAAATATTTCGAAAATTTAAAAAAAAAAATCGAAACACTTTTTCAAAAAAGTTTTAGTTCTTTTAGAAAAAAAATATTTCATTTTTTTTCAAAAAGTAAATAAAAGGTAGATAATTTTTTCATATTAAAATATTTTTTTGAAAGAATAATATTTTTTGAAACAAATTAATTTTTTCAAATAAAGATAACTGTTTGAAAAAATATAATTTTTTTGAAAAAAATAATATTTTTGAAAATAACTTTTGAAAAAATATAATATTTTTTCGAACATAAATTATTCTTTAAAATTTCTTTCGGATAAAATCTATTTTTATTCTTTTTTTTTAAAGAATACATTTTTTAAAAAATAATTAAACTTTTTCTTTTGAAAAATTTAATTTTTTTTTGAAAAACATTAAGTTACTTGGTCAATTCCTATGAAACCTAAAAAGAGTAGAATGTCCTTAGAGTTAAGTGACCTAACTGGGTGACTTAACCCAATTTGAATATATGGACCAACAAGGCAACAAAGTTTAAAATTAAAGATCAACGAAGCAAGAAAAAAAAATATAGGGACTAAATCAAAGATTTGACCTAAACCACAAAGATGAACGGTGTAATTAACTCATTTGATAATCAAGTTGTATTCATATAACATCAAATCCATTATTTCATGCACACACTAAACATTTTGAGTTTGATTGTTATTATGCGAGAGATCAAATTAAAGATGATACTATTAGATATGAGTATGTTGATACTTCAAAAGAGCGCAAATGTCTTCGCCAAAATTCTTCTAGTCGATCAACATATATTTTCTTATACGAGTTTGGGAGTTTTTTTAGTGGGTATTTTGGTTAAGTTTATATGATGGGCTTATGAGCTTATTAGCTTATATGTTATATAAGTCGAAACAAATGTTTGGCTAAGCATATGATTGGACTTATAAGATTATATAAGAAGATTTTGGTAAGTCAAAAGTTTGTGGCTTATATAAGAATATTATCTAGAAAAACTTATACCTTAATTAATAATTACGTCTTTTTTTATTTGTATGTATTTTTTTGTCATGTTACCATATTAGTTATATAAACTAAATCAACAACAACAACAACAACGATACCCAATTCCGTCGGAGCAGGGTATGGGAGAGGTGAGATGTAGACAGATCGTACCCATGCCCTCGGAAAAACCCGAGGGTAAGACCTAATAAAAGCTTACGAACTTATGATATATACACCATAAATAATTTATATACAATAAGCATAAGCCCAATTTATAAGCTTAACCAAACACCCTTTAAATAACTCAACTTGAGAGAGAGAGTATAAAGAATAGTACAAAGGTCAAACTGTAAATAATTTATAGTTAAAGGTGTTTGATGTAAATATTTAATAAGTTAGTTAGGCAGGGGGAGTCGAGGATAAATCCCACGGGTGAGTCTAAGTTGGCAAAACCCATCTCATAAACCTCATCAAAATCATGCGTGACTTTTACTAAAAAAACCCCACTATTTGTCACTTACTCATCACTGGTGAGTTTATAAATGGTGGGCCCCAATCTTTTCTTTTTTAGTTTTTTAATAGTTTGTAAGTGGGGATTATTTAGTGGGGGTATTTAACAGGGTATATTTTATATAAAATGAAGGTGAGGTGGAGGTAAGTTTTTTTTCCCTTAGGCTGGTAGGAGTGGGAGGTATCACACGAGTGAGTTGCCCAAACTCACGAGTGGGTACTATTCCCTCCAAAAAAACTCGCGCGCGAGTTAGTGTTTCAAAGGAAAAAACAGGGGTAAACTCACTCAGGTGAGTTTAACTTGTGTGGGCCCAAAGTGTTTTTATTTTTTGAGTTAGGTTTATTATTGGGTGTTTTTTGTGAGTGGAGTGTGTTTAAATAATAAAAAAATAGGTATGATAGGTGAGTTGTAGTGAGTTTAGGTGAGTGTCATTACCTCCTGTTGGGAGTTTGGGTGAGTTTGTTAAAAAGCTAACGTGGCGGTGAGTGGGTTGCTTATCACTCCCACCAATCTTAGTAACCTTGAAATATGAGTTTTTGTGGGTTAAGAGAAAGCTAAGGTGAAGCGAAAATAACGGTGGTTTTTTTATGTTACCACTCCCCGCCTTAGAAGTGTGTTTGAGTTTGTTTTCCCTCTTCTTTGTAATCCTGCATCATTTCTTACACAAGTTAATAAGAAAATCTCCTACAAATTATTCATTTCCCTTTCACCATTGTTTTACTCACACCTACATTGAACACTTCACAAGGATCATGACGTAACTACACCATCCGAAACAAAAGCTCATGTTTTGGGTCACTCGGTGAGTTTACTATTATCTAGACATGATATAACAAATGACTATTATTGTAACACCCCATTTCGATAAATGGAATGTCACGCGTAATTATGACGTGTCATCAAAGCATAAAAGGATAAATGTCTGAAACATTACATGACCATAGGGATAACCGGAATCAAACATCGGTTCCTAAACATAAGCCCAAAACATAATAAAGTAACAGAAATGAATGAAAGACTAAGCAAGCATAAGTATATGAAGGCAAAAAGGAAAATAAGTCTAGCAACTTTCATCCTATGTACGTCCTCCAAATGCTCGAGTCTTTCCTAGGGTACCTGCCGTTTTGGAACATGGAAAGGAAAGTAGCGGCTGAGCAAAACGCTCAGTGCACGGACATAGATATAGTATGAATGACTAAAACATAATAAAGACTTGATAGCAGCGGAATTGTATAAGTCCTGGAAAACCTGGAACATGTTCATAAAACTGGTTTTATAGTTTGAAAAGCCTTATGTTTATCTTATGAAAATTGTTTAACATATTTTACCATTAGCCAATATAGGTCATGAAAATCCACCGTGCATGAATACTTGGAGTGGTGACCTCATCATGAAAATTAGAGGGGCTGCCTCTAATTTAATATAATGGTTTGGGTAGGAGGGATCAGCTCCTTGTGAAGGATGCAAGGCACACACCACATTCACCATGAAATCCTGACTGAAAACATGTAACTAGGATGCACCCATACGCCCCACATGATAAATATAATATAAATGGCCAAAAGCTGAAGGGACGCCACGAGCAATCACTCCGCCGTGGTGAAGTCATAACATCAGTGCCTCTAATGTTATGGTTATGGTACCTCCATAACTAGGTGAAACTGGTCATGCATGTATATGGCTATAGGTATTCTAAATTAAACATAAGCAATTCAAACACATACTTATACTACGGGAAAACATTTGGCTGCATACGGGAAAATCCTAATAAGGAAAGAATGTCCATACTGAAAGGACGGGAATCCGTACCTTATGTCCAGTGAACGAAGAAGATGAACTGAGAGGAATCCTACTTCCGTATCACTAATGCTACATAAATACATACATGAATAAGTATTTGCTTACTAAATCCGTAACTGGTTTTATGTCATGCATTAGCTTATTTTATATGTTCTTATCATGTTTTACTGTTTAAAGCCTTAAACTGTGTTTATCTTATATTCTGTTTACTCTGATTAAGTATTTCTGGTATTTCATGTATTATTATACTTACTGTGTAATAATAAGTAACTTTCCAAAAATAGTAGGTTTCCTAAAAATAGAAAGTTTCCAAAAATAGAGAGTTACCAAAAATAGAAAGTTACCAAAAATAGAATGTTTCCAAAAATAGAAAGTTTCCAAAAATAGAAAGTTTCCAAAAATAGAAAGTTTCCAAAAGTAGAAAGTTTCCAAAAATAGAATTACTGCTTAAAATAGATAAGTTTCTAAAAATAGAAAGTTTCCATAAATAGATCAGCTGCCTTAATTAAATAAGTTTCCATAAATAGATTAGCTGCCTGAAATAAATAAGTTTCTAAAAATAGAAGGTTTCCATAAATAGATTAGCTGCCTTATTTAATTAAGTTTCTAAAAATATAAAGTTTCCATAATTAGAAATAAGCTGGTTAAATAAGCTAAGTATATAATCCTAAGTGTTTTCATGATTATTTTCTAAGTCATATGATATAATGTATTGTTTAATAATTATTTTATGTAATTAAAATAAACTATAGGTTAAAATATTTAATTAAAGTATATCATGTTTTTAATTAAATAAAGTTAAATACTTAGGTTAAAACATGTATTATTATTTATTAATAATATAACCTAAGTCATGTTAATTAATTAATTATAACCATGGTTTTTAAATAATTAATTAATTTATAAGGCTAAAAATATAAAATACTTAGGTTAATAATTTCATAATTTTAATAATTAATATAACCTAAGTCATGTTATTAAATTAATCATGTCATGTTTATTAATTTAATATTTAACATATGATTATATAAAAAAATAATCTTAACATACACCGTGAACCGGATCTAGACTAATAACCATGAACCGGACATGAAATCGACACCATACCCCGAACCAATTCGGGGTTACCCTTGTCTTGATGCTGCCGTGGGACCCACACCAACCAACCGGGACCATATGGTCTCGGTGGTGGTCAAATAGCCAAATCGAGACCCTCTCGGGTTCGGTTTAGGCGGGTGCCAAGAACAAACACCCCTAAAACATCCCTTTTGATTTATTCCAAATCCAATTTCATGTTAGATCTATGATTTAATTAGGTTTAAAAAAACATAACATGTTCTTAATTATTTAATAAATTAAATCAAAAGAAAAGGGTTAAAAGAATTACCGAATGCGTGGATCTAAATAATTGTAACAACTCGAGTTTTCACGTCTATTATTTTATGAATGAAACGTGCGAGTTATTAAACGTTTTATGCATTAACCGTGTGCCGATTAGGATTGTTTGTTGAATCCCTCGAGAATACGCGTATCCGTCTTTGATTTAAGTCGTGTGTCGAATTTTTATCAAGTTGTTCATGTTATGTTTTCGCGTCTAAAACTTAGACATTTGACAAACCCTGGGCCGAATGATACAATGATACAATTTATACAAGAATTAAATTAGTGAATTTTATTTATCTTTTTAAAACTTGGTCAACAAGAGTCAAATATTCAGACCTGGGAACTAAATACTTGTTTATACAACCCACTAACCACTAAAATCCAGCACACATGCCTAGTTTACCCAAAATGGGTACATCACAAGCATACCATTTCCAGTTTTAGACTAACCCTAAACCAATATTACCAAGTTAAATACTGTCCAAAATATTCAATGTCCAAACACAACACAAAACTCATCCACTGTCCAAATATTACAAAATTGTTCCTGAGCAGTTTTAAATACAAGTTCTGGGTAAACATAAAGAGTAGTGACAAGTCTTGAGCTAGCCGATCCATTTCCTTCTCGTCCAAACCTGCAAACCGAAACGAAACCCTGTTGTGAGTCTTTTTAACCACCATTAAGCCGCGGGTATAAAAACCCCTTATTAATCCGAAACCCCCAAATTTATATAAACCCTAATTTTATTTTATTGATTTAAACTCTAATTAGACCCAATCCAAACACGAATTGATTAGTTAATTAAATTAAAACCGAGATATGAATAAACCCCCAATTTGATCGAAACCCTAATTTTTACAAATCGGACTATACGATGAAATTGATATGTTTTTATGACAGAAAACATTGATTAATTGTTATTAAACATTAGATTTACCAAAACCCCCAATTATTCAAAACCCTAATTTTCGAAAACTTATTTTATTCAATAATTAACATTAATATACGTATGAAAACATTGTTTATTTGAAATGAAACCCTAGATTTGGAAAACCCCCCAATTACTTCGAAAACCCTAATTTTATTCTTATTAAATTCGAGAGCCCCTTTGTTCACAGCTTATTAATACAAACGATTCTAACCCATAAATCCTTTTATGAAACGAAAATCAGTAGATCATTTAATTAAAAGGAAAAAGGATTTAAAACTTATCTTTTGATGATGAATCTATCATCAAATCTCCTGGAAAACACCTCGAATCGAATTGGTTTTGATGTGGGGATGAAACCCCACATCCCACGCATGATTATTCATCCTAAACCTTCATAATAATTGATATTAATAATCAGAGAAACCATTTTTGCCATGGGGAATGTATTAGATCCGTTTGGTTTTTAGATAGAGAGAAAAGGGAACGGTTGGAGTATTTTCGAGAGAGAGAGAGAGAGAGAGAGTTGACTGGGTGTTTTGGGATAATGTGATAGATTAAACACGTATTTAACTTTCCCCTCCTTGTTTGTGTCGCCTTTTGGCCAGGCCGGGTCAAAAGGCCTATGGGTCGACCATTGGGTGGGTAAATTGGTTAAATAGTTGGGCCGTTTGGTTGTGTTGGGTTATTTAAGGCCCAAACCGATTTTATTAACTTAACGGTATTATTTAGCCCATAAATCTCATTTGTTAAATGACTGATTTTTAAGTGTCGTGTTTTCCGTAAACGAAAAGTACCGTCAAGCACAACTAGGATGTCATGCCTATTTATTAGTGTAATTTTAAATGTCGTAACACGATCTTTATAATCAAATAGGTCGCGGCTAGCGTAACCGTATTCTCGAGCTACCTTTACATTTTGTCACTTTGCTGATTTACGAGGTGAGTTTATAGCCCCACGTTTAACTGATTTTACTGCTTTTTGGGGTGAGACATTGCTTGATTTAACGTATGAACACAAGTGCATTTACTGATTTATATATTAGTCTAAGTGTGACAACCGGGAATTTTCTAGACCTTAAATAATAATAATTTATATTATTTAATAATCGAAATTCGTTTTCGAGAGATATCAAAGTTATTTTATTTAAAAACGAGAGTTTATTTTACATATTGTAAAATACTGCGCAAAATCTTAGAACTGACGCAAAAAAAAAAAATAATAATAAATTAAAGTTATATTTAATTATTCAGAAATATTGATAAAAATGTTTATTAAATTTTCTATTATTTTTATTTAAGTTTTAATACCGTACGTTGAAAACGAGAACATTCTAGTTGAATGTTATTTTTCTTTGAACGCAACTGTTCGGGTTAACCGATAAAAAAAAATAATAATAACAATTTTTTTTATAAAATGTATACGAATACAAAAATTGGTCGAGTAAATACTCTACTTTGTACTAAAATTCATTTTAAGATCAACGGCGTAAATTTTGTAAAATGAATCGAATTTTATAAAACACGAACGACCCCGAACAATGTATTAACTAAAGTTATAATAAAAATTTCATTCTTAGTCCTTGCATTATCAGAAACCTTTAATCTGTTTTTACAAAAACTTGACTAGAATATATATATTGAAATTAGGGTTACATTTCATTCTTATTAACCCTAGCCTCCAATTTAAAACACACACATCTCCCATTGGTTTTTCCAGCAGCCGCCTATTATTCCAGCCACCACTTTAACTTCGGCCGCCGTCGCTCACAACATCCAACCACCGCCACCAGGTCATCTCTCTGTCACCACCCACCGTGGTCTTCAATCCACTCAACACCACCCCATCACCACACTGCCGCCGCCACCTTCATGACTCCTTTATACAAGTCACCACGAGCCACTGGCCTTCATACCACATGACACCACCTCCAACCATCACGAATCTACAACAATATGTCATCACCACTTGAAATCACTGTCGTGGTTACTAACCACAAGACCACCAGCCCACCCTCGATATGACCACCACCACCACGTAATGGTCTAACCACCACCGTGGCCTTTGACAGCGAGCCACCATCACAGATCTGCCAATCTGGTGGTGTTGCTTGTTTTGTTTATATTCAGTCCTAAAAGGGTGTGTTTGTGGGTTCGTTACCATCAGAGACATCAACCGCGACCCAGACCGCCACGGTTGTGGTCTTCAGTCGTCGAGGTTTCTCAACCAGCCACCATAAGTGTACGTTTGGTGTAAAAGAAAAGCGAACATGGGGTGTTTGATTCAGTTATGTTCAACCCCGAAGGGGTGTTGATTTGGTTGTTCGTTCGTTCGTTGCGGTTAATGAAACCATAGGGGTATTTGTTTTGGCTAGCAGAAAAACGCGGCAGGGATGCGTCTGGATTTGTTGTTTTAACAGCTGTAGTTTGGTCACCTCGTCACTGTACGGCCGTCACCACCAGTCGTGGTCAATCACCATCTCACCATCGTTATCGTTATGTTGTTCATCAACGGGGTGTTTGTTTTTCGCAATATGTGTTTGTTTCAGTTTATGTACAAACCGTATAAGGGCGTCCAGAACTGTGTTAGGACAGCGAGGGTGTGTTTGGTTAAAAACACCAGCAAGGGTGTGTTGATTAGCAACATTATGGGTGCTTCGTTTTGCTGTATAAATAGCCATAAAGGTGCGTTTGTGCGCTGCGTATCAGCAACAGCGTTTTGTTCGCTGCGTATTAGCAGCATCGTTTTGTTCAGTGCGTATCAGCAGCAACGTTTGGTTCAGTGCGTAACAGCAGTTGGGAGCGTTTGGTTCGCTGTGTACATCAACGAAAGGGTGTTTGGTGTAGCAGAAAAACACCAAGGATGCGATTGGACGCGGGGTTTCAAGGGTTGAGAGTGTCGGGCACGATTTGAGTTTATGGTTTGTTGTGGTTTAATTCGGCTAATAACTTATATAATTTTATTAATTAAAAACGTACTAATTGGTGGTATGAAAATGGTTAATTAAAAATGTTGAAAACTATCGATATTATGAGAACTATAAAAGAACTATACGATTAATTGTGTGTTTAAATAGCCCACATCGGGCGTTTGACTTTTAATTTATAACACATAGGTTGTGTTTGGTCCTATTTAATTATGGTGATTAAATATTCTAGTTTGGACGTATGTTAAAACGCGATTTGCGTAACGCGGATTGTTTGGAAAATATTGAAACTGGTTAATATGGAAAATGTTGTATAAACAAATAGGTCATGTTGAAATTTTTATAAATTACTATACTTTATATTTTGTTCGGTATAGACTACTATTTGTAAACCGATAAATAAATAAATCATATCATATTTGTAAACCGATAAAATAAATAGATTTTAGTGTATTGATAAACCATTGAAAGTTATATTTTTACTTAATAGTGGCAATTATTAATTTAGTGATGATTTTCTTAAAATGTGTCAAACTACGTTGTCTAATTATTTATCATGATTTTCATAATGTAACTACAAAATAAATATACACTTTAGTTTATTTTGTAAGATTGTTGTCTCTATTATATAATTCAACATAAGAATTATGTAATCGTCTGGTTATACGTAATGTGTACGGAATACATTACATACTTAGTGTGTGTGCCTAATTTATTTATTTTATTTAACCAACCACCGAACTATTATAACTTTGAGCTTAAATATTTTATCAACTGGTCACGTTGATGTACGTATCCATCGAGAACTCAAATACACATTTTTTAAGTTACTGGATTCAGCCGATTAGTAAACCACAACACCATGACCGGGCCGTATCGATTTTCATTTGTGCGGAGCGTATTATTAGTATCACTAACGTTTGCTCTACATCGTCGAGGTGAGTTCATACCCCACATTTTCTTGCTTTGAATTGAGTTATAAATGTTTTATAATTGCTCTTTGGGGGAGGTACATGCTTGGTCATAAACTACTTATAAACTTGCTTGGCTGTCAGAAACTGATATTAAACTTGTTTGGTTGTCTATAACTGTTTATAAATTACTTGATTGTCATAAGCTAATGTTAAGCTTACTTGGTTGGTCATAAACTATCTTTAAACTGGTTTAATTGTTACGTGCTGAGTGGTCAACTCCTCTAATTGTTATACATATGAATGCTGATACTAAAATTTCTATTGTGATTTTCATAGCCCAAAACTTTAACTGCTTTTTATTGGTTCTCGGGTAGAGACAATGGTTGCAAGAATGAACACAAGTGCATATCTCTTTTATGTATTGGTCTAAGTCCCACTTTAACCCAATTACTTTGGCCCATTATCATGAACCGTTAGTTTCAGACCGGATGACCGGTCGAAAGCGCGAATGTTATGGATAGATCTATCGGGGTTGACGCCCCTGTCCGGCTTGGTCCAACAGAGGACAAGCGGGCACAGTTTCATTTGAGTCTGAGAACGGATGTCGTGGGTTAGGCATCCGTAGGGGCTACATTATATGATTATACTACCGGTGTTGTTAACGCTTCGGTGTCATGAGCTTAGACAATAATAAATGCCTTATTTTATTTAGTGACTTTGTATTTGTTATATTGTCACTAAGTGGTTGGAAAATCTTGTGGTTCATTAAACAATTTTATTCTATTGGAAAACTTTATTATTTATCAGTGAGCTTTGTTTTTATCAGAATACGCTAACTATTATATGTGAACTCTGTTTTATCAGAAAACTCTATTTATTTCCAGAAAACTCTGTTGTTATCAGTAAGCTATATTTACTATCAGTAAACTCTGTTCTTATCAATAAACTTTGTTTTTATTAATAAACTTTGAAATTATCAAAGAAAGTTTATTTAACAGAAACTGTGACTTTTAAACTCTTATATTTTACTGCAAGGTGCAGTGGTCGGTAAAACTCTAATTTTTCATAAACGTTTTAAATCAAATTTATGAACTCACCAACTTTATGTTGACATTTTTAAGCATGTATTTCAGGTACTTGACTATGTGGATTATTTGGAGTCTTCTTTGTGGTTTTTGGCATATAGAGGTCGTTCTCGGATCAAGCTCTCGAATACTCATGAAGTCACAGCCTCCCAAAGCCAGTCTTCCGCTGCGGTGAATTTGGGGGTGTGACAGATTGGAATCAGAGCCTTGGTTATAGAGAACTAGGTTGCATTAGTAACTCTAGACTATAACCGGCTCTTAGTTTTATTTAGTAGTAACACTTATCACATCATACTTATTCCGCTACTACTTAAATACTTGAAATACATGTTTGCTATTGCTTGGTTGTCCGCCATGTGATTACTTGTTTAAATGAGTTTGATTGCTTGATAAGTGCGCTCACACGTATATTATTGTCTTCATGTATGAACACTAGAACATTCGTTGGACATCGTGAGTTACACGATGGTCTCGTAGATATTTTATAACTCCACCTAGAAACATTTTGTGAGTTTTGGTTAATAATTAGTCATGAGGAATCCCCAGGTTCGAGCTAATTCATCAAGAGGGTTGAGATGTGTAATAATACTTAATTGGTTCTCAGTGGGCTTCATATTTGATTGAGTGCGAGATGGAAATAAGTATCGGGAGTTACACAACCTATGATTTTTGATGGATTACCTCGAGGGTGGGTAAGACTCGTAGTCTTACGTAATAATGTGGAATGTACTGTATTTTCAGAGTCGAGCTGAGTCATCAAAAGGTTGAGATGTGTAATAATTCATAACAAAACCTGGGCCATTCTTTGTGAGTGAGTTTCGAGGTTGGGTTATGATAAGTTATTACTCAGCTTGGTGTTTGATGAGTCTTCCTCGAGGATGGGAAGGTTTTGTGTGATTGGATAATTGCTTATTTAGAACCGACTACTATATACTTATCCTACTTATAACCGTGAGTTTCTTTACTTGATATACATATGCGATCGCTTTATCGCCTATCGACACTTATGTTCTTCGATCCGGTACTTTCGAAACGTTTACTTATGGAAGACGACTTATTGTCAACTCATGCTCTTTGCTTTTGGTAATTTTGGATAATATCCTTTATAGATTTTAACGATTTTGAATTGGGTATTTTGCCGGTGACACTTAGGTAGGATGATTTATGAAGTCTTTATTGAAATAGATTGGGACGCCTTTGCATTTAAATAAAGAAATCATAAATCGCCGAACCATGAGTTTATAATAACATATTTGCATAGATTAGGACGCTTTTGTATGCAAATATGAGATTATAAATGAGTGGGCTTAAGGATATCCGACGTGACCCTGTATATTTATGGTATTGATTTAGTACTCCAGTTTCGGGAGTGTATTTCTTTTGACTCAAGATTCGTCATACGAATTTATCGTATTTCGTCTTGTTATCGTATCATGACGACGTTTTGAAGAGTAACTATTTAGGCTTCGTTTGATTCACGAATTGTTAAGTGAATCTTTAGAGACTTTATACCGATCGAGTGAACCTAACGGGCTGGTGGTGGTGAACCCTTAGAGACGTTTAAGAACTAACGATTTTTCTCAACTCTTCGTTTCGAATTTTATCGTTCTATGAACGACGACCGATTTGTCAGATTGACATTTAGAACCGCTAAGATATATTCCTCTTCTACCTATTGCTTACCTAATTAACTGTTGGTGGAAACACGATTTTAGAAGTTCGGACAGAATAATCTGTGAGCAGATATAAGTATATTCGATAGAACATTGGGGTAGAACATCAAATCCTTTTCTCTACACTTTTATTACGGTAACAACGATTGAGTTCGAGGACGAACTCCAAATAACACGGATGTACTGTGACAACCGGGAATTTTCTAGACCTTAAATAATAATAATTTATATTATTTAATAATCGAAATTCGTTTTCGAGAGATATCAAAGTTATTTTATTTAAAAACGAGAGTTTATTTTACATATTGTAAAATACTGCGCAAAATCTTAGAACTGACGCAAAAAAAAAATAATAATAAATTAAAGTTACATTTAATTATTCAGAAATATTGATAAAAATGTTTATTAAATTTTCTATTATTTTTATTTAAGTTTTAATACCGTACGTTGAAAACGAGAACATTCTAGTTGAATGTTATTTTTCTTTGAACGCAACTGTTCGGGTTAACCGATAAAAAAAATAATAATAACAATTTTTTTTATAAAATGTATACGAATACAAAAATTGGTCGAGTAAATACTCTACTTTGTACTAAAAATCATTTTAAGATCAACGGCGTAAATTTTGTAAAACGAATCGAATTTTATAAAACACGAACGACCCCGAACAATGTATTAACTAAAGTTATAATAAAAATTTCATTCTTAGTCCCTGCATTATCAGAAACCTTTAATCTGTTTTTACAAAAACTTGACTAGAATATATATATTGAAATTAGGGTTACATTTCATTCTTATTAACCCTAGCCTCCAATTTAAAACACACACATCTCCCATTGGTTTTTCCAGCAGCCGCCTATTATTCCAGCCACCACTTTAACTTCGGCCGCCGTCGCTCACAACATCCAACCACCGCCACCAGGTCATCTCTCTGTCACCACCCACCGTGGTCTTCAATCCACTCAACACCATCCCATCACCACACTGCCGCCGCCACCTTCATGACTCCTTTATACAAGTCACCACGAGCCACTGGCCTTCATACCACACGACACCACCTCCAACCATCACGAATCTACAACAATATGTCATCACCACTTGAAATCACTGTCGTGGTTACTAACCACAAGACCACCAGCCCACCCTCGATATGACCACCCACCACCACGTAATGGTCTAACCACCACCGTGGCCTTTGACAGCGAGCCACCATCACAGATCTGCCAATCTGGTGGTGTTGCTTGTTTTGTTTATATTCAGTCCTAAAAGGGTGTGTTTGTGGGTTCGTTACCATCAGAGACATCAACCGCGACCCAGACCGCCACGGTTGTGGTCTTCAGTCGTCGAGGTTTCTCAACCAGCCACCATAAGTGTACGTTTGGTGTAAAAGAAAAGCGAACATGGGGTGTTTGATTCAGTTATGTTCAACCCCGAAGGGGTGTTGATTTGGTTGTTCGTTCGTTCGTTGCGGTTAATGAAACCATAGGGGTATTTGTTTTGGCTAGCAGAAAAACGCGGCAGGGGTGCGTCTGGATTTGTTGTTTTAACAGCTGTAGTTTGGTCACCTCGTCACTGTACGGCCGTCACCACCAGTCGTGGTCAATCACCATCTCACCATCGTTATCGTTATGTTGTTCATCAGCGGGGTGTTTGTTTTTCGCAATATGTGTTTGTTTCAGTTTATGTACAAACCGTATAAGGGCGTCCAGAACTGTGTTAGGACAGCGAGGGTGTGTTTGGTTAAAAACACCAGCAAGGGTGTGTTGATTAGCAACATTATGGGTGCTTCGTTTTGCTGTATAAATAACCATAAAGGTGCGTTTGTGCGCTGCGTATCAGCAACAGCGTTTTGTTCGCTGCGTATTAGCAGCATCGTTTTGTTCAGTGCGTATCAGCAGCAACGTTTGGTTCAGTGCGTAACAGCAGTTGGGAGCGTTTGGTTCGCTGTGTACATCAACGAAAGGGTGTTTGGTGTAGCAGAAAAACACCAAGGATGCGATTGGACGCGGGGTTTCAAGGGTTGAGAGTGTCGGGCACGATTTGAGTTTATGGTTTGTTGTGGTTTAATTCGGCTAATAACTTATATAATTTTATTAATTAAAAACGTACTAATTGGTGGTATGAAAATGGTTAATTAAAAATGTTGAAAACTATCGATATTATGAGAACTATAAAAGAACTATACGATTAATTGTGTGTTTAAATAGCCCACATCGGGCGTTTGACTTTTAATTTATAACACATAGGTTGTGTTTGGTCCTATTTAATTATGGTGATTAAATATTCTAGTTTGGACGTATGTTAAAACGCGATTTGCGTAACGCGGATTGTTTGGAAAATATTGAAACTGGTTAATATGGAAAATGTTGTATAAACAAATAGGTCATGTTGAAATTTTTATAAATTACTATACTTTATATTTTGTTCGGTATAGACTACTATTTGTAAACCGATAAATAAATAAATCATATCATATTTGTAAACCGATAAAATAAATAGATTTTAGTGTATTGATAAACCATTGAAAGTTATATTTTTACTTAATAGTGGCAATTATTAATTTAGTGATGATTTTCTTAAAATGTGTCAAACTACGTTGTCTAATTATTTATCATGATTTTCATAATGTAACTACAAAATAAATATACACTTTAGTTTATTTTGTAAGATTGTTGTCTCTATTATATAATTCAACATAAGAATTATATAATCGTCTGGTTATACGTAATGTGTACGGAATACATTACATACTTAGTGTGTGTGCCTAATTTATTTATTTTATTTAACCAACCACCGAACTATTATAACTTTGAGCTTAAATATTTTATCAACTGGTCACGTTGATGTACGTATCCATCGAGAACTCAAATACACATTTTTTAAGTTACTGGATTCAGCCGATTAGTAAACCACAACACCATGACCGGGCCGTATCGATTTTCATTTGTGCGGAGCGTATTATTAGTATCACTAACGTTTGCTCTACATCGTCGAGGTGAGTTCATACCCCACATTTTCTTGCTTTGAATTGAGTTATAAATGTTTTATAATTGCTCTTTGGGGGAGGTACATGCTTGGTCATAAACTACTTATAAACTTGCTTGGCTGTCAGAAACTGATATTAAACTTGTTTGGTTGTCTATAACTGTTTATAAATTACTTGATTGTCATAAGCTAATGTTAAGCTTACTTGGTTGGTCATAAACTATCTTTAAACTGGTTTAATTGTTACGTGCTGAGTGGTCAACTCCTCTAATTGTTATACATATGAATGCTGATACTAAAATTTCTATTGTGATTTTCATAGCCCAAAACTTTAACTGCTTTTTATTGGTTCTCGGGTAGAGACAATGGTTGCAAGAATGAACACAAGTGCATATCTCTTTTATGTATTGGTCTAAGTCCCACTTTAACCCAATTACTTTGGCCCATTATCATGAACCGTTAGTTTCAGACCGGATGACCGGTCGAAAGCGCGAATGTTATGGATAGATCTATCGGGGTTGACGCCCCTGTCCGGCTTGGTCCAACAGAGGACAAGCGGGCACAGTTTCATTTGAGTCTGAGGACGGATGTCGTGGGTTAGGTATCCGTAGGGGCTACATTATATGATTATACTACCGGTGTTGTTAACGCTTCGGTGTCATGAGCTTAGACAATAATAAATGCCTTATTTTATTTAGTGACTTTGTATTTGTTATATTGTCACTAAGTGGTTGGAAAATCTTGTGGTTCATTAAACAATTTTATTCTATTGGAAAACTTTATTATTTATCAGTGAGCTTTGTTTTTATCAGAATACGCTAACTATTATATGTGAACTCTGTTTTATCAGAAAACTCTATTTATTTCCAGAAAACTCTGTTGTTATCAGTAAGCTATATTTACTATCAGTAAACTCTGTTCTTATCAATAAACTTTGTTTTTATTAATAAACTTTGAAATTATCAAAGAAAGTTTATTTAACAGAAACTGTGACTTTTAAACTCTTATATTTTACTGCAAGGTGCAGTGGTTGGTAAAACTCTAATTTTTCATAAACGTTTTAAATCAAATTTATGAACTCACCAACTTTATGTTGACATTTTAAAGCATGTATTTCAGGTACTTGACTATGTGGATTATTTGGAGTCTTCTTTGTGGTTTTTGGCATATAGAGGTCGTTCTCGGATCAAGCTCTCGAATACTCATGAAGTCACAGCCTCCCAAAGCCAGTCTTCCGCTGCGGTGAATTTGGGGGTGTGACACTAAGTCCCACTAAAAACCCAGTTGCTTTGGCCCGTGAATCGTGAACCGTTAATTACTTTGTGTAAGCGCGAATGTTATGGATAGATCTATCGGGGTTGACGCCCATGTCTGTCTTGTCCAACAAGGGACAAGCGGGCACAGTTTCATTTGAGTCTGAGATAGGATGTCGTGGGTTTAGGCATCCATTTGGGCTACATTTATATGATTATACTACCGGTGTTGTTAACGCTTCGGTGTCACGAGCTTAGACTGTAATAAATACTTTTATGATGACTTTGTATTTGTTATATTGTCATCACTTTTGGGAAAATCTTGTGGTTCATTAAACATTTCAAATTAACTAAACCTGTGAACTCACCAACTTTATGTTGACGCTTTAGCAATTTTTTTCTCAGGTATTAAGAAGGAAGATGCTAAGTGAGGTCTCATGCACTGCCGTCATTTCTATTGAAACAAAGATCATTTGTACTATTTGGAAAACTATGTTTTGTAACTGTGACCAGTTTTATGCTTCTGCACTATGTTAAAACTATTTATTTTATCAATTACAAGTGATCTATTTTCCGAACGTCTCATTTAGAGGTCGTTCTTTGTAACTGTGTGTGTATGATAATCATGACGTCACCACTCCCTTGTTGCCATTATACTCTGATATTTTGGGAGTGTGACAGATTGGTATCAGAGCCATGGTTATAGAGAACTAGGTTGCATTTAGTAACTCTAGACTATAACTGCTATATGTTTAATCGATTATCATACGGATTGTAAGTATTAAGTATATATATATACATGAATATATATATATATATAAGTAATAAATGGGATACATGTGATTTAACAATTACGAGGTATATTTACATGGGTTACATGTGCGACAACAAAATCTGAATTATGTTATATGGGATACATGTGGATTGAACAATGATTGTTATATGTTATGTCAATGTCCTTTTTACGGACTAATTATATGAGATATTTACACACATTTATTCTGTTTATGTTACAGCGATGTCTTCTTCTGATGATTCCACGTCTACAGGAGCATACTACAACCGCAGTTCACAGTCAACTATCAGTTCATCAGTAGGATTACCTAGAGGATCACCATCAGGATATCCGTGGTACCGGATGGCTTCAGATGATGAGACTGAGAGAGAGACTGAGGAGGTTCACCGTTCACCGATCTGTATCCCTGATGCATCAGCTGATGACGTACTTAGCCTAGAGGGCGGAGGAGAGGATGACCTAGCCGCTGATGTGGTGCAGTCACCAGGACAGGCATCAGTCACTAGGGATGAGTCGATGGAGGAGACAGAGGATGATGATATGGAGTTCACCGATGGAGAAGGTGAACCCATGGAGGTCACTGACACTGAGGACCCCCTTGCTACATATGCTGCTACTCCTGAGGTTTCCGTCGCACACATCTCCTCGTCTTCGTCTGAAGACGAAGGGGAAAGGACAGACATCCCTACTCCAGCACCTGGTACTCTGCCTTTCTACTATGTTAGGCGACGTCTTCGGGGGAGAGCTGCCCGACCACCACCTTCACCTTACCGACCCCTCATACCCTTCTCTGCCACTGACAGGCATGCAGCCCGCACACCTGCCAGTCCTGCCCCAGAGGCGTCACTACTACCACCACCACCAGAGACTGTACCTGCTGTGTATCAGGAGATGCTTGCTGATGTTGGCATCTCTACTGGGCCGAGAGCTACGACTCCTCTTCCTAGGAGAGCTACATCGACAGTTGTGATGCTTGGAGCAGCAGATGGATGTGTGACGACCCGTTTAAACAGGTTGGAGGATGCGGTAGAGGCTTTGGGTGAGGAATATAATGAGGTGCAGGATAAGCTGGAGGCACTGACGAAGAAGAGTCCAGTTAGGGATGAGACGGTATTGACGGTTTGTGTGACCCGTCTACGAGGACAGCTTCATGCTGTTCTCGACCAGATGGATACCATGTCGAATGCTCGTCTTGAGGAGATCGAGAGCCTGATGACCCGTTGGGGAGTAGAGCCATTGGTTGAGACAGGTGGACTAGAGGCACCTGTGGAGGACCCCATTGCTGACTTGGATAAGAGGTTTAGGGCCGCTTGTTATGATACCCATGTTAGACTTAGGGATTCCCAGGCTCGTGAGATCGTGGTTGAGAGGAGGTTGGCAGAGTTGGAGAGAGAGCTTCACCAGCGCCGTGAGGGCACTAGTTAGACTTATCTTGTACCATTGACATATTGTTGTACGACCACTAAGCTTCGAGGTTTATCTCAGCTAGTTGGCATTTTCTTTTTCTTTATGACGAATTATGATGTATTACAAAACGTTTCTATGAATGACATTATGTTATATTGGGTTACAAAAATTATGAGATCATTATATATTGTGTATTATACCATGGAGCATTTCATAATTATATTGTGCGTGCCATGTATGTTATGACTGGCAAAACTCATTGTCTTATTACCTTTTTAGATTATGGCGCCAGTTAGAAGATCTGAGACACAGAATCCACCAGCTACTACCGGTGGAATTGATCCCGTCATGCTCAGTCAAATGATCGCTGAACGGGTGGCTGAGGCACTCGCAGCAGCCGAAGCGAATCGTACAGCAAGCACGCAAGAGGAGACAAACCAAGGAGCTACTATTGCCATTGCACGGACCTGTACCTACAAGGAATTTCGTGCAGTTACGCAAGTGAGTTTCCGCTGTACTGAAGGAGCAGTAGGTTTGACCAGATGGTTTGAGAAGTTGGAATCCCAATTTGGGATTAGCAATGTTGCTGAAGTTGATAAGGTAAAGTTTGCGTCAAGCACGTTAGTGGATGGTGCTTTGACTTGGTGGAACGTCTATGCTCGTGCAGTGACCATTGACGTTGCCCAAGCGACGCCCTGGAGTGAGTTCAAAGCTATGTTTGTGAGGAAATACTGCCCACGAAATGAAGTCAAGCAGATGGAGGTTGAGCTGTGGAACTTGAAGGTCAAGGGTACCGCTCTTACTGCTTACAATCAGCGCTTTCAAGAGCTGATCTTGTTATGTCCCGAAATGGTGCCCAACGACGACCGATTGTTGGAGCGATACATTGAAGGATTACCTTTGAGCATCAAGGGGAATGTGACTTCATCCAAGCCAACTGATTTGCACGAGGCAATCGATATGGCTCAGAGTTTGATGTACCAAGTGGTACAAGAGTTGGGAGAAAATACTGGAGATAAGAGGAAGTGGTCTGGAAACCACTACAACAACAATACCAACAATAGCAACAACAACAACAACACTAACAACTACAGTCAGAACAAGCGACAAGAAGTAGCAAGGGTGTTTACTGCTGGGCAAGGTAATACTGGAAACTATGCTGGAAGGCTTCCCTTCTGTGGAAAGTGTGGCCGACACCACGAAGGAGCATGTCCCCCTACATGCTACAACTGTGGAAAGGCTGGACATAAGGCAAAGGAATGTCGAGCACCACCCCGTCCTGCTAACCAAAGAGGACCAGGAACACAGGGTGGCCAAGGAGCAAATGTCACTTGCTTTGGATGTGGAGAAAAAGGTCACTACAAGAATAAGTGTCCAAGCGGTGGGAACCAAGGTCATGGTAATCAGATTCGAGGCAACCAGAATCACAACCAAGGGAACCAAAAGCAGAACCAAGGGAACCGGGGAGGAAATAACCGAGCCACAACTAGTACTCCTGGAGGATTCACAGCACCTAGCAAGGTGTATCATCTATGTGCTGAGGCTGCGGTGCAGGACAACAATGTTGTGACTGGTACGTTTCTAGTCAATAACAACTATGCTTCAGTACTATTTGATTCTGGTGCGGATAGGAGTTTTGTGTCATCTGTATTTAGTGAACGCCTAAATATTACCCCTACTGCGTTAGATGTTAAGTATAACGTAGAACTAGCCGATGGGAAGTCAGTAACCACCGATGCTATTCTGAAAGGATGTAGTATAAGGTTACAAGATCATTCGTTCAGTATCGACTTACTCCCCATAGAATTAGGAAGTTTTGATGTCATCATCGGAATGGATTGGATGTCGAAGCATCACGCGGAAATTGTATGTCATGAGAAGTGCGTCCGTGTTCCTTATGGAAACGATGTGCT
This sequence comes from Glebionis coronaria, assembly GCA_025667525.1. Lineage (NCBI taxonomy): Eukaryota > Viridiplantae > Streptophyta > Magnoliopsida > Asterales > Asteraceae > Glebionis > Glebionis coronaria. Next base: position 366,764,538 of record CM046880.1, on the reverse strand, counting down.
AATCATACAAGGCGAAAGAAGTGGAGTAAAGAATGGATCAAGACTGGAAGTCATCTCATGTATTAGAACCCAAAGATACATTGCGAAGGGATGTCCAGTGTTCTTGGTTCAAGTAACACGAAAGGAGGAAGAAGAAGATCATGAGAAGAAAGTGGAAGATGTACCGATCGTTAGAGATTTTCCAGACGTATTCCCAGAAGACTTACCGGGATTACCACCAGCACGACAAGTGGAGTTTCACATAGAGCTTACACCAGGAGCCGCGCCTGTTGCTAGAGCCCCATACCGCTTAGCACCAGCCGAGATGACAGAGTTAGCTAAACAACTAAAAGAACTTTCTGGCAAAGGTTTCATTAGGCCGAGTTCCTCACCTTGGGGAGCACCGGTCCTATTTGTCAAAAAGAAAGATGGATCCTTTAGGATGTGTATTGATTACCGAGAGTTGAATAAGCTGACGATAAAGAACCGTTACCCATTACCAAGAATTGACGATCTTTTCGATCAATTGCAAGGATCTAGCATATACTCGAAGATTGATTTAAGGTCAGGATATCATCAGCTAAGGGTTAGAGAGGAAGACGTACACAAGACGGCTTTTAGAACCCGGTACGGACACTACGAGTTCCAAGTTATGCCTTTTGGTTTGACAAACGCACCCGCGGTATTCATGGATCTCATGAACCGAGTTTGCAAACCATACTTGGACAAGTTTGTGATTGTATTTATCGATGATATTCTCATCTACTCTCGTAATGAAGAAGAACACAAGGAGCATTTGAAGACCATACTAGAGTTGCTGAGGAAGGAGAAGTTATATGCAAAGTTTTCTAAATGTGAGTTTTGGATAAACACGGTGCAATTCCTCGGGCATGTAATCGATAGTAGTGGTATTCACGTTGATCCTGCTAAGATCGAGGCCGTGAAAGATTGGGCGACTCCAACAACACCCACGGAGATCCGCCAATTTTTAGGTCTTGCTGGTTACTATAGGAGATTCATCGAAGGTTTCTCCAAGATAGCTAAACCAATGACAGAGTTAACTCAAAAAGACAAGAAGTTTGAGTGGAAAGAGGATCAAGATTTGGCATTCCAGACGTTGAAGCAGATGTTGTGTGAAGCACCTATACTAGCCCTACCCGAGGGTAATGAAGACTTTGTGGTGTATTGTGATGCATCCATAAAAGGGTTAGGTGCGGTATTGATGCAAAGGACTAAGGTCATAGCTTATGCATCAAGACAACTAAAAGTGCACGAGAAGAACTACACAACTCATGACCTAGAGTTAGGAGTAGTGGTGTTTGCCCTGAAGATTTGGAGACACTACCTTTATGGCACAAAGTGTGTTGTATTCACTGATCACAAGAGTCTACAACACATTTTAAATCAAAAAGAACTCAACATGAGACAACGACGTTGGCTAGAGTTGCTCAGTGATTACGATTGCGAGATTCGTTATCACCCGGGCAAGGCAAATGTCGTGGCCGACGCTTTGAGTCGAAAGGAGAGAGTCCTTAGGGTGAAGGCCTTGGTGATGACCATTGACTTAGACCTTCCATCCTTAATTCTCAAGGCTCAGAAAGAGGCAGTCGAGGAAGAAATTCTCAAGACTGAAGATGTTGAAGGCATGATAAAGAAATTAGAAGCTCGCTCGGATGGGACATTATGCCTTGATAATAGGAGTTGGTTACCGTGCCATGGTGACCTACGACCTTTGATTATGCATGAGTCGCATAAGTCAAAATACTCCATACATCCGGGATCTGACAAAATGTATCATGATCTTAAGATGTTGTATTGGTGGCCGAACATGAAGGCGGACATTGCTACCTACGTTAGCAAGTGCTTGACTTGTGCCAAGGTCAAGGCCGAGCATATGAAACCATCAGGATTGTTGGTCCAACCCGAACTGCCTGAATGGAAGTGGGAAAGGATCACTATGGATTTCATTACAAAGCTACCTAAAACCTCAGCCGGATTTGACACTATTTGGGTAATCGTCGACCGACTCACCAAATCGGCTCATTTCATACCAATCAAAGAGACAGATGGAATGGATAAGTTAGCAAGAACCTACTTGGAGGAAGTAGTCACGAGGCATGGTGTGTCTGTGTCTATAATCTCCGACCGGGATAACCCATTTACTTCACAATTTTGGAAGTCGCTGCAGAAGGCATTGGGAACGCAGTTGGATATGAGCACTGCATATCATCCCCAAACTGACGGTCAAAGTGAAAGGACCATTCAAACCTTAGAAGATATGCTGAGAGCTTGTGTGATCGACTTTGGAAATAGATGGGATAGGCACCTACCTCTGGTGGAATTCTCATACAACAATAGTTATCACACTAGCATTAAGGCAGCACCATTCGAAGCATTGTATGGTAGAAAGTGTCGCTCACCTGTGTGTTGGGCAGAGGTTGGTGAGGCACAACTCACTGGACCCGAAATCATACACGAGACTACTGAGAAGATCTTTAAGATCAAGAGCCGTATGCAAGCCGCAAGAGATCGACAAAAGAGTTATGCTGACATGAGACGCAAACCCCTTGAGTTTGAGGTTGGCGATAGAGTCATGTTGAAGGTCTCACCTTGGAAGGGTGTGATTCGCTTTGGAAAGCGTGGAAAGTTGAATCCTCGTTATATTGGACCATTCAAGATCATAGAGAGGATTGGCCCCGTAGCCTATCGTTTGGAGTTACCTCAAGAACTTAGCCGAGTGCATAACGTATTCCACATCTGCAATCTGAAGAAATGTTTAGCCGACGAGACACTCGTTATTCCTTTAGAAGAGATTCAACTCGACGACAAACTCAACTTCGTAGAAGAACCGGTGGAGGTCATGGACCGTCAGGTCAAACAGCTCAAGCAAATTCGTATACCTATCGTAAAAATCCGTTGGAATGCGCGTAGAGGTCCAGAATACACGTGGGAACGTGAAGATCAATTCAAGAGCAAGTATCCTCATCTTTTCGCTAACCACCCTACTACAACAACGTCTTGATTTCGTGACGAAATCTCTAAAACATGGGAATACTGTGACATCCGTCAAATTTTTCATCTTTATTTCTTCGTATAGTGAAGTACCTTAATTATTTACCAATGAGGTGTCGATGTAAGTGTATTGTTTGTTTTGCTTTGCGGACAAAGCCCTCTTTAGGGAGAGCGAATGTAACAACTCGAGTTTTCGCGTCTATTATTTTATGAATGAAACGTGCGAGTTATTAAACGTTTTATGCATTAACCGTGTGCCGATTAGGATTGTTTGCTGAATCCCTCGAGAATACGCGTATCCGTCTTTGATTTAAGTCGTGTGTCGAATTTTTATCAAGTTGTTCATGTTATGTTTTCGCGTCTAAAACTTAGACATTTGACAAACCCTGGGCCGAATGATACAATGATACAATTTATACAAGAATTAAATTAGTGAATTATATTTATCTTTTCAAAACTTGGTCAACAAGAGTCAAATATTCAGACCTGGGAACTAAATACTTGTTTATACAACCCACTAACCACTAAAATCCAGCACACATGCCTAGTTTACCCAAAATAGGTACATCACAAGCATACCATTTCCAGTTTTAGACTAACCCTAAACCAATATTACCAAGTTAAATACTGTCCAAAATATTCAATGTCCAAACACAACACAAAACTTATCCACTGTCCAAATATTACAAAATTGTTCCTGAGCAGTTTTAAATACAAGTTTTGGGTAAACATAAAGAGTAGTGACAAGTCTTGAGCTAGCCGATCAATTTCCTTCTCGTCCAAACCTGCAAACCGAAACGAAACCCTGTTGTGAGTCTTTTTAACCACCATTAAGCCGCGGGTATAAAAACCCCTTATTAATCCGAAACCCCCAAATTTATATAAACCCTAATTTTATTTTATTGATTTAAACTCTAATTAGACCCAATCCAAACACGAATTGATTAGTTAATTAAATTAAAACCGAGATATGAATAAACCCCCAATTTGACCGAAACCCTAATTTTTATAAATCGGACTATACGATGAAATTGATATGTTTTTATGATAGAAAACATTGATTAATTGTTATTAAACATTAGATTTACCAAAACCCCCAATTATTCAAAACCCTAATTTTCGAAAACTTATTTTATTCAATAATTAACATTAATATACGTATGAAAACATTGTTTAATTGAAATGAAACCCTAGATTTGGAAAACCCCCAATTACTTCGAAAACCCTAATTTGATTCTTATTAAATTCGAGAGCCCCTTTGTTCACAGCTTATTAATACAAACGATTTGAACCCATAAATCCTTTTATGAAACGAAAATCAGTAGATCATTTAATTAAAAGGAAAAAGGATTTAATACTTATCTTTTGATGATGAATCTATCATTGAATCTCCTGGAAAATACCTCGAATCGAATTGGTTTTGATGTGGGGATGAAACCCCACATCCCACGCATGATTATTCATCCTAAACCTTCATAATAATTGATATTAATAACCAGAGAAACGATTTTTGCCATGGGGAATGTATTAGATCCGTTTGGTTTTTAGATAGAGAGAAAAGGGAACGGTTGGAGTATTTTCGAGAGAGAGAGAGAGAGAGAGTTGACTGGGTGTTTTGGGATAATGTGATAGATTAAACACGTATTTAACTTCCCCCTCCTTGTTTGTGTCGCCTTTGGGCGAGGCCAGGTCAAAAGGCCTATGGGCCGACCATTGGGTGGGTAAATTGGTTAAATAGTTGGGCCGTTTGGTTGTGTTGGGTTATTTAAGGCCCAAACCGATTTTATTAACTTAAGGGTATTATTTAGCCCATAAATCTCATTTGTTAAATGACTGATTTTTAAGTGTCGTGTTTTCCGTAAACGAAAAGTACCGTCAAGCACAACTAGGATGCCATGCCTATTTATTAGTGTAATTTTAAATGTCGTAACACGATCTTTATAATCAAATAGGTCGCGGCTAACGTAACCGTATTCTCGAGCTACCTTTACATTTTGTCACTTTGCTGATTTACGAGGTGAGTTTATAGCCCCACGTTTAACTGATTTTACTGCTTTTTGGGGTGAGACATTGCTTGATTTAACGCATGAACACAAGTGCATTTACTGATTTATATATTAGTCTAAGTCCCACTAAAAACCCAGTTGCTTTGGCCCGTGAATCGTGAACCGTTAATTACTTTGTGTAAGCGCGAATGTTATGGATAGATCTATCGGGGTTGACGCCCCTGTCTGTCTTGTCCAACAAGGGACAAGCGGGCACAATTTCATTTGAGTCTGAGATAGGATGTCGTGGGTTTAGGCATCCATTTAGGCTACATTTATATGATTATACTACTAGTGTTGTTAACGCTTCGGTGTCACGAGCTTAGACTGTAATAAATACTTTTATGATGACTTTGTATTTGTTATATTGTCATCACTTTTGGGAAAATATTGTGGTTCATTAAACATTTCAAATTAACTAAACCTATGAACTAACCAACTTTATGTTGACGCTTTAGCAATGTTTTTCTCAGGTATTAAGAAGGAAGATGCTAAGTGAGGTCTCATGCACTGCCGTCATTTCTATTGAAACAAAGATCATTTGTACTATTTGGAAAACTATGTTTTGTAACTGTGACCAGTTTTATGCTTCCGCACTATGTTAAAACTATTTATTTTATCAATTACAAGTGATCTATTTTCCGAACGTCTCATTTAGAGGTCGTTCTTTGTAACTGTGTGTGTATGATAATCATGACGTCACCACTCCCTTGTTGCCATTATACTCTGATATTTTGGGAGTGTGACAATAATGATGAACAAACACCAACACTAGCAATAAATCCAAGATCAAAGATCAATCAAACACCCTTTTGGTGTGTTTGAGGGTGGCGGCCAAAAGAAAAAAAAAGAAGGAGGAGGAGAACTTTTAGGTTTTTGTGAAAATCCTCTGTAAAGTGAAAATGAGTAGTGTTTTTCCCTTAACCCCCTTTTAGTGAAAATTGAAATGGGCTTGGCACATTTCTCCCTTGTTGCCGCGGGTAGGGGCCCCACATGGGGTACCCGTACCGTTTTCCGTGTCTCGATGTTTAGTTACTCGTTCGTGATTATTTGTGTTCGCGTTTTGTGTGTTCTCGTTAAATAATTACCGTGACCTAATATATTTATTTACGCTCATAATAAATATATATACGTAATTAGTAATAGTTCGTGATTTAATTACGTTCATGATTTCATGATCGCATGTTCGTGACTAATTATTGTCAAATAATTATTATGTGCTCGTGCGTAGTAAATACTTATCGTGTTCTAACACGTACGTAATACGTAAAATCCTAACACGTAATCGTAATCATGCTATAATAGGAAAGTTTTAATCTAGTACGTACGATCTTAAGGGTACTATTCATGGTAAAAGCATGCGGGTTTTACAACTCTTCCCCCCTAAAAAGAATAATTCGTCCCCGAATTATATATAACCTAACTGAAAGAGAAACATACCCGAATCAAACTGAGAGGGTATGTAAGATAAATGAACGTGCGGGTTTCCTGGCAGAAGGAACGCGGAACGTGAAATGTCTTGAAAGGACATGGAACGTGACGTGACTGAAAGGACATATCTAGTTGATAAGAGAAAAACGAATAAAAGTCCGGATGAACTTGTCCGTTTCCAAGTGGCCTCCCTCTTGGAACGGTTCCTTCAGAATATCTTGACACTAATGATAAATCTTGGTCCTCCTGACCTTGACTTGGAATACGAAGAAATTCTTGGTTATCAACGGAAGGTAGATCCCCTAAATTTGATCTAGGGAAAACTAATTAACGTGTATGGGCAACTAAAACATTATCGTGCAAAACACTCCAACTTAACTGATAATTAGCAACGATGCGCGAGACATAAAGAAACGTAGTACGTGAAAAATTTTGAACGTAATACGTGAAAAATTTTGAACGTGCTACGTGGAGATATGGCGAGTGTAGTATGAGTTAACATATCGTGATCCATGATACGTGTAACATATCTTGATCATGATATGAGGAACGTGGAATGAACATGACATGTGAAACATATCGTGAACATAGAATATAATGGCGGTAGCGCCGAACGCTACAGGGTGAGACATAGAATATGACGAGAAACGTCTATCTGAGGATAGGGAGTTATACTAAACTTGGGTCTGGTCTCTCAAGTTCTTGCAAAACTTCCCAGAATGAGAAAAAAAAGAAAGAAAAAAAAATGAACGTAAAATCGTAAGCCAAAATACGATCATGAACGTGAATAGTGTCATGAACGCGAGCGCGAAATCAAGTCGTGGAATTATAATGAAGACGTGAAGTAAATAAGGAGCATAATTTTGAATCTTTGTCTGACCCGATAACTGAGGGATTGCCAAGTGATCGGATGAACCTTGGTTGGAACATGTCCGATCAATCTGTTGGTTCTGAAATCCCTGTGGATGTAAGGATTCTGCAGACTTGATCAAACTGTTCGCAATAACCCAGATAGCATTATGCTTCTTCTGAGTTTACGTTAATCTGGTAACCAAAACCCATGGATATCTTGTCCCTTTTCGGTTCACAATTTCCGACGATGAAAACATCCCAATCTGTTGGTGTCCTATCTTAACCTGTTTGTATGACAGGTATGAAGATATGAACGTAACTGTATCTTGCTTCATCGAACTTGATACATAGGAGTTTGCGAAACTCTGAGTCCATGAATCTAAACTTCTCTTAGCGTAGGATCTTCTATAACACCTAATGTAATGTAGGGTTATCTCCTTTACGCATAAGCTGAGTCATGGTAAGATTAACCATGCAAATCCATGTGATCCAGCATGTCACTGTGATCAACCAGAACTGATATTGGAAATTTTCAGGGTGGAATTTCTCTTGTCATAGAAATTGCAACATAGTGCAGATATGGTCTTCCTGTTCTTCTTCTAGGCTTAAAGGAAATCAGGTTATTCTCAATGAAAACACTGATGAATTTGCTATGAGTTTATGGAAACTCATTCTTGTAATGTCGTTGGAGCATTGATGAGACTAATTCAAAATCATAAATCTAGCATGACCGAGTCGTGAACGAATAGTAGTCATGGACATGTCCTGCTCTTTCACTCGTCACTGTTGGCAGCATGATCATGAGTTTGATCTTGGAAAAGTGATTAACACTATAAGGTCGATTGGACATGTTGTCAATACGTGGAGGAGAATAACGGTCATGAATGGTGATTTGTTTAAATCGACGGTAGTCGACACATAATCTCATGGTACCATTCTTCTCCTTGTAGGTTCTTCTGGAATGTATAGGAAGATTTTGGAATAATCAACTGGCTATGCGTAAAAGACTTAAGTGGTCGTGTCTTAGTGACAGCTAGAAAATTTTAGCGACCATGGCTAACAATGCACATGCTTGTAAGCATAGATAATTTGTACAGATTTTCCTGATGGAAAATCAAGCTGAATGTATGCAGGAGCCTGAACATTACTGTACATAATTATGAATCGTAGCATGGTGTGTTGTTCATAGTCCATAATTAGGATAAAATTCATCTCGTGTATGTCCGAGGAAATGCATTAGCAGCTTGGATCTCATCATTAAGCTGAAGGAAAACCTTCGTATACGTGGGAATACGAAAGGCGTCCTTCATGGTCATGAATATATGAACTATAGTGAAAGAAATGAAAGTGACATCATCAACGTGACAGTTCTCACTGATGCGCCGATAATGGTATTGAAATTCTTGTGGCCTGATTAATACATGGCACAAAAAATGGATTTACCGTTGGAGGGTACCCTGAATTTCTTAGAAATGTTCCATAGTTGGACGTGAGTCATGTGTCTTGACTCGTTTCTTGGAACTATAAGCATGACATATGTCTTGACTGGTGTCTTGACATGTGTCTTCACGGAGTATACGTGAGACATGTGTCTTGACTGATGTCTTGACATGTGTCTCCAGAAAGTATACATGAGACATGTGTCTTGACTGATGTCTTGACACGTGTCTCGAGACGTAAAACAATAGAACTACAATATTAGGTTATTATGCCAGACTTGGCGGATCGGTTGGACTACTGATCCTTTGTATGTCTGATCACGTCCGCGGTCGGAGCCTCGGTTGTGATTTCTAGGATAATTCTGTTATAGTAGTGGTTACCATCGTCCTGTCTGTCAGTTCCATGACGGTCATTCTCATGACCGTGATTCATGTAACTATTCAGCTGAGTGGCCGGCTGGTACCGGTTTGCACTCATATGGCTGAAATGACGGCCGAATGACGTGTGACATGTAACTAAGAATTAGGGACAATGATTGATGGAAATCGTCTGATGGTGAAGCATCTTCTCGTACAATTGCTTTGCTCTGACGCCTTTGTCTTCGTCTTGTAGGATCTCCAAGTTGTGAATAGCATCCGCATCTCGTAGCGTATCTAAACGTCAGCAGCGTCAACCTTTAGTAACATCTCCAAGTTATGAGCGGCATCAGCAATCTTGTAGTATAACAGCAATTGAAAATACGCATGAGATGATTCAGAATCGACTAGCGAATACTCGTGAAGTATTGCAAGTGGAATACACATGGATTAAGGTACGTGTAATACACATGAAATACGGTACGTGGGGTACACGTGGAATGCACATGAAATGATCGGTATGGGGTCGATCATTTATCATGATTTAATGAAAGTATATCGGTTAAACGGTTAGGAAAACCATCATGATATCCTGGCAGTATTAGCATAGACATCATTTTGGTTGTATCGAAAAACGTTAAAGTGTGGTTACACAAAATTCAACGATGATTTGCCTGACATTATGATCAGTGAAAACCAACCATGACTATCATGAAAGCAGGATTCAATGAAATCCAACAATGCCTTGCATGAAAGCATAAATAACAAAAGAGGCGTAAGACTTAATCAACATGAAGACGGAATTATCATGAAGAAACATGAAACCATCTATCATGAAGGAGTATATAACATAATCAGCACGAAACTGGAGTTAACCATGACAGTATGAAAACATACTTGACATAAAAACATATTAACTTAAGAGGGGACATGAAAAAAAATTATGCCAGTAAATCATGAGAAAAAATTTATGCATGAAAAAGAGTGCATGAAAGCGTAATGTAGTTTATAAAAACCTTTATATGTGCGAGGGGACGCCTATGGGTCGGTCCCAAAATTAAAAGTTTCGATAAAAGCACATGCGACTAAATAGGGCCAGTCCTGTACCAACCATTACTTAGTCATAACTCCTGCAACAATGATACATGAAACATAAATAAATGAAACTCATATGTCAAAACTTATCAGAAAAAAAATTTATGTGACTAATTATGAACTATTGGGGTTCTGTCCACATAGCCACAGTTCACGAGGAACATTATGCATGAAACAATGACACATAACTCAATATGAATGACGGTTGTCCATCCATATTAGTAAAACAATATCGATGAAAACATCAAGGTTAAAACCTCAAGGTGCTGAAAACATCATGGTTAAAACAACAATGCGCTGAAAACATCAATACGTGGAATAACAAACGCTGACTTAGGAAGCTCCTGGTGACTACCTTCTAGTCACAGGTCGAGTTTTAGAGCCTACAGGTCGAAGCCTTGGCTCTGATACCATAATTGTAACACCCCATTTTGATAAATGGAATGTCACGCGTAATTATGGCGTGTCATCAAAGCATACAAGGATAAATGTCTGAAACATTACACGACCATAGGGATAACCGGAATCAAACATCGGTTCCCAAACATAAGCCCAAAACATAATAAAGTAACAGAAATGAATGAAAGACTAAGCAAGCATAAGTATATGAAGGCAAAAAGGAAAAGAAGTCTCTAGCAGCTTCCATCCTATGTACGTCCTCCAAATGCTCGAGTCTTTCCTAGGGTACCTGCCGTTTTGGGACATGGAAAGGAAAGTAACGGCTGAGCAAAACGCTCAGTGCACGGATATAGATATAGTATGAATGACTAAAACATAATAAAGACTTGATAGCAGCGGAATTGTATAAGTCCTGGAAAACCTAGAACATGTTCATAAAACTGGTTTTATAGTTTGAAAAGCCTTATGTTTATCTTATGAAAATTGTTTAACATATTTTACCATTAGCCAATATAGGTCATGAAAATACACCGTGCATGAATACTTGGAGGGGTGACCTCATCATGCAAATTAGAGGGGCTGCCTCTAATTTAATATACTGGTTTGGGTAGGAGGGATCAACTCCTTGTGAAGGATGCAAGGTACACACCACATTCATCATGAAATCCTGACTGAAAACATGTAACTAGGATGCACCCATACACCCCACATGATAAATATAATATAAATGGCCAAAAGCTGAAGGGACGCCACGAGCAATCACTCCGCCGTGATGAAGTCATAACATCAGTGCCTCTAATGTTATGGTTATGGTACCTCCATAACTAGGTAAAACTGGCTATAGGTATTCTAAATTAAACATAAGCAATTCAAACACATACTTATACTACGGGAAAACATTTGGCTGCATACGGGGAAATCCTAATAAGGAAAGAATGTCCATACTGAAAGGACGGGAATTCGTACCTTATGTCCAGTGAACGAAGAAGATGAACTGAGAGGAATCCTACTTCCGTATCACTAATGCTACATAAATACATACATGAATAAGTATCTGCTTACTAAATACGTAACTGGTTTTATGTCATGTCTTAGCTTATTTTATATGTTCTTATCATGTTTTACTGTTTAAAGCCTTAAACTGTGTTTATCTTATATTATGTTTACTCTGATTAAGTATTTCTGTTATTTCATGTATTATTATACTTACTGTGTAATAATAAGTAACTTTCCAAAAATAGAAGGTTTCCTAAAAATAGAAAGTTTCCAAAAATAGAAAGATTCCAAAAATAGAAAGTTACCAAAAATAGAAAGTTTCCAAGAATAGAAAGTTTCCAAAGATAGAAAGTTTCCAAAAATAGAAAGTTTCCAAAAATAGAATTACTGCTTAAAATAGATAAGTTTCAAAAAGTAGAAAGTTTCCATAAATAGATCAGCTGCCTTAATTAAATAAGTTTCCATAAATAGATTAGCTGCCTGAAATAAATAAGTTTCTAAAAATAGAAGGTTTCCATAAATAGATTAGCTGCCTTATTTAATTAAGTTTCTAAAAATAGAAAGTTTCCATAATTAGAAATAAGCTGGTTAAATAAGCTAAGTATATAATCCTAAGTGTTTTCATGATTATTTTCTAAGTCATATGATATAATGTATAGTTTAATAATTATTTCATGTAATTAAAATAAACTATAGGTTAAAATATTTAATTAAAGTATATCATGTTTTTAATTAAATAAAGTTAAATACTTAGGTTAAAACATGTATTATTATTTATTAATAATATAACCTAAGTCATGTTAATTAATTAATTCTAACCATGGTTTTTAAATAATTAATTAATTTATAAGTCTAAAAATATAAAATACTTAGGTTAATAATTTCATGATTTTAATAATTAATATAACCTAAGTCATGTTATTAAATTAATCATGTCATGTTTATTAATTTAATATTTAACATATGATTATATAAAAAGTTAATCTTAACATACACCGTGAACCGGATCTAGACTAATAACCATGAACCGGACATGAAATCGACACCATACCACGAACCAATTCGGGGTTACCCTTGTCTTGATGCTGCCGTGGGACCCACACCAACCAACCGGGACCATATGGTCTCGGTGGTGGTCAAATAGCCAAACCGAGACCCTCTCGGGTTCGGTTTAGGCGGCGGCCAAGAACAAACACCCCTAAAACATCCCTTTTGATTTATTCCAAATCCAATTTCATGTTAGATGTATGATTTAATTAGGTTTAAAAAAACATAACATGTTCTTAATTATTTAAAAGATTAAATCAAAAGAAAAGGGTTAAAAGAATTACCGAATGCGTGGATCTAAATAATGATGAACAAACACGAACACTAGCAATAAATCCAAGATCAAAGATCAATCAAACACCCCTTTGGTGTGTTTTAGGGTGGCGGCCAAAAGAAAAAAAAAGGAGGAGGAGAACTTTTAGATTTTTGTGAAAATCCTCTGTAAAGTGAAAATGAGTAGTGTTTTTCCCTTAACCCCCTTTTAGTGAAAATTGAAATGGGCTTGGCCCATTTCTCCCTTCTTGCCGCGGGTAGGGGCCCCACATGGGGTACCCGTACCATTTTCTGTGTCTCGATGTTTAGTTACTCGTTCGTGATTATTTGTGTTCGCGTTTTGTGTGTTCTCGTTAAATAATTACCGTGACCTAATATATTTATTTACGCTCATAATAAATATATATACGTAATTAATAATAGTTCGTGATTTAATTACGTTCATGATTTCATTATCGCATGTTCGTGACTAATTATTGTCAAATAATTATTACGTGCTCGTGCGTAGTAAATACTTATCGTGTTCTAACACGTACGTAATATGTAAAATCCTAACACGTAATCGTAATCATGCTATAATAGGAAAATTTTAATCTAGTACGTACGATCTTAAGGGTACTATTCATGGTAAAAGCATGCGGGTTTTACAATTATGAACACTTTAACTTCATCTGGAATTGAGATTGTTTCTAACAGAATACAACATGGCAATGCATGATGCTGTGATGGCACCAAGAAGCATAGCAGTCCGCAAATTGATATTCTTTTGTCTCAAACGACTTCTAATGTATGCCCAAACCCATCTTGAGAAGAAATGCGCCGTGCAGGTCGACTGAAACTTCCTTTGAGAAAACTCCTACAAGTGACAAATATAGGAAAATTGGGTAAATTATGATTAATCGATGAACTTTACATCGAAATGAATAGTAGCTTAGAAGAAAACATGTCAAACGATATTTCTAAAAAAATAATTGCGCGTAGCATAGGACATCCAATAATGAAAAGTGTTACAAGTTTCATGGAATGGAGAATGTAGAAACTATGCGCAAGCTGGTTTCAGTTACAACTTTTAAACAAGGACTAAAACTTAAGTTTGAAACGTAGAATGCAAAATGTTTGGGTTGAGTCATGAGTGTTAAAGGTTAACCTAAGGTAAGGGGGGTCACTGAGCAGCTGACGATGCATTGGTTTATAATTTACCCACTTGGAGTTGGGCAGTAAACTGAGAGCAACTGCCACTGAAATTTTCTAAAGAGAAGTCCTGCACAACCCAAATGAATTTACGGAGGGTTACTAGCTTAAAAGATTTTGTCAACAAATTATACATGCTGCATATTCACCACGTTTCAAAAAAATTTATGATTAATGAAAATAAGAAATGCGATAATTGTCATTGAAGTTTATGTAACATTGTAAATGGAGCATTGTGGAAGCACATACAGTTTAGCCGAGTTAAAAAAGCAACAGAAGTGTTTAAAGTTTACCGTTGGCAACTTATTCTGATGGGCAAGATGGTCAACATGTAGCCTCACATTAGATGCAGCAGGAATCCAATAAGCACGGTCAACATCAGCATATGTATATGCCACAATGTCAAACAGAGTATTTGAACCTGCTTCTATTGCCTTTAATATGGTATCTTCTCTATTTCTTCGATTCCTGAAATATAATCGCATACAGATTTGACTTGAATACTTCATAACAATAATGATCACATACTCGTTTAGCTAATTCTACTAATAATCTAGAAACATAAAAGAGTTAACTTCGTCAGTCGACCTTCGGATACAAAAGAAAAATAATACGATACTGATGTGAATTTCATACTTGAGATATCCACAAAGCATGTGTTTGGGCCACAGATTGACCCTCCCGTGCATGGAGATCAAAGCATGTGGTGAAAGGTCTATAAATTTGTAACTGGATTGGAAGTAATCCTGCAAAAGAACTTAACTAATGAATACACTCATAATGATAGTGTAATAATTTTACTAAAGAAATAACAAATATTTAATTGCATGAAAAATTGTAACACGTGAGTACACTTACACTCATATTGCCACCAGAGTTGATGTCCAAGAAGGCACTTCCTTGTCTGTAAATAAGAATTACAATCAGCATCACTACTAATATGCAGATGATTATTTTATCCCATATACGATATATCAAGTTGCAGCATCTTACCCCACACAATGATCACCAACAATCAAGGAATTGGTGCTAACATGAAGCAATGCTAGATGTCCATCTGTATGTCCCTACATAATTAAAATTACATTTTTGTCACATATCCTTAAATTTCGATTTTGATTCTTAAAACACAAAGTGAAAATGTACAAAAGCTTAAGTGATCAACAAAATAATTAAAACAGCATAAACAAAAATTGATCAAGCACAGAATAAAATCGAGTGGCAATAAGTTACCGGAGCAAAAATGATTCTCAATCTCTCCCCACCAACGCAGATCTCTTCTGTTCCAGAAACTATCGTACAGCCACCAGACCAATCATCTGCATCCCCGAAACCAAAAAATAAAGAAGTCATGAACATTACATGAGTTAAAATTAGATCATGTCTAAACAACAATATCTACTAAAAGGCCTACAGTGCTCTGTTTTCTTAATTATATAAGTTCTAACCTTTGCTAATGCGATTCATTGTGTTTTCATGGACCAAAAGACAAGCATCAGGATTGGTCTTCTGGACAGTGGAAAGACCTGAACAGAAACAGCAAATATAGCATCAAAGCAAAAATAGCTTCTGATTCTCTGAGACAGTGAATCAAACAATAGTTCAGTTGGGTTGTGTTAACTGTTGTTATTGCTTACCATCAACATGATCACGATGATGATGAGTGACATAGACAATTAACTTCCGTGGTAAAGCAGCAACAATTTCTGCAAGCTGGTAGGTTGTCACCATAAAGATAGCACATAAGTTACAAAACCAAAGAAAACAAGAGATACAGAAAAGGAACATGTGTACAGTAAATGGTAAAACATACATTGTAATATGCAGACTATAAAGGCTAACATGTAGCAACCATAATTAGGAAGTAATAAAAGGTATGTTCAAAGTAATATCGGTTTCATGCATTGTAGAATGAGATGCAATTTGATTGTTGAGCATGCACACTAATGACATATGACTAATGACATATGACTAGTGACATATGTTAGAGGGAAGGAGGTAGAAGTTGTAGAGTATAAGACGGTTAGAGGACTACTTCAGTTATTAAAGTCACTTATTACATGAAAACTATATATGTACCTCTTTATTGAACTCAGATCGACATCCTGGATCTACTATCATTGCATCCCCCTGAGCAACAAAGGGGCCACTTGCAGATTTGACGCTATCAGTACCAGGGGCAAAGACAATCAAATTTGTTGTAAGAAAAGGTTTTGCTGTTCTGCTTCCCATGGGTATGATGTTCACACCAGGTGGATACTCCTGAAAGAAACGGGAATGCCACAGTTACATAATACTCTATCATAAGACCAACGAACACAATTCCTGGATTTGAAGACAGTATTGCAAGTCATGTAAGATGTATTTAATACAAATTGCGAGTATAGTTGGTGAACTGTAATTTCATAAACCTAATTAAACACTAAAAGGGTCCTATATATTATCAAGAAGATATACAAACTTAGTGTCAGATTCAAGGACATCATTCATAGTCCATGTCCATATCCTCACTCTATATCAGATCGATTTTACTGACAAGTGGTTGGTATGTACCTATGTGTCAGGTTCGTCGAATCTTTAATATCAAGAAGAGGAACAACAAAACATTTATACATTTCTTCAACTGCTCACTGTTTTACATTATCTTACAAAGTGGCCACTCAACTAACCCCAAAAGCCATAGAACAAAAAGCTGAAATAAATTCATTGATTAAACAATGGCATACATGATTCATTGTTTTGTTGGATACACTGATGTTATCGTTTATTCATGAGAACTGAAATACTCCTAGAGTGCCTACTTTTATCCTTCCTACTTTTCCATAGAAAACAGCTTTACGTTCTACAAATAAAAAACTTGATAGATACCTACATACCTGGCAAGACAAAGTTGATGGCAGTTTCAATGAATCAGATTGCACCGAGTCTTTAAGTAGACCTTCAACAACGAAAGGCCCGACACGATCACCACCTGGTTTTACTTGAAGAAGCAAATTAAGACAGCTTTCCTTGCAACTCCACTGACAATGGTCTGCAGCAAAATTCAACAGATTCAGAAACCTAATTCACATATTAACTAGTACCCGTGTAATAGTGAGTGTCGTCATTTGCAATCTCAGTAGCAATGTAGCATACACTTCATAAAACAAGAATATAAGTTCCAACATGCGCTTGTAAAAGGCTTTCGAAAAATGCATCTAAAACCAAAAACATTGACTTGCGATCATATTTCCAACAAGATGAAACCAAAACCAACAGAAACACAGATGCCAGTTTCTAAAAATAAATAAGTGTGCTGAATGTCACAATACTAGAGACATTATAGAAACCTTTAACATACGGCATAAACAAACCTTTTAGAGTCTCAACATTACTAACAAGTTCCCCAGTAACATACACAGTCTCAACAGGATATCCTGGTCCAAAATTAGGTTCCTCCACAAACTTCAATAACCTCCACTCTATCTCGCTAACCAATCCGAAACCAACTAGTACCAAAACCTACAATCAGACACCCAAACAATGCAGCAAAGTTGTACATTTGTGAATGGGAGCATTTAGTTGTGCAGGATCATGAAAAAAAAAAATCATGATCATGTATGGAAATGATAATATGATAACTGCATATGTTATTTTCAGTTTTTTAACACTTGGTATTTTATATAAACCTACAGAGTGTATCTGAAGAATTTGATAAAATAGAGTTGAACTTACAAATACACGTTATTTTACTGGTTTTTTAACACTTGGTATTTTATAATCAATTGGTTGTGTTTTCTGAACATTAAGTTGAAATGCAAGGTGCACATGATGATCTAGACGAGAATAATAGTAGGTTGTTTCTTTTTATGTTTCGGTGATCTTTACAGTTAATACTTTATAAAACTGTTCATCGCAAATTTTCTATGTGTTTTTCTTCATTCAAACACGAACTTAATGTGTTTGAATTGATGAAAGTATTCATGAATTTGATTATGTGCATATGTTATAATTTATTTACACTATCATATAGTGACCATGGTAAGTGACTGTAATTTCATAAACGTATTATGATATTCTAATTCATGGTTTACAAATTTTGTAGATGGTGCTAATGTTGAATTTTTAATAAGTTGATACCGAGTTTATTCCCACACCAGATGGGCACAAATATAGGTCCCGGTAGTTCCGGAGGTTGACAAAACCTATAAGATGTACTATTTTTGACAGTTTTTAAGAAGCTTATAACATGTACAAGATATGCTCTCTAAAGGCTAGATTCTGCGTCTATGCTAATCAATCACGAAATGTGTGAAGGGCGAAATCATACACAAGTATGTTTTATGTGATAAAGCTAGTAAACAAACATCACGTGAAACAAATACATTGAAGGAAGATGGCAGAGGAGAGAATGGTAAAACAAAAGAACACGGACACCCACACTTACTGATTGCAAAGTTAAGATTGGTTTTAGATCTGTTATAGGGGCAAAATTCTTATAAGTTGTTTGACTTTGTGGAAAATCACAATCATCCACTTATAGACAAGACTAATATGGATCTGTCTCGAGCTCGACGCAAGTTGCAATGTTGGTGATTATATTTTTATTCATCGTGCTTCATTGTCAAATATTCATCCTACCAAAGCACACATATTATTCACATGTATAGAAAACTTACCGGTATCGTGTTCACTTATTTTTTTCCTTTGGTCACTATTGGTGTGACGACAATTCTATCTGATGATTCAATGTTTTGGCATACCCAAACTAGGAATGCAAAAGTGTTCACCCTATTTCTCATACGCAATTGTCAGGTTGTACAACTTCTTTTTGGGTTTCTGGACCATAACGAAGGCGGAACGCCAGATAGGAGTAGTGATAAAGTTATAAATGAAAATTTTATAGATTACGGACGATGCTTGTATAAAAAGGGCGTTTGGATTAGCTTATTTATCCAGCCTATGAGCTTATTCGATTTCGGGAAAGCAGATATAACCTCATTCTCAAGAGCATATTATCTAGTTGACTTGATCATATTGGCTCAAAGCGAAGGTAACGTTGACAGAGTAAAAACCTCCAAAAGAACGAGCTTATAGGGCCTTTTCCAAAATCAAATAAGCTCATAAGCAAGATAAACAAGCTATAACCCAAACACCCTCGTAAGTCAAAAAAACTAATCAGAAATACCTCGTTTAGAGCGGAACGAAAGCCAAATTTGTTCAAGTCGACCTTATTGGAACACGTGTCGAGACCTTGGATTAAAACTGGAGGTAACGAATCTGGTTGTGGTTGGAGTGAGGTGAGATTGGCTGATGGTAAGTCCCATAAATCAGAGTCAGCGTATGAGTCGTATTCATGCTCGTTGAATTCTGGAAGTGGAGTTTGTTTCGTTATTATAAACTTGTTTTGATTAGTTAAAATCACAACCACTTTGTATGTTGCCATTGATTTATTCACTGATAATTTTGGTTCAGGGAGTATGTTTTGTAGAAGTGGTCGTTGGTTGGTTGTACCGGTTTTTTGTTGCGATTGTACTGGATTATTGATGCGCCGTTATTTTTTATTACTACTTGTGACATTTTGTTTTGAACGTAGGAAATGAAATGATAACAAAAGCGTCGATATGTCCGAGTGGTTAAGGAGATCGACTTGAAATCTATTGGGCTTCGCCCGCGCAGGTTATTTTTTCAAATCATACAACGACGTTTGGGTTGGTGTCTAATTTTTTTGTTTAAAGTCCTTACTAACTATGAAATGACATGAAAGTAGTAAAATTTTTACTAACTAATCAGTCGTAGGTTCATTTGATACATTAAGGAAAATCCTAATAGGCTTTACAAAACGCGTACAGTGATCATGCATAGTGGCGGACGCAGAAAATTGACCAGTGGGGTAAAAGAAAATTTTGACAATAACAAGGAAAAATACTAGAATCCAAATAAAAAACCGAATATTTTAACTTAAAAATAGAGAACTTTTAGGTTTTAGAGTGTCTGGATTTCAATGTGTGAGTGGAGACAATTTACGTTTCGAATGGGGCCATTATATCCTTAATAAAAGAGGGGAAGCACGGTTCTCAATGAACAGTGCTCCCCTCACAATGAAACTCATATTTTATTTGGCCTCTCACACACATATCCCATATAACCCCTCACAATGAAACTCATTTTATTTGGCCTCTCACAATGAAACTCATATTTTATTTCGCCTCTCACACACATTATTTTCTCACCCACCATTTTTCTCTCTCTCTCTCTCTGGATGTTTCTTGATCTGATCTCTATTATTAAGCTGATCATCTTTAAGATGATCTTTGGATCAGCTGGTCGCTTTTTTATGGTGTTTGATATGTTGGATTCATTCATACGTCTTAATGGTTGCCGACGTTGGTGGGTTTTTATCATGAGGAGTGATGGGGTTTTTGTTATCAGTTGTTGCCTTGGCGGGCATCTTGATTTGCCATCGTCCTGGATGTTTCTTGATCTGATCTCTAATATTAAGCTGATCATCTTTAAGATGATCTTTGGATCAGCTGCTCGCTTTTTTATGGTGTTTGATATGTTGGATTCATTCATACGTCTTAATGGCCGCCGACGTTGGTGGGTTTTTATCATGAGGAGTGATGGGTTTTTTGTTATCAGTTGTTGCCTTGGCGGGCATCTTAATTTGCCATCGTCTTGGCTGTCCTGGATGTTCACTTTTGCTGGGTTTTGCGAGATGTGGTGGATTAGCCACAGGTATATACTCTGTTCCTTTCCCCCTTATTCCAGATTCTTCTAGGTGGGATTTGGTTTTACATTTAGGGTTGATCTCTATTATTAAGCTGATCATCAATTGTATAGTTATATTGAGGATCAGTTGATAAAAAATGAGACATGAGAGAAACAAGATGTGTTGTTTTCAAATGTAAAGATGAAAGATACTTTTTTGGTCGACGACTCCTTTCATTTATATGAATAGAAATCAGCAACACACATATAAAATAAATCAGAGAAGTTACAAATTAAATACGAGCAAACATTAAAGTTAGAGTTCATACTAATTTTTAAGGGTAAAATGGGAACTTAATAATGTTAATTCATTTCTAATTGCTTTTATAATTCAAATGAATTGGCCTAATTTTCTTTTACATGTTTTTCCCTACTGGATAGTGATACAATTGGTGGTGTCGATACTATCGTTGCCGCTTCTGATTGCAGGCGATGATGGTAACGCGCCTCCAATTTATGCCATGGTTTCACCAATTTTGGTGGTTTTGGGGTACCTTGGAAAAGGACACGCTATCAGTTGAATAAATGGTAACGCTTTTGGATGGTCGTGGTGATACTATTCACTAAGAAAAAAAATACCAATCAAAGCCCTATCGTATCAGTATGTCTCTATGATTTGGTTATAATTGGGTGCCTGATTTTGCTTCGAAGCTGATTGTTGCCCCCAATCTTTGATTGGGTTGGCGATGGTCGGGTTAGGGTGATGGCCATTTCTGTTTATCCGGATCGTCGCCCCCAATCTCTGATGGGTTGGTGACGGTAGGACTTAGATGACAAATTTGCTGATGGTTTATAATTGGTCTTTGGCTTTCTATGGCGGTCATGACGGTTTCCAAACTGCTAGAGACTAACAAATACATACGTTGTTCCTATGTATGTATATCTCATTACCCACTCAGTAAAAGTGGCACACGCTTTGGTCTTATGAATGGAACAGGCTGTGTATTTGTTAGTCGGCTTTTTTTTGAACTTTGGCATTAACATAGTTCTGAAAGGCAATGATGAATTATCTCGGTAGGAACAACTGGAAATGAAGCATTCTGCATGTCGGCTTGGCAGCTTACAAAAGTTGCAGCCACATCAGTTACGCGCTGTTTCTCCAAGTCTAAAGTCTCTACCGCTCTGAGCCAATAAAAAAAATAACCAAAGGGCTTCTCTATGCTAAAAATCGATGCGTTTTTGTTCCTGTTTTGGAAACCCAGTCCCAAGGTATGCAACTGTGAAGAATCACAAAGGGCATGGTAAGGCTTCCATCCTTGATAGGCTGTTGGAGGTAGAATGGTGGGTGAGAAAATAATGTGTGTAAGGAGTTTTGAGAGAGGCGAGGGGTGATATATTATTATATGGGATATGTGTGTGAGAGGCGAAATAAAATATCCGTTTCATTGTCAGGGGGCACTGTTCATTGGGAACCGTGCTATTTATAAATATACAATTGGTGGTGTCGATACTATCGTTGCCGCTTCTCATTGCAGGCGATGATGGTAACGCGCATCCAATTAGTGTGTTTGTGTGAAAAGAGAATGAATAATAAACAAATAAGATATGAGTTTCATTGTGAGGGGTTATATGGGATATGTGTGTGAGAGGCCAAATAAAATATGAGTTTCATTGTGAGGGGACCACTGTCCATTAGGAACCGTGCTTCCCCTCTTTTATTAAGGATATAATATGATAGAATGTCGGGCTGTGATGAGTTTGAAAGGTCGTGGGTAAAGACACGATAGCCCGGATCTTGGCGGGGTGACCTATGAAGGTTGCAGCCATGCCGGGTTATGATTCTTTTTCCCCAAAAAACGCCTTATCTGAGCCTATGCTAAAACCCGAAAAAATCAGGAATGAAGTTTGAGAATAAAAAAACAGATTTCCGGGTGAAATAAAAGCTTATATTCATGTCGTCTCACATGAAGAAAATCTGGGGAGACGATCTTTTAATTTATGGGGTTTTGCCATGATCGGGCTGAGGAGGTACCAATCGTATCAACCCGTAAAAAATCAGCAGTTAGTTTTTTGGCCAAGGGTTTTGGACCCGGTGAATAAGCAGGTATTTTGTCCCCTACTTTATGTGTTTCACATAGTAAGAAGATACAATATTTATTTACATTGCATTCACTGTCAAGTGTTTTAATGTTTTCATTAGTTAATAACACTCGAGAAAATCTTTTGAAAATTCTATACATGTTCTGTTTATTCGTTTGAACGTAGTCACATAGTATTCAGATCAGTTACTCAGTATTTGCGCTATGATTCATTAAAGGTCATTAACTGATCAGTTAAAGGAATCTGATTGGATGGTTATTTTTGATATGATATAATGTCGGGCTGTGATGAGTTTGAAAGGCCGTGGGTAAAGACATGATGGCCCGGATCTTGGCGGGGCGACCTTTGAAGGTTGCAGCCATGCCGGGTTATGATTCTTTTTCCCCAAAAAACGCCTTATCTGAGCCTATGCTAAAACCCGAAAAAATCAGGAATGAAGTTTCAGAATAAAAAAAAACAGATTTCCGGGTGAAATAAAAGCTTATATTCATGTCGTCTCACGTGAAGAAAATCTGGGGAGACGATCTTTTAATTTATGGGGTTTTTTTAGTTTACATTTTTTTATACCACTTACCTCTTTTCGACTCTCTATAGTTCACTTTTATAGGTCTATTTCTGATGTGCCATATATAGCTTTTTACGAAGATACTGACCGAAGGCCGAGTAGCAACAATTGGAGATGAAGATGGAATTCAGTGATCTAACCATTTCGTTGGAAAACAAATACCAGCAGGTAAAACTACTAAGATTTCGTGTTTGGTCTTAGGTTTTGCGATTGATTATTGTGACATCATTTTTATATGTAAACCTTATATTTCTGATTATGTAAGTAACGGATCAAATAAGTATGGGTTAGACATATCCTCGGTATAAATATGAAGACGTAAGATTAGGCAGAATAAAGTTCGTCATAATAGCAACGTTTCCAAGTTAAACAAACAGTAGGTTACCTGATGGAAAAAATATAATGTAGATTCAAAATATTTAATCTGCTAAGAATGTACTATTTATTAAAAAAATAATATGACAGATTACAGGTATCATGAGACAAATTATATTGACTAGACACATGTTTTTTCTGTTTAATCAGGTAGTCGCCGGAACTGCATGAGAAGGCGGTGTTCTGATGAGACGGGTAAGAAGCGACCAAGAGGATTGATCGCATACTGCAGCCTCACGAATGCATCCAATAGATTGAAGCTGCAGTCTGGGTACCAAAAATAATCAGCAAATAGTTAGGAGTTGCAGCAAATTTACTTGCTGAAAAAGCTTTCGATGTTTACCCAAAAATTGCACCAAGGTATGGCGCATATACATATAGTCCTTGGTATGTGACATTCAATTTATAAGATAACGAAACTAAAAATTGAATGTCACATACCAAGCAGTAACGGCATGTCGGTTTACTTGATCAAAGTTGAACTTTGCAGTCTTTCGTTTTAGACATGCAGTAGTATGTGCAAATTTGCGTCCTGTTTTTTTATGAACTTGACCCTGCTAATTAGGTTTGCTTTGCATTACTTTTTATAATGGGGTCTGGACCTGTATTGTACACAAAAGGCTAAAAGGGTAGCTGCAAAAATAGGTCCAACAATAAACATAGAATGCCACCATATTGGACCCATTACATTGTAACATCAGGGGTTACGTATTCCCAAATATATGGATACCCTTCAAGGGAATCAGGGGGCATTTTGCGGTCTTTAGTCTGTTTAGAGCACGCTAAACATCTCAAACTACCCCCTGCTTACCTCGAAGGGTATCCAAATACTTGCGGAGCTTCTGATGGGCCTATTTTTGCAGCTACCCTGTTGTATGCCCCTTAATTCACTGTTGAATCCAACCAAACATAAATGCTTAATAATCCACCGGACCAAGCCCGCCGCGGCGGAGCGCAAACGCAAATGACTACGCATATATGAAAAGACCATGGCACCCTACCCACCAACGCCCAGCTCTCGCCGCGGCGGAGCGCGGGCAAAGACCCTAGTTTAAAAAAAACGTTAAAACCGAAGAAAAGTACCTATAATCGCGTCTTTTTTGTCGAGCCATTGAGGGGCGCCACCCCGGACCTAATACATAGGTCCGCCCCTGATCATGCATATCAAAATAGCGTCTACCGATTTTCGCGTCAAGAGATGATCATATACTAGTATAAGAAAGTGGGTACATTCAGTGTTTTGGTACTTATAAGTTATAAACAATACTAGATCATTTCTATCCAAATACATACAGATGATTGAAACTTTTGGTACTTGATCATTTCTATCTGGAATACTTGTTCTGTTTAAATGCAAATTCATGTATATTAAATGCAAATCCTCGGCAAATGACTTAAAAGCAAAACTTATTACTTGAACTAGACAATTACAAACTAACTGAAGGTGTTTCACAAGCATAAGCAACACGCGCACAACAATCTAAACATGAAGAAACTCAGTTATGCACATCAAGCAACAACCTAAATGAACCTAATATAAGAGATCATTATATCCCAAGAGAGAATCCATAAAAGTGTAACCAATAATAATGATATGATAATCTCAAGTGTTCCTATAAGCTTTTACAGTGACTCGAGTTTTCTAAGGTCTGTTTTGTGACATCATTCAAGACACTTCATGCTTCCCCCAACTTGATATAAAAACATCATTCAGGTACTTAACTATATGATTGTTGATCTCATTTAAGAACATGTCCTAGTACAAAACAGATCAGTCATGGTTCAAGGACCGGTGGATTGATTCAGCTTCTTTAATCACCAAATTACCCTTATTGGTAATTTTCTCAAGCTCCTTAATCTTCTGTGATACCTCGTTAACATGAGAGTTGCTCGACTGAATCAGTTTGTTTGCAGTTTCGAGCGCCATACATAGCTGTCACCACAAAGTAGACTAGTCATTATGCTTGGTGAAAACAGTTCATCTAAGTCATGGCCTTAGAGATTGAAATTTCAACTAACCCATAATATCTCCTACGTCATGTTCATTCAGAAGACTTTTTTATTAGTCAAATAATATAGGCTCCGTAATCATATTCGACAAACTAATTATGTATTTTAAAATGTAAACAGTTGGGAAAAGGGTAATTTAGCTAAAGCTATCTGACATGAAGCCCTTCTTGTTTCAACCCATCTAAAGATTTACCTGTATTGACCCATTCCCCAACCAGCCCAATTTGCAAGCTCTAGCATAAGCATGTATGGTATCACTTAGTACATCAGAGTAAATTACTTTCTATCGGATAGCTGAATTACTGAAGCATTGTATTACAATCAGAGTAAATTACTGAGGCATTGTGTTACAATCTGCGACTCACTGTTTCTCAGTTTCAAGCCAAAATGTGTACTTATTAGGATATTTCGCCCTCAATTTCAGGCAAAATGTTGCAGTTATCAAAATATTTTGCCCTATATGGGCAATACCGGATTTTTTTAAAAGACTGGCCTTTTTAGCATTTTGTGGCTGGACGACGAATTCAGTCAACAAAACAACACATAGAAAATTAAGTACATTAAGAAAGTATCTAATGTTTATGGTTAAGCGGTGAAAACTTGTTAAAAGAAGAAGAAGATTAGGCAGTGGCTTTGAAACATTTATAACACGTCACAATGACAATTGTGATGTATGATGGTTAACTAAGCTATGCATCTGGAAATATTTTTATCCATTTATAAAATAATTGACACTCTGGTTTATAGCTATTTCGTCCCGAGATCAATAAAAAAGCTGGCACTAAGAATATATCAAGATATTATGTGAACAGATGAAACCACAGCAGGCTATATTCTAAGTTGATTAAAATCCACAGCTATATCTCGTTTAACTGTATAATTCTGACTTGAACATACGTCTACAGGTCCATCATAAGTCTACAGGTACATTAAGAAAGTATTTAATGTTTATGGTTAAGCGGTGAAAACTTGTTAAAAAAAGAAGAAAATTAGGCAGTGGATGAAAATGGTTTATGGCTTGCAAACATTTATAACATGTCACAATAACAATTTTGATGTATGATGGTTAACTAAGCTAAGCATCTGGAAATATTTTTATCCATTTATGAAATAATTGACACTCTGGTATATAGCTATTTCGTCCGGAGATAAATAAAAAAGCTGGCATTAACAATATATCAAGATACTATGTGATTGTGAACAGATGAAACCATAGCAGGCTATATTCTAATTTGATTAAAATCCACAGCCATATCTCGTTTAACTGTATAATTCCGACTTGAACATAAGTCTACACGTCCATCATAAGCAATATAAAGAAGACCGATAATGTAATGATAATGGATTAGTGGCTTTAAAAATAAATTATTAGAAAAGGTTGACCGATTTATTTATTTATACATGCCAGTTTTTGGGATATATTTTGATCTTCCACAGGTTCAAATTTACAAAAAAAAAAATTGCTAGAAAAGGAAACATGTCATATGGGTCAAGCACGCACAACGTATTTTAATACATAAAACCTCCCAAGTCATTCTACTGAAAATATATTAACCTTTTGGTCATTTGCCATAGAATGTGGTCACCTCTTGCAAAAGGAAATACGGGGAAAAATGATGATTCAACAGTTTTAAAGCAGGGCAGAGGGAGGAGGTGACTAGTGGGTATTAGGCCCCCTCAATCATTCTAAAAGTCTTGGTGTTTAATCGGACCAATAGCCCATAAATTTATATGATTTATGTATTTTTATTTTGCAAAATTAAAATCCCCGAATTTAAAAAAGGTTCAGTAATATATATATGTTTTTGAAAGGCAACGAACTATCTCATAATATAACACAATAACTCAATCTTACAATGTCCCAAGCTGGACTTGAACCCACAATCATTTGGTCAGGAACATTCTCACACATGGGGTACCATTGGGACGCAGGCCCTTTGATTAAAAAAAAGAGTTCAGTGATAGTATGGTCACTCTTTATTAAGTACTAATTCAATGCAACTAAATGCTTCGAGACTTATTATTGAATGCTAGGTTTTTTGTTATGTGATTTGGGATTTTTATTTTTTTTAATGCGATTAGAAGTATAGATAACCATTTAACACTTTCTTTCTTTCTTATTGATGATAGCCTACAAAAAAATTAAAAAACTCGCTAGGCGAAAAAGTTTATTTGCATAGAGCCACAACTTCGTAAAAACAATTAAGAGCAAGCCTTGGGCCAAGTGGTTAACACCCTTGCCTCTCGAGACAGAGGTCAAGGGTTCCATCCTTAGCCCTGCAAGGCCGTAGGTCCTTTTCTATCTTGGGTAGAACCGGAAGCAGCCTCTCTACTTTAGGTAGGGATAAGGCTGTCTATATCGCAACCTCCCCCATACAGCGTGGAAGACAGCATTGGACCCATAACCCGTGGAAAACGTATTGGGAGTTACTTTACTTTACTTTAAATAGTCATTAATGTCCGAACATGTTTACTATTTGTTTACTTTTGGTGACTTGTTCATTCTTAAAATGTTAATTTGACTCACGTGAAAGAAATTTATATCAGCTTATTTGTATCTTTGTTTTTATTGATTTATATTTTCTCACAATTAGAAAACTTATGGCCTCTTAGCTTAAAATCCTGGCTCCGTCCAGCGTTTAAGAACATCGTCACCAAAATCAATCGGATGACCATATATCCAGGATGTAATGTTGAACTCGACATGTGTTCATGTAAAAAAACAGGCTTGGTAGAATTTAAATAGATTCACTTACCTCAAGTGTTTGAGCTGTCCATGAGTGGGATGTACCCTCAAGTGCATCATTCAAGTGTTTATAACTTTCCTAGAAGCAAGATGCAAACATAACACAAATATGTAAGGAAACAAAAAAATAATGAATTAACAACAAAAAATAAACTTAGGGGGTTGGGGAGGGGATGTTTGGCTAGGGGAGGTCTTGAGTTCAAGTCCCACCCGGGACTTTTACCCCTTCAGGCGAAATAGGAGGAAGTACAAGGCGGGTTCCGTGTACATACTGCCCAATTGGATGTCCCAATTGGATGTCACTGCTGGACCTGAACCACTAAGGACCTGAACCACTAATAACTAACAAGCCGTTCTAAAAAAACAACAAAAAAGAAACTGAATTAAGCCATAGCATTGAACTATGGGGTGAGAAGAACACTACTTAAAATATTATAATTAGATACATTCCAACCTAAAAGGATAATAATCTATCAATGCATATTCAAATATAGAAAAGGAAATAAAAAATTCTGTAAGGAGTTGGTAGTTATGGGAATTTCAACCCTCCTTATAGATGGGTCTAGACGGTGTATGTTTATCTTTAACAGGCACGTGTAAGAAGTCATGCATAAAAATGTCGAAAGGTGCCGTCAATGTATTTACGATCTATAAAACGTCCAAATCCTTTTGTTTCGCGAATCAGAATATTATTGTCATTGTAATAGTATGATTTGGTACTCATGTTGACACTAATTCTAAAAATTAAGAATGGGTCAACTCATTTCACCAAATATGATAAATTACCCATTTTGACCCCTACCCAACAAGCCAGCCCACCCATGATACAATTAACGTAATGGAATAGCTAACAGAGGCACAATGTTAGCCTGTTAGGCCAACACAAGTGAAGAGTATTCGCCACATTAACTTGTTCGGGTACTTCTTCTAAACCCCACTAGCATGTTACTCAAGGTATTTACGTAGCCATTACACCCTATATTTGTGCAAAAAAGACGTATGTATCAGTGTTATAATAGTAGGCAACCACATGTTCGGAACTCGATAAGAAAAAGTTATTAGCTTTCCCTTATAACGTGTATGGTGGATGTGATGTAGAAAAGATAGAAAAGTATTCGTAAGATTTATAAAAATACTGTATATAAAATACAAATAAAGTGATACTACAAGAGGGCAGATTGCACAGAAGAGCAAATGCTATGTTTATACCCAATTTATGATCCATACTAACCAAATTGACAGTTCAAGGTCTACACTTCCATTTGGCAGGGCTCTTACTACATGTTGTAACATTTTCGGGTTCACACTTTCATATATTAGTTTTTGCAGGTCGATACTAAGGTTCATATGAGACTTCATATTTGTTTCTGAAAGCCAATTAGAAGATATGACAAGGTTAGTGTACCTCCTTTAAATAATCAATTTCTG
This sequence comes from Glebionis coronaria, assembly GCA_025667525.1. Taxonomy (NCBI): domain Eukaryota; kingdom Viridiplantae; phylum Streptophyta; class Magnoliopsida; order Asterales; family Asteraceae; genus Glebionis; species Glebionis coronaria. Next base: position 366,734,508 of record CM046880.1, on the reverse strand, counting down.
GAAATGACTAAAACCCTTTTAGTGATAACATGAAAGATGCTTCAAATGTCTTCAGAATTATAGAAAAAGTTTTGTAAACATTGTATGGAATTTTACACAAGTCTTCTTGTGCATAATTTATCAAAAAACTAAGGTTGCTGAACAAAAAACAGATATGAGATATCTAATGTAAGTTACTCAAAATATGATAACAACTCATAATGATCCATGCTGTCCCTTACTCAAAATATGATAACATCTCATAATGATCCATGCTGTCCCTGGGATGATTTTTTTCTACTAACTCCCTCATTAATTGTATACCCTCCAAAACCATAAAATGACAGATTCTTTACCTGCTATTTCTCCCACTGATCTTGTATACAAAAAAAAAAAAAAAAACAGATTTAAGAAAATTTGCACTACAATTTTTTTTTTCTCTAGGGGACACGTGCCCCTCCTTATCTCTGCCCCTGCAGTCAAGGTTACTCAAAAACCTTATTAAATATCCATGACATGACACTTAGTTCCATAGAAAGATTCATATATATTGTTTAATTATTATGTTTTCTCAGTAACCCAATGCTACAAGAAAATTAAAATAAGCTTTCTTTCGAATAAAGCAACTCGCTTTCAATCGAATGTAATTACACCATTATGTAGTTGTTGTAAAAGCTTCTAGATAAAAACATCACGCATGATATAATCGTTGATTTGAATTCATAAACTAAAAAATTAACCATCAATAACAAAGCCTTACAACTTTCTCAGTTTCATTCAACTTAGTGGATCGGAAACAATGTTTTGATACAAAATACCATTTCCACATCCACAAGTATTATCTACTCGAACATCAATTCATACCAATGCATGCATTACAACATTAATTCTATCAGGCTATCAGCGCCCGTGAGACTAAGTAATGCACGTCAAACTCATGCATTATGCGATAAAATGCTTTAAATATTTTATCAAACAAATCCAAGTTTCTTTTACATTGCACATACGTTAGTGTTACTCGCTATAGAGTCAAACATTACAAGGCTTACAAGTCCTAGTAATCAATAATTACTCGCTACAAGGTCAATGACCAAGGCAGGTTGAGCCGAACCGCAAAAAAAAAAATTGTTTAGTCACATTTCGGCCGAAACTTGATCAAACTTGGTCAGAACGTGTCCGAGTCGGCCAAACCTTGGTTTCAAGTATTTGAAATTTGAAAACTTATTTTAGTGTTTGTAAAGTTATTTCTAGTCTCATAAGTACCTCATTCGTAGGCTGATTACTCGCTACAAGGTAGCCTACAGCTCAAGTACCACCACCTAGCTAGCGAGGTACTTTTTGTTTTCTTTTTTGGGGTAACTAATCCACGCGCCACAGAAACTCAAACCAGGTAAAGCTTAGGGGTAATTTCATATATCCCCAACTAAAACTTGAAAATAATATGTATACCCAAATCATGCTTTAAAGCATTTTACAAAATGCGGTTATATATGAAATTAATGATGAAAAGAGGGGAAGATACAAAATTCTCCCTTTAATAATAATAATAATAATAACCAACTGGCTTAGCTCAGTTGGCCACCAAGGTTCCACTAAGTGGTTTTCTTGGGGAGGATTCAAGACCTGCCAAGGGCGTTTTTGGCGAAGCGGATAAGGAGTCTAACATAACTAGGCGAGGGTTCGAAGAAGACATTATTCCGCTTGGATGTCATTGCACGGCTCGACCCACTAACCACTAACATTTGCCGTTCTAAAAAAAAAAAATAATAATAGTCGCAAGTGTTTGGTTTCAGAAAACTTAATTCCAAACAGCCTCTAACTGTTTACTTAATAACGGATTTGAATAAAATAAATAAATAAATAGATACCTGATATAGCTTAGGGAGATCACAAGGTTGAAGGTCAGCAGCAGGAGGTTGGGTGTTGTTATTGATGATGACGTCATCAGAGATGGATGTGTCTTCTTGACCGACGTCAGCGAGAAGATCGCCGATGGTAAGGAGCGGGCCTCCAACACCTCCTCCTCTCATCACTTTCCTTTTTCTCTTTTATTTAGGGACCCTTTAGTTTATCCAGCTGGGGAAACGATGGCTACTAGCTGTGCTTTGGCACCAAAGTTTCATTGGCACACTGTTTCGAGTCTGGCGCCAACAGGCTCGCGCCAACCCTCCAGCCAGCGGCATTTTTTTTATTTTTTTCTTGTATTTTTTTTTTTTTTAAGTAACAAAGAGGGTATTTTGTGGACTCATTATACACTTTTTGCACCACTTTTTCTCGTGTCAATCACTCCCCATAATGTGTTGATAAAGAATTTCTAATGTCAAAGCCCCAAAATCTTACATGGCGGCTTTGACACCACTTTTTCGTGTCAACCGTTCTCAACTCTCTTATGGTTTATTTAGATATATATAGGCTTACATAAAATTATGATATAATCAACTTATATAAGCTCATAAATTTTTAAATAAGCTTAAAAAATTAAAATTTATAAAATATAAATTGAAATATAGTTTATTTTCGACTTATATAACATAAACTTCAATTTGATACCTTATTTTGATATTTTGAGACTTAAGGATTTATATATACTAGGGTTGATGCCCGCGCTTCGCCGCGGGTGTTTGATTACGCTGTTAGTAGATATAGGAAAAAAACGACTACAGCTAAAACATGGTCTATCAAAATAGTTAATAATATCAAGATTATATATATGATAGAAATGAATACATATATATTCACCAAACAATTCTGTGTTGGTCATGTACCAAGTAAGGTGTTATAATCCCCGCCTAAAGTGATCGAACGTGGGCCAAATTATAATCTCTGCCTAGAGGTCAGTCGGTATACGTATTTGCAGTGAGGGTGCTATTCGGGTTTCTTCTCCTTCATCCTTTCACTGTTGGTAAGTTGAGTCTTGATTCAGCATGTTACATTCTTGGCAGTTGAAATCAAACTTAAACAATCAATTTCGTCACGAAAACACTAAATCTTACAAAACAGAAATTTGGTATCGCAATTGCTAGTTTAAGACCAGATATCAAAATTTAAAGAATATGGATTTTTTAACTTGAATGCAAATCAGACCGTGTCATCGTACCTTCTGCCATAACCATGGGTTTGATGTCCCCTTTCTTCATATATAGATGTGGTGTTGTAGACACTTCTGGTCTCAGTGCAAGTACACTTCTGCGATGTCCCCTTTCTTCATATATACCATGGCTTCGACAACTTATAACTGTATGATGAAGATGCTAAATTTAAAAGTGGATGAATAATGGGAGATTCTAGTAAGATAAATAAAGCATCAAGAAATGCTCATTATGTGATGTCCAAAAATGCATCAATGTTGCAGTTACATACAACGGCTGGTAACAAAAATAAAATGTAAATTGTGAAACTACATAAGTTACTAAGCATTTGGAATACTTGGAACACTAAACATCCCTACAAATGAAATAATTCAAAGATTTCTATTCACCTTGGTTTTCAGCATGTCTTGATCCCACACGTTCGGTTGCCACAACACTCGTGAATGTACGTGCTGCAACATTCCCATTTGTGCAGCGATACCTTTCTTTTCTTTACAACATGATCACCTGAAAATTCATGGACACACACGCATTATCAGCAACAATACATATAAAGGTTAACAGAAGTTTAAACATATAGAATAGTTGACTTATATATACTATTGAAGATTAGTTGGTATACATCACAGAAGCATGGAAAACCTTTATTAACTCCACAATGGTAACCGTCTCTACCAATTGCCTCCTAATTATATGTTTTAATTATTCCAAATCACATAACCATTATCAAAACACAAAGGCAAACACCCCCTAAGTAACGATTGTGGCGGTCAATAACTTTGAGTGCATATTCTAATTTTTTCATATCAAATAAGCCCTATTAATACACAAAACCAAAAAGCCTCTAAGTAATGATTGTGGGCTGATCCAGTAGATTTGAGAGGCAGAAGCTATCTTCATGAGTCATGGGAGACTAAACTTTGTGAGCCTAATCTTTGCATGTATAAACTATTTATCGTGGAATAAAGTTTGTGGCAGATTTATAGCAAGACTGTAGATAATACTTTACACGTTTGATTTTTGGATGTTATTATCTTACACACGTTAACTTAAAGATATGAAATGAGCATGAAAAAAACGGAGTAAAAAAGTACCTCTTTTAGCATTTGCTGAAGACGTTATATTTCTTCTGTGGTAGACTCCATAGTTTTCCGCCTAGTTCGACATATGGTGGAATAACGTTCAGCTTTCCACCACCCCTAACACACGTAGCTAATAGGACCTACACCAAATCTCAAGTATTAGCATTAATTAACAGAGCTTGAACAACTTCAAATGTTCAAAATCGTCATATTAACTAATTATAAGCAGTCTCCTAGTAACACTATCTGTTCAGCACCAGGCTTCTAGAACAGGGCTTTGTGGATCTATAATTTTGACACATTCAATGATAATTAGGGTGATCTGAGGTGTGTTTCATCTCAGACGCGTCGGATAAGAAAATCAGCTTGCAAACGGAATAAGTCAAATGGGTTTAAAAGACACCACAGTCTCATTTTAATATTCACTGATAAACCTTGGTATCATTAATTCAAAATGGCTTAAGAACAAACATTATAAGCCACACTTATGGTGCGTTTGCATCAACTTATTTTTCTATCTTATTTTCTCGTTTATAATACTGAAATAGCTCATAAATGTACAATGGCCGCTTATTTTTTTATCATGGCAATTTTAAAACGACTTAAAAACACACATTATAAGTGACACATACGGGGCGTTTGGATTAGCTTATTTCTCTAGCCTATTTTCTCGTTTACAATACTGAAATAGGTCATAAATGTACAACGGCCGTTTATTTTTTATCATGCCAATTTTACTATAACATCATCTCAAGCTATCTCCTGTTAGCTAGATAAAGTTATTATGTTTGCTGATAGATTTTATATAAAAGCATAAACTGTAAATTAACATATTGTCTTAATAACATTAATGACGCCCGTTTTAAATCATATCAAGGATTAGGTGCCCGTCAAGATGAAGTAAGGTTCACATGGTTAGTAGCCAGTAGTGATATAAGGACGCATGATGCTTACCAATGTATCAAATGAGTTCTGGCAAGAACCATCAAGGCGCTTCAGCAAAGAAAGCCTGTAATAACAACATACTGCAACAGTTTACTAACAAAACAGAATACAAAGGTTACATGATTTTTTCAAAGCCTATATTACCGTAAACATGTTATTAAATGTACCCTTGGAAGAAGTGTCTTCTTCAATACATTGGAACTTCTGCATGACAGAATTTTCAGCGGTTGTGCATGTATCCGACAAATAATTGGCAGGAACCGAAATCTTGTAATAGTTTCTTTTAGTATTTTGAAGTGAGTTTCAGCATAAGAGCTGCATCTGTAAACACATAAGACAGTAAGGTGATACTTAAAAGCAATATACCCAAAGAACAATCTACTTACATATAGGTTGTCTCTAATTCATTCAATCTAGAGTCCTTGGAAGCAAGTTATTTAGTAAGTTTGAAATTCGATTTTGATAACTCTTTTCCTCCAAAAGCTCGGAGGCTCTAGATTTTTCTTCAGTTTAATTAACCAAGTATTTTGAGCATTCCTACGTGCAAGGATTTAAGAAAACGTTGATTACTAAATAACTCAAATCGTTTCTACTATATAAGTTGCAACATAGAGGTTTTTAATCATCCTTTCTCGTTGAATAATAAAAAAAGAGCAATAAGAAGTATAACGAAAGATACAAAAGTGCATAGTGTAGATTAGGAATTGACCCTCAGAGATTAGATAATCATTTATTATATACCAAACCACTATAACCTTATTAGCCGTTGGCAAACAAAATAAGGTGAATTTAGGAACACTTATCAAAATTGCATACCTCAAAGCGAGTATGGTATTGGAAAGAAAAAAATTCAACTCACTTTCAAGGAAGATAATTTTAAAACCAAAAATTTTGTTATTCGCAACTTTGAGATCCGAATTATTACCTTGGATTAAGTTCCTACTATGTAAAATTTTATAGCCGTACAGTTTTTTTTGTACAAAATAAGCAAATCCAAACCAATGAGGGGCGACCCACTTAAGTGGATACAGATGGTTTTACTTACCCTGATGCAGATGGCGAACAATTCACCTTAGGCAAAAACTGTATCACAAAACTATACTCTCCTAAACGTTCCAGCCATTGAATGAAAATTGTATATACTAAAACCTACAATTCAAGAACAATTAAAAACAATGATGTACATTAAACTAATCGAACCAACAACAAAACCTGCAACTCAAACATTACGCATTTATGCTAGTACTAACCATCTCACTTTACAGTCAACAATAGAATCTTAGAACATCATTAAAAACACTAAACACTTACACAAAACTTACTTCAAAGAATTCAAAATTCCTAATTCGTAATGCTCATCTTCGAAGCCTATTAAATTTAGACATAACGCCCTGCATGCCAAAAAGGATCAGTAAGAAGTTAAAAAAAATCATTTCATGAAAATTTAATCTGCATACCACAATTATTGAGAAAAAAAATCATTCTCCTCATCATCCTGCAAAAAAATGTCAACAAAAAGAGACAAAATTCATGTGGAAGCCACATCAAAACAGACCAAATCAAACGAAACAAAAAAAAAACCCTTAAATTTCATGTTCATCTAATATTCAATTTAAAGTCGAATAGAATGAAAAAAAAATATTAAAAAAACTTACATCAGTGTCTTCCTTTTTTATCTTCTATCCAGATATGAGAAAAAGAGATTAGATAAGATCGGAAAAGAAATACTCAAAATTAGAGAGATCAGATGAGATCAGATTAGGTTCTTGGTCTGTTGTGTGTGGCTGAGAATGTTGGATAGAATTATTATTAGAGACATGAGGAAGAATGTATTTGAGCTCTTATCAAAATCGACGGTTGTGATTATGTTTTGGTAAGGGAAAGGTATGGGCAGCATGATTTTGAACGGTTATCATTTAAGCTCTCTCACAACATGTAATATTTTATTATTTCATTTTTGGGTTCTGCCAAATGAATAAAGGGAGTAATGTTTATCATCATATAATAAACTTAGCCCATAAGTCTTCAAATATGCCACAAAATTTTGATTTATATTATATAAGTCGAAATGAATTACGTTATAAAAGCTAAATTAAACACTCTTAATTCTTCCAACAACAAATGCAAAAAATTTACTAAAGGGTGTAGGTTCGTTTCAATAGTTGTCTAGAGCATCTATTTTTAAGAAGGATAAACTACAAAAAGATAGTTTTATGTACTTAGCAAAAATGAAAATTTTGCCACCGAGAGCAAACAACAATCAGTTTTGCCACTATACTTAAAAATATCGTGCAATTTTGCTACCGAGTTAACGTTTGCTAACTTTCTCCAACTTTTGGTCGTTATTGATACACAGTTTTGCAATGGGTTCTAATTTCTCTCTCGATATCCTCTCGAATTGATCTCGGTCTTAAGTGGAATGATTGTTCTTGGTTACTAAATAAAAGGGTTTGGTTTTCTAAACTAATAAATAGTGGAAATGAAAGTTTAAATCAAAGACAATTACTTTAATTATGATTAACAAAGATTTGGATTGAAATTAAAATCAAAATTAAAATTAACATTAAAATTTAAAATTAAAGTTCAAATTAAAGTTAGAATAAAAGTGAAGAAACAGTAAAACAATAACTATAAAAGAGAATTTGATTCGGAACTTTAACCTTGGTTCGGAACTTTCATTCATCCGGAACTTAAGAACTCATCCGGAACTTTCTGATTCGGAAGTTACTGTTCATTCATCCGGAACTTTTGAAAAGCAATTGGTTCGGAAGTCTTTCTTGGTTCGGAACCTTCCGAATGAAGGTTTGATTCGGAAGAATTGTCTTGATCCGGAACTTACTGGTTGATTCGGAACTTTCCGAATGAAGGCGTTTGATTCGGAACTTATGCTTGACTCGGAACTTTCCGGATGAAGGGTTGGTTCGGAAGTTTTAAACTGGTTCGGAACTTTTTAAAGGTAAACTCATTCGGAACTTTTAACTGACTCGGAACTTCTGAAAACACAACTCATGCGGAACTTACTGTTCACTCATTCGGAACTTCTGGAAAACCCAGATACAGTAACAGTTATGCGAAGAACAGGGAACACGAATTTTAATCAAAATCAAACCAAATACTTAAAAAGGTTTTACCAAATTAAACACAAATCATTTAGACACCATAAGCAACGAATCCCACCAATAAAAACACAAATCCCATCAACTTTTGAAGATCAAATCAAGAAAAATAAAAACTTAAGAACTTGAAGATAAAGATGAAGATGAACAAGATTAAATGGAAAGATTAAACAAAACTTTGTATTGAAAGATTAATGTTTTAACAAGATCAAAACAAGAATTAAAACAACAAGATTGGAAAGACAAAGATAAAAATCACCAATCACCCTAGTGGTGATGGTGATGCTACGAAACAGGAAGAAGAAAGAGTGGGGAAAAAGAAAAAATAAAGCTAGCTCTAAAAATGTGTGAGGGGAAGGCTATTTATAGCCTTGTCTTTTGGTTGGTGAGTGGGCTTTCTCCCGTTCTTCTTGTCTTTTCGTCTTTTCAGAAAAGTTTTCGTTTTTGATTCTGATTCGGGATTTGTCGTCGATTAAATTCAACTCGTCTTTTAATTTCTTCGTTTAATAGACTTGAGTTTCTTCGACTTATATAAATCTTCCATCTTTGGTCCTTTTCTTCGATAAATCTTCGAATAGGCCCAGTGACTTCAAATCTTTTGCATCTCTTGGACAATAGACTTTATCTTGAGTCTTTTTCTTCAGCAAAACCCGTGCAATCCCATGTTTTCTTCAGTATTCATCCGGTTGGCTCTGAAAATACAATAAACACAAAAACCACGCATAATTCCAAACAAATGATATTAAATACGTGTTTTGGTCTCGTTTTAGCCCGAATTAAGTGGTAAAAGGATGGGTGTTTACACACCTATCAAATCCCCTACACTTAACCATTGTCATGCCCTCATGCAATGCTTAGTGATAAAGCAATCTTACACTTTTCTCATAATTAATCAACCTTGGCCTTATTTAAATTCTACTAAACAAAAATTAAAGTACTAAAGGAAATTAAGACTTTGAAGGAAACAAAAGGATAGAAAACCATTTTCACTTGATAATAGCTATATGGAAATAACTTGCAAAGAAATCGATGACTTACATTAGGGCTTTAGCGCTGTAAAGATTTATCACCCTCAAGTTTCACGTTCCCCAAACTAAGCTTAAAAACGAGATCATTGTTATTATAAGTTAGCAATTCAAACACTTACACACATGGCTTAATTAAATGCTTAAACTCCCTTATTCCTAGGTGTATCTCTTATATTTTATTTTTGTCTTAGAATGATCATGAAGATGCATTTTTGGACTTATTTCGATAGTTTATTAGGGCTGAAAGCAAAGTAGGACGATTTGATCAATAGTTAGCTAAAGGACAAAATCTCTTAAAACTGCTTCTCGGGATATCAAAAAGTTCATATCTTGGCATAACTTGGTTCACGATTTGAGACCTTTCTCGGGCCGATATTTGGCATGTACTTCATACTTCATATCTTCGAGAGACGTTCTTGAGATAATGGTCTTCTCATCATAATAGAGTTTCTTCACTTGGAGACTTTTGAGGGGTACTCCAACTTTGTTGACCACGACTTCATGATTATTTCTTCAATCTCTAATTGGGATTTTGAGATACAACGATCCGCCTCCTTTTCGGACTTGGATCTATTTATCCTCATACCTTGTTAGGGTCTTTTCGGATAGACTTCTCCATGATCTTTATGGGAGTTGATTGCTTTTCGTCGTGAGTCTTGATCCTTCATATTGACTTTAGGAATAATGCTTTTCACATCACTTGGGATCTTCAGCAATAAAATTGAATCCTCATGCCTTGTTAGGGCCTTTTCGGACTCGCCAATCTTCGCGCCCCGCTTCATAAGTTATGCCTTGGCTATGAACTCTTATCATTACCGAGCAACTTTTAAACGATCTTGGGCTAAAAGCTAAGTAACTTTTCAAATCGTAAGACCTTACTTATTGCAGATAAATTATTAGCAAGTGATGGGAGAATAGGCAAATAATTACACCAAGTGAGCTTGTGCAAGAATACCGACTTATAATTGACTCTATCATTTCTCGTCCTCCACAATTTAAAATCTCAAGTAAAGAGACTCGTGGATACTTAGCCTAATAAACCAATTAAGGTCTACATGGTTAAGGATACTAGCTAGAATAAACTTGGATAAGTCTATTCGGGTTGAGTCAAAATAAACGCAACGGGCCTAATATGTCAAAGACTTCTAAACTAGCTATACCTCTTTATTAATATTTTTGACTTTATTGCGGAATATATACATATGAAAGCAACGATAAAAATTTAAAAATTACAACTAATTGGCCAAAGTTAATAAAAAATTTGAAAAATGTTGAAAAATATGATTTTCCGGTTAATTGAAGGCATTTTCATGGAAAAGTCCACTTAAAACTTCGATAGAAGTCCCCCCTACACTTAAGATAAACATTGTCCTCAATGTTTAAGCATGTGGGAAAAGTTTCCCCTACACTTATGACATTGTGTACGTTGGTTAACTCAAGTTAAGGAAGAGACGACTAAAGTGATCAATTTCAAATGTGAGTATGAAGAAAATTGAATCACGATAGTTGAGAGATAGAACCGGATTTCGGATAAACACGGGAGCACGGTTCTTCAAAGATTCCAAGAGTGCACTTATCCCTGTAATCACACCATACAAAGGAAAACACATATAGAAGTTCCCCCCTACACTTAGGGGATTAAAATATAAAAGGATAGATACTCGGGCTGCCTCCCGAGGAGCGCTTGTTTTTTATAACCGAGTCACGAGCCTGACTCGACCCAAAATTAGTTCATGGGGAACGTGGTGAGGGATGGAATCACCTCCTGAGAGGTGTCCTCACCAAAGTACAACTTCACTCGTTGGCCATTCACCTTAAAATTTGGTCCATCAGGTTGAGCGAGCTCGAGAGTACCATATGGAAAAATTTGGGCAATGGTGAATGGGCCGGACCAACGAGATTTGAGCTTTCCCGAGAAGATTTTCAACCGAGAGTTAAAAAGTAAGACCTTGTCTCCAATATGGAACTCTCGGTTTTTGATCTTGGAGTCGTGAATGAGCTTAGTTCGTTCCCTATAGATCAAAGAATTTTCATAAGCCTCATTACGGAGTTCATTTAGCTCATTGAGTTGGATCTTGCGTAGGTCACCGGCTTTGTTAATATCAAAATTAGCCCACTTCAAGGCCCAATAAGCCTTGTGCTCCAACTCAATGGGGAGGTGGCACGCTTTCCCGTACACAAGACGATAAGGCGTACAGCCGATTGGGGTCTTGTAAGCAGTACGGAAAGCCCACAAAGCATCATCAAGTTTATCAGCCCATGAGGCACGATGCTCTCCCACGGTCCTTTCAAGAATTCGCTTCAGCCCTCGGTTGGATATTTCAGCCTGGCCATTAGTTTGTGGGTGGTAGGCTGTGGAAAGACGATGATTTACACAGTACTTAGCCATGACTCGAGCAAATTGGTCATTGCAGAAATGAGTCCCACGATCACTAATAATGGCGCGAGGCACACCGAATCTAGCGAAAAGAGCTTTCAAAAAGTTACGAACCACCCTTGCGTCATTAGTAGGCAAAGCTTTGGCTTCAACCCACTTTGAAACGTAGTCAACGGCTACAAGGATGTATTTGTTTCCTTTAGAAGAAGGGAATGGCCCCATAAAGTCGATACCCCAAACATCAAAAATTTCACACTCTTGAATGAAATTCTGAGGCATCTCGTCTTTATGTGTGATTTTGCCTTGCTTTTGGCAAACATCACATCGTTTAACCATATCGTGAGCATCACGGTATATGGAGGGCCAATAAAATCCGGAATCAAACACTTTTTTAGCGGTGTAGTTGGGACCAAAGTGACCACCGGTGGGTCCTTTGTGGCAAGCATTAAGGATTTCAGACGCTGCCGGTCCATCAACACATCGGCGAATAATCAGGTCGGCACATTGTTTGAATAGGTAAGGGTCGTCCCAAAAGTAAGTCTTGATGTCGGTGAAGAACTTCTTCTTTTGTTGGGACGTCAACCCTTCCTTGAGAATTCCACCCGCCAAGTAGTTTGCAAAGTCCGCAAACCACGGGGTTTCATTCGGCTTCGAGTTTATAGACATTAAGGTCTCCAAGGGAAAAGAATCATTGATTTCTTTGGTCGGATGATCCCCTTGGTAAGGATCCTCAAGTCTGCTGAGATGATCCGCGGCTAAGTTTTCTGCTCCTTTTTTATCGCGAATTTCGATTTTAAATTCCTGGAGCAGCAAAACCCAGCGAAGAAGTCTTGGTTTGGAATCTTGCTTTGTCAACAAGTACTTCAGCGCGGAATGATCGGTATACACAATGGTGGTAGAAAGGACAAGATAGGGGCGGAATTTTTCAAAAGCATAGACAACAGCTAAAAGCTCTTTTTCGGTTGTCGTATAATGCAATTGTGCCCCAGTCATTGTCTTGCTAGCGTAATGGATCGGTTGGAAGTGTTTGTTCACTCTTTGTCCAAGAACCGCTCCAATAGCAAAATCGCTAGCATCGCACATCAACTCAAAGGGAAGCTCCCAATTAGGGGTAACCAAGACGGGTGCCTTAGTTAGCTTATCCTTAAGCGAGTTGAAGGCTTCAAGACACTCTTTGGAGAAGATAAAAGGAGTATCTTTTTCCAAGAGGTGGGTCATCGGGTGAGCGATTTGGGAAAAATCTTTGATGAATCGACGATAGAAGCCCGCATGACCCAGAAAACTTCTCACACCCTTCACGGTTGAAGGTGGAGGCAACTTTGCGATAACATCGACTTTAGCACGGTCTACTTCAAGACCGGCTTTCGAGATCTTATGTCCAAGCACGACGCCTTCTTTTACCATAAAATGGCATTTTTCCCAATTTAGAACAAGGCGAGTGTCTTCGCACCGCTTTAGCATACGTTCCAAATTGGCAAGGCAAGAAGAGAACGAATCCCCGAAGACCGAGAAATCATCCATGAAGACTTCCATGGTTTGTTCAACCATGTCATGGAAGATAGCTAACATGCACCTTTGGAAAGTCCCGGGCGCATTACATAAGCCAAAAGGCATTCTTTTGTAAGCGAAAGTGCCATAGGGACAAGTGAATGTAGTCTTCTCTTGATCTTGGGGATCGATGGGTATTTGAAAATAACCCGAGAAACCATCAAGAAAGCAGTAATATTCATTACCGGCTAATCGTTCAAGCATTTGGTCCATGAAAGGTAGAGGGAAATGATCCTTTCTCGTGGCATCATTGAGTTTGCGATAGTCTATACAAACTCTCCACCCAGTAACGAGACGAGTGGGAATCAACTCGTTGTGTTCATTGGGAACAACGGTTATTCCGCCCTTCTTGGGCACACAATGGATTGGACTAACCCACGGGGAATCCGAAATAGGGTAAATCATACCCGCATCAAGAAGTTTGAGAACCTCTGTTTTGATGACTTCATGGATTTTTGGATTCACCCTTCGTTGGCTTTGAATAGTGGGCTTGAAGTCGTCCTCCATGAGAATTTTGTGTGTGCAGAAGTGAGGATCAATTCCACGAATATCGGAAATCTTCCAAGCGATAGCCTTCTTATGATCTTTCAACACAGCGACAAGTCGGGCTTTCTCTTCATCCTTCAAATCCTTAGAAATGATGACTGGCGACTTCTTCTCTTCTTCGAGGAATACATACTCAAGATGGGGCGGCAACTCCTTAAGTTCCAAATCCGGAGGATTGTCGACGGGAGGCGTATTCGAAGTCGGAGTCTCGATAGCAATAATAGTGGGAGATGGAGGGGAAGGATTGTCTTCTCTGAGGAGGTTTGCAATGAAACTAAGGTCTTTATCCCAAGTGGCAGTAGAATCGTCATTGTCTTGCTTCACATCTTCCAAGGTGGCTTCCAAATCTTTCCAAAGGAAATCACTTTCTCCAAATAGAGATAGTGATGAGTCGATAGAGGAAACGGTCTCAACATTGGGAAGAGAGGTAGGAATATTTTTACAAGCATCCTTGAAGTGTTCTTCACAAGCCTCATCAAGAACGTCAATACAATTAACATTCTCGTAAGAATAAAGTTGTTTAGATAACTTTCCCATGTTGAAGACTACTTTATCGTCACCCACTCTCATGATAAGCTCACCGGCTTCAACATCAATGAGAGTGCGACCGGTCCTCAAGAATGGACGACCAACAATGAGTGGCACACGGGGGTCCATCTCGTAGTCGACGACAACAAAATCGGCAGGGAAGGTGAATTTGTCGACTCCTACAATGACGTCTTCGGCTATCCCCACTGGATAAGCAACCGTACGGTTAGCTAATTCCAAAGTCATTTTGGTGGGGACTAGCTCTGGGAGAGATAATTGCTTCCAAACACTTAGAGGCATGAGATTAATACTGGCACCTAGATCGGCTAGGGCCATGCAATTCTCTACTCCCGGGAAATTGCAAGGGATAAGAAAACGACCCGGATCACCAAGCTTGATTGGCAATTTCCTTAAGAGCACTGTAGAGCAGTTCTCATTAAGTTGGGTGTTGGCGAGATCGAGGAGCTTTTCCTTGTCGCTCAGAAGATCTTTAAACATTTTCGCGTATTTGGGCATGTGAGCGAGAGCCTCAGCGAAGGAGATATTGAAATTCAGTTTTTTGAACATTTTTAGGAAGTTCGAAACTTGAATATCATCCTTGCTCTTTTGCTTCTCTTTCCTCAACCTTGAAGGATAAGGTATATTGGAAGAAGAGGAAGGCTTTAGGGGAATAGGATCACTCACAAGCACGGGTGGAGGAGGGGTAGAAAGAAGAGGTGGAGAAAGTGGGGAAGGAGAAGGAGGAGGAATAGGAGCAGGCGACTCGTTCTCCTTAGTCACAACCACCGGTGGAGGTATAGGAAGCTCGAGTTCATTGGTACCTTTACCACTTCGAGTAGTGATTGCTTTCATCTCCCCTCTTGGGTTCGCAACGGTGTTACTCGGAAGAGTACCCGAAGAAGAGGGTTGATTACCTTGGAAGAAACTAGCCATCATGTTCCTCAGGTCATTTGTTTGGCTATCCAACGTAGTTCTCATATCGGCTCTCAAATCATTTCCTTGCTTGACCAAGTCTGCCTTCAAATTGCGCACTTCCTCTTGGAGATTTCCCACTATCACATCATTGGTCCTCATATAGGTTGCAACCTCTTGGTGTAATGCAGTGTTGGTTTGGGTAGGAGGAGCATTGTATGCAGGTGGTTGGTAAGTAGGTTGTTGGTAGACTTGATTGTTACGTTGAGGTGGTTGTTGCTGCTTGTGAGGTGGGATGTATGTTTGTCGAGGTTGTTGTTGTTGTTGAGGAGGGCGGTTAAGGTTTTGTTGTTGGTTTGGGTTGGTAGGAGGAAAGCCAGGTGGTGAAAGATAGTTGGTGCTGCGGTAGCTAAGCAAGTTACGGTCACCTTGAGGTCTAGCTTGATAAGCAGGTTGTTGATAGGTGCCATATGCCGCATTCACATTCTCAGCAGGGTAATCTTGGGTGGCGGTACAAGTTGTGTAAGAGTGAGGACCACCGCATATCTCACAAGGTTGGCTGACAGCGTTCACTTGTGCGTTTTTGGCGTTGTTGCTGTTGTTGTTGCTGACGGTGTGGGTGACAAGCGATTCAAGAAGCGTAGTGATTTTGTCTAATCGCTTGTCGCTGTCATTAGTGCTAGCACTAGCAACATTGGTCCTAACACTCTTGGTTTGCACACGAGATTTATTCTCAATGATGTCCCAAGCAGCATTGGAAGTCTTAGCCAATAAATTACCCCCCGAGGCACTGTTCAGTGAATCTTGGTCACTCATGCTTAAACCATTGTAAAAAGTATTGATTTGATGTACTTTGGTAAAACCATGTTGTGGGCATTTTCTTAAAAGATCTTTAAAGCGATCCCAAGATTCACTGAATGACTCATCGTACTTTTGTTCAAAATTTATGATCTCATTCCGCAAAGCGGTAGTACGAGAGGGTGAAAAAAAGTAGTTGATAAACTTTGTTTCCAAATCCGTCCACGAGAGAATACTCTGTGGCGGTTCCTTAGCAAGCCAATGCCGGGCTTGTCCCTCTAAAGAAAAGGGAAAAAGTTGTAACCTTATAACTTCCTGTAGAACTCCATTGAACTTGACCGTGTTGGTGAGTTGTAGAAATCTCTTGATATGGTCGTGTGGGTCATCAATGGTTCGTCCCAAGAATGGTTGAGCTGAGACCATCTGGATAAAGCCTGACTTTAGCTCGAAATTGTTGGCGGCAATTGGTGGTATAACAATTGGATCCGTATTGCCATCGACATGAGCTTGCAGCAATTCAATCATTGGGCGATTATCCGGAAGGTGCTCATTGTTGTTGTTATTGTTCATGTTGTTGAAAGGCGGGTTGTTGTTGTTATTATTGTTGTTCGGAGGTGGTATGTTATTGTTGTTTTGTACACCAGCCATGTCTAAGTTATCGAGAGGCTCGGGCTCTTGATAAGACGTGGATCGAGTGCGCATACACCTGCAAAAGAACGAACAAAGAAAAACAAAGCAAAAATATTTTTGGTTTTTATTGTTTTTTTTAATTTTTAGGATTTTTGAAAATTTTATAATTTTTAGTTGTTTTTGAAAATTTTTGAAAAAGTAACGTTCACGGGGAACGGATCCCAAAATCCAAGTTCTCACAAAAAACTTTTGATCTTAACGAGAGGAGCCGGCAGCGGCGCCATTTGATACACAGTTTTGCAATGGGTTCTAATTTCTCTCTCGATATCCTCTCGAATTGATCTCGGTCTTAAGTGGAATGATTGTTCTTGGTTACTAAATAAAAGGGTTTGGTTTTCTAAACTAATAAATAGTGGAAATAAAAGTTTAAATCAAAGACAATTACTTTAATTATGATTAACAAAGATTTGGATTGAAATTAAAATCAAAATTAAAATTAACATTAAAATTTAAAATTAAAGTTCAAATTAAAGTTAGAATAAAAGTGAAGAAACAGTAAAACAGTAACTATAAAAGAGAATTTGATTCGGAACTTTAACCTTGGTTCGGAACTTTCATTCATCCGGAACTTAAGAACTCATCCGGAACTTTCTGATTCGGAAGTTACTGTTCATTCATCCGGAACTTTTGAAAAGCAATTGGTTCGGAAGTCTTTCTTGGTTCAGAACCTTCCGAATGAAGGTTTGATTCGGAAGAATTGTCTTGATCCGGAACTTACTGGTTGATTCGGAACTTTCCGAATGAAGGCGTTTGATTCGGAACTTATGCTTGACTCGGAACTTTCCGGATGAAGGGTTGGTTCGGAAGTTTTAAACTGGTTCGGAACTTTTTAAAGGTAAACTCATTCGGAACTTTTAACTGACTCGGAACTTCTGAAAACACAACTCATGCGGAACTTACTGTTCACTCATTCGGAACTTCTGGAAAACCCAGATACAGTAACAGTTATGCGAAGAACAGGGAACACGAATTTTAATCAAAATCAAACCAAATACTTAAAAAGGTTTTACCAAATTAAACACAAATCATTTAGACACCATAAGCAACGAATCCCACCAATAAAAACACAAATCCCATCAACTTTTGAAGATCAAATCAAGAAAAATAAAAACTTAAGAACTTGAAGATAAAGATGAAGATGAACAAGATTAAATGGAAAGATTAAACAAAACTTTGTATTGAAAGATTAATGTTTTAACAAGATCAAAACAAGAATTAAAACAACAAGATTGGAAAGACAAAGATAAAAATCACCAATCACCCTAGTGGTGATGGTGATGCTACGAAACAGGAAGAAGAAAGAGTGGGGAAAAAGAAAAAATAAAGCTAGCTCTAAAAATGTGTGAGGGGAAGGCTATTTATAGCCTTGTCTTTTGGTTGGTGAGTGGGCTTTCTCCCGTTCTTCTTGTCTTTTCGTCTTTTCAGAAAAGTTTCCGTTTTTGATTCTGATTCGGGATTTGTCGTCGATTAAATTCAACTCGTCTTTTAATTTCTTCGTTTAATAGACTTGAGTTTCTTCGACTTATATAAATCTTCCATCTTTGGTCCTTTTCTTCGATAAATCTTCGAATAGGCCCAGTGACTTCAAATCTTTTGCATCTCTTGGACAATAGACTTTATCTTGAGTCTTTTTCTTCAGCAAAACCCGTGCAATCCCATGTTTTCTTCAGTATTCATCCGGTTGGCTCTGAAAATACAATAAACACAAAAACCACGCATAATTCCAAACAAATGATATTAAATACGTGTTTTGGTCTCGTTTTAGCCCGAATTAAGTGGTAAAAGGATGGGTGTTTACACACCTATCAGTTATCTCCTGTTGGAAATACGTTTTTACGTATTTAGGAAAAATCGGTCACTCCAACAATATATACGTTATATGGGCTCGTAGTCTAATAGGTTAACAGTATAACCCACAAATGCCACATGTAGGGTGGGTTACCCCTAGCATGTTAGGAGGAGTTGGTCTCACATTTCATAATCATATATTACTTTTCACATATTCTCTTCAACCTCTCTGTACTTTCTCTCTTTAGTTCTTCATCTCTCTCTTTATCCTTCTACAAATCTTCCATCTATAGTATAAGCAATGATTGCAAAGTTCCTCAAATGGTATCAAGAGTCATAGTATGATTGCTTTGTTTGTGTGTTTGTTTTAGTATTGATTTCGTGCTATTTTATTCTCCAAAACCCACGGCCATATTTTTTTGTGTTTTTATGGTTTAAATCTTATTACAAATCATCTACTACATTTTAGTATTGATTTGGTTATCATCTTTTGGCTAAAAACAAAAAATTTCATCTTGTTTGGTTTGAATTTTTGATCAAAATGATTTAAAAAGTACAAATCTTGATTTAAATAAAATTTGAAAAAGTTTGTATTTTTATGCTTTTTTAGAGGTCCAAACACTTGAAAGTACACGTCGTTTTGGTGGATTCGACCAAAAAGTTCGTCTTTTTGAAGGTTCAATTTTTTGCAAAATTTCGGTTTTGAAAACCCTAAAGTACCATAATTGTTGTTTGATACCGGAGTTGTAATTTTTGCAAATACCGGAGAAGTGGAAAAATACCGGAAATGTGTTTTTACTAATACCATAGAAGTGTATTTTCATACCATAATTGTTCGTTTTTTAAATACCGTAGATATTGTTTTAATAACGGAATTGTTAGCTTCGTGTGTACCGGAGATGTTGCATTTAGTACCGGAATTGTTAGCTTCGTGTGTACCGGAGATGTTGCCTTCAGTACCTGAATTGTTTGTGTTGTTAATACCAGAATTATATATCCGCAAATACCGGAATTGTTGGTTTTTCTCGTACCGGAGATTTGGCACTTGAGTCCCGGAATTATATTTCCGGTAGTGAGTTATTATACCGGAGATATAAGATTTCTTCATACCGGAGATTTACTTATTCTAGGAACCGGATTCTGGACTTTTTGTTGTACCGGAAATTTGTTAATTCTAGGTATTGGAGAAATTCAATATCGAAGAATAGTGTTGGGCACCGAAGATTTACCTAGTTCTCGTACCGGAGTTATATAAACTTTCGTACCGGAGAAGTCAAGTTTTTTAGTACTGGAATTTAGCTAGTTTTCGTACCGGAGATTTCATTTCTTCATACCGTAGATATATTAGTTTTCATACAATATGTTAATGCATAAGCAATGCCTAAAAACATTGTTAGTATTAATTAATTTTTCTTAGTTTTGATCACGACAAATTACAAAGACATTTATTGTCAAACACAATCATAAAACGAATTAACTAACAAACACTATCATCAAGGTAATAATCATTACACTAACATATCTTAATCATGCTTAGTGATCATAAAAGTGATTAGCCTTAAAACTCACTTTTGTCAAACATGACAAAAGATTTTTAATAAACTTTACTTTTAAGAAAATGTTTTATTAAAATGAAAATGCAAATTTGAATATGGCATATTCCATATGCATAAGAATATCCTTTGAAGGTTTAAACAACCTCAGATATTTCAAATTCACTAAAAGACAAAAAGGAGCGGAGTGTACGCCAGCGGTACCTTAGCACCTATGGCGGTTCCTTATCGATAAGGAACCGCGGGTGCCAATAAGGAACCGCGGGCAGATATAGCCGTTGGATGTTTTGTCCTATAAATAGTGAGTCAAATTTGCATTATCTTTAACCCTTTTTGGACATCTTCTTCAGCCTTCTTTCTCCTTTCTAATCATAGTCATTTGTAAATGATCACTTAATGTGTTAAGTATGTTTGCTCATGATTATCCTCTTGATCTCCTTCTTTACCTTGTCCAAAGAGAAGATCACTCACACACTTGTGATGTGATTAAAGATGTAGCATTGATGAAGATCACATCCTCCTAAAGATCTAGTCATGTTCATGATTTGTTTATTTGTGTCTAGTGTAGATCCAATGTATTTGTGAATACTTGGACTAGTTGTGTAACACCCCATTTTGATAACGGAATGTCACGCGTAATTATGGCGTGTCATCAAAGCATACAAGGATAAATGTATAAAACATTACATGACCATAGGGATAACCGGAATCAAACATCGGTTCCCAAACATAAGCCCAAAACATAATAAAGCAAAAGAAATGAATGAAAGACTAAACAAGCATAAGTATATGAAGGCAAAAAGGAAAAGAAGTCTCTAGCAGCTTCCATCCTATGCACGTCCTCCAAATGCTCGAGTCTTTCCTAGGGTACATGCCGTTTTGGGACATGGAAAGGAAAGTAACGGCTGAGCAAAACGCTCAGTGCACGGATATAGACATAGTATAAGTGATTAAAACATAATAGAGACTTAATAGCAGCGGAAATGTATATGTCCTGGAAAACTGGAACATGTTCATAAAACTAGTTTTTATAGTTTGAAAAGCCTTATGTTTATCTTATGAAAACTGTTTACATATTTTACCATTAGCCGATATATGTCATGAAAATCCACCGTGCATGAATACTTGGAGGGGTGACCTCATCATGCAAATTAGAGGGGCTGCCTCTAATTTAATATACTGGTTTTTGGGTAGGAGGGATCAGCTCCTTGTGAAGGATGCAAGGCACACACCACATTCACCATGAAATCCTGACTGGAAACATGTAACTAGGATGCACCCATACGCCCCACATGATAAATATAATATAAATGGCCAAAAGCTGAAGGGACGCCACGAGCAATCACTCCGCCGTGGTGAAGTCATAACATCAGTGCCTCTAAAGTTATGGTTATGGTACCTCTATAACTAGGTGAAACTGGTCATGCATGTATATGGCTATAGGTAATCTTAATTAAACATAAGAAATCAAACACATAACTTATACTACGGGAAAACAGTTGGCTGCATACGGGGAATCCTAATAAGGAAAGAATGTCCATACTGAAAGGACGGGAATCCGTACCTTATGTCCAGTGAACGAAGAAGATGAACTGAGAGGAATCCTACTTCCGTATCACTAGTGCTACATAAATACATACATGAATAAGTATCTGCTTACTAAATACGTAGCTGGTTTTATGTCATGTCTTAGCTTATTTTATGTGTTCTTACCATGTTTTACTGTTTTAAAGCCTTAAACCGTGTTTATCTTATATTCTGTTTAATCTGATTAAGTATTTCTGGTATTTCTGGTATTTCATGTATTACTATACTTACTGTGTAATAATAAGTAACTTTCCAAAAATAGCAGGTTTCCTAAAATAGATAGTTTCCAAAAATAGAAAGTTTCCAAAAATAGAAAGTTTCCAAAAATAGAAAGTTTCCAAAAATAGAAAGTTTCCAAAAATAGAAAGTTTCCAAAAATAGAATTACTGCTTAAAATAGATAAGTTTCTAAAAATAGAAAGTTTCCATAAATAGATTAGCTGCCTTAATTAAATAAGTTTCCATAAATAGATTAGCTGCCTGAAATAAATAAGTTTCTAAAAATAGAAGGTTTCCATAAATAGATTAGCTGCCTTATTTAATTAAGTTTCTAAAAATAGAAAGTTTCCATAATTAGAAATAAGCTGGTTAAATAAGCTAAGTATATAAGCCTAAGTGTTTTCATGATTATTTTCTAAGTCATAAGATATAATATATAGTTTAATAATTATTTCATGTAATTAAATTAAACTATAGGTTAAAATATTTAATTAAAGTATAACATATTTTTAATTAAATAAAGTTAAATACTTAGGTTAAAACATGTATTATTATTTATTAATAATATAACCTAAGTCATGTTAATTAATTAATTATAACCATTGTTTTTAAATAATTAATTAATTTATAAGTCTAAAATATGAAAATACTTAGGTTAATAATTTCATGATTATTAATAATTAAAATAATCTAAGTCATGTTATTAAATTAATCATGTCATGTTATTAATTTAATTTTAACATAAGATCATAAAAATAAAAAAAAACTAAACATACAACATGAACCGGATCTTGACTAAGAACCATGAACCGGACATGAAATCGACACCGTACCCCGAACCACTTCGGGGTTCCCTTTGGTTTGCTGCTGCCGTGGGACCCACACCACCAAACCGGAACCTTGAGGTCTCGGTGGTGGTCCATGTGCCAAGTCGAGACCCCTTAGGGGTTCGGTTTAGGCGTCGGCTAGACAAACACCCCTAAAAACCCTTGTTTTGATCTACCCCATAATCATAAACATGTTAGATCTATGTTTTTAATTAGGTTTTTTAAAAACATCATGTTCTTATTTAATTTTTAAATCCAAAACAAAAGAAAAATGATTAAAAAGGTATACCGAATATGTGGATCTATCAAGGATGAACGCACACGAACTCTTGCATAAATTCCAAGATCAAAATCAACCCGAACACCCTTCCATGGTGTTTTATGGGTGGCAGCCAAAAGAGGAACAAAGGAAGAAGGAAGAAATCTTTTTAGGGTTTTGTAAAAATTCTCTGTAAAGAAAAATGAGTAGTGTAATTTTCCTTAACCTCCCTTTTAGTAAAAATTGATGGGCTAAACCATCCTCCCTCCCTAATTTCGTGGTAATGGGGCCCACAAGGGGTAACCCGAATGATTTTCCGTGTCTAAAATATTGGTGTGTTCTCGTGTGTTCTCGTGTTCGTGTTTTACGTGTTTTAATTAGTTATCGATCGTGACTTAATATATTTATTCGTGTTCGTAATAAATATATATACGTAATTAATATTAGCCCGTGATTTAATTACGTTCATGATTTCATGATCGCATGTTCGTGATTAATTATTGTTTAAATAATTATTGCGTGTTCGTGCGTCATAAATACTTATCGTGTTCTAACACGTACGTAATACGTAAAATCCTAACACGTAAACGTAATCGTACTATAAAAGGAAAGTTTTAATCTAGTACGTACGATCTTAAGGGTACTATTCATGGTAAAAGAATGCGGGTTTTACAACTCTTCCCCCCTAAAAAGAATAATTCGTCCCCGAATTTTAGATAACGTAACTGAAAGAGAAACATACCCGAATCAAACTGGAGGGTATGTAAGATAAATTAACGTACAGGTGACATGGTAGAAGGAACGTGGAACGTGACATGTCTTGAAAGGACATGGAACGTGACGTGTCTGAAAGGACATATCTAATTGATAAGTGAAAAACGGATAAGAAGTTCGGATGAACTTGTCCGTTTCCAAGTGGCCTCCCTCTTGGAACGGTTCCTTCAGAAGATCTTGACACTAATGATAAATCTTGGTCCTCCTGACCTTGACTTGGAATACGAAGAAATTCTTGGTTATCAACGGAAGGTAGATCCCCTAAATTCGATCGAGGAAAATAAGAGTTAACGTGGTAGGGTAACTGAAACGTTACGATGCAAGACAATCTGACTTAACTGATAATTAGAAACGATGCGCGAGACATAAAGAAACGTAGTACGTGAAAAATTTTGAACGTGATACGTGAAAAAAATTGAACGTGCTACGTGGAGATATGGCGAGTGTAGTATGAGTAAACATATCGTGATCCATGATACGTGTAACATATCTTGATCATGATATGAGGAACGTGGAATGAACATGACATGTGAAACATATCGTGATCATAGAATATAATGGCGGTAACGCCAAACGCTACAAGGTGAGACGTGGAATATGACGTGAAACGTCTATCTGATGATGGAGAGTTATACTAAACTTGGGTCTGGTCTCTCAAGTTCTTGCAAAACTTCCCAAATGAGAAAAATGAACGTAAATCGTAAGCCAAGATATGATCATGAACGTGAATAGTGTCATGAACACGAGCCTGAAGAAAGTCGTGACATTTGAACAAGGATGTGAAGTAAATTAGGAGCACAATTATGAATATTTGTCTGACCCGATAACTGAGGGATTGCCAAGTGATCGGATGAGCCTTGGCTGGAACATGTCCGATCAATCTGTTGGTTCTGAAATCCGTACGGATGTAAGGATTCTGCAGACTTGATCAAATTGTTGACAATAACCCAGATAGCATCATGCTTCTTCTAAGTTTGCGTTAATCTGGTAACCAAACTCCGTGGAGATCTTGTTACATTTCAATTCACAATTTCAGATGATGAAAACATCCCAGTTTGTTGGTGTCCTATCTTTAACCTGTTGGTATGTCAGGTACCTAGATATGAACGTAACTGTATCTTGCTTCGTAGAACTTGATACATAGGAGTTTGCGAAACTCTGAGTCTCTGAATCTAGACTTCTCTTAGCGTAGAATTTTCTAGAACACCTAATGTAGTGTAGGGTTCTCTCCTTTACGCATAAGCTGAGTCATGGTAAGATTAACCATAGAAACCCATGTGATTCAGTGTGTCACTGTAATCAAACAGAATTGATATTGGAAAAAAATTTCCAGGGTAGAATTTCTCTTGTCATAGAATTTGCAACATAGTGCAGATATGGTCTTCCTGTTCTTCTCTAGGCTTAGAGGAAATCAGGTTACCCTCAATGAAAACACTGATGAATTTGCTTTGAGTTCATGGAAACTCATTCTTATAATGTCGTTGGAGTATTGATGAGACTAATTCAAATTCATAAATCTAGCATGACCGAGTCGTGTACGAATAGCAGTCATGGACATGTCCTGCTTTTTCACTCGTCACTGTTGGCAGCATGATCATGAGTTTGGTCTTGGAAAAGTGATTAACACTATAAGGTCGATTGGACATGTTGTCAATACGTGGAGGAGAATAACGGTCATGAATGTGGATTTGTTTACGCCGACGGTAGTCGACACATAATCTCATGGTACCATCCTTCTCCTTGTAAGTTCTTCTGGAATGTATGGGAATATTTTGGAATAATCAACTGGCTATGCGTAAAAGACTTAAGTGGTCGTGTCTTACTGACAGTTAGAAAATTTTAGCGACCATGGCTAACAACGCACATGCTTGTAAGCATAGATAATTTGTACAGATTTTCCCGATGGAAAATCAAGCTGAATGTATTCAGGAGCATGAACATTACTGTACATAATTATGAATCGTAGCATGGTGTGCTGTTCATAGTACATAATTAGGATAAAATTCATCTCGTGTCTGTCCGAGGAAATGCGTTAGCAGCTTGGATCTCATCATTAAGCTGAAGGAAAACCTTCGTATTCGTGGGAATACGAAAGGCGTCCTTCCTGGTCATGAATAGATGAACTATGGTGGAAGAAATGAAAGTGACATCGGCAACGTGACAGTTCTCACTGATGCACCGATAATGGTATTGAAATTCTTGTGGCCTGATTAATACATGGCACAACAAAATAGATACACCCTTGGAGGGTACCCTGAATTTCTTAGAAATGTTCCATAGTTGGACGTGAGTCATGAGTCTTGACTCGTTTCTTGGAACTATAAGCATGACATATGTCTTGACTGGTGTCTTTACATGTGTCTTCAAGAGGTATACGTGAGACATGTGTCTTGACTGATGTCTTGACATGTGTCTTCAGAAAGTATACGTGAGACATGTGTCATGGCTGATGTCTTGACATGTGTCTTCAGAAAGTATACGTGAGACATGTGTCTTGACTGATGTCTTGACATGTGTCTCGAGATGTGAAACAAATATAACCACAATATAAGGTTATTATGCCAGAATTGGCGGATCGGTTGGACTACTAATCCTTGTATTTCTGATCACGTCCGTGGCCAGAGTTTCGGTTGAGATTTCTAGGATAGTTGCTGTCATAGTAGTGGTTACTATCGTCCTGTCTGTCAGTTCCATGATGGTCATTCTCATGACCGTGATTCATGTAACTATTCAGTTGAGTGGCCGGCTGGTACCGGTTTGCACTCATATGGCTGAAATGACAGCCGAATGACGTGTGACATGTAACTAAGAATTAGGGACAATGATTGATGGGAATCGTCTGATGGTAAAGCATCTTCTCGTCCAATTGCTTTGCTCCGACGCCTTTGTCTTCGTCTTGTAGGATCTCCAGGTTGTGAACAGCATCCGCATCTCGTAGCATCTCCGAACGTCAGCAGCATCAACCTTTAGTAACATTTCCAAGTTATGAGCGGCATCAGCAATTTGTAGAGTATTAGCAAGTGGACATATGCCTGAGATGATTCAGAATCGACTAGCGAATACGCGTGCAGTATTGCAAGTGAAATACACAAGGATTTAGGTACGTGTAATACACATGGAACACGGTACATGGAGTACACGTTGAATGCACATGAAATGATCGGTATGGGGTCGATCATTTGTCATGATTTAAGGAAAGTATACCGGTTAAACGGTTAGGAAAACCATCATGATAACCTGGCAGTATTAGCATAGACATCATTTTGGTTATAACAGAAACGTTAAAGTGTGGTTACACAAAATTCAACGATGCTTTGCCTGACAGCATGATCAATGAAAACTAACCATGACTATCATGAAAGCATGATTCAATGAAATCTAACAATGTCTTTGCAGGACAACGTAAATAACAAAAGAGGCATAAAACATAATCAACATGAAGACGAAATTATCATGAAGAAACATGAAACCATCTATCACGAAGAAATGTATAACATAATCAACATGAAACTGAAGTTAACCATGACAATATGAAAACATACTTGACATAAAAACATAATAACGTATGAGGGGACATGAAAAAAATTTTATGCCAATTTAAATCATGAGAAAAAATTTATGCATGAAAAACAGTGCATGAATGCGTAATGTCACTACAAGAAAAGGGGCTTTTTAGGACACTCAATAGTGTCCTGTAAGGTTACTTTATAGGACCTTTATGATAATAGGACCAATCATATAAGTGTCACATGTAAAGGCGTTGTATTAAGTGTAAAATTTAATAAGACCCTTATAAGCATCCTAATAAATTCCAATATTATAAAACAAAAAAATAGTCCTATAAAACTCTTTTTACGACGTAATTTGTGTCCTAGTAGACGATTTAATAAGACACTTTAAAGTGTTTTAAGATTCGCCAACCTTCTAACATGTATTGAGTCGCATTCATTCGTCCTAATAAGTGTTTTTTTATGACGAAATTGTGCGTTGTATTAACTCTTATTTGAGGCCAAGAAAAAGGTCCTAAAACACATGTGGATATTAGGACCAAATTTGCCTCAAGCACATACATTATAAGACACTTTTTATTTTCACAAAATTTTGTTTTCAAAATAGACGCTGACATCAATTCTAATTGAACATTATGTAGAACACAATGTGTTGTAGGCCGTAAGAACAATTCTAATCGAACACCATATAAAACATAATGTATAAGAGATTAACGTGTAAAAGTCGCAGCATGTAAAAACATGAAGAAGTCTTATCTATATATATAAATATAAAAGCCAACCAAAATTATGGTTAACATCATCCAAAATAGTCTTACAACTTTTATTACGTGAAAATTGAACAATAAAAATTAAAGTCGAAGTAGATAATGAGTTATCATGGATCATCTTTAGGCATCATCCTCAAGTATCACCTACAATTATAGAACCCACAAAATAAATATTAGAGCCTGCTCACATCCCATATCAAAATGCCTACTAGTATAAGTTGTCAAAAGTTTAATAAGTTAACATACCGTTACAAAAGGGCAAGGCCATGCGACTGTTGCACCAATAGCATCACCAACTGTGACAAACAATCCATATCGTCTCACCAAATGCTCATCTTTTTTTATAGGCACTTGAACATTAACCTCACACCAATTTGGTCCTAACTCTTCACCTCCAACTATCTCATTTGGATCTAAGCTATGAATCCTTCCCTTCGCTACAATCTCAGTAGGATTAAAAATGCTTTTTATGTAAGCTTCAGCTCCGACCTACAATATATGTATCATTAATAGATGTCATAGTGTAATTAGTAAAGGTACATATATCAATTAGCATAGACACATACCCGTAAAGGTCTAGGTTGATTAACTACATTTGTTCCAAAAGAAGCATTTTCACTAGAACCAGGTCTTTCACAATCTCTTGCTTTTAACTTAGCGAGCTCACTACTTAGTTCTTCACATATAGACTTATACATGAGCTTATCTCTACGGCGGGCAGCGCGACTTGGAACCACACCCCAAACATCTGAAGCACGAACCCCTAATCCATATAAGTCTGCTAGTCCATTGTTATCCTTACCCATCACTTTTGAATATACATCTTGCGGTCCAGGCTCATCAGTTGCATCCTCCGGAAGTTGAGAGCTTAATGCTTCCATTTGATCCTGTATTGAATATACTAAAGTTATTTCAAGTTGACTAAACTTATCACAAAATAGTAACTTTTGCAGCTTTATTGCATATAAAAACAATGGAAACCTAACACTTATTACTGACCCAAAAGAACTACATTGAGTGGATTTGTTGGAAAGTATAATAAAGAGTTAATACGTACAATAGCATCTGAAGCTTCCGCATTTTTTGCAATTCCATCGGTAGAGAAGCAAGCGCGAAACATTTCCCTTCTTGTTGGGTCACGCCCACCTAAAGACTCCTGTTTCACAACAAAAAAAAAGTATCAGTAGACATTAACAACTAAACTTAACACATGTATAATTATATATGATTACCTTAACTTCTTCACGCACAATATCATAACTCTTTTTACCCGTAACTTGAACCATCTTCTTTTTTGCTCTGTTTGCCTTATTTTTTTCACTCAGTATCTGCAGTACGAAAGGTACAATCTCAATAGTCATCTAAAGATTCCAGAATGAGCATGGACTAACGAATCTCAATATACCATAATTAGAGTTAAAATATGCAAACAGTAGCAATTTATATATGTAGACCAAAATGAAAGAACTTATTTATGCTATATGAGTATATTTCTTTACCACTAATTGATTCACAAACCTGTGAAAACCCAATAGAAAACAATAATCTTTGTTCTCTTTATATATGTGCTCTTTTTTACGAAACTATAAATACATATCTCAATGTTCTAAGTTCTAATCTTTTTAGGAAAATAGGAAAATAAAGTAAACACGTGAGTATCTGCAGTTGTATCACACAGTACAATGGTCAGTGCACAATTAACATTGAAACACGAATTGAATCACCAGTCAAACAATTGTATTTATCTTCTAACGATTTGGCCTTTGGTGCACCTTTTAGTGTGCTAGTCAGAAGCCCTTTTACTGTTGCATATTTGTAATAGGATGTTTGCTTCATCAAGTTCTTGTGTTTGGATGAAAGCCGGATCACTGTATACTTGCTAGCGCTGGACTTCTCTTGGCTCAGGCGGTCTTATACGCTGGATATAGACGGGTCTAGCTGGGTATTGCTCGTAATGAGGTGGTTTACTATAAGAAGACATGACTTTTTTACCTGATGAAAAATATCTCATCTCTTTGATTTTACTCTAATTTTTCTCTTTGGCCTCCTGTCGGTAATGTTCAATGATACTATATATAATTCCAGGTTCTATCTTTCAAGCTTAATGTGGGTCAATTTCCGCATTTGGCAGTTTATTTACTAGAATAATTTACAACAATTTTTACATGTCTGATAATGGGAACTTGATCACTACTCCTACTTTCAGTCCACTTATTTTAAGTTGGCTAAGACCCTGTAAATGTGAAGACGACATTGCTAACTAAGATCCAAATGTATTCATGAAAAGACTAAGCTAAAGGTTTTATATTAATATATGTAGCAAGCTCAACATGCATGGGTTTCATTCCCATACTAGAATTTTGGTTGGTAAGTGTTGCCATGGATAAAACTATAACTAGGTCTGGTTGATCTCGTTACATACTTTACGCATACGGCAACCAAATTTGTAAAAATGTAAGTCTAGTGACGTATACATAAAGACACAACTATGTGAACAACTCGATTGGGATGATCTTTTATCAATTTCAATATCATTCAATGAACAAAGAGCCTTGCTGTTTTAAAACAGCTGTCGTGTCTATATTTGTGTTACTGAAAATATGCTTTGAAGTAATACAAATTTTCACTTTTTTAGTTTACTTTAATTACTTGGGTCAAAGAAGTAAAAAAAGGGTAGTAGATGAAAGAGTTTGACACTTTTAGAGTAAAAAAAAGGGGTATGTGTTTGACTAGCTAGTTCATGTTCTCAACATTTTTTTTGGTTTCAAGGTATGTGATTCGGTTGGTTTCTTTTATGTTAGTTCTTGCTGCTTGCTTTTTATACGTATCCTCTGCTTTTTTTTGTTCTTTATCAGTTTATTTAGTATTCGTGTTCATTATGAAATTCCGCAATTAGTTGTGTTTTAAGGTGGTATTCTAGGATGTTTGTTTAAAACTGATTACTACAATAAGGTTTTATCGGGTTCGGGTTGGGTTCGGATCGGGTTGGGTCGACCCATTTGACACCCCTACTAGCTATTGATATCAAACTTATACTACTAATTTAGCATCACTTAGCAAAATAAGTACTTACAAGCAATACTAGCTACTGTATTTATTTAGCATACCTTTGAATGTTCTTTATTCCATGTCTTGACTAGTTTCTTCCAGTGAAGCGGGTGCACTCGTTCTGGCTTGGAATTAATTTGTTCACGATAAGACAATGATGGATCATAATAGTCTTTTTTCACTCTCGCTCTCCAGTTTGTAACCTTCTTTCCAAATGATTTTAAAATCCAGTCATCACAGCCCATCGGAAGATCAAACTTATCCTACAAAACAAGATTTATTAATGCAATTAGATGTCAAAACATATATATCACAAGTTTAAATAAGAATGTATTTGTTAGATACACTTAAGACATCGAGCAAAGTCTCTTTCTTGTCAGTCCCAACTTTAGGCCATGGTTTGTGAAGCGGGCAATATTTTCCACTTCTTGCAAGGGATCCCATGAAATGTGTCAACGTGCTTGTCGTTTTCTTATCAATGGGTTGTCCATATTCATTGAATGAAACACTAATGCGATTCTCTTTGGATTTGGTCCAAACTTTTGGCATATATGTTGGTCCCCTAACCCTTTTCCGTCGAATCACTTGAACTAACAAAAAAATTACAATCAATTAATATTCAAAAAGAGTATGTTGAACTATATAAAGAAACCATAAAATGACTATATACCTTCAGCATCATCCGAATCATTTGACTCCATCTGAAGTACTTCTTCAACTTGTTGACTGTCATTTTGAGTTGTAATGCGAGCCCTCTTATTCTTCTTCCTTGAAGACGTCTTATTCTTCCTTGAAGGCATTTTCTGAAAATAATCGATTATTCATCAAACTATGATGAAAGGCTACAATAACATCTATACTCAAATCTGAATATTCTAATAAATGTAATTGTGGTGTTTTAAATGCATAGGAAATTCAGTTCATATCGGTAAGCAATTACAATATGCCTAAGATAAATCAAAGATCAGCAACAACAATTATGAACAAGAAACAATTCACATAAAAGTAGCACTTTAATAACATCATAAACACAAATTTTTTACTAGCAAAAAACATTTATATAATCAAATTATTTTATATAGCTTGACATCAACAAGCAGCAACATTCAAACATAATAACATTAATCACCGACCATAATAACATTCAAAAACCTTTTCTTGTAGTGTTCGACAATCCCAGCAACATTCAAACATAATAACATTCAAAAACCTTTTCTTGTAGTGTTGGTCAGACTCAATTATCAATGTTATAATATCAATAGCTATATGGAACAACTCTGGTATTAATTAATCACCGGCCATAATATTTTTAAGCTCATCTCAACACTATCTATACTAATATATAAAGCATTTAGCACTTTTTCTATAATTAGAAGTCTTAAAAATTAAGCCTCAAACATTTCCAATAATGGAATGCATATTAAAAGTCTAGAAATAATGGTAATCAACACATTTTTGTAACGGAAAATTTAAGTGTTTTAAATTTAATTAGAAGTTACAACAAAAACATAAATGTCTTAATCATGTTATAACTTAATACATAAAAGTATTTTTAAAGCCTGAAACAATTAATTTTCATATATAAAGTCACAAAAAAATCTTAAAACACATATGAAATTTATGCAAAACAAAACAATCGCTCTATCTCAACCACCACCCGCTGTCGTCGACTTTGAGGTGCCGAAAAAACTGTGGTCGTTGTCTCCAGAAAAGATGTTCGTTTTTGTAATGATGGTCTCTTGGTTTACCAAAATCTTACGATATAAGATATGAATTTCATTGATCTATTTTTGCCATGAAATTAGTCACCGGCTACCCGCCGCCGCATTGCGCGGGTAGCCGACTAGTTTGATTAAATAATACTCTTATTATGTAAATATAATTTTACACAACTGTTGAAAATGTAAAATAACACATAACCTCGTCTCACAAGTCTAGTCTATATCAGTGTATTTAGATCTATCAACCGTGAAGGTGTTTACCTTTAAATATAGAAAATGATAAAGATTCACATACTATTACTCCGTGTAATAGAAAAATTAATTAGACAACGTAGTTAAAAAAATGAGATGCTTTACCTTATTTTGTGATAATGGATCTGCTGCTGCTGGTGTGATATGTATCGAGAGATAAGAAGTAATAAAAAATGGATCTGATATAAATACTAAGAGGGGAAGACTAATAGTTTTGGGTTGGGCTTTTGCAAATGGCGGGATCCATTATAAAATAAAAAAATTTAGAGGGAAAAAGGAAGCGATACATAAATTTTTATAGCGGGACATAAGATTGATAAAAAAAAGTGGGACATAAGATTGATAAAAAAAAGCGGGACATAAAATTCGTAAAAAAATAGCGGGACATAAAAAAGAACCGGGTAGTAATGAAATCTTTTTAATAATTAAAATATTATACTATAAGTGTAAATCATAAATTTTTATTTATGTAAATTGCATGTAATTTTTTTTATAATATTTATATCTAATTCGGGTGTGGGTCAACCCGAATAAGATTTTTTTAAATATAAATTAAATATAAATTTTATTAAAAAATTAAAAAAAAATTATAATTTATCCGAATTCGAGTTAAGCCGACCCCACTAGACCCGACTCGAATAGACCCGAACCCTAGTAATTTGAGTTTAAATTAAGTCGGGTTCGAGTAAATTATTTTTATCCTTAACTCGAATTCAACCCGACCCAATGAACCTGAACTCAACCAACCTGACCCGATTTCCACCCTACACACATATTATGATCGTGCCAAGCTTGATTTTACTATATAACTGAAATATAAATATCATCACTTCATTTGACCACTAAACTCGATGATCAAAATTTCACTTTAGTTTAACTAAGCTTTCAGATTTATGCTTGAAGTTGAGTTCAGTTAATTAAATTATACTTTCAATCCTAGTTTGTTTGAAATGCGATGTAGGCCGGTTTTTAAATATTGTAAAAAAACTGGTAAGAGGGCATTAGCATAAATCTGTTACTCATCAGATCTTAGGCTAATTGCGGATTAATCGCATGAAATTTTATTAATCAACCTTATTAATCGATTGGGTAAAAAGAAACATATCGGTAAACATATGCAATATTGAGATAAAAATCGGCAAAATAAGGCATAAAATGGTCGGATCGAATTTTTTTAGCTAAATCACGCATATAGTTTCAAATTTTAGTACTTATACATAAAATCAAATTCGATTCATCCCTGCCTAACCGACTGATTGTTATATCCGTCCAGGTGGCGCCTTAGGATCTTCAGAACCATGATAAATCTACGTAATATTTTTATTTTTGTAAAATAAGATAAAAATGTATATTGATTGTGTTACTAGACATATACATTAGGTGTTTTGTTCAAATACCAATACAATAGGACACGACGAACTGGTATTTGATAAAAATTAGCGTATTAGGACTTAAATATCAAATGTCATATTAAGTTTCTTTCATAATAAAACCTAAGTAAATAAGAGTCCTATAAACTTTTACTTAATATGACCTATATACTAAGTGTCCTAATAAAACTCTTCATTATGCGACCAAACCTATAAGTGTCCTATAAAATCTTACCTAATATGACACATATGGATGTGTCGTATTAGACTCTATTTAATACGACCTTTATGAGTTAGAGTCCTATTAAGCTTAAGATAATGTGACCTAAACACCAAGTGTCGTATTATGTTGTGTCATTACGAAACTAAAATGAGTAAATGTCTTATAAAAACCATCTAATAAGACCAATATGCAAAATGTCATATTAGGTTGCATGATAATAGGACTCATAAACCAATGCGTCGTATTATATGTGTTTTTAGGACGCTGCTTAAAAAGGCGTCCCAGAAAAAGGTCCTAAAAAGCCCCTTTTCTTGTAGTGTGTAGTTTATAAAACCTTTATATGTGCGAGGGAACGCCTATAGGTCGGTTCCAAAACAAAAGACATGGCGAGGGGACGCCTATGGGTCGGTCCCAAAGTTAAAAGTTTCAATAAAAGCACATGCGACTAAATAGGGTCAGTCCTGTACCAACCATTACTTAGTCATAATCCCTGCAATAATGATACATGAAACATGAATAAATGAAACTCATCTATCAAAACTTATCAGAAAAAATTTTATGTGACTAATTATGAACTACTGGGGTTCAGTCCACATAGCCACAGTTCACGAGGAACATTATGCATGAAACAATGACACATAACTAAATATGAATGACGGTTGTCCATCCATATTAGTGAAACAATATCGATGAAAACATCAAGGTTAAAACCTCAAGGTGCTGAAAACATCATGGTTAAAACAACAATGCGCTGAAAACATCAATACGTGGAATAACAAACATTGGCTTAGGAAGCTTCTGGTGACTACCCACTAGTCACAGGTCGAGTTTTAGAGCCTATAGGTCGAAGCCTTGTCTCTGATACCATAATTGTAACACCCCATTTTGATAATGGAATGTCACGCGTAATTATGGCGTGTCATCAAAGCATACAAGGATAAATGTATAAAACATTACATGACCATAGGGATAACCGGAATCAAACATTGGTTCCCAAACATAAGCCCAAAACATAATAAAGCAAAATAAATGAATGAAAGACTAAACAAGCATAAGTATATGAAGGCAAAAAGGAAAAGAAGTCTCTAGCAGCTTCCATCCTATGCACGTCCTCCAAATGCTCGAGTCTTTCCTAGGGTACCTGCCGTTTTGGGACATGGAAAGGAAAGTAACGGCTGAGCAAAACGCTCAGTGCACGGATATAGACATAGTATAAGTGATTAAAACATAATAGAGACTTAATAGCAGCGGAAATGTATATGTCCTGGAAAACTGGAACATGTTCATAAAACTAGTTTTTATAGTTTGAAAAGCCTTATGTTTATCTTATGAAAACTGTTTACATATTTTACCATTAGCCGATATAGGTCATGAAAATCCACCCGTGCATGAATACTTGGAGGGGTGACCTCATCATGCAAATTAGAGGGGCTGCCTCTAATTTAATATACTGGTTTTTGGGTGGGAGGGATCAGCTCCTTGTGAAGGATGCAAGGCACACACCACATTCACCATGAAATCCTGACTGAAAACATGTAACTAGGATGCACCCATACGCCCCACATGATAAATATAATATAAATGGCCAAAATCTGAAGGGACGCCACGAGCAATCACTCCGCCGTGGTGAAGTCATAACATCAGTGCCTCTAATGTTATGGTTATGGTACCTCCATAATTAGGTGAAACTGGTCATGCATGTATATGGCTATAGGTAATCTTAATTAAACATAAGAAATCAAACACATAACTTATACTACGGGAAAACAGTTGGCTGCATACGGGGAATCCTAATAAGGAAAGAATGTCCATACTGAAAGGACGGGAATCCGTACCTTATGTCCAGTGAACGAAGAAGATGAACTGAGAGGAATCCTACTTCCGTATCACTAGTGCTACATAAATACATACATGCATAAGTATCTGCGTACTAAATACGTAGCTGGTTTTATGTCATGTCTTAGCTTAATTTATGTGTTCTTACCATGTTTTACTGTTTTAAAGCCTTAAACCGTGTTTATCTTATATTCTGTTTAATCTGATTAAGTATTTCTGGCATTTCATGTATTACTATACTTACTGTGTAATAATAAGTAACTTTCCAAAAATAGCAGGTTTCCTAAAATAGATAGTTTCCAAAAATAGAAAGTTTCCAAAAATAGAAAGTTTCCAAAAATAGAAAGTTTCCAAAAATAGAAAGTTTCCAAAAATATAATTACTGCTTAAAATAGATAAGATTCTAAAAATAGAAAGTTTCCATAAATAGATTAGCTGCCTTAATTAAATAAGTTTCCATAAATAGATTAGCTGCCTGAAATAAATAAGTTTCTAAAAATAGAAGGTTTCCATAAATAGATTAGCTGCCTTATTTAATTAAGTTTCTAAAAATAGTAAGTTTCCATAATTAGAAATAAGCTGGTTAAATAAGCTAAGTATATAAGCCTAAGTGTTTTCATGATTATTTTCTAAGTCATAAGATATAATATATAGTTTAATAATTATTTCATGTAATTAAATTAAACTATAGGTTAAAATATTTCATTAAAGTATAACATGTTTTTAATTAAATAAAGTTAAATACTTAGGTTAAAACATGTATTATTATTTATTAATAATATAACCTAAGTCATGTTAATTAATTAATTATAACCATGATTTTTAAATAATTAATTAATTTATAAGTCTAAAATATGAAAATACTTAGGTTAATAATTTCATGATTATTAATAATTAAAATAACCTAAGTCATTTTATTAAATTAATCATGTCATGTTATTAATTTAATTTTAACATAAGATCATAAAAATAAAAAAAACTAAACATACAACATGAACCGGATCTTGACTAAGAACCATGAACCGGACATGAAATCGACACCGTACCCCGAACCACTTCGGGTCCCTTTGGTTTGCTGCTGCCGTGGGACCCACACCACCAAACCGGAACCTTGAGGTCTCGGTGGTGGTCCATGTGCCAAGCCGAGACCCCTTAGGGGTTCGGTTTAGGCGTCGGCTAGACAAACACCCCTAAAAACCCTTGTTTTGATCTACCCTATAATCATAAACATGTTAGATCTATGTTTTTAATTAGGTTTTTTAAAAACATCATGTTCTTATTTAATTTTTAAATCCAAAACAAAAGAAAAAGGATTAAAAAGGTATACCGAATATGTGGATCTATCAAGGATGAACACACACGAACTCTTGCATAAATTCCAAGATCAAAATCAACCCGAACACCCTTCCATGGTGTTTTATGGGTGGCAGCCAAAAGAGGAACAAAGGAAGAAGGAAGAAATCTTTTTAGGGTTTTGTAAAAATTCTCTGTAAAGAAAAAATGAGTAGTGTAATTTTCCTTAACCTCCCTTTTAGTAAAAATTGATGGGCTAAGCCCATCCTCCCTCCCTAATTTCGTGGTAATGGGGCCCACAAGGGGTAACCCGAATGTTTTTCCGTGTCTAAAATATTGGTGTGTTCTCGTGTGTTCTCGTGTTCGTGTTTTACGTGTTTTAATTAGTTATCGATCATGACTTAATATATTTATTCGTGTTCTAATAAATATATATACGTAATTAATATTAGCCCGTGATTTAATTATGTTCATGATTTCATGATCGCATGTTCGTGATTAATTATTGTTTAAATAATTATTGCGTGTTCGTGCGTAATAAATACTTATCGTGTTCTAACACGTACATAATACGTAAAATCCTAACACGTAAACGTAATCGTACTATAAAAGGAAAGTTTTAATCTAGTACGTACGATCTTAAGGGTACTATTCATGGTAAAAGCATGCGGGTTTTACAAGTTGTGTTCATCCAAGTTATTTGTGAATACTTGGGTTAGAGTTGTGTACATCCATTGCACATGTGTGTGCTTGGATTTATGTTGTGTAGATCCAAGCTACATGTGTGTACTTGGATATGATTAGTTGAGTTGTAAATAGTTGTGTTAGTTCTAACTAAACTACAAAGTGATGTGGTTGTGTCTTGTGAGTTCTCACTAAACTATAAAGTGATGTGGTTGTGTCTTGTGAGTTCTCACTAAACTATAAAGTGATATGTAGTTGTGTTGTGTGAAGTTCTCACTTAGCTTCAAAGTGAAGAGTCGTGAAGATTGGTTCTAGCTTTAGATTAGAACTCGACATCTAGCCTTGTGTCGGAAAATAGTGAAGTAGGCAACGTTGTGAAGATTGGTTCTACCTTTAGTTAGAACTCGACATATATCCTTGTGTCGTAAAAGAGTGAAGTGTGCGACGTTGTGTAGATTGGTCCTAGCTAAGATTAGGTCTCGACATTTAGCTTAGTGTTGGAAAATAATG
This sequence comes from Glebionis coronaria, assembly GCA_025667525.1. Lineage (NCBI taxonomy): Eukaryota > Viridiplantae > Streptophyta > Magnoliopsida > Asterales > Asteraceae > Glebionis > Glebionis coronaria. The sequence goes on along the minus strand of CM046880.1, from coordinate 366,695,648 downwards.
TAAGAGACGTTGTAAGGTTTTCTTCGCCAAGAAGGGAGCTTGTGGATATAGTGGAAATCTCGAGTAAGGTGTACTCGAGGAGTGGAGTAGGGACGAGGATAGAGCCTCGTTGCCGAACAACTATAAATCTTGGTGTCTTCCTACTAGGTTGTTTCTTTCCTTACTCTTTACTTACATTCATTATCACTACACTTATTATACATTGTCAATGCATTAGAATTGAACTTAATCATTATGCAACTAGCTTTGAAGTAAAAGATAGTTTTGTGCACTCACCTAATTGAAAGGAATTGCAATTAGGAGATAAACCGATGAGAAACTATTCACCCCCCCCCTCTAGTTTCTACAATTGGTATCAGATCGATGGTGACATAATATCTTTGAAGTATATTGTACTTTAGAAGTTGGATCGATCCATTGTCTCCTCAAATTAGAAGGTTAAGTTATACTAAAGTTTTTCTTTGGTCAAAACTATTTTTATTGAAAATAAGCCTTTTAAAATGTTGATATTGCATATTACTTAAATTAGAAGTATTAATGCATTTTAGATCTACTCTTGAAATGTATCTACTAGTTTGCATCTTGTTATGTGTATGTACTCATGAAGATAAATCATTCTATTCATTGTGGATTGAGTTACTTACACTTGTAGAAGACTCATCTTCTTTGATTTCCAACATCATTGAATGATGATATCAAGATGGGTAGAAGTGATACTAGTCTTTGAAGACTTAGTAGTCACTATTAGTCATTGTTGGGATTTGCATCGATTCCTTGAATGCTTGGAATGCAATTTGTGGCCAAGGTACACTTTCGTTCTTCCACACGCCCTATTGATCATTCTTTTGATCATTAATTGACTATATGCTTGTTCTTGGCATCCTTGCCTTGACATTTATTTGTGGTTTGTGATTCTTTTCTTTTTCCCTCTCAAACCTTCATTGCTTGGATACTTGACTCACTATGGAGATGTAGGGTGAGTTAGTAGAGGCTTAAAGTATCAAGCATGATTTTCATGGTTTGCACCCTTACGGTTAGTAGGCCCTATATCATGTGTAACTTGTGCAATTAAGATCATCTCTAGGATGATTAGTGAATCCCTTGAGATACCAAACTACTTCATTAAGTTGTAGGTGTATTTTAAACATTTGGAATTGAAATATTCCAAGGATATTGTTATTGTTAATTCTAACAATAATTATCCGATCATGTAGGAGAGAAAGTGAATCTATACTTTGATCATATTTTAAAATAGAATAAGACTACTCTTGAAAATGATCTTATTCTATGCATCAAAATTGCTTGGTTTAATTCATTACCAAAGCCGTTTAGACTATCGCCAGAAAGGTACGTCTTAAAACCACTATATATGACACAAGCTCTTCACATCATCAGTTAGGAAGAATGTCATTTGTCCTTTGAGCAATGTCCTTGGTCTTGATTCACTTCTCTTGACTCCTCTCCCTTTGCCTTTTTGCTACGAGTAGTCGTTCGTTCATATCGGTCTTTTCTTATCTCGATTCAAATCGTAATCCTCCAATAAGGCATTATTATCTAGTGTTGTGGTGGTCCAATGATATCCTAAAAGGTTTAAGATATATTTTTAAGTATTTTAAAAATATTGGTTTTCAAAAATTCATCGTTTTTCTTTGATAAAAACCTGCCTTTGTAGGCGGTTCTTTATCTCGGCGGCTCAAAGGCGCGGTTCCTTATCAATAAGGAACCGCGGGCAGTAACTTTGTCAGAGCGCCAGTTTTATTAAAAATATCTTTTTCAAAAAGGTCTTTCTCTCTCATTCACACATAGTGACGATTTTTCTATGTTTTTTCACCATTGTTGAAGCTCCTAAAACCTTCAATTACTCAAATTAATTTATTCAAGTTCGTGGGTTTCACTCATCCATCATCCAAGATCAATTAATTGTAAGTTATATCCTTCAATTTCATCTAATTTGTTTTAGGGGTCATACATTCATAATTGGGGATTTTTAAGATTGACATTGAATTAGAACCTTACTAGGAATAAGAGTTAACATAGTATTGTTACTATGATTCCTTAGGTTCATATTCATAGAGATTTACTAAAACCCACTTGTAGAACAAATCCGAATTTTGACTAAATATTTTGGTTGATTGATGGAATTGATATGAACCCATAAACAAGTTGGTAATGGCATTGTTAAATGCTTACCTAAAAACCTTGTTTTTGAAAAACCAATGTTCTAGTTCATTGTTGATTTTGCATAGTTCATATGTTTTGATCAATGGTGAAATGGTTACATTGTGAATATGAGAATTACAATGATTAATCCTTTGTTTGTCAAGTTATTGATGAAACACATTCTCATCTTTTTGAAATTTTGATTTTTAATTTTTCATATGAGTAATTGGAGAAATATGTTTATATGTTATTTGTAGGTACTATCATCATGACCACATGATATCAAAATGACCATCTACTCACTAGAAGATACATGCCTAATCCTTCGTTAACTAATCAATCTCGCTCTTTTCAAAACACTTATCATAATCTCAAGTCTCGTTGTTTCCATAAAGGACGTATTGTTCCTTCTAACCTTCGTGGACTTGATTTCATTCGATTCATGTTCAGTACCATTGGATTCGATTGTTTGCTTGATATTGATGAGCCAATATTCCCTTCTTTCCTCATGGAATTTTTTAACTCATTTAAGTTAATACACATCAACAATGGTTTATCCTTAAGATTTTCCATCAATGAGAGAACCTTTGTATACATTCTCGAGGAATTTGGTGAGATTCTCGGAGTTCCATACGAAGGTCAATGTAGGTTCACCGATGCTTGGAGTGTAAACCACCTAGAATCGGCCCCTGTTGATGTGCGTTACTTGACTGAGATTCCTTCGGCTTCGGCCATCGTTCGTGCTCTTGCTTCACCTCGTGGACATCCTATCCTTGGTAATTTTGAAGGAGAATTTCGTACTCTCACTCCTTGGGAATTACTAACTAGCGATCTTAGTGATTTTATGGTCCCTTGGGCCGAAATTATTAGGGAAAATGCAATGTGTTTGGTTGGTGATCGCAACCATGTGCATGCTTGTCTTGCACATATGTTGTATTGTGTTGTTACCACTACTCCATACAACCTTGCATTTTTCATGGCTAAAAGGATAAGATTTGTTCACAATGGATCTCGATCTACTCTTCCTTATGCCATGATTCTCTCACGGCTTCTTAAGAGAGTTCTCCTTGATCATTCTCCTCTTAATCCTTCCTCTTTTCACTCCGTGGTTCGAGTCATGTTCCCCATTGAAGGAAATGTCCCTTCAATTCTCACATATGACTCAAATGAAGATGAAAATGTCTCTCAAGACAATTCTCTCATTTCTAGTTATGATTTGTCATCATCTATCTCTCAATTGTCTTCACTAAACATTGATTCAGACTATCACTATTGTCTCAATCTTCATATTCAGGATCGAATCAGAAGTGAATCAAGGCAAGGAGGAAATGATCATAGATGAATGACATATATCACTCTTGTGAGATTAACATGTGTGTAAACATGTATGGATTGTTGTTCTTTATCTATTCTCTTATCTCTATTCTTAGGATGTTGTGTATTCATTAACTAACAATTTGTGCTTGGATTACCTAGTATTTTAATCCTAGTTATCCATGGTATCGATTTTCCGATTTACATGGCTCTGTGCATCTTATGTGTTTAGATAGCCTCCTAGACTTTGATTATTAGCTCTCTTTGGCTTGATAAACCTTAGTATAAAATATGGGCTAGCAAAAGTTTAAGGAAGTGCCTTTTTCAAACTCCTTTGGTCGCGGTTCCATATCGAACCCGCGGTTCTTTTGCGATAAGGAACCGCGGACCTACGTAAGGAACCGCCCATTACTGTTTCAACAGAATCTTTACTTTACACTGTTTTCTTTAATATGTGTAAACCTTTGATAAAATTTTTGCAAAAACCTGCACTTTCCTAAACTAGGCTACCTAATTTAATTGTTCACATAAAATGATTTTAACCTATTACTAGTTTGGATCATCCCCTTCTATTCCTAAACCCTCTTTTGTTGATTGTGTTCTTCACCCTTTCAACTCTTCTTTTAACCTCAACATTCAACCATGGTATCCACTAGAACATCCAACTCCTCCAAAACATCTTCATCTAAAAGAAGTCTTAAGGTGAATCTTAAGTCCTCTAAACTTGGTTCTCCATCTTCTTTCAAACCTAAAAATGAAGCCTCACATATCCTCATCTCCTCATCACTTTCACCACCGCTTGCCTCTTGGAAAAAAAACTCAACCCATGGTACTAACCATTCTCATGGTTCTACCTCCTCTTCATTCCAATCAAGGATGAATGAGTTTACCTCTCCCTGAATTTCTAGCCCTCCCTTAAATGTGAATGCTCAACCACAACCTCATCAAAGGATTCCCTTTGTTTTTGAGCCTCTTCTCTTCACTCCACCAAATTCACCCATCTCACATATTTCACCCTTGGATACCATGCCTTCTCCTCATCCCCCTACCCTCAACACCCCTCTCTTGGGTGTTCCCATTTCCCATCTCTTGGGTGATCCACACTTGTTTGATTTTTTCATGCACAATGGAACTAATTTCCCTTGTTGCTTGAATAACTTTCACCTCATTGATATCCTAAGGTTGGAAATGATTAGGGCTCACATCAAGTTACAAAGCTTCTTGTTAAACCTATTTGCTAATCCTCCACCTCCTAGTCAGACTGAACCACCACACACCCGTTTATGGGTCGCGACTGGGCAACAGAAACACCACCGAGAGCTTTCATGCTCTCGGTTTTCGTAATCAACAACAACCCGACACCCCTTGTTCACGAACCAAACACCCCTACTAATTTTGTTTTGGCTGGCCATAAAAACACACCACCGAGAGTTTATTTCGTGACTGTGTTCCCCCAAAATTAGAATTCCCCAAGATTTATTTCATGGTTACGTGTAGATTCGTGAATGCATTAACCCATTGAGGTGGGTTCGTATTAATTAAGAAAAATTGGAAGATGATTACCTTTTTATGGTTTTGGGAGACTGAATAACACACAAGTCGAATGATCAAAATCAAAATCCGAGACCCCTGTTGTCTGAATATAGTCGGCGACCTCTTTTTTTGTCTTATTTGTCGACAGGAACAAAAGAGCAAGCAACCCTAATTTTTTTTTCTTTGATACGTGGAATGAGATGGGGAGCTCTTTTTGTTTCCATGATGTTTAATTTGTAAACTGGGCTGGGCCAAAAGCCCATGTTTCTTCTTTGTTTAACAGTCCAAACACCACCCCTTTTATGTATATTAGTTCTCGTTTGATTTTCGACACAAAGTTTATACTCGTGTATTCGTTTTTGTTTCTCGTGTTTTTAATTTTTCTGAAATGTAAAATCTCTTTTCTGTAGAATAATAATACATACATAACATACGTATTATTTTTCTGAAACTTAATAATTATATTCTGAATAATTATTATTTTGTTATATTTAAATAAAACTGATGCTGCGTAATTACTGTTAGCATTTAGTTATTTTCTGTATAATAAATAATACTTACGTAATATTTTCTGAAACTTAATAATTATTTGCTGAATAGTTATTTTGTTGTAGTATTTAAATAAACTGAGACTGCGTTTTACTGTTTACGTTTAATTAAAGTTAAAGCTGAGACTACGCGTATTTAATATTCGGGGATTTTAAATACGGGTTTTACAGTCTCACCCGCCTAGATCTGCCGCGACGACTTCCTTTGGATCTCCGCTCCTGTGATTCCGGGGTTAAATCCCTCTCTCTAGTCGGAGTTCCAATTCTTCTGAAGGCATTTATATGCCGAGTATCTCCCGCAGGAGTTTCCGGGATTTTGTGCCTTCTAGATCCGTCTGAAACATCAGAAGCTCGTTGCTCATTTTCGAGATCCGTGATGATTTGATCTCCGATCCTTTCAAGACGTTCTGCGACTGAGGTTGTCCCTCAGTTTGACGTCTTTTTTTGTCTTTTACCAGGACGATGTGGCAAACTGCCTGACACAGCGTCAAATTCGATCCGAGATCACAAACTTCTTCTTTGATCGTCTCTCATCCGTGCAGTGACGAGTGGGACAAGGGCATCAAAGTTATGAGTAACGTAATCCTTGATATTTCCCTCCTCAACAGAGATGATCATGTCTTCCTCTGTCTCTGCATTAGGCTGATTTTGCGTATCCATCTGAGGAGGAGGTGGTGCTGATCGTGGATCGGGATTACCCACATCCAACGTTGGTGTGGCAGTCGTGAATGGTGAATTAGATCCACGTGGAGGCGGATTCGCTACATACCAGCTATTCACTCCACCGGTTGTCCCAGGAGTTAAATGTGGAGGCAGTGTGTGCCTCAATCGTTGATGTTTTCTTGCCAGCCGCCTTCTGGTTGGCCATAAACGTACCGCGCTTAGTCATGTTAAGAGTTAGTGTAGGGTCCCACGGATGGCGACAACTTGTTGATACAAAAGTTAGATGGACCATGCTTGACCCGAATTAGGGTTAACTCGGGTGTCGAGGACTCATGCTATTGCACCAAGTGAACTTGTATGAAGACCCTGCATACTAAAGAACAAGCACCGTTAGGCTTACCGTGAAAATGTTTCCCACGGTTAGACTCCGACGTGAGAGTAAGTAATCAGTTTAGATTGAAGTAATCGGTGAGGGTTTTGAGTATTTAGTAAATCGTACCTTTGGTAGAACCAAAAGGTTTCTTTTATACTCGGTGAAACCCTAATTGGGCCTCTCGATCCTTGCGACCTAAGTAAGGGATATTTAACATATACACTGATATCCTTATCATCTAAATAAGGAGAGTGTATATCCCTTTGTCTTAGGAGAATCATAGTCCTAATTAAACTATGATTCTGTTAGACTCTAACCGCGTGCGGTCAGAGTGCGACAGTGGCTTATTGGCCCCATGGGCTTTGGCGCTGTCTGTTTTAGCCCATTTATAACGGACTGGATACGGGTAGTACGCGTGAGTCGGGCTTATAGCCCGACTAGGGACTATACGTCACCAGTCACAATACATAGTGGTTGTAAAACTTTTTGTGACCTCAACCCTCGGTTCTGTCCGACCTGATATGTGTCGTTGATTCGACCTGATATAACAAGGCAATATAGTCAGCTGTCCCGAAAGGAGTGGAAACGAGCCGAGTCGAGCCCGATCCTGTCAGAGCTCGAGCTCAACTCGTTTAGGTTTTACAAAGTTCGAGCTCGAGCTCGGCTCGTTTCGTGCCTTATTATTTAGGCTTGAGTCCGACTCGTGGTATTCCAGACAGGCTGAAGATCGGCTCGAGCTCGACTCGTTTATACGATTTGGCAATGTAAAATAAAGCTTGACTTGAATTCGGCTCGTAATATATCTAAATTAAGTTCATTAATAAGCTTGTATTAAGCTCGTAAGTTTAGGCTTTCGAGCCCAAACGAGGTTTGTAAGTTTAGCGCAAACTCGAACTCGGATAATAAACGAGTTGAAACTTAAGCTCAAGCTCGAGCTCGTTAGACTCGATTAGTTTCCACCTCTAGTTAACCCTACTATATTCTTATATTCTTATTGGTTGGCTAGTTTTCGTTTCCCCCCTCCTTCCAAGTCACAAATAAAATCTTATAAAAAAAAAACAAAATTCGCTTATCTGTAATTCGTTGGTATAATAATTTTGGATCTTGGTGTTTAAAAATAAATCCACCTTTTAAAAGGAATTTTTATAAAAAGAAATTATTTACAATAAAATCGATCCGATGTTCTGAAATTCGTGCCCAACACCCTTCCTTCCAACATCGTTTTTAATTTATTATTACACCCCGTTGACCCAATTCTTCTTCATTCTTCATCTTTATAAAAAACAACACCAACACAAATCATTTGTTTGTTTGATACCAAAAGAATGAGAGGCGGTGGTTCATCGGATGGAACCTCGTCTTCGTCAACAGCGACAGTTCCAGCTGTCTCTGTTGTTCGTAGAGATCCGTACGAGGTTTTGAATGTTTCTCGTGAGGCTTCTGATCAGGATATTAAATCTGCTTATCGAAAACTCGCCCTCAAGTTAGTACTACTTGTTATTTTATTCATTTCTATTAATTTAACTTGATTAATATTATGTCATTAGTCATTACTAATTGAATAGGAGATGAGTTGGAATATTTTTGGTGTATTTTGCGCCACGGATTTAGGAGCGTTGATCTTTAATGTTTGTTTGGCGAGCGTTGTAACTTTATCTATTTATTTGATCGGAATGCTCATTTTCTAGCGTTTCCTGAAGTAGCATTTAGGAGCTGTATTATACATTATGATTACACAGCAGCTAAGCTCCCCAACGTTTTTATTGAAAAGAACAGCTAATTTTGCGTCAACCTTATGATTATATAGTTATTGTGTTTCTCGGTATATATTGTGTTTGTAACGTCGACCTTTTGATTATATAGAAACACACCAAGTAGGAGGAAATATCATTTCTCTTTATTTATCAAGCTATTGTGTTTGTAACGGCAACTTTATGATTATATAGCTATTTAAATCCCTAATGTGAACTGTTTATGTCTGATATGATTGTTTAAGGAATCGGTAAGAAACGAGAAACAATAAAAAAAACTAGTTTACGGATTTTGGGTGATTAGGAATAAGAATTGAAAGGGAAATATATGAAATGCGTAATTGATTTTGATTACAAGAGATGGAAAGAAAATATTACTGAGTTAAGATAGTCTACTGATCTAAGCTTAGGGGTTATTGATAGGTTCATGACTAAATGATTATTCCCGCTTAAGTTGGCAAATTAACTCCTTTCCGAGGGCCTGCTGATGTGACCTCGTGCACCTCACACGACTTTTCATTCACCCATGTTGTTTGACATATTACTCTTACTTTCCTTGATAATTTTTTGCTTGTTCGGTTTGATTTCACATAATTTTCCTGTGTTGGCTATTTAAACAACTGTTATCCAATTATTACGACTTGAAACAGCACAAACATGTCAACATACTGGATATTCTTCAGCCAGCAGAAAAAATCTGTTCCTGCAACATGTTTTTTTCCACTGATTATCTAGCACATAACGTAAACGGTTTTAAAATGAACGTCCAAACACCCCCTAAGATGTTTATGTAGATTCTAAAACATTGCTTATTGATAGGTATCACCCTGACAAGAATACTGGTAACCCTGAAGCCTCCGAACTATTCAAGGAAGTTGCATATTCTTACAACATTTTATCTGATCCGGAGAAAAGAAGGCAATATGATAATGCAGGGTTTGAGGTAGTTTTCTGCAACGTGTTATTAATTATTTCTATTTTGTGATATCTTCCTTTGTGTTTATACTTAATTAGTCGTAAATCAATTAGGCTATTGACGCGGATGGCACAGATATGGAAATCGATTTATCCAATCTTGGAACTGTTAATACGATGTTTGCAGCATTATTCAGGTACTTTTTATTAATGTGTTTCATACGTGGAGATTCGTTTTCAATCTTATATTTAATTCTCTTTGTTATTTTTTTATCTTCCTGTTTAAGTAAGCTTGGAGTTCCTATAAAGACAACTATTTCCGCCAATGTTCTTGAAGATGCAATGAGTGGATCTGTCAATGTCAGGCCACTTCCACTAGGATCATCAATCAGTGGAAAGGTGCAATAAGTGTTTTTGAATACATTATTACTTTTATAACTATTCCATTGGCTAATTTGAGTATAACTGCAGGTAGAGAAACAATCTGCCCATTTTTTCAGTGTCATTGTAAATGAAGAACAAGCTCGAGCAGGGATCATTGTTAGAGCTACTTCATCCTCGCAAAGCAAATTTAAGGTACTTAGATTTGTTGTTTTTTTCTGTTATGTATTTGTAGGAAATGAAAAGCACAAACATGGAGATTTACCTTAATTATATAATAATTCAGCAACATCCAGCAGTGCAGTTGCTGGCATTTGTCTATTCTGTGTTTGTACATTTGATGCCCTTTATATCAAAAGAAAAGTACACGACAAAAGGAATAAGATAGGAAAAGTGTTATTCTAAATGCCTAACCATTCTTTATCAAATAATGCAGCTACTTTATTTTGAGCAAGAGAATGGTGGGGGCTATAATCTGGCATTACAGGTATCACCTTTTTTCCGGTTCTCTCTAAAGGTTTCAAATAGTTTTAGTCATCAAACATAATATTTTTTGGTAATTTCATTTGGTTAACTATAGCTACCCAACTTGTTTGGGACCCCATGTTCTTTTTTTGCCTCGAATATGAAGCTGTTACTCTGTTAGGCATCTAAGCTTACTTTTCCCTTTAAAATTGGCATTAGTAATCTGGATTCAAAATGATGGCAATAAAACACAATGCGAGGATGTTGATTGCTTGTGGATGTATGCGTATCACCTTTCGGCCTTTGCAGTGACCCACGGTCTTCGTGTTCAACTGTGAAGCACTAGTACACGTGGGATTTTTTCTTATCTGTGAAGTTATTCATAGGATTCAAGATTCCTATAGGTCTAGAGTTTGTCAGATTTTTGAGTGTAGCATAAACACATTAAATCTGAGGAAAGAGGGCATTTTTTTATCTTCTGGACTAGAGGGGTATAACAAAATGTTGAGTAGAAACTTGTGAACCCAAGTGAATTGCCCTGAAGAAACGAGAATCGAGTAAAAAGGATGCAGCGTGCTAGCTATCATCTGGGAAGTCCTGCAACAAATGGATGAATTGGGTGGCGTATTAGAGAATACTGAAACTTAGATATTGTGCGCGCACATATGTTTAGAAATAGATATAACTTAAAAACTTGCATTATGGATATGTTTATGCCCATACAAAAAGTATTCATCAAAATACCTTTTATAGAACTACAAACTCTGTTAGCATGTGAGTTCGGGTGAGTGCATTTATAACAACTTGACATCAGTGCAATAAGGCAGGCCTATAACATAAACAACCGAAAGAAAGAAATAGACGACCAAAAGTTAACCCATATCAAATTTTTTATGTTTTTATTTCCATAAGGGGTCCATACTTACTTTTAGCTGGGTTGGGTTTGATTGGACTGCTCAACAAACATTAACCAAGGAAGACTACATGAATTTTCTTTACAGTAGTGTTGTGCTCTTCAGATGTCGTGGGAATCACTTGTATATGATAGCATTAATATTTTTGTAGTACTCATATTGTTAAGAGGTCCAAGGATTTGTTTCAAAGGGTTATCTTTTTACCTGTAATTTTGAAGAAAGGATTTGTATGCACCCTTTTTGTCTCCTTTACATTCTACGTCTCCATAACTTTATCATTGTATTTAAACTTGTCATTTGTGATTTGTTTTTGCGCAGGAAGACAGTGACAAGACAGGGAAGCTGACATCTGCAGGGATGTATTTTCTGCATTTTCAAGTATATAGAATGGATACGAGTGTTAATGCGGTATGCATCCATCGTCTTAAATTTTTTTTTGAATTCATATGAAAATCGCAAACACTTTCAAAGTCTAAATATTTACTTTTATTCCACAAGTGTATCATCTGAAATCTACTTTCCAATTGTTATCACCATTACTTAAAATTGACAATTTCAATTTGGTAAATGGATATTACCAAAATTGCCAATTGACTAGGGCTGTAAATGAACTGAACGTTCAGCGAACCGTTCGCCGATCGTTTGACAAAAAATTCGTTTATGTTCGTTTATTTAATAAATGAACGAACACGAACAAGATTTTTTAGTCCGTTTAGTTAAATAAACGAACGTGAACAAAGGCTTCGTTCGTTCATTTACGTTCGTGAACGTTCGATTATGTCTGTTCGGTTACGTTCGTTTACTTTGATCGCATACATTCGATTAATATTCTAAATGTAAAAAAAAAACTATATATCAGATATTTTAAAATGTCTAATAATAATATATAAGTTGACGATATAAATCGTCTAAAGTAACAACTTTAGTTACATGGTCGTTTAGCCCGTTTACATTTATATAATAGTTGTTTATGTTCATTCATGTTCGTCCGATTACGTTCGCTTAAATTATATGAACGAACATAAACGAACATGAACAAGTTCAAATCTAAATAAACGAACATGAACAACAATTTTTGTTTGATTAAGCGTTCGCGTTCGTTTATTTGTTCGGCTAAAACTAAATAAACGAACATGAACATACCTTCGTTCGCGTACGTTCGGTTCGTTTACACCCCTACAATTGACAATGGCTTTTTTATTATTATGGGCAGTTAGCTATGGCTAAGGACCCAGAAGGCGCTTTCTTTAAAAGGTTGGAAGGTCTCCAGCCATGCGAGGTCTCGGAAATAAAAGCTGGGACACACATATTTGCTGTTTATGGTTTGTTATATTGCTGCTTCTTTTATGGTAGTTTCACAGTCAGGAAAGATATTTTATGTGAAATAATGTCTTTTCTTGTAGGTGATAATTTTTTCAAGACTGCATCCTACACAATAGAGGCTCTTTGTGCAGCCACTTATGAGAGCTCAACATATAAGCTCAAAGATGTTGAACAACAGATTTTAAGAAAGAGAACAGAACTACGCCAATTTGAAACAGAGTATAGAAAGGTTATTGTTGTATATTAAGTTGACGTTTGCTATATTCTGTAAATATTTATAGTTAACATTTACTTATTTTGTTCTTTTTTTTATGTTAAAATGATTATATGTTTCTTGTTTGATCTTTTGCAGGCTTTGGCACAATATCAAGAAGTGACCACTAGATACAGCCAGGAAAAGCAGAATGTAAGTATATATATGTATTTCATCATTATTTACTTCATCTGAAAGTATAACTCCACCCAAGAATTTTAGGAGTCAAAAGATGTGCAATTTAGCTTATCTAGATAATTAACCCAAATTAAGGAAAACAATTGCAAACCTCTTGAAAGTTAAAAAGTATAAAATGATTAACATACAAGTATACAACAGTCACACTATATATGGATAATTAAAGATCCGTTCAGACGTGTTATCTAATTGTCTCTTGACTGTCAAATAAATTAAGTGATCGAAGATGCAGTGGCTGTTTGGCATTGTATTTTAAAGTAGTTGTGGCATATGGAAAATCAGAATCTGATAACCATAGGGTAACAAAAAACAGAGCTGCAGCCTGCAGGAGATAGAGTTTGGGTGGCTTATGTTATTTGAAGTTGTGATAACCAGTCAGTTAGCTTTTTAGATGTTTGAAAAATTTTAGACGAGGATTCCATTTGTAAGATAATCCCTAAATAGTCGGATGTTCAGAAATCGGTTTTGTCGCAACAAATTCTAAGTTTCCCTGAATAATCAAATGATCAGCTAACTGTATCAGCAACTTGGAACCGAATGCCGAACAGTTCTTAGGAAACAACCGTTATATTTTGCGCTACATTTTTTTGTAAATAAATTCGGTAAACCATTTTATGCTTCTCCCCAAACCACTATATAATTATATTGTCTTAACACAGGTGGAAGATCTTCTAAAACAACGAGACACCATCCAATCATCTTTCACCTCTAGTAGGTCAGTGACTTTAGGGAGTAAAGTGAGTAATGGAAGCCATAGCCGTGAAGAAAGCAGCCCAAGTGAAGAAGATGGGAGAGAGAAGTCTTCAGCAAAGAAGAGATGGTTCAATCTTAACCTCAAATTATCTTCCGACAAAAAATCTACGTCATGAGTGATATTGTAATCACTCTTTTGGCCTCTATTTTGGTAAATTCTTCATGGGATCTTGATAAATCTGAGGTTGTTGATAATTGCTTGTTCTTAAAGATCTTAGAGATGAAAAACAAATATTAATTTTTTGTTTGATATTTTTTACTTTTTTTTTTCAGAAACAGGAATTCATTTTATTTTAGACTTGTTTTTTTTTTACTTGATAAAGCACTGTTTTATTTGTGATAAATGATGACGGAATTCGATTTTTGTTGTTTAGTTACTGTTTTCTTTTGTTTAGTTACTTGATTTTGTCGAGAATACTCAAATACAAGGTTGACAAAAGATCATACGAATTGACATGATTTGGCTTTTAACAATGTGGTGAGACTACAGAAGGTGAGCACATGAGTCGACAAATGAGAGCATTGACCAACCAACAGCGGCACGAAGGAGGTAACATGGTAAGGTAAAACTTTTAGTTTTGCTGTAATGTTTTGGTGTGTTTGGTTTGTTCTGATTGTGCTCTTGGCATCAAGTATAAGTATGAATTTTATTAAGCTGGCTTCGATGAAATCCTGATTACAGACTTACAGTTGCTCAATTCTTAAACTGCTAAAACAATATGGGATTTATTGAAGGGTGCCAAACAATATTTAGCTAAAATCTCCAATATTAAACCAAAGTTAGGATTATTAAGTTACTAACATCTTTTCAAATTATGTTTGCAGCTTAGACTAAATGATAGATACGTGGATAAGTGAATAACACGACATTTTCTAGTTTGTTGTGCTGGTACACTTCCTTATGTTTTAAAATTTGTAATGTTATTGAAAACCGTCTTATTAAACCAATGATATACATGAACTAAAATGCTGAAATTAGGCAGGAATAATGACTCTTCAACCAATTAGTAGACATTGTTGAATATTATGACAAATGTGGATTATACTTGAGATTAAGAGATAAGCTCTAAGGATAGCTACTTTGATTGAGACCAACGATAGAGAAAAGTAAACGTTAAAACTTGTGTTGCTGTCCCAAAATCACCTGAATTTAGACCAATAGACAATTAAGATTGACACTTGGAAATTGGAATCAAAAATAAATTTTGGTTTGCTCGGTTGAACGTTCAATTTATGAAGTCTTTAATAGTCAAAGGAGGAGTTTATTTTGCACAGATGTTAATCATTTCAAATAATTGACTTATCTTTTTGAGAAAACTAAGATTGTGGACTTTATCATCAAAACATTTTATGTTAAAACTACGATACTATTTAAAAAGGGTTAACTAGTAGTATATGATTTAAAAAGGCTTAACTCTATTTAAAAAGGTGTCAAAAGGAGTATTTGAATAATACTTTTTCTTGGCACCATCATGTTATTTTAATCCAATTGAGAATATTAAACAAAAATATATTTTCATTTTTTTTTAAACATTAATATCTTTTAAACCGTTAATCATTATGCGAAGAGCATTTAATTACGAAGAGCATTTAATTATTTTTCTATAGATATGCTATATGATACACTTTCGACAATTTTTTTTTATAATTTTTTTCACGTTTTCGAAAATTATCATATATAATACTAATATCATATATGATGTATGACCAATATCATATATAATATAACTTATCATATATGATAGAAACCATATCATATATAATTTAACACTGTTATCATATATGAAAGAAATAGTATTATTATATATGATATTTCACGTAAATTTTAACAAGAAGAAAAAAAAAACGATTTTTTTTTCTTCTTCTAAAGTATATCATATAGCATATTGGTAGAAACATAATTAAACGCTCGTCGTGATGGTATAATTACTTTCGTTTAATACTTAACGGTTTAAAAGATATTTGAATTATAAAAAATAAGTAAAAAATAAAATATATTTAATATTATCCATTAGATGGATGATGGAGATGAGTCCCCTCATATAAAAAAAAGTATAGCATGCAAAAGGGAAAATCACTCAAAAATGTAGTAAACTAACCACTATTTATGGTTGTGTGTATTAAATTATTTTTTCCTCATTGTGTGTATTAAAATTTTTAATTTCGATCATTATGTGTATTTTGAAACGATTCTGAGTTGTAAAATTACCATTTTACCTTTCAAAATTTGAAAAAAATAGGGGTAAATTGTTCACAAAATACACAGAATGATAAGATTTGAAAGTTTAATACATACAATGAGAAAAAAATCTATATATTCTATTAAAATGGAGTTTTTGCTGATATCATTTTGTATAGGTGTCATTCAAGTAGTTATGAGATGCAATGTTGCTGATGTAATAATATCTAATTTATTTTGTTTTAAAAATATATAACAAAAATATAGTAGTATTCTATTACTGCCCTTCACAAAAGATGATTTGCATTGTCTTAACATTAGGCTTCTCGAAAATAGAAGCTGGCTCTTTAAACAAGAATTCAAAATTCAAACCTCTCATCTGCTTTTTTTTTTGCAACAGATCTACATCTAAAGTTACTTCTAAAGAAAGTACTAATACAGTATTCTTTCTTTGTCAATTACATGGGCTTCAGTTTACGGAGTACAATATTATTTTCGTTCTTGAGTTACCTCATCTCATATTTCATACTTTTCTTATTTAACATTTATTCTTTTGATTGTAGATGATTTTCGACTACAATAATCACTGTCTTCAATTTAGTTTTTGTTTAACCTTTAAAGAAGGTATCACCTGCTAATTCCCATGTAAGGTTTGTTTAGTCTTTGTTGTTTGTTAGTTCCCACTAAGTGTTCGACGGAATGTTTCATCTACACAGAGCCATTGTACACTTTGCTTTTCTACATAAATTGATGTGTTATGTTCCTTCTTTAGTTTCTTTGATTAAAATATGGAATTAGATGTGTTATCTGTGGTACCTAGAGACACAATTAAATTTTTAATTTTTGGTATTTTTTGGTGAATTTTTTGTTTATTAATTCATTGGCCCATTTTAATCCATGTGTTTCGCCACTTAATGGAAAACTTTGTTCTTTGCTAGAATATGCTATCTTTTAGGTTAGTTCTTGATTACAAGTGGAGGTTGAATCAACTAGATAAATTTTGAAAACTCTTTTGAATGCATTTAAGGTATAACCAATTTTTGCTTTTATGATTTTGAATTCTGGTTTATGATTTTGAAAATTAAATTGTTGCTCATGATATATGTACCTTAGGAATGTCTTCGTTAACCATTGTTGTACTACGTAATTGCTATGTTATAAGTTTAGCTGTATTGAATAATTGAGATCATCATAATTTGTGAATTTCGTGGTACATAGTAGGTGGTATAGCCGTTATAGATAATATGATCAGTTCATATCTAATTCATTTTAACCGGACCTCAAATCTACCAATTGAACATCATAAAATCAGTTGGTATTAATATTGAACTATAGAGTCTAATGGCCAATGGCCAGTTTACAACATATCACAATATTATTGCTCTGAGATATTTGTCCATCTTGAGTGTCTCAAGAATGATAAAATGTTTTTAAACAAGAGTAATCTTTGATAGTGCCCATATAAAATGTTTGAGTCACAAGAGTAACCTTCCATATTGCCCATATCAGTTTTTAAACAATTCTTTTTTATGCAATTATACTATTTTGACCAATAAAGTTTTTTATTTATAGAGACATGACAATCTGGACTAGATCTTTAACCAGTGGGAGGCCGAGTCACTATAAGAAAAATGGGAACGGGCGACGTTGTTGTCCTCGAGGACATACGGAGCCTTTATCTTTTGAGGGTCTCAACAGTCAAGACAACCTTTTTATGCCTCTTTATTTTGAGGGTTTTAAGACAAAACTTTTTCTGATTCAATGTAAACTCACAAGTAATTTGAATTTGAATTTCAAATTGTAGCTTTAGTACTGTATTTCTTTTCATAATCATCTTCATGTTCTTTCAGTTTTTAATCCCCTGTTCCAGCCACCATTTTTCATACCCGTATTCTTTGATCACAGGTAATTATTTACTAATTTCTATATTATTCTGATTTATTAACTCATGTCTCGGGTTTGCAATTTTTGTTAGTATTAGTTGTTCACAAAAGTAATTTGTTGGTTCTTCCATTCTTGGTGTTTCAAGAATAGCTGTATTGTTTTCTCAGGTTATGCGGAGGCTGACAAGATTGATTTTGTGGTCTTGCTACTGCTAAGGTTAATTTTTTAGTTGTATTAAGATCATTATAATATGTGAATTTGGTTGTATATAGTCGTTATATATAATAGTATATTCATTTCATATCTAATTTAGTTTAACCGAACCTAATTTATATCTACTAAACCATCTAGCTTTAGAAGAAGATTATAAAATCTGTTGGTTTTTGAATTATAGAGTCTAATAGCCATATTATAACATTCACAATATTATTGTTTATGATACATTTGGCCATCTTGCGTACCCTTAGGATCCCAATTTTAAACCTTTGAAAGTTATTAGGATCAACAGAAAACACATTTGTATATATATCTAAAGAGAATGTAGTCCGAATTATCATCTAAAAATCTATATTGTAGTCCTAGGATCCCAATTTTAAACCTTTGAAAGTTATTACGATCAATCGAAAATAAGATTTGTATATTTATCTAAAGAGAATGTAGTCCGAATTATCATCTAAAAATCTATATTGTAGTTTCTTATTTTTTTTTAATGGCTAAAGCTATTATCCAAGGTACTGAATTTGTGAAACATTTGAAGTTTTGTGCTCAAAGAAGAATAAGGTATCATGTCCTTCTTTATAACTCTTGAGATGTCTCGTTTTCTCTAACTGTTTAACATTGTTTTAAAGTTTAATCAAGAATCTTTCTCGCACCTAACTAAGCTTCTGAGTCCATTAAGGTTTGCATTTGAGTTAGTCAATCAGTCTAAATGTTGTCCTCTTGCATTGTCTTTCATTTGGTTATTTAGAAGTGAAGAAATTTCAAGTGAACGAAACCTAAGCTGATATATGACATCATTATCATATATTTGGCAAAATATTTATAGTGAAGTCCTTTTTATGAGTGCATTGTGGCTGGAGTGTCAACCAAGGTTGTAAATATCGCTCGACGGGGTCTCGGCGGTCGACCACCGCCAAGCGATATATCGTCTTGGCGGCGATATATCGGTTTCTCGGCGGGTACTATAAATTATCATTATTTTATATATTTTATCCTTATTTTATATATTTCTATCATTATTCTATATATTTTTATTATTATTTTATATATTTTTTAAATTTATTTAATATAAATCTGAAATTCTTATATATTTTTATAATTTTATTAATATATTCATTAGTTTTAGTTATATATCTTGTAAAATTTACATTAAAAAAATAAAAAAACGATAAAAAAAACAATTAAAATATTAAAAGTCAACGGATTTTTTACCAATATTGACCGATATTGACTGATATTGACCGATATTGGACCAAAACGCCAAGTTGGCGATATGCTTCATGGCGTGGCGGTGGACCACCGCCAAGCGATATATCACCGATATATCGGCCGCCATAACCGATATTTACAACACCGGTGTCAACATTTTGTTACTCATAGGTTATGTTGAGTGTCATGCTACTAAGGGCAGCAGATAATTTGTGAGAAAAATTTTTGAGGTTTAGTTAAAACTTCACAGAATCAAATTATACGAACTGAGGTACTTTAACTATGTAGATTTCTATTGAAACCTTGTGGTTTTAAATGTATTAAAATCACTGTAATGTGTTTGTGATATTATTGTGCTCAAGTGAATGTTAATTCAAATGTTAGAAATGTTCAGATTGATGAGTAGTTTTCTTCTCTAATGGTACTTAAACAATCTTTCTAGAACCGCTGACTGGTTTCACTTTAAAAGACCATGTTGCTGTTGCAGGTAAAGTTTCTTAGACTCGCTTCAGCTTAAATGAGTTATATAAGAAATATCTTTCTAAAGCTAATTTTTTCCTCATATTAGGTTGCAGACATGCATATATGCTACCTAAGCCAAAGATATCAAGCAACACTTCAATGTCGTTTTGCTCATGGATAAATAAAAAAGTGAAGTGATATTTAAGGTTGCATGGGTACGAACATGCCTCTCGACTTTGTACTCCGAATTCGAGTAACTTGCCTGTTATGATTTATGATTTATTTGTAGAGAATGTACATGAAAGAGATGATTAGTTTTTATTTTCTCATTGTTACTATTATATTTATCGGTTCTTAACGTCAATAAATTAACTTGATTTTTCAATGCATTGTTTTCTCATATAACTTTTGATAATTTACTTATTACCGCCCGTGTTGAACACGGGTTATGAGCTAGTAGTTTAATACACATAACTATAAAAAGTGGTAAGTTTACTACATTTTTAAGTGATTTTTCCTATGCAAAACAACTCTTCTTTAAGTCAATATATTAGTATTTTACTTTCCAACTTTTCACATTTAAGTAACGAACTTAAGATATTATTAATATTATCATTAAACTTTCAAATTTGTTATAATATAAGTAATATGACCGTTTGATACCAGTCAAAATACTGATCATTTTTCTAGTCTTAACCGACACAAAACAGTCATATTATCTATATTTTGAAACAAATTTAAAAGTTTGATGACGATATTATTAATATCTGAAGTTCGTTACATAGATGTGTAAAAATTAAAAAATAAATTACTAATATATGAATTTAACCCTATTTAAAATTAATCACCTTGTCAATCATTTATACATTGATTGGTCATTTTCAACCCATTAGAACCACTAAAGACCGAACACTACTTCATTAGTACTTTGCAATTTGTATGTTTAAACTTTTAATCATAATCAAGAGATTGTATAGGGAAAGAAAATACCTATTGATGTAAACACGAATCGACTTGGTTCAGTCAAGACACTACAAAAATTATTAAAAACTTTTGATGTACGTATTATTATATCAAATCAGATGTCAATCTTTTGGTAAACTTTCAATATTTTGAGTTAAATCATATGTCATTTGCTTGGTACTCAACTAATTATATTTGTTTTGCTCAAAAAAACTAATTATATTTGTTAAAAAAAAAAACTAATTATATGACATGCTAGAGAAACCAACTTCTTACTATTGCATCATTTAATGGTCATGATTATGAGTAGGAAGGCGTAAATACAGAGTGACAAATGATTTAACAACATGTTTAGCGTCTAATTAGATACTTAATAATAGAGGAGAATCATGTTCCTTTAAGAACAGTGACCCCCTCACAACCTGAATTGTTTAATAAAAAATCCTTACCTCACAGCTCATTCTTATACCGTATTTTTTCTTTCATTTGTTAGCAGCCACACAATTCATCTCATTCTCACCTTCTTCAATTTTCTATCCTATCTTAAATCTAACAATAAAGAAAACACTCAGAAACCAGTATTATCTAAAAAAAATGACAGCCACCTTCTTCTTGATATTTTCATCTAGAAAAGAATTGATAAAATTAAGTGCTATCACGAGTTGCAGAAAAAACTTCAACATCGTGCATGAACAGGGGAATCATTCTTAAATTTTTATTTATTTATTATAAATGTCATAGAATCTTGCAACGTCATCTTAGGTTGGACCTTATTTGATTGTTTGGATGTTTTTATTTTGATTAATTCATGTATTTTTTGTTCAGGTCTTTGTCGAACCGGATTTGATTGAAGGTAGTTTTTCCCTTTTTTTTTGTTTTTTTACTGTTCTGCTTATGGATGGGCGCTGGTTGATTTTATTATTTACCTATTTGGATTGATATATGTAATTTTCGTACACGTTTTGATTAAGTCACACTGTGGATTTTTAGATGGGATGAGGGAAAAGGTTGGAAAAGATTCAATCTTTTTGGGTGGTGATTGATCAGATTAAACAATTTGTAACACTTGATTGATCTGATTCCAGAATCATGGACTTTATGAGCAGGAAATGAATAATAATGAATTTGTGGCTGGCGGTGCAGCTTTTCGATGCTTATGGTGTGTTGACGATCGCAAGGTAATAATTTGTTGGTGATCATCAGTAGGTGATCAATGGGTTGTTGGTCACGGGCTACTAATTAAAGGTATATTAACTTTTCTTAACACTAAATATATTTGTTTCCAGCCATGCTTATCAATTACGAGGGTCGTCATGACTTTGAATGCGTCAGCTTGAGGCTGAGATTACACGGATCTTGGCGGGGCAACCTGTTCAGGTTGCAGCCATGCCGTGTGTATCATCATATTCCTATGCATTCCCCTATCTGAGCCTAACGTCTTTGGACACATAGATTGTTAAGGGCCTGTTCGGAAAAATACATGTTTAAGTGACTGTTTGGATAAAAAGAATCCCACGGGTTTTGATGTTTTTTTCGGCGGTTTATTTTAGGATATTAAAAGATGATACCTTATATCGGGTCCTTTATTGTTGGGTGACCACGATGGACCTGAAACAACCCACCCCTTTGGCGTGTTTGTCCTCTTTCGGCAAATGATCGCCTATCTCACTTTCGGTCAGCTTTTATAAGGCTCATATAATTGTGATACCAGTTGTGATGATTAAGAATGCCCTCGATTGAAGTGAGATTATCCTCATCTTGGCGAGGCAACTGATTACAGTTGCAGCCATGGCGGACGTATCCTCTTCCTTTGATAGTCGGCCGATTTGAGCCTGATATACAATGATTATATTACCAATATATGCAGAATGTGGTGCAATTTTACCTACACTGTTTCCTTCTCTATTGGTGGTCGCATCGGCTTTTTTGAACTGCGTCCGTATATATTGTCTTCTCAATTTGGTTGGCTGTGATGATCCTTTCACTATATTCTGTTGGCTGTGATGATCCTTTCACTATATTCTGTTGCCACGGGAAGCATACGGACGGATATATGGAATGTAGTGAACTGCTGTTCCAAATTGGGTTTCACATCTGGTCACCAATTTAAGGTCTGAATCTATCTTTCTTTGGCATGTTTTCTTTGTTTTGGATTGTTGATTTAAATTATTTATTTGACTACTTTTACTGGCCTATTTCAAAAGCTTCAACTAAAGGACTAGGCAACTGTGCTTTGGCAGGGTAACCGGTTTGTTTTACAACATTTGCGGGATCCTGCGCTTTTTGAAACTGTTTGTGTTTCGATGGGGATACGAGTAAGGTACATAGCTTCTAGGGCCATGATGATTGTGATAATATCAGTGAGATATGTCCCCCCTAAATTGGTAAGGCAAAGCCCGGATGGCACGGTACACGTGCTCGCTATGCAACCGAATAGCTTTGCACCCTTAGTGGAGGTCCATCGATTATGTGATCTGATTACCCAATACAAATCTGAGCCCAATAAAGGCACCCATGACGTGTGTTGGTCTAAAAAAGGGACAATCTTTGCTGTTCCGAATTGGGTTTTACATTTGGTCACCAATTTAAGGTTTGAATATGTCTTTCTTTTGCATGTTTTCTTTGCATTCATTGTTTTGGATTGTTGATTTAAATGATTAGTTAACTACTTTTAGTGTCCTATTTCAACATCTTCAACTAAAGGCCTAGGCATCCGTGCTTTGGCAAGATAATTAGTTTGTTTTGCAACATTTGCGGGTTCCTGCGCTTTTTGAAACTGTTTGTCTCTCGATGGGGATACGAATAAGGTACATACCTTCTAGGGTCACGATGATTGTGATAATATTAGTGAGATATGTCGCCCCTGTACCACACGTTCAACTCTGATCTATTCCATTGTAACATTAGGGGTTTCGTGTTCCCAAATGTATGGATACCCTTCAAGGGAAGCAAGGGGCATTTTGCGGTCTTTAGTCTGTTCAGAGCAGGCTAAACATCTCAAAGTACCCCCTGCTTACCTCGAAGGGTATCCATATATTTGGGAACATAGATGTACTTCACCATTGCGCGGTCCTCCACGGAGAGAATATGGATGTAAACGAAGAAGCCTCATTGTAGAAGGGGTATGGGGCAGTGAGCGAGACCAAAATCATGCTACTCTTTTACTTCGTAATGATCCTATGAATTCTAGGTAACCGTTCTCTTTAGCAACTTGGGTCATGGGTTTGTTTGGGTTATTTTCATAATTGATTTGTTTTATTTGTCTTTAATTTGTTTTATTTTTCTTTCTGTAGATGAAGTAATCTAACACTATGGTGGAGAAATAATAAAGTACAGATTTAAGGGCCAGTGAGTTTTTTTATGTGGTTTTCTTTTTTATTGTTTTACTATTTTTTTTCTTTTCTTTTTTTGTGATTTGGATACACTGAGACACTTTAGCGAACTAGCAGTTTTTCTGAAATTGGTTAAAAGTTTAGAGCTAACTAGTAGCTTTAGGTTGTACATATGTATGATTAAGAGCCTTATATTTCTATTTCTGACCAAACGCACGCGTGTTACGTTCATAATATTTTAATGACTGATTTTTGATTTCAGGACTTCTAATGACCGATGTTCGATTTTAGGAAGCCGCACATGATAAGTTACAAATGTACAAGGAATGGATATAAGTTCTTGAGCGGTTGAAGCTTTCCGGTCCTGATGGAAATACTTACTGGCTTACTGGGTTAGTAATGGAGCACATATTGGTAGAAATGAATGAAGGTGACATTTTATGAACTAATACGATGATTAACGTGCCTACACCTCTATAGACCTGCTATGTGAACCTTAGAAGATCGAGGCAGAAAACCGTCTCTTAAAAGTATATGCTACACGTAACCTGCTATGCTACACATAACTTTTGTCATCTACCTTAGAGGTATGCTATAATCTACTAGCAGGGTACCCGCGCGATGCGGCGGCGGGTACCCTGTGACAAAATTTTCTGGCGAACAAATGTTCTTTGGGTATTCGTTTTTAACAGTCGTCACGTCCCGAAAAAATCTATCATTGTCTTCCCAGAAAACTACCACATCATCAGGACCACAAAAACCGTAAATTACTTATTGATATGAGGTGTTTTAAAAATATGAGTTTTTATGTGTGTTAAAAATGATCGTATGTATTTCTCATGTTAATAAGGTTTTTCATATAGATTGGTGTTCGTGTCGCCGACTCTGCCGGTATGTCACAGAATCTTGGTGTTGCCGCTACTTTTTAGGTTTTTTTTTTCAAAGATCTATGTATTTATCATGTTTAGAGGTGAAACATATCTAACTTATTGTTGTCGATCTATGATAGTTATGTGAATATTGTTTGGAAAAGAAAGAGTTGGTGATTGAGTTGTACTTTATGTTCTTTATGTTGTAATAGAAGGGGTTGGGGTGTATTTTTGTTATAATTAATTGTTTTTTTCTAAGAAAAGTTTGGATTGTACATCATGTTGTTGTAAACAGTGTAACTATGTTTGTATATTTATGTAATAGGGCATATTAAATATGTGTATTAATTATACTAATTATGTATTTAATACGTATATAGGCTTTCATTGTTGTAAAATGTGTAATAATAATTGTACATTTAGGTAATAAGGTATATTAATTATTTTAATTATGAGATTTAATTATTCTTATAGAGTATCCTTGTGCAAGTTGTACATATGCATTAGTATCTTGTATTCCTTGATTTTTTGTTATGCATTAATATCTTGTAAATTGTGCTTGGATAATTGTACCTCTTAAAAATTGAGTATTTAATGAGGAGAGAGAGACAAATATGTTTTATATGTAGTATAGATTAATAAGATCCTTAATTATGTTTTTTGGTAGCCATTTATGATCTTGAGGCAGAGGGCATCTACTGAAATTATTCCTTAGGATAGTATGCATACATAGGATTGACATTTTTCATTTGGGATACATGTCCCTTGCATACATATTTTAGCTAACTATTAATTGTTCCACTAAAAGATAAAATAGATTTCATCTAAATTGTTTAAAGAAACTAAACCCACTCTTCTGAAACTATGTTACATTTAAAATATGATTTTTTTTCAATAGAGATTAGGAAACTATGTTACATGTTTCCATTCCGAAACTATGTTACATATTTCCCACTATTGTTGCTTTCGTAATTACTGGAAACTGTTTTTCGACCCGTTATATCTTCAGGGAAGTTTAGCTTTTTAAATGTTTGACCTGTTTTCTTCACACCTACAGTTAACATTCTTTGAACAAGTGTAAAGTTGAGATTTCTGGGGAATTATGAAAATAATGCACGCCAGCTAAACTTGATGAACGATCGTAAACGTATTATGGAGGTAAGAACTATTAAATTATATGTCTTATGTCAACACTGCCTTACGGAAATCAAAATTTCTATTTCATTGTTACAAATTATCCGCTTCAGTCGGTTTATAACTCCGCATTTGTCTTTTTGATTACTTTTTGCAGGTGCTGATTTTTGGGACAAAAGAAAACATGTGTTTCCAACATGGTGGTTAAGTGGTCTATTATCTATTTGGTTGCTGAAATTCTTGGGGCCAATAGAGGCTGCCATTTCAGGGGTAGTCAACGCCGCAGCAGAGCGCGGGCAAAAGCCCTAGTTCTATAAATATAGAGAAATGTATTCAGTAATTCTACAAAAATAATCTCGTGTCATAGTAACTTATGATATTAGGCTGTGTTTGGCGAATAGCGGTGACAGAGCATTTTGGAGTAATAAGTGGTGAGAGAGAGAATTTTGAAATTTATTACTTGTTTGGCAAAAAGAGCGATGAGCTTTTTAATTTTTAGTAGTCGTTTGGCAACAGGATCGGTGACCATTTTGGGGTGGTGCTATTTTTTAAGAAGACTATTTTTCCAATGCTTGTTTTAAGAAGCGATGAAAAATGAACGACGAGTTGTCACTGTTACTACTCACATCTACTGCTCACAGCTACCACTCACTGCTACTGCCCACAATTACTGTTCGCGTTAACACAGTAGGTAATCTTTTCTCTCGAAACTTTTCCCATTCTTTTGACCACGGCTTATATTAAAGGCTAGAAAAGGCTATTCAAAAATTACGTAGAAACAATATGTAGTAGCTAAAAATGGCCTATCAAACTAAATTTAAAGCTCTGAAATTAAAAAAAAGATTGTGAAACAATAGAATTTTAAAGCATCGCCTTCTTAAGAGGGGACTAGAAAAGATCAAGTAATTACGAAATCTCCACATGTTACTGTTTATTCGTCTCAACCAAAGTATAGATAATCAATCCTAGCTATGTACCAAACAATGGTTATCGAATATCATTTGGAATCGTGCGATCACTTTTCAAAGTAAATTATTTGACCCTTATGTCTGGGTATAACAAATACTTACTTGGGATAAGACCAGATGATTATTAGTGATTTAGATACAAATCTCTAACCATTTCGTTGTTATGTGTTTATGTTTATATATCTCTTTCATGCAACTGTATGATCACCATTATATAGGTGAAGATCTCAACCTTAATCAATGGTATTAAAAGAAATTAATTGCCCATTAACTTTCTCTTAATAAGCTCTATAATATCAAGACATAGTGGTTACAAGACCATTAAACGTGGCCTTAAAAGTAGTTAAACTGCCACATGAATTGGTCAAAGACCGTACAAGTATACAAGTTCAACCCCAGCGCCGATACTAGCATCTTAGTACCGCTGAGCATATAACTAGCGATACTGTTGGTACCACTAGTGTAAAAACTAAGTGCCGTTAGTGTAAAATCAGGTACCCCTGAACATAACTTAACCACTATCTGAGTCAGGGTGTTCAGGGACCAATGGGTGTATACTTCATACCTTCAAACCTAGTACGAGGTGTGAACATAACCTACAATTGAACTATATTTCCAACAATCCTCCCCAATATAGTAGAATTCTTTTGCATGAAAATAAACTTTAACAAACCAATGCATAAATGAAAATATCTTGAGGATTGAATTTCCACCTTAGTACTTTACACCTCTAAATATTCGAGAATCAGGGTGTTCTAAGAATTGAACCCTTCAACTACTTTGAATACTTGAAAATAAAATACATACAAGTTTTCAAACACATAACAGCTCCTGACACTACTAGCCATGTGTCCATATCCAATTCATAAATGTTGTAACAGCTAAAGTCTATGCTCCCTAAGGCGGCAAAACCTCAACATTTACATAGGTGGTTCCTCTTTAGTTCATGCTCTTGCTTAAGAATTTTTTCAAAGAAATTAACGATTGAGAAGTTTACAACTTCATCATCTTTTCAGCAGGTACAAGCACATCCTTAGGATGAATGTAAAACATGTGCGTCAGTCCCTTGAATGTTTAGCTTTCTACATTGAACTCAACTCCTACCATTCCTCAAGAGGGAATTAAGTGTCCTAGCATTCAATGACTAGATTGGACTTTAAACCCACCCCTTTAGCAAACTTTAAAACCAAGTTTCTAGCTAATCCCTTCGTCAAATGACCAGCTAAATTTTGTTGAGACCTCATAGACTCTATAGAAATCACCCCATTCATGATAAGCTCATGAATCATGATATGTATAACACCTAAGTATCTAGACTTACCATTACACATCTGGTTATCACAACGGATAGAAATTGGTGCCATAGGTTCAACCCACACTGGAATCTAAAAAAGAAAGTTTCTCAACCATTCAACTTCTTTACCAGCAGTTGCTAGAGCCACAAACTCAGACTCCATCGTTGAACCAGTAATGTAATATTGCTTCTTGGATGCCCAAGAAATTGCACCACCACCAAGTAGGAATACCCAGCAACTGGTGAACGAATTGTCCTCAGTATTGCTGATCCAACTTGCATCAGT
Organism: Glebionis coronaria; assembly: GCA_025667525.1. Taxonomy (NCBI): domain Eukaryota; kingdom Viridiplantae; phylum Streptophyta; class Magnoliopsida; order Asterales; family Asteraceae; genus Glebionis; species Glebionis coronaria. Next base: position 366,667,305 of record CM046880.1, on the reverse strand, counting down.
GTAACCTTCCAACACTGAAGGATATCCAATGTATGAAAGACTATAGTCCATAGTTTCTTTAAAATACTTCAGTATCCTCTGAATAGCTTTCCAATACTGAGTACTAGGATTACTAGTGTACCTACTTAGTTTATCCACTACAAAGGCTATGTCAGGTCTTGTACTAGTCATGGCATACATCAAGCAACCAATCACCTTAGAATACTCAAGTTATGAGACATCCTGACCATTATTAGGCATTAGCTTCTCACTTGAATCCATAGGTGTAGTTATCGGAGTATAATCAAAGTGATTGAATTTCTTTAGTACCTTCTCAATATAATGAGACCGAGAAATTAAAATACCATCACTTTCATGTTTAATCCTTATGCCAATGATAACATCAATCTCCCTCATGTCTTACATGGAGAACTTAGATGACAAAAAATCTTTTGTCAAGTCAATCTGATCTTGATTAGTACCAAAGATAACATGTTATCAACATATAGGCAAATGATAACTCCTTTACTAGATTCATCAAATTTACTATATACACATTTGTCAGCTTGGTTAAGTAAATAACTATTAGACAAAACCACCCCATCAAGTTTTTGATGCCATTGCTTAGGTGCCTGTTTCAGTCCATATATAGATTTAATCATACACACGTTAGTTTCATGACCTGGCGTGATGAATCCCTGGGATTGGTTCATATAAACCTCCTCTTCTAAATCACCATTCAAGAATACTGTCTTCACATCTATATGATGAATAATCAGATTATGAATTGATGCCAAAGCAATCAACATTCTTATGGTACTAATACGTACTACTAAAGCATAAGTATCAAAGTAGTCTATCCCTTACTTTGTTTAAAGCCTTGAATGACTAACCTTGCTTTGAACTTTTCAACAGTTCCATCTACCTTCATTTTCCTTTTGAAAATCCATTTGCAACCAAGTGGATTGAAACCTGGAGGTAGATCAACCAACACCCAAGTCTTGTTGCCCATGATGGAATCCATCTCATCATTTATTGCCTTCTTCCAGAAAGCAACATCTTGGGACTTCATTGCTTCATCAAATATTTTAAGGATCATCCTCAACATTAAAGCAATAGTAGTATTGTTCAAAGACCTCATCCCTTGTACCTTTAATTAAATATAATTGGAATTCAGGTCCAAAAGTATATGGAGTGCTTTTTTTCTTCTTCTAAGCTCAGACTCGGATTCTTCTTCTAAGCTCAGACTCGGGTTGCTGAACCACAACCTCGTCAATGACCTTTTTAGGTTCCACTAAAGCACCAATGTCCTCAGATCTAGTAGGAGTCTCGAGTTAGAACCTAGTTTCATCAAAGTTAGCATCCCTTGATTCAATGATTGAGTTTATAGAAACTGAATCATTAGGTTCAATAACATAGAACCTATAAGCCTTAGAATGCTTAGTATATCCAATAAATAATACATTCAATGCCTCTTTCACCCAAGGTTTTCACCTTTAGATCATGGAGTCTTACAACTTCCCTACAACCCCAAACCTTGAGGTAGTTCAAGTTTGGCTTCTTTTTAGTCCAAAGTTCATAAAGGGTAATCCTATTCTTTTTATTGGAACCCTATTTAAAAAATACCAAGCTGTTAACATTGCTTCACCTCAAAACCATTGACTCAGTCCTGAGGAGGACAACATAGAATTAACCATTTCTTTCAGTACTTTATTTTTCCTTTCAGATATACCATTTTGTTGTGAAGTATAGGGGGCAGTTGTTTCATAGATTATTCCAACAGACTGAAAATACTGAGTATTGATGTACTCGCCTCCTCTATCTGTCCTAAATCTTTTGATTTGGACTCCTTGTTGTAATTCTACCTCAATTTTAAATACTTTAAATTTATCTAAAGCTTCATCCTTAGTGTGCAACAAATGAACATAACAGAACATTGAAGCATCATCAATAAATGTTACCAAGTATTTCTTATTCCCTAATGAGGGAGTAGCATGCAAATCACATAGGTCACTATAGATTAGCTCCAAAACTATAGTTTCATGTTTTACATCCTAAAATGGTTTCTTAGTAATTTTATTTAGTATGCAAGTCTGACACTTTTTAGTGTCCATATCAAAACCCAAGGATTAACCTATCCTTAGACGTATCTTGCATCCTTTTATAGTGGACATGGCCAAGCCTAGCATGCCATACTAATGAATCATCTAGTTTAATGGTAGACATAAAGGCTGAACCAATATTAGCACTAGCAGTACTAACTTTGAAAATACCGCCAGTATATGCACTAGCGATACTAGCTTTGAAAGTACCGTTAGTTGTTTCAGAAACAATATTAAGCCTGAACATTTGATTGCTCAAATAACCAAAACTAATAAGCACACCATGTTTAGATAAAACAAATTTATTAGATTCAATCACTTCTTTATAACCACAATTATTCAAAACACTACTCAAAACCAAATTCTTCCTAATATTAGAAACACTTAAAAACAAAAGGGTTAAAGATTTGTGCCTAAATCACTAACAAGCATTTGGTCTTATCCCAAGTAAGTATTCGTGATACCCAGGCATTAGGGTCAAAAAGTTCACTTTGGAAATTGATCACACAATTCCAAGTGATATCCGGTAACCATTGTTTGGTACATAACTAGGATTGATTATCTATACCCTGTTTAGGACGAATAAACACTAACAATCAAAGTAAACTAATTTTTGATAATCAATGGCGACTACAATGAAGCATAAGGTGGCTAAATTCTCCAAATTGGATAGGTTTGAAGGGATGGATTTCAGGATATGGCAAAAGAAGATGCATTTTCTTCTTTCTACCATGAGTGTGGTGTATCTTCTGACTACTCCAATTTCTGATGGTGGTGATGATGCTACTTTGGAGGAAATAAAGAAATGAGCAAATAGGAAAACGATGACTATGTGCGTCGCGACATCATTCTTAATGGTGTGTCTGATTCTTTGTTTGATATTTACCAAAATGTTGAATTTAGATAAGAACTATGGGATTCCTTGGAAGCCAAATATATGGCTGAGGATGCATCAAGAAAGAAGTTCCTTGTAAGTGATTTCACAAATTACAAGATGATTGATTCAAGACCAATCCTGGAACAATAAAATGAACTTCTTGGTATATTTAGTATATTTGCACAACATACTATGAACATGGATGAGACCATTCAGGTCTCTTGTGTCATTGACCAAATCCCTCCTTCTTGGAAAGATTTCAAGCACACATTGAAACATAAGAAGGAGGATTTAACTCTTGTTAAGTTAGGCAGTCATCTGCGAATTGAGGAGTCCCTTAGGGTGTAGGATAATGACAAGCTAAAAAGCGACAATGTTGTTGGTTCATCTGTTGTCAATATGGTGGAGCATAACAACTCCACCAGGTACAATGACAATAGGGGCAAACGTAAGCCTCAGAATAACACCAAAACCAATCATAACAAGAAGTCCTCATTGACTTGTTGGAAGTGTGGGAAACCTAGACACTTGAAAATAATTGCAAAGGTGTTGGTACTAGCATCAAAGTTAATGGATCAGGTACAAATGGTTAAGTGATTGGTTCTAACAACACACTGTAAGGTCAGAATATGTTTAATAAATCTCTTTAGTTTAATTATATTACATATGTATCTGAAGCTTATTTTGTGCAGGATGATAATGTTGCATGGTGGGTTAACTCTGGAACAACTGTTCATATGTGCAAAGATAGATGCTGGTTCAAGACTTATGAGTCACTGAATGATGGATCTATTCTTTACATGGATAATGAGTCAACAGTCCCAGTGCATGGACGTGGTTGTGTAGATCTTATACTTAGTTCTAGAAAGATTGTTTATTTGTTTAATGTTTTGCATGTTCCTAGACTTGATTCTTACATAAAATGTACTTTTTTAGAAAATATAAAAGTCGCATAGGTAGTACTACTATAAGATAGCATAGGTAGCATAAAGTAGCATAGGCAACATAAAGTAGCATAGGTCACATATGTCTAAATATGGAAAATGAAAGTAGCATAGAGCATTTCCGCAAATGAACTTCATCATTGGTCTATTTGTGTAATTATCCCTTATTATAATGTTAAAACAAAAAAGTAGCATAATCGTACAATCTTGGTTTCAAAATGCGATCCAATGCGATAAGGTCCAAAGGCCATTGCATGATATGATTGTGAACGTCGTATTAAAAGAGTACAAAAAATTATGTATACATATTATTTCACCAAGTACCAAGTAAATGTAATAAATTTATAAAAAACAATTATTTAAATTACGATGATCTAATTCCTACAATTAATCATAGTTAAAATTTCTTCTAAAATAATATTTATTAAGCCCTTATGTTTGTGACAATCCTCAAATTTCACATGTGTGTTATGTGCTATATGAAAATTTGGCTGGAAAATTTTGCTTATCTGCCTTACTTGGTAAGATGAATGAGTCCTCACAACCTGAACTGCCATATCAACATATTCCTATATGTAACAAACAAATGTATATATCAAGTCCAAGTTATAAAAGTAATCTTATAAGTACCATATTGATAAGAACATCTCAATTATAACTATGATGCCCTAAATTCCCTTAGAAACCCTAAAATTCCTATAAATGAGTTGTAAACTCAAATAACTCGAACTCAGCCGTAGGAGAACCAATAACTAGAATGGAAGAGCGGGAATTACAAAGACAACCATGAATACAAGATCGTTATATCACACCAAAACCGAGCTTTCCATAACCAAATCAAGAAAATCCCAATGTAAAGAATCAAATGCTTTCTCAAAATCAACTTTAAAAACCATACTCTCTCTCTCTTACGTTGATAATACCATGCCAAAAATTCATTCAAAATAAGAGGACCATCAAGAATATTTCTTTCCTTTGATGAACACCGATTGTAGAGAGCTAAGACAACTTGCAATCACCATACTAAGCTTATTAATATTTTGCCAATAATTTTATTTTGACACCCTATTAGGCTAATAAGACGAAAATCTGAGACAAACTTAGCATTACACCTTCGTGATCAACGTTATAAAAGAAGACTTATAACCTTTGGGGAAAGTGTTAGAACAAAAGAACTCGTCCACAAAGGGGACACCGTCATATTATAAAAGATCCCAGAAAGTTGTAAGAAATTTAAATGCAAATCCGTATGGACTTGGTGCACGATCCCCACCCCAGTCCTAAATAACTCTCTTAATTTCGCCAAGATAGATTGGAAGCTCCAGAATAACCCACTGACTTGGAGAAAGAGGATTAAGCGAATCAACATCTAAATTAGGAAAATACTGAAAATGGTTACGAAAGTGGTCTAAGAGTTTAGCCTTGACATGGCCAGGTTCCTCAATCCATTATCCATTCTTTATAAATTCCTTTTATAGACAGTTGTCACCATTTTTTCTTTAACGTGCCATGGAAAAAACTTGTTTTATCATCACCCTCTAGAGGCCACTTTATCTTAACTTTTTAGCTAGGTCTTTAGCATCCATATGATCTAAATCATCCCAAAAGGTTAAGCGATCTTTACGATTTTTTATGTCCTCCTCACTAGCACATCCTTGATCAAACATATCGTCAATGGAAGAAAGCCGTTGCTGATATTTTTATTTTATAAGAATCAGATTTTTTTGAAGACACCTATTGTCGAATAACTTGTTTATGATTCTAGATCTTTTTCTTAAACGAGATCATACCGTTTATGTTGATCCCTTTGGTTGGATCTATATTCTGTTAAGAATTAGTATAATAGTTTGTAATCAAAGTAAAACACTTTGAGCACTCTTACTAATACTAAATAAGTTATGCGGAATCTAACTTATAAAGCACAGAAGAAAAGAATTACTTTTAACTATTCGATTCTCTTATTAATCGACTTGTATGAGGTACATGAAAGACATTGTACCTATGTTCCTTTTATAGAGTAAGGAACCCTAGAAACCTTAGAATATTCTATAAAGATAACTATATCACAGATGATATATTATCAATATTCTAAATATTTAGATATATCTCATAGGATATACTCTAACTATAACTATGACATATCTTATACAAATATATATTCGTTCTAATCATCATAGCAGTACTTACTTTATAAGTAGCAGTACTTACTATGTACCGCGTTAACACTAACGATACTTACATAACACTAACAGTACTTGGAATACACTAACGGTACTTAACACTTAACAAATAATTCCCAACAATCCTCCCCTAAACAAGAAATGATAACTTGTTGTCTTCTTGTTTCTATTGTACTGGATGTACTGAAAATACATGTCTTCAGTCTTTCTTTCATCCTTGGATTGGACTTGGTAATTTGTACTTGTATCCAACTGAATGTAGCCAAACACTTCAAATGTAGATCTTATTCTGATAAGATAATCTTCAAACATTATGAGCATCATCTTTGTCTTCAAACTATGATCTTCTTGTGTTTTCTAAACATTCATTCATCTTTGCAGCATCAGTTTTTTTTCTTCTTGAGTTTAGTCCTTGAACTCTTGATCATAAATCTTTCACTTGATTTGATGATAACAAAACCTTCTAAGTATTATATCTTTTAATACTTCTTTGTCTGTAATCTTCATACCTGAAATAAAACAGTTAACAACAAAACACCAATCTGTATTAGCTTCATGATTTTTAGCAAATCACCAACTATCAACATATTTGATAAATTCTTTACCAGTTAGTCGTACACTCTAGAATAGCCAATACTTTATTCAAAAGAATAAGGTGTAATGTAAACCTTACAATTTTTGGTAAATTGTCAACCATCAACGGATTTGATGAAGTCTTTACCTAGTACCGTTTGTCTAGGACTAGCCAACTCTTTGTCTCGAAACAAGGTGAGTTAGAACCATATAGTTTTTAGCAAACTATAAGCTTGCAACGGATTTGATAAGTCTTTACCACAAACCGTTTGCTTATGGACTAGCCAGTTCTTATGTGTGTTAGACATGGTGAACTGAGAACCATTTATGAAGTGTGACTGAAAGTCAAACACTTAAGATTCTTTCTCAGCTTCTTCCTCATCTTTCAAATCCTTGATTTGTTGTTTAACCATTATGATCAACTCCAAAGCACCAGCAGACTCTTCTGTAACTTCTAATTGTTGTTCTTACATCCTTTCCAACAATTTCCTTTTGAAGGGGTAAGTCTTCTCTTGCAGCATATAATATGTAACATCATCTACATCCAAAATATGCAATCCACATGACCTGTAATATCTCCAATAACTAGGAACTTGATCCTCTAATACCTTCAACATTTCTTGATCACATTTGTGTGGCTCATACATAAAGAGAAATTCCCTATATAATAGTGATACTTCAGTTTTACCTGCACTGGCTTCTTCAACTAACCTTACAAGATCTTGAATATCCTGTCTATCCAGAATGTGAAGAATATCTTCCAAAAGTCTGAATATCCTTTTTGTGCCATCAGATCTCTGAATTCCATGAGCTTCAAGTCCTTGATCTGTAGAGTAAATCCACTTAACAATGGATGCTCTTTTTCCAAAAATCTCTGTATCAAAACATTGATCTTCAAAGTTCACAATCTTCAAGTACTTCCTTAAGCTCTCATCATCATCACTATCTTCTGCTGTAGTTTTAGCTCTCTTAGCTTTCTTCTTTAGCTTTGTTGATCTTTTCCTCTTAACATTCTTGGAAATTCCTTCAAGTTCTGTTGAACCCTCTTCCAAGCTTGTATGTATCGTTTCCTCAGTATGTACTGTTGTATGTACTGTTAACTGTGTATGTACTGCTTGTACATTTTCAGTCTGAGCAATACCTTAAGTTTCAACTCCTGTATTCATCCTTTGAGCAGTCTCTTCCTCCCTTGAACTTACTTTCTCCTTTCTATTCTTCCTCACATAAGTGGTCTTGATAGGTGGAGATGTACTTATAGGTTCAGCAGTACTTGGCTCAATTATAGGAGTACTACCAAATTGTCTTTGTTGTTGTAGACGTTTCTTGAATTCTTCAACAGCTTTCTTGTCTACTTCAGATCCAATCTCAACAAAATTCAATTCAGTCCTCTTACTTTGCTCATACAAAGTCTTGATTTCTTCAAAATTCTTCTTGACCAGCTGAATATGAGTAAATCCTTTCACTTTCTTTAGAAATTTCATCATTTGATTTCTGATCTGCATAGTAGTTAGAGGCTTAATCTTTTCTTTCCTTCTCTTTTCAGCAAAGAATCTTTGTTGCTCCCTTACCAGATCATCAATCAATCTTGATTTCTCTTCTTCATCATATGCATCTTTTTCTTCAGCTATCAATGAGTCTGCAAGAAGCTCACTTGCATGTATCTAAGCTTGAATCCTGTCATACTCTTGTATGTTCCATTCTAGCTGTATCCTTTTAGCTTCTAACAATTTTTGCTTTGCTGCAAGTTCTTCCTGCAATTCATCTTCACGAATTTGTGCTTGCATTCTATAAGCAAATTCCTCATCATAGTCTATTTGATTAAATCTGTACATGACTTTGTTTATATCATCATCTGAATCACTTTCATCTTCAGATTCTGACAATAATTGCTTCTTCCCCATATCCTTTGGAATTATCTTAGGTAGCTTCTTCTTCAGTTTGGCAGCTACTTCTTCATTAGCTAACTGTTGAATGACTATACCTTTTGTAGGGTGTGAAGCTTGAATTTTCTTACCTTGAATTTGATCCTTTGTGGCAAGAACTTCTTGTTGTGTCTTTTTCTCCGCTTCTGCTTGTTTAGTCTTCTCAACTAAACTCTTCTTTAACTCAAGCAGCAATTGGGCTAAAGTCTCATTTTCTCCAAATGAAATTTGACTTACTAGTGAAGGATGATCACCAGCGGTACTTGCAATTGGCTTAGCAGTACTTGCAATTGGCTTAGCAGTACTTGGGTCTTCAACAATGTCAGCAGTACTTGCAGTCGGCTTAGCAGTACTTGGATCTTCAACAAAGTTGACTTCACCAGTATTAGACACACTTGTTTCTTCAATCACTTGTGTATCCCCAGATGCTTTATCTTCCATTGAAGCCATCATCTCAACTTGCAATTCTTCAGTCTTATCTGATTTATTGCTTTGTGGTGATGGATCAGGAAATAGATTAGAAATTTCCTCCAACTTCTCATAGAAAGCATTCCAATTTGCTTGAGGTGGTGATTGAACTGATGGTTCCGGCTGAGTTGCCAATGTTTCTGCAACTTGTGGCTCCTCTGGTTGATTTACCAACTTTTCTTGAACTTGTTCTTGAACTTGTGGTTCCTCTGGAGTAGGTTGTGGGTCTTGCTGTTGAATCTCCATATCTGAAGGTCCATCCACACCAGTCTCTAAACCAGTTCCATCTTTAAAAGTCCCCATGACATCTTCATCCAATTCAAAATTGATGTCATTTCCAGAGATCCTTGTTTGATTATCAGAAGAAGGTGGTTGTTCTTCATTATTCCTTCCCTGTTCTTCATTATTCCTCCCCTGTTTGGTTGTATTCAGTTGCCTTTTCTTGTGGTTCTTGAGTCTTTGCTTCTTGATTGTAGATTTCTGAACAGATCTATATTGCCTCATCCAAGATGACACTTTGGTCCTTAACTTGAGTAGACTAGCTTCTAATTCAGCAATTTTCTTGTCTTGAACAAGCTTATCTTTCTGCAACACCTGTACCTGTTGGGACAAACTTGTACACAAAGCAGTTAAATTTGCAACATCCATCACCTCTGGTGCTTGTGCTGGTGGTGAACCACTAGCAGCAATATAAGCAGCAGGTGTGTGGATCATCTCATCAGTGTTTGGTGGAACACCAACCTTGTGAGAAGAAGATTGTGAATCTTCTAGAGAGTGGGAGCTCTGGTGAGAAGGAGTTTGCTGAGAAGCACTAGCATTGCTAGGTTCCTCACCTTCTTGATTGACAGGTTGGGCTAACATATGAGCAAACAATGGTGTTACTGTTCCTATGAAGGCATTGCCTTGTTTGGTCAAGAAAGAGAAAGTTCTCTTTGTGAATGAAGGAACATCCTATGTATCAGTTACTGGTAGGTTAGGTATTTGGTCACTAACTAAAGCTTGAATGAATCTAGGATACATTAAAAACTTCTTAGTCCATTCCATATTCCTAGTCATGCCTTCAAAAATTAATTTTGAAAAATTAAAAACCTTGTTATTTGCTAGACAAATACCAGCAGATGCCAATGCAGCAGGTATTTGATCAAAAGATGTACTTTTTGAACTTAAACAGTGAATAATAGCATGAAAAAGCAATTTCCATTAAGGTGAAAATAATGCTTTAAAGAAAGTAAGACTTTCCCTACCACCTCAATAGCCCATGGCTGCAAGGCCATCATGAATCTCTGTTTTATTATGCATACTAAGTCCATTTTCATCATTAAGTCTCAAACTTGCTCGTAGTAGTACCTCAGTCACATATATGTTTCTATGATTTACCTTAGCCTTAATGCAAGGTTGATCAAAACGAGTACCTAACACAGCAGTATCCCAAAATTGTTCAACAATGGGTATAGAGACAACTGGACTTACAGTGAGTGCGAAACGAACATGACTTCAAGATAGGAAACCAAGCATCTCATGGAAACCAAGAGAGTCATCATTCGTAGCAAGATTCACAACCAAATTATGCTTAGAGATTACTTGTAAGGCAGCCATTAGTATTTTTGATGATCGAAAGATTATAGAGAAGGTTATAGAATCAAGAGATAAAAATAAAATATTAGGTTAATCAATTGTGTAATTGGGGTAAGTATTTAAGTAAATAACAAATCCAAGCGCGAATAAACCGCCAAATTTACAAAAGAGACCCTTAACGGTACAACGGACATGTAGCGGTACATGGAACATAAGCGGTACTTGGTTTTGTGCTAGCGGTACTTGGAGTGACAATGGTATCTCACAATTTTGACCAGTTCATGCTTTCCACTAGACATGTTACCTCGTTTATCTTTTTCTATAAACCTGCAATAACATCAAAAACACAAAACATAGACTATACAATAAAATTTATAAAAAAAATTGTACAACCATTACCTCCCCTCAACATATGCAGCATGTTATTGGTTGAGCATACCAATGTGTGTCACCAGGAATTTGAATCTCTTTGCATCAAATGCCTTGGTCAACAAATCAGCTACATTGTTGTCTTTATGAATCTTCAAGACTTGAATAAGCTTTTTTTCATAAGCATCTCTTATAAAGTGATGTATTATTTCAATATGCTTAGTCTTGGAGTGAAATACTGGATTCTTGACAATTCATATAGTACTTTCATTATCAATGTAAATCTTGGTGTTCATGAAATTAAACCCATAGTCCAACAATTGATTTTGAATCCAAAGTACTTGTCCACAGCAATGAGCAGCAGCTACATATTCAGCTTCAGTTGTAGAAGTAGCAACAATGGTTTGCTTCTTACACTGCCATGATATGAGTCTTCTGCCTAGGAATTGACAACCTCCTGTTGTGGATTTCCTATCATGATTTGCTCCAGCATAATCACTATCTGAGTAAGCTTCCAATTCAAAGGTGGAATCTCTAGGATACCATAATCCTAAATTAGGTTGACTTTTAAGATATTTAAAAATCTTCTTCACAACATAAAGATGTGACACCTTTGGATGAACTTGGAATCTTGAATAGGCACACACAGCTAACATTATATCTGGTCTTGAAGCAGTAAAATACATCAATGAACCAATCATTAACCTATAGAGATGAATGTCAACATCTTCTCCATGTTCATCTTTTGATAAAGATTTCTTGGCTTCAAAAGGTGTGCTTGTACTCCTTGTATCCATACATGAAAATTTCTTTAAGATTTCAGCAACATATTTATCTTGGCTGATAAATATTCCATTTTTCCTTTGTTTGACTTGTAGTCCCAAAAAGAAAGTTAGTTCTCCCATAGAACTCATTTGAAATCTTCCTTTCATCAAAGCTTCAAACTCTTCACACCATGTCTTCTTGGTAGAACCAAAAATGATGTCATCAACATAGACTTGAACTAGAATAATGTCTTTGGAAATTTTCTTGATGAACAGAGTTTTGTCAATGGTCCCTCTCCTATATCCATGTTCTAGCAGAAATTTGGATAAAGTTGCATACCAGGCTCTTGGAGCTTGATGCAGACCATAAAGTGCTTTGATAACTTTGTAGACTCTATTGGGGAATTTAGGATCTACAAAACCTGGAGGTTGTGAGACATATACCTCCTCTGAAATAGTACCAAGGCACTTTTCACATCCATTTGATAGACTATAAATCCCATATATGATGCAAAGGCCAAAAATAACCTAATGGCTTCTATCCTTGCCACTGGTGCAAAAACCTCATCATAGTCTATCCCTTCTTCCTGTCTATAGCCTTGAGCAGCAAGTCTTGACTTGTTCCTCACAACAACCCCTCTTTCATCTTCTTGTTTCTGAAGACCCATCTTGTACCAATTACTCTTTTACCTGAGGGAAGATCCACAAGAATCCAAACCTTTTGTAGCTCAATTTGTGTTAATTCTTCTTGCATGGAATCTACCCAACTTTCTTCATCAAGAGCCTGAGAGATATTTTTGGGCTCTATTTGAGATAAGAAACATGCAAACAAACAATGCTGAGTATCTTTATAATTTGTTCTCTGCTGTTGTTTGACATAACTCACTAATGCATGAGTTTCAATATTAGTTTGCAGTTGTCTTTTGGTTTGTACAACATATTTTGGATCACCAATAATCTGTGTAGTAGGATGGTTGTTGTTGACTTTATGAGTGGGAATAGAACTGACTAGAATTCAGTTTCCAAATTGTTGAAATCAGTTACTGCACCCTGCTCATCATAGGAAGCTTTGGAGAAGATTCCTTCAGCTGGACTGGCATATAAGTCTTCATCGTCCAATGCTTGCAAAATCTCTTCTAGTGAGTCAACAGATTTAGCAGATTTTGACTTAGCAGTACTTGCAGATGAAGTACCGCTAGGTATAGTATGTACTGCTGAGTGTTGTGACTCAAAAGACTCTTCTCCTGAATGCTTATTGGCAGATGTAGCATTCTTTTCTTGATCTTGAAGCCTTTTAATCTCCTGGGAGGCTTGATCATTATTTGATGACATGGTTTGCTTCTTGGGAGTTGCAGACATGGGAGTAACAATAGGCATGTTTGGCACATAGATGTGAACATCTTCATCTGATGAAGAAACATCTTCTTGAGTACCTGCATTAGTTGCACTTGACTCCTCACCTGCATTGTTAGTTTGACAATCTTTTTGCAAAGAGTAGTAATCCATGGAGTTAGTTAGATAATCTAAATCAAACATCCAAGCGTAACCTATTCCTGGAACATTGGGTTTATTTTCTAAGAAATTGACATGAGCATTTTCTTCAACTTTCTTAGTTGCCAAATTGTAAACCCTATATGCTTTACTTTGCAATGAATATCCTACAAGATATCCTGGATCAGACTTTCCATCAAACTTTCCCAAATAATCAAGAGTATTTAGTATGGACACATGACACCCAAAAGGTTTTAAATGAATTATGTTAGGCTTTACATTAGTCAAAAGTTCATAAGGTGTTTTGTTTTGAGGCTTAGTTACTAGGACACTATTTAACACATAACATGTAGTATTGATTGCTTCTGCCCAAAAGGTATTTGGCAAAAGTGAATCAGCCATCATAGTTCTAGCAGCCTCAATTAATGTCCTATTCTTCCTTTCATCTACTCTATTCTGTTGTGGAGTTCTAGGATTACTAAATTGCCTCTTAATTCCTTTAGACCTACAAAATTCATCAAAATCAGCATTCTTAAATTCTGTTCCATTATCAGTCCTAATGATTAAAACCTGTTTAGTGAACTGCTTTTCAACTAAAGTGATAAAATCCTTTAGTAATTCACTTGTTTCACTTTTAAGGGATAAAAAGAAAACCCAACTGAATCTACTATAATCATCAGTTATGACTAGACAAAAGGTCTTATGGCTAATGCTTCTGATAGAAACTGGACCAAATAAATTCATATGCAAGAGATGCAAAGGTTTTGTCACAGTGTTTACAGTCTTGGTCTTACAAGAGGCTCTATGTTGTTTTCCTTTTTGACAAGCAGCACATGTGAAATCATTTTAAAAAGATTTGTTAGGTAAACCTCTAACCAAATTCCTTTTTACCAATCTATTAAGATTCTTGAAATTCACACGACCTAACCTTCTATGCCATAAGTTTGACTCATCTAAAGAAGCCTTAGCTAGCAAACATGTAATACCACCTGTTGGAGTAATAGTATGAAGATTAAAGGTGTACATATTTTCTTGCCTGGGTAGTTTAAGCAGTATTTGAGATTCCTTGGGCATCTCAAAGTCTTTGGACAACACCAAGCAGTCTTTGTCTGTGAATAGCACCTTGTTCTTCTTATCACAAATATATGATACAGAAAAGAGATTGAACTCATTCAATTCTTTTACAAAGAAGATATCTTTAAATTCCAACTTTCCTGTGTTGATTTTCCCTTTGCCAACGATTCTACCTTTGCTACCCCAAAGGCTACTGGACCTCCTCTGAATTCTTCAAATTCAGCAAGAAAATCTTTGTTCCCTGTCATGTGTCTTGAGCATCCACTATCTACAATTCCTTTATCTTTTAATTCATCAATGAGATGCCCCTACACACAAATAAAACTCATTAGTTTTTAACAGGGACCCAAGCCACATTTTGCTCGGATCTTGTGGGACCTACACATTTAAGAGTTTGTAAGCATTTCCAGTGATGTTACTTTTACTCTTATACTTCATGGTTTCATTTATGTAATCAAATTCATAGGGTGACTCTATGTGCTTTGACTTATTTGACTTAAGTACTGCTTTAGCGGTACTTGCTTTAACACATGGTATACCTATTTTAGGAACCCACATTTGTACTGGTTCGTTCTTGTCCTTACTTCTAGGTGTTTTAACTTTTTCAAAAACTTTATTAGAAGTCTTAGAGAACATTGGTTTTACAGACTTTAAACCAACAGTACTTGAGTTTGGTCTAGCAGTACTTGTAGATTTAGGCTTGCCGGTACTTGGTTTACCAGACTTTAAGGATACAAGTCCTTGCTTCATAAGTACTGCCCTAGGAACAAAAATTTTGGTAGGATTATTTTTAACCTGTTTGACTACCTTTGTGTGATCAAACCTAGGTTTGTCATCTTTAAGTTTCTGTTTCCTATAACCCTGTGCATTTTTCCCATTACTGTATTTCATGACCCTTTGTGTAGCCTTCTGTTTCACAATTTTATCTTCATGTAATGTACAGTCTTTGATAAAATGACTTAGACTACCACAAACATAACATCCTTTTCTTCTTAAAGAAGACCTAAAAGGTTGTTTTGACTTTACCTTTTCAAAACCTATCCCACCCCTTTTGGTTTTAGTATGTTGTTCATTGTTTTCCAATATCTTGCTAGGAGTTTTTACCTGCTTGTGAGCAGAACTAGTCTTAGATTCCTCAGAAACAAAGTTGTTCATTAAAGGTGGATAAACAATGTTCTTGGTCACATCAGTATTTTTTTGAGACATAGTACTAGAGCTAAAGACATTATTAATCTTAGGTTCTTCTAACTCTATACCATTATCATCACAAGAGGGCATGAAAATTACTGATACTGGTGGAGGAACTGCCTTCATTCCTTCAGCATATCTATCATTTTCAGGTGTATCATTTACCTCACTAGAACTATCAAAAATCCCTTTTGATAAGTCCTTGTTAGTTAAGGTTATCCCAGGTTGATCCTCAATATATCCTAGGCCTGTTTTATCATAATACCCCATTTGTGAATTAATCAATTTTCCCAATCCCTTTGAGGATTTTTGCCAATGACTAATCACTTCCCTCTCTTTACAAAGACTGGTTTTTAAAGCTTCATTTTCTGAATTTATTTTCAAAATTTGTCTTTCAAAAGCTTTTATTTCCACTTCTTTTTCCCTCATTTGAAGAGTCAAAATCCTAATTTTCTCTTCATAGTTTTGTTGAGCCTTTTTTTTACAAAACTATATTATCTTCTAGTTTAACAACACCCTGTTTGAAAGCCTCTACTTCTATAGTGCATGTGTTAACCTTTTGATACTGTTCCTCTAGTTCTACTTTTAGACTATTAAATTTAAGAATACAATCTTTAGAACAAGGGTGTACCTCAGTATCTTCATGTGAGAGAGCCATTAATCCAAGCTCTTCTTCTTCTACTTCTGCCCAATTCACCACTCCATCTACAGTAACCAATGCTTTGGTTCCTTTAGGACTCCTACTGTTTCCTCTTGGAAAGCTATCAGTTATTCTTGGACTGGTTCTATAGCTGTTCTTGGACTTCAGATTGCTTGTCTCAGCTTTATCTCTATTGCATTCTCTTGCAAAGTGTCCATTCCTTCCACAGTTATAGCATTCAACTTTAGACTTGTCATATCCTAATGGCTCATTAGGATCAACAGTCATTTTTCTTCCAGTCTTCTTGAAAAACCTATTAGATCTTACTCTCACCATAGCAGCTTGCCATTTAAGATCCAATTCTTCAACATCAGCATCATCTATTTGGAACAAGTCATTGAGAGTTAATCTTGGCCTGTTATCTTGTCCAACAAAGAATGAGAAGGCATCATTCTCACCAAACAATGGTGAAGACCTTCCATGTGGATTTTGTGAGATCATAGGACTGCTTTCAATACTTTGTGGGTAAGTCCTCTAGCGGTATTTGTGAAGTAAGTACCGCTGCTAGATCCACTAGCGGTATTTTAAAAGTAAGTACCGCAGTTCCCATCTGACAAAAAAGCCAAATTAGACTTTGAAGCAGTTGCTGTCTTTACTTTAGTGCCTTTCACATCCATCTCATATGCTCTAAGATTGTTGTAGAGATGATTGAATGGAATTGTTTCCAAATCATCTCTTATGATGAAGTGCATAGCCATTGCTTTCCACTCTGGTGGAACACTTCTTAAGAATTTTAGATTAGCTTCTTCATTAGGAATTACTTGTCCATAAACTGCTAACTGAATAAGCAACTTGCTGAACCTTCCATATCCACCATGTATTCCCTCCATACTGGTAATTGAGAAGTTATCACATTCTTGCTTAAGAACAATCTTCTTGATTTTCTTAGATTTGTCATTGCCTCAAAATCTAAGTTTTATTACATCCCACATAGCTTTAGAATCTTTATAATGATGAAAGCTTGGTATAATGTCCTCAGAAAGAGCCATAACCAAGGCAGTTCTAGCTTTTCTTTCTCTGATCTCTGCTTGTATCTGCTCAGCAGTAACAGCAGGTAGAGCATAACATGTACCGTCTGTCAACCAGTGTGACTTCTTTGGTGTGTTCCCATTCTTGATAACTTGCCACACAATATGGTCTGTGTGATTCAAGTAATGTTCCATCTGCATAGCCCAAGTCTCATAATTGTCACCTTTGAGAACTGGGAGTTTAACAACAAATAGAGTATGAGAAGGTGTTGGTGTAGAGGTAGCTACATCATTCACGACTTGAGCACCTTGTGCTGGTGCAGTATGCACAACTTGTGGTTGTCCTTGTGGCAGAACATGATCAGTGTTCTGAACATCATCCAAGTGAGCATTAACACCATCTGGTTGAGACATTGAGATTTGGTATGTGTGGAGTGTATGGGTTCGTGTTCTTCTTTTTCAGAGTTTCTCAACAAGCTCTGATACCACTTGTTGATCCCTTTGGTTGGATCTATATTCTGTTAAGAATTAGTATAATAGTTTGTAATCAAACTAAAACACTTTGAGCACTCTTACTAATACTAAATAAGTTATGCGGAATCTAACTTATAAAGCATAGAAGAACAGAATTACTTTTAACTATTCGATTCTCTTATTAATCGACTTGTATGAGGTACATGAAAGACATTGTACCTATGTTTCTTTTATAGAGTAAGGAACCCTAGAAACCTTAGAATATTCTATAAAGATAACTATATCACAGACGATATATTATTAATATTCTAACTATTTAGATATATCTCATAAGATATACTCTAACTATAACTATGACATATCTTATACAAAGATATATTCGTCCTAATCATCATAGCAGTACTTACTTTATAAGTAGCAGTACTTACTATGTACCGCGTTAACACTAACGGTACTTACATAACACTAACAGTACTTGGAATACACTAACGGTACTTGACACTTAACAAATAATTCCCAACAATTTATATCAACAATTTCGTCATTCTTCCATGTGTCAGCAACCAAGTTCTGAAAACAATCCATCTCCAACCACGAATGGAAAAAAAATCCTGAAAGGAGTATGCCCACAATCAACCTCGAACTCTTTGAGGAGAATCAAACGATGGTCGAAATGCCTTTCTCTATGACGACACCAGTTATATGAGGAAATATTTCATAGAAACTTTTGGAAACTAAGAAAGATCAAGTTTACTTATTTAGGACCCCCACTTATCACTCCAAGTGTATTTGAGTCCACCTATCGGGATATCAATAAGAGAAGCGTGTATGATAAACTAGTCAAATAAGTCAAATTGACGTTCATTAAAAACCGATCCATATCTTTCACCAGCTCCTCGAACTTCATTGAAGTCTCCCATCATTACCAGAATAATGTCCCAATTAACTTTCAAGTTTGATAAGGAAGACCTTAAAGCAATCTTACTTGATAAAATTTGAGGAGCATAAACAACAATTCAACTAGTTTGAGCATCATCGAGAATCCAAAGACCATCAACTACTAAGTAAATTTCAATACATAGAGTTTTAGACTTTCTAAAAACCAAAGATTCCATGTACATAAAATACCCCATGATTCTCCCCTAGCAGAAGTGGTAGCAAAATCAAAGTGAATATTGCCCCAAACCTGACGAAGCACCCAAAACCAACATGTAACATTTTTTTCTCCTGAATAGCTAACAAATTAACCTTGAACGTAGGTTACTAATCACGAACCTAAAAACTTTTATTGAGCTCTCTAAAACTTTGGACATTTATTGAAAGATAATTCATTTATTAACATTAAAATCTCCTTTTCCACAACTAAAGAAGAAAATGGGTTCTCACAACCTTCTATATTAAATCTCAAAGCCAAACTGAGCTCAATCGTTTCCTCTAATATTTTAAGCATAGAAACCTGGTTGTTTGTTGGAGTCGCCATCTGAAAGTAAGTGAAGAGATTTTGATTTTTGATGATCACCTACTAGAGTTGGTGTAAAACCTAGCGGAAATTTAGGAGTTTCAATGCTATGCAAATTAGTATATTTACCACTTTTCTTTTTAATAAAAGAGTCCAAATGGATCACTATCATTTGGCAGCTCACTCAGACCCACATATCCATGCGGATCCTAATCAACATGTTCAGTACTTTGGTCTCAATAACCTGTTCCCGAGTCTCTACATCATTGGCTTGGACATTTTCGAAATCATCCATAATATTCACTATCAATACAACATCATTTTCTCAAAAAACTTTATCACCACCGTGGTGCTCAAACTTTTCTGTAAAATCCTCATCTGTCACTTTCTAAATCATATACACATCATTATGTGAAATTTATTTTGTAAAGCTTACGAGCATATGACATTTTTTAAAATTATAATCTAATTCACGTATGGTACAATGAATATTCATTAAATTATTTTTAGTTTCAACATAATTAATGACATACAATATGTAGGGCAGGGAAGGTTGATTACCCTATAGAAATCAGTGTCTTTATTATAAAGGACAAATGGCATAAAAAGGTAGCAAACATAATGGTTATTTCAATGAAGGTATCAAACTTTTTTATCAAATGCATCTAGCTTATGTTTTTGGTCAATTTGGATATTTTATTAAATATTTAACGATCATCCGTTAAAATTTTAAATTTCAAGTCACAACTCCTACTACCATCATCAATTATTGTCTCCAACAGACAACCACCAAGCCTACCCGACCATCACCACCGCTTCTAAGCAATGGTACATTTATAATTAGTAATTATCGAGTCCGGTCCATTCTGAATAGCAACTGCATAGTAAGACGAGTCCATGATGGTTTTTGGGTTAATTGGAGGGTTTCCATGTTGCTCGTGAATCATGATATGCTGTTGTTATCCAAAATAAAACCAAAACTTAATCAATGAATAATAAATACTGAAAATCAGATTACAATTTTTTGGTCACGTAGAAGGTTTATATTATGGTTACATAATTAAACGTTGCACAATATGACAGTAATGACTTCATGACAGTTAATCAAAATTTGACCAACGTTACATTACATCAAATGTCTAGAAAGATCATTTGTTGAACCGTTTGTCTTATTATATTTTGTAAAATATGATACAACATCATAATTAGATTATTCAAAAGATGCATTTTACCCGTTAATGGAGGTAAACAATCAAGAGCAATCCAATCATAAACAGATTAGTGTTTCAGAGTGATGGCGATTGACAAGTTTGGTGGAGACGATGATTGATGGTGTTGGTGGCTTGAAATGTAAAAACTTAACGGATGATCGTTAAATGTTTAACAAAATACCTAAATTGGCAAAAAACATAAGCTAGATACCTTTTTATGCAACGAAAGGATTGATACCTTAATTGGAAATAACCCTTAAGTTTGATACCTTTTTATGCCATTTGCCCTATTATAAATTATATTATAAATTTGTACTGAAAATTTTAAGCTATAAGGTTTTTATGTGTTGAATTACAATCTAGCCCTCTTAAAAATACTTTAACTGGTTTCGACCCCTCTAGTCAGGGACAAAACTTGAACATTATTGGTGAAAAAACAAATTTGAAAACTATTTATTTTAGGGAGGTCGATATATTTTACGACAGTATTTTGATTTTAAAAATGACTAAAAACATATATTATGAGGTATAAAACATAGGGTCGAAATTTTTGGGAGATCACAACTCCCCTTGGTCCATTCTAAGTTTCGCCCCTGCCTCTAGTGAGTATTTTCAAGCTCCGTTCCTGTTCATGATAATCACCATGTTTCTTTAGATGAGAAAAGATTGTCACTATAACATGTCTTTGATCACCACTTCTACAGTTTGGAAAAAAAGTTACGAGAGGTCAAAATAAACTTCACAACTCCCACATAAAGAGTGTATATTTGAGCGGAAGGAGTGTAACACCCCATTTTGATAAATGGAATATCACATGATAATTATGGCGTGTCATCAAAGCATGTAAGGTAAATGTCCAAAAACATTAAATGACCAATAAAGGAAATACCGGAATCAAACATCATTAATCCAACATAAGCTCACACACATGAAAATAAGTACCGAAAAGAAAGGACTAAAAAAAGTCCAAAATAAATGAAGTGATGTAATGTCTGGAAAAGTAATGAAGGCTAGATAGCTTCCATCCGTATGCACATACTCTCAAAGTCCTACGAACGTCCCATAGTACCTGCCGTTTGGAACATGAAAGGAAAACGACTGAGCAAAATACTTAGTGAACGGATATACAAACATAGTATGAAATGACATAAGCATAAATAGACTAATAGCATCGGAAATGTATAAGTCCTAGATAACTTGGAACATGTTCATAAAACTGGTTTTATAGTTTGATAAGACTTATGTTTTTATATGAAAATTGTATTTTAACTAGCCAATAGCCCATATAGGTCGTGAGGTTCCACCGTGCATGAATACTTGAAGGGGTGACCTCATCATGAAATTAGAGGGGATGCCTCTAATTAAATTAGTCTGGGTAGGAGGGATCAACTCCTTGTGAATGATGCAAGGCACACACCACATTCACAATGAAAATCTTGGAAAAACATGTAACTAGGATGTACCCATACGCCCCACATGATAATATAAATAAATGGCCAAAACTGAAAAGGGACGCCACGAACAATCACTCTGCCGTGGGGAAGTCATAACACTGGTGCCTCTAGTGTTATGGTTATGGTACCTCCATAACTAGATGCCATGACATGCATGTATATGGCTTAGGCATTTAAAACTAAACATAAGCAAATCAAAACATATAAAACATATACTTGGGAAAAACAGTTGGCTACAAACGAGAAATCCTAATAAGGAAAGAGAATGTCCATACTGAAGGACGGAATATCTGTACCTTATATCCAGTGAACGAGGAAAAATGAAAGGATGAAAAGTCCTACTCCGACCTCACTACTGCTACATAAATAAGAGACATGTATAAGTTGTCTGATTACTGAATGTGTTACTGGTTCTTTTATATTCTTAACTCATTTTATATGTCCTTGTCTTATTTTACCATCTTAAATGATATACTATATTATTCATGTATTTCATGTCTTTTGATTATGTATTTTCATGTATTCTAGTATTATTACACTTGGAGTGTAATAATAAGTAACTTTCTAAAAATAGCAGGTTTCCAAAAATAGAAAGTTTCCAAAAATAGAAAGTTTCCAAAAATAGAAAGTTTCAAAAAATAGAAAGTTTCCAAAATTAATCAGTTTCTAAAAATAGAAAGTTTCTAAAAATAGTAAGTTTCCTGAAATAGAAAGTTTCCATAAATAGAAATAAGCTGGATTAATAAGCTAAAAATATAAGCTGGTGATTATTAATCATATACAATAAGTCATGATGATTATTAGTAAAGCTTATTAAATTTTAAATACTTAGGTTAAAATGATTATTAATTAATAATAATAGTCCATGGTTTATTAATTAATAAAGTATCATGGTTAAATAATAAACTTTGCTTTATATGATTTTAATTAAATTAAGATATGTAAAATACTTAGGTTATAACATGTATTATTAATTTTAATAATAAAACATAAGTCTTAGTTTTAATTTAATTAAGCCTAAATAAAATACTTAGGTTATACATGTTTTATTTAATTAAGTAAAAATAACCTAAGTTATAATGTTAATTTAATTATACATGTATTTAAATAAATTAAATTAACCATATGAGCATATTAATTTTTAAAAATTCTCGTACCCGAACCCGTGACCATAAACCAATCGAGTACCACAACCCGAAGGTCGTGTCCTCGTCCGTGCGACGTCCGAACAAACACCCACACCGAGAGCCTAAGCTCTCGGTTGGTGCTGCCCGAAACAAACAAACACACCCCAGCACAAGCCGGGATTTCCCCTTTCTGTCCGAGAACACCACCGAGAACCCCTCATGGTGTCTCGGTCCCCATTTTCTTCGAACCACAACCACACCGGGCCCCTTTGCGGGTCTCGGTTGGTGAACCAAGACGGCGCCGAGAGTCATACGACTCTCGGTTGTGTGCCGAACCAAAACCAAACATCAACACACCCTTACTCTTGTTTTAATTTATTCGGTAACATATTTTTACCAATTGTTTTTAAGGATTTAAGAACACATGAAAATAATTGATTTAAAAGAAATAAAAGGTGAAGGTTTATGATTATACCGTTTACGTGAATGAAAAGAGGTTTGGAACACGAACATAGACACGTACAAACCCAAGATCAAAAATAAAAAACACCCTCTCCTTTATCTCTTGTGATTCCGCGACTATGATCACCTAGGGGGCTAGGGTTTTATTTTTTTTGTAAAAACTTTGTATTATGTTTTTCTGTAAATTAAATTTTACTAGTTAAGTTTCAAAGGTGGGTTGGGCCCCCTCCTTCTTTGGATGCCGCGGACACCAAGCCCAACAAGTGTCAAACCGGGATTTTGTCATGTTTAAATATTATTCGTGTTCATTTGTGTTTATTATTCGTGTTAGTTCGTGTTTTAATATTCGTGTTATAGTTATTATACGTAATAATTATTTACTGTGCATAATAACATACGTAGTTTCTCGTAATTAATATTCGTGACATGTGTACATGACATAAATGGAAAGTTATAGTTAGATCATATGTTTACGTGGTGTACTGTTCATGATATTTTTATACGGGTTTTACAACTCTTCCCCTCTAAAAAGAATAATTCGTCCCCTAGTTATAGATAACGTAACTGAAAGGAAACATACCCGAATCAAAACTAGAAATCAGGGTAAGAATTCCGAATAGACACCACCGTCTTCCAAGTGGCTTTCCTCTCGGAATGGTACCTCCAAAGGATTTTAACGAATGAAATTGTCTTCTTCCTCATGACTCGCTCTTGTCGACCAAGAACTCGTTCGGGCTCCTTAATGAAAGTAAGATCCTCACGAATCTGCTCGAGTGGATACTGAACCATATGAAGGGGATGATAATTGTACCCTATGAGTAAGGACACATGGAAAACGTTATGAACGTGAGATAGCTGTGGAGGTACGCCAAACGATACGATACCTCACCGACACGTTCGACAATATCAAACGGTCTGATGAATCGAGGACTGAGTTTTCCCTTCATTCCAAAACGCCTAACTCCACTCTCCCGTGAAACTTTGAGAAAGACATGATCTCCCACGTTGAAATGTAAATCCTTATGATGCTTGTCGGCATAACTCTTTTGACGTGCATGAGCTTCCCTGCAGTTTCGCCTTAGCGACAACAACCTTCTCGTTGGTCATTTCTATCATCTCTGGACCCTCAAGAATTCGCTCACCAACCTGATACCAACAGATTGTGGCGCGACACTTCCTGCTATACAACATCTCAAATGGTGCACACTTGACGCTGGCGTGCCAACTGTTGTTGTATGCAAACTCTACCAAGAAGATATAGTCGTCCCAACTTCCTGTCCATTCCAAAGAACACGCTCGAAGCATGTCCTCTAGTGTCTGAATGGTACGCTCTGACTGCCCGTCTGTCTGAGGATGAAAAGTCGTGCTAAGATTAACTCTGGTGCCCCAATCTTTCTGCAGACTCTTCTAGAATCATGATGTAAAGCGAGGATCTCTGTCAGAGATGATACTGGATGGAGTACCATGTAGTCTCATGATCTCCTTCTGATAAAGGTCAGCCAATTTGCTAACTGCATCATCCTTACAGATCGGTAAGAAATAAGCTCATTTGGTAAGTCGGTCAATGATTACCCAAATGGCATAATGCTTCCTCTTGGTCTGTGGAAGTCCGGTGACAAAGTCCATGGAGATCTTGTCCCACTTCCACTCTGGAAGGTCTAATGGTTGTAGTAGACCACTAGATCGTTGATGCTCGATCTTAACCTGTTGGCAGGTAAGACATTTGGAGACAAAGGTAGCGACGTCCTGCTTCATACCACTCCAACAGAAATGCTGCTTGATGTCATGTTACATCTTGGTGGAACCAGGATGAATAGAGAATGAGGAGCTATGATCTTCAACCAATAAATCCTCCCTAAGTGTAAGATCATCAGGAACACAAAGTCTAGTGCCCTGTCATAAGATGTCGTCGTCATCTACCCGAAACTCCATCTGCTGATCTATGTTCTGAATAATCACCTAGATTTCACCATCATCCTTCTGAGCTTTCTTGATCCTAGAGAGTAAGTCAGGATCAACTCTTAGATTGGCCCAGTAGCCATGCTGTCTAAGTACCATAAACTCAGTGTCCAGTCGTTCCAAGTCACGTATGATTTCTTCCTCTATCTTAATGCCGTTGATCATACCCGACTTCCTACTAAGAGAATGTGCCACTATAGACACCTTGCCGGGATGATACTGTAGATTAATGTCATTATCCTTCAACAGCTCTAACCACCTTCTTTGCCTCATGTTCAGTTCACGTTGAGTGAAGATATATTTCAGGCTCTTGTGATCTGTGAAGATATCACATGATTCGCCATACAAGTAATGCCTCTAAATCTTCAGTGCAAACACAACTGCTGCAAGCTCCAAGTCATAGATAGGATAGTTCTCCTCATAAGTCTTAAGCTGCCATGATGCGTAAGCAATCATCTTCCCATGTTGCATGAGAACACAACCAAGATCCTTCCCTGAAGCATCACTATAGATCTGAAATCCACCTGTACCAGATGGGAGAGTAAGAATAGGTGCAGATACGAGCCTCTGCTTTAGTTCTTCAAAGCTCTTCTCTTTTTCTTTAGTCTAGACGAATTTATCCCCTTTGCGCATCAGTTTGGTCAAAGGCAGTGCTAGTCAGGAAAAGTTCTCTACGAACCTACGGTAGTAACCAGCTAAACCTAGAAAGCTACGAACTTCAGTTGCCGACGTCGGTCTTGACCACTTGGTAATAGCCTCAACCTTCGCAGGATCCATGGTTATTCCTTCTGTGGATACGATGTGGCCTAGAAACGCCACTTTGCTTAACCAGAATTCTCATTTGGAGAACTTGGCATACAACTGCTTCTGGCGAAGTATCTGTAATACGGTACGTAGATGGTCTTCGTGTTCCTCCTTGGATTTAGAGAAAATCAGAATATCGTCCATGAAGACGATAACAAACTTGTCCAGAAACTCATAGAAGATACGGTTCATCAAATCTATGAAGACTGTTGGAGCATTGGTAAGTCCAAAAGGCATGACTAGGAATTCGTAGTGTCCATAGCGTGTACGGAAAGCGGTCTTGGCGATATCCTGCTCTTTAGCTGATGGTAGCCAGACCTCAGATTAATCTTAGAGAAATTTCTGGCGCCTTGTAGTTGGTCAAACAGATCATCAATGCGTGGTAAAGGATATCGATTTCTGATGGTAATCTTATTAAGCTCACGATAATCAATGCATAGCCGCATACTGCCATCCTTATTCTTTACGAATAACACCGGTGCACCCCATGAAGATGCACTTGGGCGGATGAAACATCGCTCCAAAAGTTCCTGTAGTTGTTCCTTGAACTCCTTAAGCTCAATGGGAGCCATGCAGTTAGGAGCCTTGGAAATTGGCCCAGCTCCTGGAATGAGCTCGATACCTCACGAGCAGGTGGTATGCCCGGAAGTTCTTCAGGAAACACGTCGAGAATTTCTGAAACGATAGGCTGATCCTGAAGGGATTGAGATTCAGCCTCCATATCATGAACAGTAACTAAGAAACCGTCGCAACCATGTGACAGTAAGACACGTGCCTGCAAGGCTGAAATTATCTGTACAGACTTTCCTGGTATAAAACTATTGTGAATATACTCTGGTGCGTTGACATCACAGAAAACAACCCGATATGAATGGCAATAAATGGTGGCATGGTGTTTGGATAACCAACCCATGCCTAATATAATGTCGAATTCGCACATATCCAAAGGAAGTGCGTCAACTGGACGAATTTTGTCGTCAAACTCAAGGGGAAGACCTCTGTACCCATGTGTGATGCGTACAAATTCTCTCAAGGGCGTGGAAATGTTTAAGACATTTTCTAGTAGCATAGGGGATATCCTAACACGATTAGCATAAGCATTGGATATGATCGAATGAGTCGTACCCGTGTCAAACAAAACGCATGCAGCTTGACCATACATAAACAAGATTCCAGTGATGGTACCTGATGACTTATTAGTTTGGTCACGCGTGGTAGTGTTCACACGTATCGTAGTCAGAGGTGGCTTAGAGTCCGCATGCCCAGAAGTACCCTCAATCTCGCCCTTTCAGCAATCCTTCATGTGGTGGCCTGGTTGGCCATATTTGAAGCAAGCACCGCTAGCACGGCGACACGGCCCTGGGTGTCTGCAGTTGCACGTGGTGCAAAGAGGGTGAGTATACCCTCCAACAGGTGCCCTTGCTGGTTGGGAGCCTGTTTCAGAAAGTATGCATGAGACATGATTATTGGGTACAAATAGGACTACGTAGAAAATTTTAGATATAATACCAGATGATGCTGCAGGGTTGGGCTGTAAACCTCTGCGGTCCTACTCTCGTGCATTGCTAGTGCTCCTGGTAATCACTACTAGAAAATCTGGCATCAGTAACGAACATTTTTATCGCTATTCCGTCACTAAAGCCCTACAACGACGAAAAACTAACGAGTAAATTCCGTCGCAAAAAAGGGCCTCACAAATTTTTTGAGACAAACTTAGCGACGAATGTGTTTGAGTTCAGTGACGGATTGTTGGTCTCTAATCCCTCACTAGTGCCTTTATAAAGTTGCTCAAAAGATATTTAATTCGACCATAAAGTGACAGATTAGCGACAAAATTGTTGTCGCTAAGAGTAACAATGAAGTAGTCGCTAATCTATTTCTAATAGCCAGTCGAATCATTTTGTCATTATCACGTCGCTACTTGAGACGGATACATTTATCGTTAATCTCCCACTAAACGTTTGGTCTCAACACCATCACTAATTATTTGTTGCTTAAATCAACACGATTGCATAGCGTATTTGAGCAAACTCGTCTCTAATTTGTTGTTATTTAAAAATATTTTGAGGATAAAAAAGTATGACAATTGGTTGGTAAATGATACAATTTATTTGCCATGTATTCACGATGCCACACAAACACATACACGAATTGTGAATTTTTGCACGCATTTTATACTTGAGCTCTTCATGTATTTATTCTTTTAGCTCTTCATGCATTTCTTCCTTGAGCTCATTCTTCATTTCTTTCTTGAGCTTGACTTTAATTTTTTCCTCCATTTCTTCCTTTAACAATCATCAGATGATCAACTATAATTAACAGGCCAAATGAAATAGATGTAAGGATTTCTATATGTTGAAGTAATGAAATATTAAGGTAATCAGATCTTTAAAGGCCGAAAAACTTCGATTATTTAAGGCTTGGGAGTTAAGTCTTCTTAATATGTTATTATGTTGTTAGAATATGTAATTTTATTTTACCCTTAGAGAAACAGTTCCATAGCAGTTATCAATTATGAAACTAAACTGATGGTAATAATCGGGTAGAAAGAAGAATATGTATTTCCAAATAAAGAAAAGAGACCGTCAATTGCAATATCAACGCATTCATTGTGTATATATAATTAAGCAAATGGACTAAACATGTTGATGCGTCAACCACCCTGATCCGGTCCGTTCGCCTGTAAATATACTGACTTATTTCAACATGGCCTGTTTTGACCAGTTACCAAACCCGCCGATCATGCTACCTCTAACACTAACTAATATAATGCAAAACATAAAAAAGGAAGCACGTACAGTTCTTTCTAGCATCTTTAGTAATGCATGTTGCACACCCTCACCCGATACATCTATGCTAATGTTCATGCTTTGTCTGTTAAGATCAGGATAGAAAGAACTTAAGAAAGATGCACCGGGAACATATGAAAAGTTGAAACTGATAACAACTATAAGTTAAACCTTTTTGTAATCTTGTTAACTTCATCTATATGCACAATGACCTGCTGAGCAGCTGCTACATTATAGTCCACAAACTGAAATTACAAAAATTATTAATTTCACTGAATATATCAAAAATAAAATTTTGGATCGGCAAATAGCCAGATAGATATCATCTTTTGATTTATAATTGACAAAATGTCTACATAACTTAGTAAGAGTTATAAGGGACATACAAAGAGCTTGCATACAATGGATTCAACATCTTCTCCAACATATCCCGCCTGAAAATCCCAAAACACAAAGAGTTAGATGCGCACACTATTACTAAAGGTCCATAAAGAAAAACCATACAAAATGAGATCTATCTAACAAAACCACGAATACAAACGTGCCTGTGTGAGTGTAGTAGCATCCGCAATAATGAAAGGAATATTCACCAAGCGTGCCAATGTTTTTGCAAATACTGTCTTCCCTGTTATCCATACAATCATAATATGTTTAAGAAGGACTCTAAAAAACAATTTCTTACAACAAGGGACATATACAGAACATTACCTGAACCAGTTGGCCCCATCAACAAAATGTTACTTTTTTTCAAGTTCTACAGAATCATCATCATCCAAGGTTTTTATCTTGTCATCTCTCGAATGTCTTGCAGACCTAACTTTGCTAGTTGTAAGAACATGATTTGAACCTGATGGTAAATCAAAAATTTGCAACAAAACAGTATGAATATAGAGTTGCTCGTTATAGTTCCTAATTTAGTAGGAATACATGATTGCCTTTCTAAAAAAAGTTCCTAAGATTCAGGTTCACTGACATAGACCTTGACATGGGCAATTCTAGGACTGAGGTAAGCATAACAAACCTGCTACTCATTATTCAAATCATAGTTCTCACATAGACATTATATGTTATGTGTTATATCCTAATTCAGTTAGCCAAAGATGGTGCATATGTTATTATTTTGGACGACAATTTCTCCACAATTGTCATTGTGGATAACAAAACTCGCACACAAAAGCAATGCAACAGTACGTCGTACGAATATAGAAACTGGCACAAGATATTACAGAAGCAAAGAAAATGCAGTCACCGACACCTAAATTTCTGAAGTTATAACGCACTGTTAACCTTTATAATTAAGTTTGATTCACTAAATATATAACTGAACTGCATAACTTTATAATATACTTAAGATTGACATAAGTTTCATTCACTAAATATATAAATGAAGTGCATAAATTTTATAATATAGTTGAGATTGACATAAGTTTGTTCGGTTTCTATTTTACCTAAAACATACTCTATATACATCACGATACACTTGAACTCACCCGGATTAAGTAGACATATCGAGCCAAAGTAGCATACCAGATTACCGGTCATCTTATTTTTTAGCTTTCCTTGTGGCTGACCCATCAATATAAGGAAAGGTCTTGCAGCAGTAGTTAAGATCCTGCATATATTAGAGTTAGTTAGCAATACATATAGCTAATAACTTGAGTATGATGAGCAAATAATAGAGACAAACTAGTAAATATTTATGGTCCTAAGAACAACAATATTAAAAAATAGTGATCGTGGCGATGTAGTATAAGACTATATACAATGCTAGGAGATCTTACATATCCCTCACCGCACAAATCAACCAATGTTGTATATAAGGAATAACAATTATAAATCGCAGGGTTTCAATGAAGGGTCAGAAGATACCAAGAAAATTGACTATAATCAAAGTCGTCCTGTGCAACAGGTATTCTTATAAATTTTAATGTTTTGTGATATGTAGAAGTTACTATCTAACGACTGAATATCATAGAGGAAGCTAATGTCAGTTGGGAGACAGTTGGAAAAAAGACTCCAAAAAGACGACAACGTGTCTCTTAATTGAACATAATTATCTTGTGATGCATAAAGAAAGAAAAAAGTTCCCCGATACTCACCTTAGACATCATATTTTAATATATGTCATACGAATTTAATACAATTTTCATCATACGCATCACACTGTAATTGCTACTTGATTTATATTATTAAATGTATGTTTAGAATTTTGATTGCCATTTTGGAGCCCTGTGATATGTTTTAGATGAATGATCATTTGGTTTATCAGGTATTAAACTGGTTTATAAACTGGTCTATAGAAGTCAATGGATAAATAAATTTACCAAAAATAAACTATAGATTTTGCGATGGACTATAGCTCTTTGTCAAAACTTGCAGCCAAAAAGACTTCACTTGGTCAAGCCCAAAATACGAGCCACAATACAATACCATCCTCTCAAGCATAAACATATCAACTTGTTTAATATAGCTTATAAAAAATCGGTAATCAAAGTTTAAAAAATCAATATAACTTTTTAAATGAAAAATTGAGTCGCCACATTTATTGTAATAGAACGTTACTACATTTACTAGCAGGCAACTAAACAATACGTGCAGTAGTAGTAGACTATTAAGAAATGCGAATTAAACGATTACAATTAGTAACACTAGCCATTTGAGATTATTATATGATCTACATGACTATTTTATCTGAAATTGAATCTTAACCATTTGCATACGCAGTGAAGAGAAAATTCAATTACAGTAGCTACTGTTACAGACTTCTAGATAAAGAAATATGCGTTATGATAAATGTTTAAATTAAGGTGATGTACATGGGGGCCACGCTTCCAGTAGCAATGCAAAGTTCTACTTAAATTATGATAAATGTTTAAATTAAGGTGATGTACATGGGGGCCACGCTTCCAGTAGCAATGCAAAGTTCTACTTAAATTAACCATTTTAGTTTCTGTTGCAAAAAACTTAAAAATAAAAAATAATTTCGGGTCTTATCGGGTTGACCCGATAACATTAATTATTTTACCCGATAACACTATTAGGTTCCGGTCAAAATAACCCGACTACAGTTTTTAACCTGGCTTAACCTGACCCGATAAGCTTTATCGGGTTCGGGGTCAGGTCGGTTCGGGTCAACCCGATCCTACGGACACCCCTAACGATGAGTTATCTCTAATGTTAAAGTTGCAACACCATGACAAATGTGGCTTACCCCAAAGTGTAACATGATTTGTTTATTTAAGCCAAGTGTTGCAATTAAGTTCATGTAATTTACCTTGCTTTAACTTCTGATGTCTAGAAGTAAAATTGTCCACAAATCAAATTTTAGAATTGTATAGAGAAGCTGCGTATGTTTCATTAGTATTCCGGGTTCGATCATTTAAAAATAATACTCCGTACTATTTTATAGACATATTCATCCTATCCACTTATTTGATGTCTATGGACATGATCAAATACACAATCTAGAGATGGAAATTTTTGAAGAAAAAAATATTAGCAACATCGACCACTTTCCTCATTTCTAAACATCTACGCAAGGAACTTTTAAAAAATAATGAGGCTAAAATGGTGATTTATAATGCTTTGCCTAAGAAAGAGTATGAAAGTATTTTTATGTGTGAAACCGCTAAAGATATTTGGAACACTCTTTTAGTAACCCACTAAGGTAATAGCCAAGTCAAAGAAAGCAAAATCGATCTTCTTGTCCAACAATATGAACAATTTGTCATCTTAGAAGATGAAACTATTGATAGTGCATTTGCTAGGTTTAACACCATTATTACTAGTCTAAAAGCACTTGATGAAGGTTTTTCTAGCAAGAACAATGTTAGGAAGTTTTAAAGGGCTTTACATCCAAAGTGGAGAGCAAAAGTCACGGCGATTGAAGAGTCGAAAGATCTCTCAACTTTATCACTCGATGAACTCATAGGCAACTTGAAGGTTCATGAGATGATAATTTTGAAGGACTCAGAATTAGTGAAAACCAAGAGCGAAAGGAAATCTCTTGCACTTAAAGCCAAGAAGGCACAAAGTGACCATGATAGTTCCTCGAAAAGTGACGACGAGGAGTATATATTGGCGGTGAGAGATTTCAAGAAGTTCTTCAAGAGACGAGGTCAACACGTTAGGCAACCCAACTATGACAAGAAACCATTGTCAAAGAATCGTTTTGTCAAGAACGAAAAAGGCGATAGGAATTGCTTTAGATATGGTGATCCAAATCACTTCATTGGTGATTGTCCAAAGCCCACTCGCGATAAGAACCACACGGAGTTCGTTAGTGGCGCTTGGAGCGATAGCGGTGAAGATAATGATGACAACCCCAAAGAGGAGAAATGTCTTATGGCTCACACTTCTAAAGAGGTACATTCCGAAACCAAATATTATAGCAATGATAGTTCCACTCTTGATGATATTGAATTTGAAGGCAAATATGATAGTTTACACAAACTTAGTCTTAAATTCATAGAAAAGAATAAAACCTTACAATCAACCAAAACGAAGCTTGAAAATGAGATTAATGAACTTAGGGAGAAATTGGCAATACTTGAGAAAAATAAAGAGGTTGATTTAGGTTGCTTAAGTTGTGAGAAACTTAGATTAGAGAATGAAGATCTCAAGAGCACCTCCATTAAATTGGAAAAGTTCATGAAAGGTACTAGTGCTCTTGATGATATGTTAAACAAACAAGTTCATTCTAAGGAAAGACTTGGTCTAGGTTTTAACCCAAATGAAGCCTCAACTAGTGAACCAAAACAAGTCAGATTTTCATAAAAATGCCCACTTTACGCGGTTCCAAATTGTATGGCGCGGTTCCTTATCACTATGGAACCGCCGCCATAGATAAGGTACCGTGGCCAGAGGATGATTTTGGTAAAAATTCTGAACTTTCTGAAAAGTCTAAGTTAGATGAAAAAACAAAGCATCTTATTGTTAATAAGGTAATAGACGACAATGCTATTGATAAGTTCTACAAGCCATTAAGTAAACCTCTCATGGGAAATAGAAGTTTATTAAGACCATCTTCTACTCCACCTAGAATACAGAATGAGTCTAAGCCTAGAAGTAGAATGACAACGCCTAGAAGAGATAATCAAAACAATTCACGGTCTAGAAGTAAAACTCCAACACCTAGAAGGAATAATCATAAATCTAAACCTAGATCAAACACACCTAGGAGAAATAATGAACAACAAAATGGTTACATGAATTACTACCCTCCTCTATTTTGTTCTCCATGGGGAACCCCTCCTTCATTCATGTATCCCAACCAAATGCAAGGGATGTTTGGAACTAACAATTTTGGACCCATGAGATATTGGGGACCAAATTTTTGATCTTGTGTGTTGTTACCTAGATATGCTTGGGAATTGATTTGGAGCCCGACGAGTGGATTAAGGATAGTGGATGTTCTAAACACATGACGGGTAATCGAAGTTTGTTCTCGCATTACAAAGCATATGATGGAGGTAACGTCACATTTGCTAGTAGTCTACGTGGTAATATCATTGGCAAAGGTACGGTTTCTCTTGACTCCATGACCATTGAAAATGTTGAGCACGTAGATAACTTAGGGTTTAACCTTTTAAGTATAGGTCAAATTTGTGATAATAAGTGTAAGGTCATCTTTTCGGAACATGACAGTGAAATCGTAAAAGATGGAAAAGTCATTGGAAAAGGTGTTAGAAAGCATGGACTTTATGTTATGAAGGTCAATAAGAAGTCAAAAGACAACATATGTCTTGCGACTATAGATGATAGTTCTACTCTTTGGCATAGGAGATTAGGTCACGCTAATATGCATTTAATTCAATCTTTAGTCTCTAAGGAGTTGGTAAGACACCTCCCCAAGATTAAGTTTGATAGTCACTTTTGTGATGCTTGCAAAGTTGGAAAGCAAGTTCACTCAAGTCACAAAGCCAATATTTTGGTTTCGACCTCTCGGTGCTTAGAGCTCCTACATATGGATCTTTTTGGACCTTCCGCCATACGGAGTTATGGAGGTAACCTTTATACCTTAGTTATAGTTGATGACTATTCTAGATTCACTTGGACTAGATTTTTGGCATCTAAGAATGAAGCTTTCGATCATTTCAAAATCTTTAGTCGAAGAATTCAAAATCAACTAGGATGTCCAATTCTCTCTATTAGGACGGATCATGGTAGGGAATTTGATAATGAAGTGCAATTTGGTGCCTTTTGTGAAGCTCATGGTATTACCCATAACTTCTCGGCTCCTCGCACTCCACAATCAAATAGGGTAGTTGAAAGGAAGAATAGGACTCTCCAAGAGATGAGTAGGACGATGTTAAACAAGCAATCTTTTCCTCAAAAGTTTTGGTGCAATGCCGTGGACACATCGACTTATATCCTCAACCGAATTCTTATTAGACCTTTCCTAGGAAAGACCCCCTATGAGATTCTTAAAGGTAAGAAACCCTCATTGGAATACTTTAGGGTGTTTGGAAGCAAGTGCTTTATCCTCAACACCAAAGACTACCTTACCAAGTTTGACCCAAAGTCTTACGAAGGTATCCTTTTAGGTTATTCCCAAACTAGCAAAGCCTACATAGTCCTAAATAGAACCTCGGGGGTTATTGAAGAATCACTCAACGTAACCTTTGATGAAACCCCTCCTTCACCCAAGACACCACCATTGGTTGATGATGACTTGGATGAATTAGAAGTAGTTAAAGCCAAAGAGGTTAGAAAAATAGGAGTTGAAGACCTTAGTGTTGAAAAGGAAGTAAATATTAAAGAGTCTAGGGATCATACTCTAAATAATGTCATTGGTGACTTAAATCAAAGGACCCTAAGATCTCAAGTCCAAAACCAAAGCAACTTCTTTTGTTTTGTCTCCTTGATTGAACCAAATAATGTTAAAGAAGCTTTGACGGATGAGAGTTGGGTCATTACTATGCAAGAAGAATTAAATCAATTCGTTGCCAATGATGTTTGGGAACTTGTTCCTCCACCTAGAAGTTCTACCATTATAGGAACCAAATGGGTATTTAGGAATAAGTTAGATGAGAATGGTGTTGTGTCTCGTAACAAAGCTAGAATTGTAGCACAAGGCTATAATCAACAAGAAGGGATTGATTATGACGAGACATATGCACCGGTAGCTAGATTAGAATCCATTAGAATCCTTTTAGCCTACGCTTGTGCCTTAGATTTTAAGCTTCAACAAATGGATGTAAAGAGTGCATTTCTTAACGGTTTGATCAATGAGGAGGTATATGTGGCTCAACCTCCCGGCTTCATTGATTTTGAGAAACCGGACCATGTTTACAAGCTTAAGAAAGCACTTTATGGACTCAAACAAGCACCCAAAGCTTGGTATGATAGACTTAAAGCGTTTCTTGTTAAACATGAGTATACCATGGGAATGGCAGACAATACACTCTTACAAAGAAGAAAGGTCCTCACCTCATAATCGTACAAATATATGTTGATGACATTATATTTGGATCAACTTGTCAAGAATTGTGTGATGACTTTGCAAAATCATGCATGATGAGTTTGAAATGAGTATGATGGGAGAACTTAACTTCTTTTTAGGACTCCAAATTAAACAAATGGACGATGGTATTTTCTTTAGTCAATCTAAGTATGCTAAAGAAATGCTAAAGAAATTTGGATTAGAAGAATTTAGACCAATGAAGACCCCAATGGCCTCGGATACTAAACTCACCGTAGATGATGATTGTGAGTCGGTAGACAACACCAAATATAGAGGTATGATTGGTAGTTTGTTGTAGCTAACAGCAAGTCGACCGGATATCATGTTTAGTGTTTGCCTTTGTGCTCGCTTCCAAGAGGCTCCCAAAACCTCTCATCTCGAAGCGGTTAAGCGTATCTTCCGATACATTAAAGGAACTATACATTTAGGATTATGGTATCCTAAAGGGACCGGCGTAGAAACCATTGTCTATGCGGACTCGGATCATGCGGGAGACTATGTGGACCGAAAAAGCACTAGTGGAGTTTGTTCCTTCATGGGTTGTTGTTTAACTTCTTGGTTCTCCAAGAAACAAACCGCTCTTGCAATATCCACCACGGAAGCCGAGTATGTGAGTGCTGGAAAAGCATGCCAACAAGCTCTATGGATGAAGCAAGTGCTTGTTGATTACGGGATTTCTCTTGATGATGTTCCCATCATGTGCGATAATAAAGGCGCTATAGACCTAAGCAAGAATCCCGTGCAACATTCGCGAACCAAACACATAGAAATTAGACACCATTTCCTTCGGGATAATGTTCAAAAGGGGAACATTTCAATTGAGAAGGTACCCTCCGAGGACAACTTAGCTGACATCTTCACTAAGCCATTTAAGAGGGAACCTTTTAATTACTTGCGTCTAGGTCTAGATTTAATGGAACATCTTCCTTAATTTCCTTTCTTTTAGTGTGTTTTCTTTTACCACTTTGAGTCATTGAGTCTTCCAAACTCTTTTTGAAAAAAAAACCCTCTCTTCTCCTTTTCAAAATTCTCAAAGTCTCTTTCGAAAATGGTTGAGAAATTCGTTTGATATTGTTAATTCAATCTAAAAACGATTTTTCATAGATTCTCGCTATTAATCTAGAGCTTACATAATTCATATGTATGATTCTCTCAAACATAGCAAGAACAAGATAGAATCATGAAGGATCATTGTGTCATGACTTAAGGTCTTGTCTTACACACCTCCTACATCGATTTTTTAATCCATGTATTTTGGTCAAATCTCTATTTGGTAAGTTTGCATATGTTTTCTTTGTCTATCTTTGCTTTTAAGCATATCCCTATGAGAAGTTAGACTAGAAAAATAAGATTTGCTGAAAAATCTTCCTCCAAACACCAAACACTGCCTCTGCAGGCGGTTCCATATGTGAACCACGGTACCTTATTGATAAGGTACCGCCACCCTAGATAAGGAACCGCCTACAGTGCCTTCCTTTTTTCGGGTTTTTGTCTGAAACTCCAGATTTGCTCCAACATTTTTGAGAATCTTTGTTTCAAACCCTTTGACCACCCCAAAAATACCCTAAGCCTTCCCTATTTAAACCATGAGCATTTTGCATTACTTCACATCCAAAATGTCTTACTCTCCCATTGAAAGCCTTGAATCTCCTCTATTTTCTCCAATTGCTTTCAATCCCAACTCACCCAAAAACCATTACAATCCAAACCCACCCAAGAACACTCTTAATCACATCTCTCCTACCAAGAATGTTGATTGTGGAACATCTTTTCTTCCACCACCACCCTTTAGTGTTCTTCCTCCTTCTCATGATAATGTCATGCACCATGGAACATATTGTCAATGTTGTCAATATCAACATCTTGCTATGGCACACATCTATGAGGAGTTGAGCTACATCAAAAGTCTCTTAATCAAGCCTCCTATTCACTATGATTATGAGATCTCCAACAAGCCACCACCACCACCCTCCGCCATTACCTTGTCTTTCATATAAGCATTGGTTGCTTATCCTCAAGACACCAAATTCAAGCAAATCTTAGAATTCTAGAATGACTAGGATTAGATTTATGCTTTTTGGCTTGTTTCTTTTTCCATACTTCTTTGTATGATGTTCTTTTAGTAACCTATCTTGGATCTTTGTCTTTGTGTTTTCTTCTCTTTTATTTTTTTGTGACCTATTGCTATATATTGTTGGTTGTTTCTTTTGTTCAACTAACCCTTCTATGTAGCTTGTCACCATATCTCGATTCCTCGGTGCCCCAAGCTAGGGGGAGTAAGCACCAAGGGGGAGTCTTTGCTAAGTCCGTTTCTTCAACACCGATTTGTGCAACCTTTTTGCTTCGACAAAGGGGGAGAAATGAATAAACTTATCTTCGAAAATCTTGTTTTTTGTGTGATTGAGTTTATGCATTGTCGGAATCAAAAAGGGGGAGATTGTTAATGCAATAATGCCTAAAAACGTTACTTGCATTTTTCGGTCTCTCTTTGTTTTGATTACGACAATATGTAAAAACAAGCATTTACGAAAGCAACGAAAAACGAATTCTTGAGTTCAAGTATTTTTCATTTTACCCATTTTCACTTAAGGTATGGATAAACAAGTACTAACCTTAATCAAGTGATCAAGTGATTTAATCTTTTCTTAAAACTCACTTTTTATTAAGTGTGACAAGTTTTTATTAAACTTTCTTTTTAAGAAAATGTTTTATTAAATTAATTATTTGAAAATTTGAAAATGGCATATTCTTATTTGGTTAGGAATATTCTATAAGGATATTTTTTAAGCCAGATATGACCTCCACCACTAAAGGACAAAAAGGGAGCGGAGTCTAGTCCGGCGGTACCTTAGCGCCTAGGCGGTTCCTTATCGATAAGGTACCGTGGGCTAAGATAAGGTACCGCGGGCAGATATAGCCGTTGGCCCCTTTGTCCTATAAATAGTGGACCATTCTCAGCTTTTCAACTCACCTCTTTTGCACATCTATGTCCAGATTCAAACCTCTTCTTTAATCACTCAAATCTTTGATCATTTGTTTGATTACTACTTGTTTAAGAAGTGGGTCTTGTTCTTCCATCCCTTCCTCTCCAAGCGCAAAGAGAAGAACACTATCCTTGTGAAGTGTTGAGTCCACCACCAAAGATCCATTGAAGATCTAATTTTATACATTTGTAGTTGTGTCATAGTTGTGAAGATCCAAGTAGTTGTGTCTATTTGGAAGTTGTGTATGTACTAAGTATAGTTGTGTAGATTGGTCCTAGCTACGATTAGGGCTCGACTTTTAGCTTAGAGTCGGAAATTGGTTAAGCGACGTGTACGGTTTTCTCCACCATAAGGAGCTTGTTGTGTAGTGAACTCTCGAGTAAGGAGTACTCGAGGAGTGGAGTAGGAACGAGGAGTGAGCTTCGTTGCCGAACCACTATAAATCCTTGGTGTTCGGTTTGATCTTTCTTACCCTTAACTCTTTACATTCTTTATTCTTTGTGCATATATATTTGTGAGTATATATTTGTTAGTATTAGCTTAGTTACACTATCATTGTTCATATTGTGCATAAGAAGATTTCACATATTTCCTCAAGCCTAAGTTTTTGAAAAAGGATTTTTGGAAACCACATTTTAACAAGTAAATATAAGAAACTATTCAACCCCCCCCCCCCTTTTAGTTTCTACATAAATAAATGGCCAAAACTGAAAAAGGACGCCACAAACAATCACTCCGCCGTGGGGAAGTCATAACACTGGTGCCTCTAGTGTTATGGTTATGGTACCTCCATAACTAGATGACATGGCATGCATGTATATGGCTTATGCATTTAAAACTAAACATAAACAAATCAAAACATATAAAATATACAACTTGGGAAAAACAGTTGGCTGCAAACGGGGAATCCTAATAAAAAAAGAGAATGTCCATACTGAAGGACGGAATATCCGTACCTTATATCCAGTGAACGAGGAAAAATGAAAGGATGAAAAGTCCTACACCGACCTCACTAGTGCTACATAAATAAGGGACATGTATAAGTTGTCTGATTACTAAATGTGTTATTGGTTCTTGTATATTCTTAACTCATTTTATATGTCCTTGTCTTATTTTACCGTTTTAAATGATATAGTGTATTATTCATGTATTTAATGTCTTTTGATTATGTATTTTCATGTATTCTAGTATTATTACACTTGGAGTGTAATAATAAGTAACTTTCTAAAAAAGCAGGTTTCCAAAAATAGAAAGTTTCCAAAAATAGAAAGTTTCAAAAAATAGAAAGTTTCAAAAAATAATCAGTTTCTAAAAATAGAAAGTTTCTAAAAATAGTAAGTTTCCTGAAATAGAAAGTTTCCATAAATATAAATAAGCTGGATTAATAAGCTAAAAATATAAGCTGGTGATTATTAATCATATACTATAAGTCATGATGATTATTAGTAAAACTTATTAAATTTTAAATACTTAGGTTAAAATGATTATTAATTAATAATAATAGTCCATAGTTTATTAATTAATAAAGTATCATGGTTAAATAATAAACTTTCCCTTATATGATTTTAATTAAATTAAGATATGTAAAATACTTAGGTTATAACATGTATTATTATTTTTAATAATAAAACACAAGTCTTAGTTTCAATTTAATTAAGCCTAAATAAAATACTTATGTTATACATGTTTTATTTCATTAAATAAAAATAACCTAAGTTATAATATTAATTTAATTATACATGTATTTAAATAAATTAAATTAACCATGTCACAAACGTGAATTTAGAATCTATTTAATTTACATAAAACGCGATGGTTCGGGTTAGACTTGTGTGTCTATTAATGCTCTCGATTGTTTACGCGTATTTGGTGTACAAATTTCAATTTATATGAACGACAATCATGAAATTATTATCTGAATGACTATTATTCGTTTACGTTTTAAGAATTTCTTATTTAGGAGACGACATTTATTCAGATCAATATAATTTCTTTTAAGACTTTCAAAATACAAATTAAACATTTCACTAAATACATTTCCGACACACTTAGAAAGTTCTTATTATTTTTCCCCCTCAAACCAAAGGTTAACCAAACTTCTACTATTTAAATTCCTTTACACTTATGTAGCACATACAACTTTACATAAATAAATAAACTACAAAATGAAATTTCTTACACAAATGTACAAGCTACATTTACAAACCGGTCCCCCCTCCCACCTTATTTCCTTACCCACATTTCTTTTTACATCTCCTCAATAGTCAACCTTGTACTTCACCTCAACATTTATTAGCATAGTACCTAAAGCTTACACTTTTTCTCCTTTCTTCTATTATCTAACGAACACCTCTTTTATTTCATAAGTTTCAAATTCAAATCTTATACAATATGTGAACATTTATGAGATAGCATGGAAAGCACCAAAGCCTTCTCTTTTCCTTTCTTGCTACCCGTCACCCTCACTATCTTTTGTGCTTCCCCATTTTATCACAAAGAACCATGATACTTTCCTAGTTAAGCCATTTAGTCCTAAGCTAGCTAAAAGCCTTAGAAACCCTAACTAGGGAGTCACCTTCCCAAACTTCTTTAGGTCCTCTATAAATAGTGTCATATATGCAACATAAAACACACACATTAAAACTACAAAACACAAGAAACAAAAGCTTCC
This sequence comes from Glebionis coronaria, assembly GCA_025667525.1. Lineage (NCBI taxonomy): Eukaryota > Viridiplantae > Streptophyta > Magnoliopsida > Asterales > Asteraceae > Glebionis > Glebionis coronaria. Next base: position 366,625,272 of record CM046880.1, on the reverse strand, counting down.
CCTGTAGTTCGTTAAGCTTCTGCCAAGGAAAAAGAAACATAGGATATCGTATACTTCCATCCCAAGTATAGATTTTTGTAAACTTTAGCTCTTGTTTACCCCATCTCCTCGTGTAACTAAAGACATTTGTAAGTTATTCTTAGTCTTTGTTTAAAGTTTTGCTTGGTTGAAATGTATACTTGCTATAAACCTTTTGTAAACCGAAATTTATGAATAACCAAGTCACGGGTGAGGGTGGTGTTTTAGTATATGATTGTATGTGTAACTCTTTTTGAAAATAAAATAGGTTGGAGTATAGTGTGTTATGCATGTATTTACGGGCAACAAGAAAACCAAGTAATAAGAAACCCATTTACCATGCACACTGTGTAATATTTACCTAATAAGTGCACCTAGACACATAGGGTTCTAATACAAGCAAAGAACAAGGAAATTTTGGTATGATGCTTGTGTATGTATTTAAAACTTAGGACTAAAGCATGAAGAAGTCAACTGGTGTTGTGCGTGTACAATAACAGTAAGCAAATCAAGTCAGTGTGTAACAGGTGTGTGTGATTCGTATGTATATCAAATTAAGTCAGTATGTATATTTGTGTGGATATGATAATACTTGGACAATTTGCTTGTATATGTGTGCGTATGAACAACCCCTGTCATCGTGATCTAAAATGTAGGTGTAAGAGTGCATGTTAAACCTATTTAAGTGTGACCCTTGAGTTTGTGCATGTTGTTTGTATGATGCTAAAAGCTTTATGTGTGCTTGAGTGTGAAACCAAAACAAGCACTCTTGTTTCCTTCACCTGGTGTGTAGCAGCAACAACCATAAACTCATTTTGCTTTATTGCTAGTACTCCCAACTATTTAGTGTAGAATCTAGGACCCATTGGTATGACATATGAAATGATATGTGTGGCATGTATGTATTCCTAATGTGTGTTTGTGAACGTGTGCATTATCAAAACAAGAAACGAAGGAACATGTTGAGTTTATTGTATGTTGGTATGTGCGTTGTCAAAATAAGCAGGAAGATGACTCAACATGTTGCATAATGTACGCAATATATATAATCTAAAAGAAAAATGCTTAGCTAGAGTATGTGTGTGATTTCCTGTGTACAAACAGTGGACCAGAAATACAGTGAAACAAAAGAAAGAAAAGTTGCTAGGTGTATGTATGTGTTGCCATGATGCATGTACCCATGTAAGATACGATAATTTTAAAAGCAAGTAGGATCACTTCTCCCTTGCACTCCTGCGTGAGCAGTGAAACAAAAACAGCAAGCAAACTTTTATTTCCTTATGACTTATTTTAGACATAGACTATGTGAAAATGATGTTTGCACATGTAAGATAAGAAGTTAAAACATATAGGTCTCCCTATTCCTTTTGGGCTGCGAAACAACAAGTTCAAAACAAAGGGGTTTTCAAATTTGCTAGTTATAGTATGCTAAATATGTATGTATGCATGTATCTTAAAGGTGATGGCAAGGTAGGGTAATCCCCACCTTCTTGTCGTGTAGGCTAAACCAACGAAGGACCACAAAACAAAACAAGTGTTATTTTCAATTTGACAACATGATATATGCGTGTATGTTTGTGTGTTAGGAAAGTGAGTGGGTACAAGTAATAGTAAAACTTAGATTAATCATATATCAAACCTTATAAAAATTACAAGATGAGCCGTTCACCCTGCTTTAAGTCCATTATTAACCGGCCAAATGGCCATGCCCCGAAAATCTAAAAATACCTTGATAATCTTGACGCGACCTAGTCTTTATAACAATTTTCTGTTTGTCTTGAAATTGAGTAACGAGGCTATAATTAATTTCTAAAAATGCTTGTTTGACACTTGTATAAAATTGAACCTTACTTGTTTATTTTTTTTTGCAAGTGAACGACTTTGTTTAATTCTTCTGATACTTAGAGACTTCACCAAAATGCGATATTTATCAAATATCGAAGACCTCGCAACCTAGTTTTTATAATGGGAACCGGTTTATTTTTCGGACTATTATTTAGCGAGATATCGAAACCCAAAGTTGACCCCGTGACTAAAATGGTTGAACATGAAAAATGTATAAAAACATTTTATAAACCAAGAGCAAATATAAATTATCAACCAAGTGCGTTGTACGTTATTATTTCTTGTATTTAGACTAAGTACAGATATTTTACTTAGGTTACGAGTAGATCGTTTGCGCATCGTTTTGTGTGCCTTGATTTTCCGTGTTATCTTTGTTGATCATATTTACTACTTGATCGAGGTGAGTTTCATAGCCCCACTTTTAATTGTTTTAACTATTTTGGGGTGAGAACATTGCTTATTTTAACCAGATGAACATAATGCTAAAACTTGATACGTTTGCCTACATGATGTCTAAGTAGCGATATCCCTAAATGCTTCAACCCACTATCGTGAACCGGTAACTACTTTGTGTAAGCGCGAATGTTATGAATAGATCTATTGGGATTGATATCCCTATCTAATGTTGGTTGTGTGACCAAATTAGATACACTTACATTTGAGTCATTACGAATGCTTTGGGATAGGCATTTGCTCTGGCTCTCATTATATCTTGTTGGTTGGTTAACGCTTCGGTGTCATGAGCTTAGACGTAGGTTGCTGAAATGTATACTTTTGATTATAATCTTGTATTTGTTATAAGATTATATGTTGGTTGTCTTGAAAATCTTATGGTTCATCACACTATTTAAACTTAAACCTATGAACTCACCAACCTTTGTGTTGACGCTTTAGCAATGTTTTTCTCAGGTATCAAGACGGAGGAGTGACGTGGTTATGTGTGACAACCCTGGTTTTGAGGTTCGTCACTTAGTTTTATTTTGTGCTCGTTACGTGTCTTTACGTGTTTATGTGCTTATTGGTGTGTATAGATTGTGGTTTGGATATCGTTTCCAGTACGGGGTACCTTGTGAGTGAAACGATGTGAGATGATTTCATGTTCATGAGCTCACATGGTAGTGACTATGAAGTGAAATGGTGTTATTTAGTGGTTTTACGTATACGTATATGTATTATATAGAAAATCGTATTTTTATGATTTACGGTTTAGCATTTAGAGGTCTCGGATGAGGTGTTTAGTCATATGGATATTTTTCGGAATGGTTTTAAGTCATTTAGGACTTAAATATGAAGTTTATTTCAAAATTTGAGATTTTTTATAAAAGTGTATATTTTACGTCTTTTACGGTAAAACGCGTAAATTTGACTAGTTTTACGGTTTTGAGGTTTTGGAGGCTTTAGGAGCTGAAATAAATTAAGACAAATTAAGGTAATATTATTAATACATATATTAATAATAAAAAAAGAGAAAAAAACGAATTAGGGAGGTGTTTGGGTCGGTTTAGACGCACCAAAGAAGAAGGGGGGAAAAAGGAAAATAGGGGAAAGTGTTTGGGTTGGGCTAGGATTGGGTAACAAATAAACATATAAGGATTTTTACCATCAAAACACTTCATAATTCCTGGAAAAAAACACACGTGAGTTCATCAATGGAGGATTTAGGGTTTCTCCAAAAATTTCATCTTTCATTAATTTTAAGGTAAAAACCTTTAATCCCTTTTTATTTAATTTGTTTTTAATCATGTGTACATCATCTTATGATGGATTTAGGTTAGGGTTTAATTTAAAAACATTAAATTAATGTTATATAATGAGTTCATAATGATTACATAAATTAGGGCTTGTAATTAGTGGGATTAGGGTTAATTAATGGGGTTAATTTAGTTAAACCCGTTTTTAAAAACTGGGCAGAATTTTGAGTCAATTGTTTTGATCATATTAGGAGTTCTACAAACTCTTATTTTACGATCCAAGTATCCCTGAAAATGTAATTGAAGTGGATTTCCAATGCAAGAAACGAGAACTAAATTGGAGGTAGGGAAGTGGGTCAAAAACAGGTTACAACAGTCGGAGGTCAAAACAGTTTTGTAATCAGCCTGTTTTCTTTTTAAGTTTTGGGTTGTTTGGGGTACTTAGGGTTGCACTGGGATCTTCTCACGAATATGAGAGATGGTTTATATATTTTAATAAGTATGTGAACTTGGGCTAAGGTTGTGGTTTAGGGTAAGACCCCTTAATTGTAACAAACTTTTAGTATGTTTAAAATCAGGAAATCTGGAATGACAAAAGTATATATATATATATATATATATATATATATATATCGGGGCCTTAACAGTAGCTTTAAGGTTAGGGCATGTAGGAGGTGTTAGCTAACATATGTAAGGGTATGAATATTCCTTTTACAGAAACCATGGGTATTTTTAAGTGGGCGTTTGACTTAATATTTTGAGATCTAAAAACTGGGACTGTTTTGTGTAAAATATGAACGGGATAGTTATTAAACTTAACCAAGTTAAGGGCTTGTTAGGGAAGGGTAATGGGGTGTTTAGAGATTATCAATGAGGTATTTATATGGGAATAGGCTAGATGTCCATCATAGGTTGATGAGCCATCTTAGTGATTGGTTCATGTATTGATTGCGTGTTTTTGGTTTGTTAGCTTGTTGCTAGTGCGAGGACTTGTGAAGAAGCAATCAAGTGAGTTTCATAGTCCCATGTTTACTATTGATTTTGAATTCCAGATGGGATGGAAGAGACACTGTGTTGAGTTATATATAAATTGATGCTGTGAATGTTTTTAAGGTTTGAGATGGACTTGTGTGTACATTATATGATTAACTGCTATGTGATTCTTGTTTGTGTATGATTTGGATTGGAGAGGTACATAGTGTGATCATCTATGAGACCAATGGATAATGACAAGGCGGGGCCTTGGGATAGGTACATAGTGTGATCATCTATGGTACCATGGTGTTTGGTAAGACTGGGGGCCTTGGATTTGGAATGATTGACCTTGAATGTTAGTTGTTAATGCATACTTGTAACACATTGTCCATATGTTATTGTGTTGATGGTTGTTATTCACAGCTTATAACTGATTTTGCGTTGGAGTCTAAACCTATGACTCTCACCAACTTTATGTTGACGTGTTTTAGTGTCTCTTTCATGTGATGCTATGGGTAGGCATGAGAACTTAAGTGGCTAGGATTTGGAGAGCGTAGGAATGCATATAGAAGGATATCCCCGTTTCATTCTTAGTTTTTATTTGTTCATTTAATAAGTGATACAGTGGCACACATATGTTTGTTTTGGTTATGTTACTTGTTTGTCTTGGGTAAGAGGTAGGACTGTTACCTACTTACCTAGACTCCTGCATTTGATGAGATATTGTCATGACTTTTGTGTCACCATTTTATGACATTTCTTATTTCATATGGTTATCTCTATAGACACGCCATGTTATGATGATATCCATACGTCGCGCCCCATATTCCGCCGTGGTGGGGTGTGACAGAATGGTATCAGAGACAATGGTTATAGAGAATTAGGTTGCCTAGTCGCGTAACCTAGTCTATAGCTTAAGGGTCCCTGCATATAGGCGTCATAGGAGTATGTGTGCATTTTATAATAATTGATGTGTTTGGATGTTATTTATTACGATGTTTTGACTAGTATGAATTGAACCATAGTAAGTTCATACTTAGCCACATGTTATTTTTTTCTTTTCGGGATGTGACTAGTGCTGGTTGAACCATAATCATCCACGCTAGTCATTGTCGTATTTTGCTTAAATTGTACATTATAGTACATAATTTGGTACATGGTAGTTTTCTATCTTTTATTGGGTTATTTTATGTACCTGAGGTACAGTATTTTCTTTTGATGTTTAAGTCATGTCCTCTAAGAATCATGTGGGAATTCGAGTTACTAGGAGTAGGTGGATAGAAAGGATTTTAAGATGTTTCCACTCTTACGGGTGACATGACTTATAACTGATTATGTTTTCATTTTGGATTTAGTCTAGGCTGTTTTAGCTAGACTATGGATTTCTATATTCCAAGAGTTTCATTATGTTATTTTTATAGATGGAGTTTTGGACCTTATTGGTTATGTGGTTATGAGCTTATGTGAGTAGATGGATTTATGTGTTATATGTTGTATTGATTCTTATAAGTGTCATCATAGGAGGGAGTGCATTGGGGAAATGGTAATTGTATAAGTATGGTGGCCAACATAGTTATACAAGTACCACAACTTCAATGGGTTCTCAAGTATGATTGCATGAAAGAGGGTTAGTACATGCTTGTATATGATGAGATGTAGAATTTGGGTATACGTATAATATATGGGTTTATGGAACGGCTGCCTACGATATGGCTATTTTTATTAGTGTGTTATATGTTTTGGGTTATAGTTGTGTTGTGTGATTATGAGGTCACACGATATGGTTTGGTTTTGGAGGTGGGCTTTATGCCTTGTTGTGGCACGGTGAGATGGTGATTACTCGTATGGAAAAACGAGCGTATAAAGCGATCGATTGACTTGATATGTACGATAACGAGTATGTTTGGGAGATTCGATAGGTATACATATGCGGATGTATATATACTAATAGATGTTATGTTATGATTTACGGTCGTGCAGTAGTTATTATAACTTGAACGTACCTAGTACTCTATTGTGTTTAAACAATTTATTAGTGCTCGAGTTTGGTGGAGTTTCAACGACGTTTTGAATCTTTTGAAGTGTGTCTGGTAGCGTATTCTTTGAGTTTCGTATTTCACGTGTACGTTTTAAAATGGTGTTCTTGGTTTTAAGTCTATTGAAATAACTTGAGATTTCTTTTGAGATAATGAAATCTTTTGTGTTGGGTCTTACAATTCTTTTGGTCGGTATATATTGAGAAAAAGGGGGGACTTGGAAATCTATTATAGGGTTAGATAGTTGGTTGTATTCGGTAAAATAAGGGTAAGGCTTGGAGTCGTGTTTAAAACAAGATGTAACATAAGATTTCTTTTAATCAACACTTATTTATTTCAAATTCTAAAAGACTTTCTTTAAAATAAAGCGAAGTAAAATTTCTTTCTACTTACATAGTTTATATAATTGGGTTTAACCGATTCACGTCATTTATAATTATTAATACAAGGTTAAATTGAGTTTATGAAGATTTCACATACAATTTTATCTTTCATTAATACAAGGTTAAATTGAGTTTATGAAGATTTCACGTACTTTTCAAATATTCAGAAAGTATAGTCATGGGAGGTCAGTAGACTGGTCAGAATTGTTGTACAAGTGTCGGGTTCAAGGTTGAGTTTAAATAGTAGTTTATTTTTATGATTTGGGATGCACGGGATACCTAGTTTTTGAGTTGAGTTTTGAGTTCGTCAAGAGGGTTGTTTGTAGATTGTTTGAGTCACATAGACGTGGGAGGTAATAATAAATAAAAAAAAGATATATATTCTTTTGGAAAAGTCGATCTTTTGCACGGTTTAAATAATATGTCGCGGGGCGTAATATGTTTGGTTGCCAATGGGTGTTTCTTGGATTATTTTTTCGTTGTCATGGGTCATTTTGAATTGATACACGTTCTGGGTTTGAGTTTTCTTTTGAGTCTCGTGGTTTTTGACTTGTTTTAACTGGTGCACGTGAAATGTCGTTAGTTATCCGTGGGTTTGATTCGTTGATCGTATCTGGTGGATTCAGGATGTAGTTTTGGTTTCATATTGTTCGGGAGCGTTGAGGTAGTCGTATGAAAGACTTGGTCGCGCCTACACGCTTAAGTAGGTGACCATGAGAGAACGGTCGGAATACCCTTAGTGGGAAGGAAAGAAGATCGTAGACGAACTAATGTGGTCATGAGGTCTCTTAGGAGTACCAAGGAGGTGAATAGAGATTTGTGGGATATTAGCACAAGTAACGCGCCATAGAGAGTGTTGGAAGGGGATACAATACCTCAAAGGTATTTATGATTGTTCGTAGGGCATGTAAGTTTTCCGAAAATTTCCTAAAGTTTAGTAGGTTTGCCTATTACTGTGAGGTAGAACCATAAATAGAGCAAGTAGGGGAGGTGAGAGGAGTTGTAGTTAGTGCCTTTCCAAGGCAAATCGTTGATGGAGTGATTTAAAAACAAGAGCTGTTAGAAATTGCAAGGAATGCCGGATAAAAGTTGAGTTGCTTAGTAGTAGTAGATTGGATGTGGAAAGAGGTTGAGTGGTCCGATGAGAGGAAGTACCGGTCGTTTAAGATGCGTGTAGAATTTTGCAAGTAGAACGAGGTAGGAATTTATTCGTATTGCCGCTAAGAGAGGGTGCAAGGAGGACATAGTTGAAACTGCTAAGGATGTTGTATGAACGCTTTGGGTTTACGGTTATTCATTTGGCTTCGCCAAAGCACTAGCGGATTTCATGGAGTCAATAAAGCGAGTGTGCATGAACATATATAAATGAGTTGTCATCGGGAGTATCGACGACATCTTGATATACTCAAAGTCTAAGAAGGAGAGTGAGGCGAAGTATGTGTTGGTTTTGGAGTGGAATTATACGTGATATTTTCAAGTGTGAGTTTTAGTATTAAGTCTACCATGATGAGTAGTTAGAGATGATGGCATATCATGGAACCAGCAAGGGGCGAAATGAAGAAGGATGAGGAAGCATTTTGGAGGCTGAAGAGGTGGATGGGATAGTGAGCCGATCTTGGCATTATCGGAAGGACTGGATGACATCGCGAAGCATGACGATACGTGGAGCAAGGATTTGGATGCGTACGAGGACGACAAAGAAAGGCGATCGCTTATACGTTGCAGGAACTGAAGATTTGGAAGAACTAGATAGACTTAGTTAGTGGAGCTGGACTGTTATATCTGCCTAGAATTCTAGAGGCATTTGGTGTACAAGACGTGGAGAATGATCTATACGAATCATGAACGTCTCCAACACACATTCAATCATCTTGATTGGCCATTTGGCAAATGTGATGGGTGGAGTTAATTGATGGAAGAAAATTGCAAGGCCAAGTACCATCTGGGAAAGGCAAGCATGGTTGATGAGACATGGAATAAGAAGAATGAAGTGAAGCTGAGACGAACTTGAACTATATTGTTAGCCCTATATTTTATATAGTCGAACAAGAATGTAATAGGTCATCTTAGTCGTTAAAGGTCTTGTATTGTAATAGGTTAGTCGGGAAAATCGGGCTTGGACTTTAAGCTAATATTGTATAAGTTAGGGGCGTAAGCCCAAAACAAAGCCAAGCCCGGCCCAAGTCACTTAAACCCAAGGCCCATATGCCCCGCTCCTCATTGTCCAACAATGGCACCTACACACAACAGTGTACGTCCCGTAAAAGAATGTCAAGAAAATACTCCTACAGCAGACTCGACGGATACGACACAAATGAATGAGTTGGTTGATTTATATGATCCAATGTTTGATGAATATTACTATGGAAACAATCAAGTTGTGTCAAAGCCTTCCGCTATCAATACTGCTGATGCACCCGCACAAAGTCAACAAGACACAACTGCATCTACTTCCGCAACCGTTGCTCTAGAGACAATTCCAGTGGATACTCAACAAACTCAAGAAACTGTCATACAACCAACATCACCAACCGTCAATGCTGAAGGAGGAAACAAAAATCAAGCAGTCGATGCACAACTTGACGAAGAAGAATTTATCAATCCGTTCGGTACACCGATACACGAAGTCGGAGAGTCTTCTACTCAACATGTTGATCCGTCCAACATGCATACATTCTACCGACCATATCCATCCACTCACCATTGGACACGTGATCATCCATTGGAGCAAGTCATTGGAAATCCTTCACAACCGGTTCGAACACGCAGACAACTTGAAACCGATGGCGATGTGTGTATGTATGCACTCACCGTGAGTTCAACTGTACCTACAAACATCAAACAAGCCATGACTGATCATGCGTGGAGTGAATCAATGCAAGACGAAATTCATCAGTTTGAACGCCTAAATGTTTGGGAACTTGTTGACCGACCCTATGGAATGTCAATTTTAGATTTCAAATGGATCTGGAAAAACAAACTGGATGAAGAACAAACCATCATCAAAAACAAATCTCGTCTTGTGGTTAAGGGATACCGTCAACAAGAAGGCATAGCCTACGATGAATCATTCGCTCCAGTCGCTCGTTTGGAAACAGTCAGGATATTCCTTGCTTATGCTGCACATAAGGGCTTCACGGTTTTTCAGATGGACGTTAAAACTGTTTTTCTCAACGGTCATTTGAAGGAAGAAGTGTATGTGAATCAGCTGGAAGGATTCATCGATCCTCATCATCCTGACAAAGTCTATCGTCTCAAGAAGGCTGTATATGGACTTAAACAAGCTCCAAGGGCATGGTACGAAGAACTTTCAAACGTCTTGGTGTCCAAAGGATTCTCCAAAGGTTCTATTGATCCTACTCTCTTTACTAATAAATATGGGGATGACATAATGCTGGTGCAAGTTTATGTTGATGACATTATTTTTGGTTCTACGAACCCAAAACTTTCAAAACGTTTTGAAAAATTAATGCACAGCAGATTTGAAATGTCAATGATGGGGGAGCTAAAATTCTTTTTAGGCCTCCAGATTCATCAATCCCCACGTGGTATCTTCATAAACCAAGCTAAGTATGCTCAAGAGATACTTAAAAAGCATGGTATGACCTCATGTGCTCGTGTTGGTACACCATTTTTGACCACATCCCTAGACGCTGACTTGTACTCATATCCCGTAGATCAAACGTGATATCGCAGTATGATCGGGTCACTTATGTACCTTACAGCCAGCAGGCCTGATATTCATCATGCCACATGCTATTGTGCACGATATCAAGCCAGACCTACTCAAAAGCACCTCAAAGAGGTTAAACGGATCTTTCGGTACCTTAAGAATACCATTCACATGGGACTCTAGTATCCGAAGGGAACCGGTTTTCATCTAACAGCTTTTTCAGATTCTGATCACGCAGGTTGCCTTGATAGTCGAAAAAGCACTTCTGGTAGCGTACAATTTCTAGGGGAAGACAAACTTGTGAGCTGGTCGTCAAAGAAGCAGGATTGCACTTCGCTCTCATCAGCTGAAGCAGAATATGTGGCTCTATCTGCGTGTTGTGCTCAAGTCCTCTGGATGAGAACTCAACTCACGGATTATGGCTTCCACTTTGATAAAACACCTATCTATTGTGACTCAAAGTCGGCCATAGCCATTTCTTGCAATCCGGTTCAGCACTCCCGCACCAAGCACATCGATGTCAGATATCACTTCATCAAGGAACAAGTGGAACGTGACATCGTGGAATTATACTTTGTCAGAACTGAGTACCAGCTGGCAGACTTGTTTACAAAATCTCTCTCAAAAGATAGGTTTACGTATCTCGTTGGCCGTCTTGGTATGAAGTATATGACTCCAGAAGACTTGGAGGTTTTGGCAAATGAAGCTGCTTGATATTCTCTCAAAATGACTTTTAAGCGCATCACAGCGACCTCAACTAAGGAAAGTTTATCTCGGACGATAACTTATCCTTCTCAACGAGAAATTCATATTTCTCGGTCATGGGCTTCTCATAAAAACATTCAAAGTTTTTAAGTTCATGAAAAACGATTTCTAAGTAAATGTCAGCTTAGAACTCGAACTTCAACTTAAGGAAAGTTTATCAAGGATGATAACTTATCCTTCAGAACGGGAAATTTATTTTTCTCGGTCATGAGCTAGTCACAAAACAATCAAAGTTTTGAGCTCATGAAAAACGGACCCGAAAGAGGAGTGTACGTTTCAGTGCGCTTTCCCTAAGCAATAGAGGAGAAGTCTTCTATCCTGATTATTTTAAAACAGTTGAACACAATTTTTCAAGAATTTCTCAAAAGGTTTTTCTAAATCTTTCAAAATTGTGTGTTCAACACTCCCTTCCTCATATGTGGTTTTTATATCTCAAAATTGTCATATGTTATTTTGATCAATTTTTGAGGGGAAGCGTTTTAAAATCAATCCTTTAATGTTGTTGGGTACATCTAAAAAATTGTCATATTTTATGTATCCAACACATTCTGAAAAATGATATGAAATTGTCAAATGTAATATATTATATCGGAAAAGGCATTTCATCTTCGTACCTCAACATATTTTGTGGTGTAGTTTTTCCAAAATTTTGTCAAATTTTGTCTCAAGACACACATATATTGTTGAGGGGGAGCAACCCGACTTAATGTTCCATGATTCATGCGTGCACACATGTTTCTCTCCCAATCGGTTTTCAGAAATTGTCATATTTTAATCAATTGGTATCTCTAATATGATATTTTTATATTAGAGATAGGGGGAGAAAAAGTGATTAAAATGTAATATATCGCAACATGTGATCTTAAAGACTCAAGTGTAACTCTTTCCTTCACATGCTAAACCATTTCGTATATCGATGCATGTGTGTAGGGGGAGCTTTTCAGAAATGTAAAACTTTCAAGTGTTAAAAGATTGATTTTTATCAAACACTTTGAATGGTTTTCAATGGTTTATGGTTACGATCTATACCCAAAACAACCTACTATCCACGACGGAACGATGAAGTCAAAAGATGGTTTAGGATAGGAAACTAAGTCCTATGATCCAACCAGAACCGGAGGGATCTACCCAAGGACATTCCATAGCTAGAGATAGTTGTCCTTAGGAAAGATGGAGTTGAATGAAGCTGAATGCGGACCAATTACTTAAGTTAGCACTGGAACAATCACAACAAGGTGCTAGTGATGACGTATTGGTAAGCATTGAAGGAGTTGAATATTCTATGCAACTTAGGCAGAAACCGGGTTAACACATCTATCGAAGACAAGTGTCATGGACCCAATGATGCGATGCACAACCCTTCCCCAGCCATTCGAGTTTCTCTCAAAAGAAACTTGTCTCATTGTCACGGAGATCAACACGTATCTATTGATTTTCTCACTCCGAGTTAGTCAATATTGAAAAGGTGGCAGTCTGCTCCAGCCTCCGATTACCGAAATGCACTTATTGAGTCTAGAGCCAAACGAGATCTATCTATCATCTCATTAGGACATAATCGAGTCCTACGCATTATCCTTGTGATATTGCCAGAACATCTGAGTGATACGATTCACAATGAAGATGGAAATCCTGCTTGAGCCAGCATCAAACAAGCTCATGGTAGGTAACTTGTGCGATTCTACACGAATCAAACTTGTGAGAACTGGAAAGCAACTAAGTTTGGATTCTTAATTGATTCAAACTTGATTCCAGGGTTCTTCGTAAAATTCGTGTGATCTTGCCCGAACATTCAGAGTGACACTCCTTAGTGCTCACAGTGACGAATGGAAATCCTTCTAGTGTCAACATCAAACAGCACTGCGGTAGGAGACTCGCAAGATTCTCTATGAATCAAGCTTGTGGCAAACTGGAAAGCAACAATGGTGCGATTCTTTTAGAATCAAACTTGTTCCAGGAAATCTGAATTGACGACCCTAATCAGACAGATAATTTATCCTAATGATTCACTCATTACGTTCGCAGTCTGCTTTGAGACGGTCGAGTAAAGAGAACTGGCTACTACCGCCGGGAAACCCTGTCAAGGAGATTCTTAATCGAATATACCCGATCACAGGTAAGGTATCTAATACCGTTTAAACGGTTTTCACCGACCGGAGGTAAAACGCTACCGAGTTAGGATGAAATGTTCAAAGCCATTTTATCCGTGTCTATATATGTTGCTGCATATCAAGAAGGTGGCATAGCTGTGTAATCGATGCCGATTCAGAAGTCATAAGAGCACAAGATGGCGATAATCAAGATACCTAAGAATGTAAGAATGTAATAGGTCATCTTAGACACAAGGAGCACAGATGAAGATCTCAAGCACTCAAAGTCAAATGACAAAGGCTCAAGATAAAGATCACGAAAGCATGAAGGAACAAAGCTGTTACAAACAAGATCAAGACCAAGATACAAGACCAAAGCATGAAGATCTCCTCTACAAGAATGTATTCACTGAATCATCTTATGCTTTTTAAGCTTTTTAAGATGACCGATACATTTGGGGAGATTGTTAGCCCTATATTTTATATAGTCGAACAAGAATGTAATAGGTCATCTTAGTCGTTAAAGGTCTTGTATTGTAATAGGTTAGTCGGGAAAATCGGGCTTGGACTTTAAGCTAATATTGTATAAGTTAGGGGCGTAAGCCCAAAACAAAGCCAAGCCCGGCCCAAGTCACTTAAAACCAAGGCCCATATGCCAAGGGTATATATACCCTCTTCCATGTGTGGAAGAGGGTGTTGGTTCCCTTTTAGTTTCTCTCTCTACTAAAAGTTTAAACCTTCCAATTCTCTCTCTTTTCTCTCTCTACTTTCTTCTCTTTCTCTCTCTAAATATCTCTTCTAAATCTTGTGTTATGGATTTAATGGGATTAACATATATGGATGACGTATTAGGGTGGCCTGGATGAAGGATGTAGGTTGCACGAGTTGAGTTGTCTAAAGCAGAGAGCGCGTCAACGTATATGTTGCGTGGCTTGGACAAACGTATGGAGAAAAGGGACGTAGACTATAATTCCTACATAGATAGGAGTAGCTTAGAAAGGGCGATGTAAGGACGAAGTTGGTGGAAGGGATACATAATGCGATGGAGGATTAAGTACGATGAGAGTTGGGTGATAGTCGATAGACTGACTAATTCATCTCATATTTCAAGAGGAATGAGAAGTCACGTGGTTGAGAAGTTGGAAGGATTGCGTACGGATGTGATGGAATAGAGGGTTTTGCGTAAAAGTTAGCCTAATATGTATGGAATGCCTTATGAAGGATTATGGCAAGGGAAGAAACGATGGGAAGCATCACATTGTGATGTATGGTATGAGTTGAGGAAGAAGAGGAAGTGTGAATAGAAGCGAAGCATGAATGAAATAGGTCTAGATAGGAACCGAAGGTAAAACCTTGGTAGAGCCTAATGAGTAGAATAAAGCACAAAGCAGGCTAATGCTGTCGTAGTGTGGAAAAGGAAATGACAGTGACCTATACTGATTGCTTGGGAGGCTTAGTATCGATAATCGAATGGATGAGGAGTTATAGGTGTGATGTGCCATAGGGACGAAGGGCTTGGTCTAACTGAGACAAGATGAGGAGCAATACGACCTTGAAGGTATGACATTGTGTGGGTGCTACTAATGAGCTATCCAAAAATAATGGAAGTAGTTGTAGCATGAGAGTGGATGGCAGTTGATAGACTAACTGAGTTAACCGCCCTTACGTGTCTTTAGTTGTAGACAACCCTGGTTTTGAGGTTCGTCACTTAGTTTTATTTTGTGCTCGTTACGTGTCTTTACGTGTTTATGTGCTTATTGGTGTGTATAGATTGTGGTTTGGATATCGTTTCCGGTACGGGGTACCTTGTGAGTGAAACGATGTGAGATGATTTCATGTTCATGAGCTCACATGGTAGTGACTATGAAGTGAAATGGTGTTATTTAGTGGTTTTACGTATACGTATATGTATTATAGAAAATCGTATTTTTATGATTTACGTTTAGCATTTAGAGGTCTCGGATGAGGTGTTTAGTGATAACTAGGTTTTTGCCTAGTAAGAAAATTATCGTTCTAGTGGTCTAATCGAATTGATCTAGGTTCTATGTGTGACTCTGCTGTTCTTTGGTGAAACAAAAGTGTTGTGTCGTTGTAGTATATGAAAAGTGCAAAACAATTAAAGTAAATGACTAAAAAGTAAATCTAAGTCTAATTTAAAAATAAAAGGCAAGTATTTAAAAGCGTGACGAGAAATTAAAGGGCCATAAAAGTAAATAACGCAAACTTAAATCTAACTAAGGCAAACTTAAAATGCAACTAAACTAAAACTTAAACTAAGGCAAGGCTAAAATAAATCTAAGGCAAATAAAGTTAAAGTGCGACTAAATAAAAAGGCGGGAAAAATAAAGCTTGAAATTAAAAACAGAAATTAAAGAAACTGAAAATTACCTTATTCGGAATATTTGGCTTACTCGGAATATGTCACCTATCCGGAATAATCCTCTATTCGGAATATTGGTCTTGATTCGGAATGATGTGGCTATTCGGAATAAGGTTCCTATCCGGAATATATTGCCTACTCGGAATGTTTCCCTATTCGGAATATTGTCACCTATTCGGAATACGAACTCTATCCGGAATAAACTCCCTATTCGGAATGATCAGCCCTATGCGGAATAAACTCCCTATGCGGAATAGTTGGTCTATTCGGAATGAACCCCCTATGCGGAATAGTGCCCTATTCGGAATAATGAATATTCTGAATAGAGTACTTTGGTCAAGGCCTATTCGGAATATCACCCCTTATCTGGAATACTTAATATTCCGGATGGACCACGTATTTTATGCTTCACTCGGAATGTTCCTGGGAAAGGTCAGTACCTGGGAAATACAGAAACAAACACCCCGAAGAACAAGGAAACACAAATCACACGAATCTAAACAAAACTAAAGCAAATCAACCGAAAGATTAAATCAAACTAACAAATAAACATATACTAATGATAATCAAACAATCCAAAACAACAAAACTAACAATAAAGATCAAGATAATCAAAACCCACTTTGATCAAAATAAGAACTTAAGAACATGAACATGAACATAAACAATAAAAATCAAAGATTAAGAAAGGTAGGATGAGAGATGAACAATAAAGATAAAGATTAACAAGAATTGAAAGAAAAACTTACTTGAAATTAAATGGTAATTAAGGTGCAAGACAAGTATTTAAATTTGACAAGTATTTAAATGACAAGGTAATTAAAAGTGGAAGAACTAATTGTCACTATTAGCCAACAAAATGAAAATGATTAAGATCTAATCTATATATAGGGGAGGATTAAGGAATGCTTAGGAAGCTTCCTCCCCTCTTTCCTTTCTCCTTAATTGCATGCTTAGTCCTTCCTTCTTAATCTCTTTCTTAATTGCACCATTAGTCCTTAAGCCTTTAAATCTTCTTTAATCTTGGACTTTAATGACTTTTGGCTCGGGATTTCTTTGAACTCGTCTTTTAATTCTTCAATAAATTAGACTTGAGTTTTTCGGCTTTTGATAAACTTCCGTCTTTTGACTTTTTCTTCAATAAATCTTCAGAATTGGTCTTGGACTTCCGTTCTTTTTGCACTCTTGACTTCTTGACTTCGTCTTTCATCTTTTTCTTCAGTAAAAGCCCGTAAATGCCCGTGTTTTCTCCACTTTTCACCTTTTCGTCCTAAATCATAACAAAAACAGAAACCACGCATAATTCCGACATAAAAGACATAAAATACAAGTTTTGGCTCGGTTATTATTGTAATTAAGTGGTAAAAAGGATGGGTGTTTACACACCTATCAAATCCCCTACACTTAACTATTGCAATCTCCTCATGCAATGCATTAGTTACAAAGCATGTTTACATTTTTCATCATAATCAATCCATAGTGGCCTTTATTAAAGAGATAGAAAATTACAAACATTCAAAGCAAAGAAATCAAAAAGCATACCTTGGGTTTTGAAAATTGTTGTGAATAATCATCATCCTCAAGTTTTCACTTTCTCCAAACCAAGCTTAGAAACGAGATCATTGTTATTATAAGTTAGTAAACCAACACGAACTCATGTGGGCCAATTATTCACTTAGACTCCCTTATTTCTAGGTGTATCTCTTATATTTTATTTTTGTCTTGAATGATCACGAGGATGCATTGTTTGACTTATTTCGATAGTTTATAAGGCCGAAAATAAAGTGAATGATTTAATCAATAGTTAGCTAAAGGACAAAATCTTTTAAAACTGCTTCTCGGGACCTCATAAAGTTCATATATTGGCATAACTCGCTTCGCGATTTGAGACCTTTCTCGGACCGATATTTGGGAGCGACTTCATACTTCAAACCTTGAGAGACGTTCATGAAATAATGGTCTTCTCTTCATATAGAAATTTCTTCACTTGAAGTTTTGAGAGATTCATATTTGGACCACGACTTCTTCATTTTTCTCCAATCTTTATTTGAGACTTTGATATACAATGATCCGCCTCCTTTTATGACTTGGATCTATTTATCCTCATACCTTGCTAGGGTCTTTTCGGATGCACTTCTCCATGACTTTTAGGGAGTATTTGCTTTTCGTCGTGTGTCTCGATCCTTCATATTGATTTTCGATAAATGATTCTTCACATCACTTTGGATCTTTAGCAACAAAATATAGCCCTCATGCCTTGTTAGGACCTTTTTGGACTCGCCAATCTTTGCATCCCGCTTCAATAAGTTATGCCTTAGCTATGAACTCTAATCCATACCGAGCAACTTTTAAACGATCTTGGGCTAGAAGCTATGTAACTTTTCAAATCGTACAACCTTATTTATTGCAGATAAATTTATTAGCAGGCGATAGGAGAATAGGCTTATAATTAACTCACATAAATTCCCGAAAGAATACCAAACTTATAATTGGCGCTATCATCTCTCGTTCTCTACAGTTTAAAATCTCCAGGAATGAGACTCGTGGATGCTTAGCCTATTAAATCAAAGTTTTGGGTTTTCGAGTCGCCTATAGGATCTTGCAAACTCTTAGACTTTTTCAAGTTTAGAAACCGCATTTTAAAGTTCCCTTGATAAACGACTCTCTAGGATCAATTAT
Organism: Glebionis coronaria; assembly: GCA_025667525.1. Taxonomy (NCBI): domain Eukaryota; kingdom Viridiplantae; phylum Streptophyta; class Magnoliopsida; order Asterales; family Asteraceae; genus Glebionis; species Glebionis coronaria. Next base: position 366,606,740 of record CM046880.1, on the reverse strand, counting down.
AGGAACTTGCGAAAAGTTCTTGTTCTTAACCCGTGAGAGTTAAGACTTTCGCGTGTTATAGCTCCCTATATAAAAGCCTAGCAAAACTTGACTTAAACATGTTAAGGATACTAGCTAGAGTAGACTTAGATAAGTAAACTCGGGTTGAGTCAAAAGATTCACAACGTTTGAAAATTAAAACCACTTTATTAAACATTTATTCTAATAAGAAAAGAAAATAACTATACAAAGGGAAAAACTAATAGGCCAAAATAGATCAAAAATTTTGAAAAATGTCGAAAAATTGATTTTCCGGTTAAAATGAGGACAAATACAAGGAAAAGGCCTCTTAACTTCGATAGAAGTCCCCCTACACTTAATATAAACATTGTCCTCAATGTTTAAGCATGTGGGAGTAAACTCCCCTACACTTAGGACATTGTGCACGTTGTTTAAATCTTGCTAAGGAAAGGGCAACTAAAGAGATTCCTATTTTAATATTGAGAAAATATAAAATAGTGAATCGAAAAGAGTTTAGGATAGAACCGGGAAGATGGAACACGGAATCACGGGTCGTCAAGAATCATCAAGAGTGGATCATTGAGCGCTCGAATCCCTGATTATAAGAAGAGAGGAGAGGAAATAGCAAACCAACGAGTCTCCTCTACACTTAGGATAAAGAAAGCTAAAAGATAGATACATGGGTTGCCTCCCAAGAAGCGCTTGATTTTTGATTACCGAGTCGTGAGCCTGACTCGACCTAGATCATCATAGGAAGAAGCATGAAATATATCCACCAGGATCAAAGACATAGTTTTCGTCCATCAAATAGCACAAGCTTAAGGCGAACAAGGCAAGCCAAAGAAGAGTAGGCAAGGTTCCCTTAAGCAGCGATGGAGCACGGTGGAAGCAAGGGTGAAGTGGTGCAAGCAGATTTTCATAAGTTCGAAAAATATTTCCTTTTATTTCATCAGGTGGATACTGAGATGACTTAAAGATTTCAATACCGGGGTCGAACACCTTTTCCTTTAGGGGAAAATAGCACTCAGGCTCAGCAGAGTGTGAAGAAGATCCACGAAGAAGCACAACCTCGTCCTCAGAAGGGGGACAAAGAGGTGTTAAATCATATGTGCTGTGGATATTGGTGTTGACCGGTTTCTTATCCTTTGAAAGAATGTTCTTCAAATCCAAAGTAGGATCAAGACGATAATCTTCAAAATCATAAGGAGGAGCATCACTCTCATGAGGGAAGTAAGTGTTGAGAAACGTAGAGAAGTCTTCCTCAAATGAGTAATCGTCCAAAGTAGGATCGAGTGATGGCGGAGGATCTTCATCATGTGAAGAATCGCTCGAAAGAGTATCAACCTCATCGAAATCATCATACGTGGGCAGGTCAGGATACTCGGAGGTAAGGTCATCATAATCATCCGAATCTGAGCTAGAATCATCATCATAAGCATCGAAGATCGGTGGAGAATCATAAATGGGAGAAGGTTCCATATTGGAGAGAGAATCATCCACATCATCTTGAAAAAGTGGATTATCAATGGAAGAATCGAATAGAGGATTGTTGTAGACGACAAAATCATCAAGCACATTAATCATATTCACTGATTCTCGGCCAAAGGATTTTCTTGTAAGCTTCCCCATTTTGAAAACTTGTGCATCATTCCCGACTCGTAAGATTAACTCACCTTCGGCAACATCAACTAGAGCTCGTCCGGTTCTTAAGAATGGCCGACCAAGTATTAAAGGAATACGAGGGTCCATTTCATAATCAACAACGACAAAGTCGACCGGGAAAGTAAATGTGCCAACTTTAATGAACACGTCTTCGGCAATACCAACGGCGTAAGCGAGAGTGCGATTTGCAAGTTCAAGAGTCATCTTTGTTGGAGTGAGGTCGGGTAATGATAGTGTTTTCCAAACACTCAAAGGCATAAGATTAATACTGGCCCCGAGATCAGCAAGGGCAGTAAATTCTTCAGTTTTGTTGAAAACGCAAGGCAACACAAAACGACCGGGATCTCCAAGCTTTTCCGGAAGTTCTTTAAGAATAACTGCAGAGCAGTTTTCATTTAAGCGTGTGTTGGCGAGCTCAATCAACTTTTCCTTCTTGTTAAGCAATTCCTTGAATGTTTTGACAAATTTCGGCATGTGGACAAGTGCTTCGAGAAAGCTAATGTTGAAGTTCATTTGAGAGGTCATCTTCACATAGCTCGACACTTGAGAGTCATCCTTGGTTAGCATTTTGGTCTTGCCTAAGCGAGAAGGATATGGGATATTAGGTTTGGGTGGTGAAGGTGAAGGTGGTAAAGGTTGAGATGTTGAAGGGTCCTTCCTAGATACATCGTCATGACGAGGCGGCGACGTAAATGGTGCACTAATACTAGGTGTAGGAGGAGTAGGGATAAATGGTGGTGGAGGAGGTGTAGATGATGGGGGCGGGATTGGTGGATCGACAATGGTAATTCCACTACGGGTAGTAATAGCACTCACATTTGCTCGCGGATTGGTGACGGTGTTTGAAGGTAGAGAACTCGAAGTAGAAGGTTGAGCGGCGGGCAAGAAACTAGCCAGCATATTCTTCAAGTCATTTATTTGATTGCTGAAGGAGGATTGAATATTATCTCGAAGCTCGGATCTAATCTCATTTCTTTGCTTGGTAATATCTCCTTTCAGATTGATAATTTGGCTCTACAGATTCTTGATTTGCTCACCTTGGGTTCGCATAATGGCTTCAACATCGGGGTTAATAGGTGGGGTTTGTTGAGCGGGTGGGTGATAAGGATTAGAATCTCTTGGTGGGATTTGGTTGCTTCTATTGTAGTTGTTGGCGGGGTTTTGGTTTTGAGGAGAAAAACCGGGTGAAAGGTAGTTGTTGGACCGGTAACTCAGCAAATTTCTATCTCCTTGAGGTCTAGCTTGGTAATTTTCCGGTGAATAATTACCATAAGCTGCATACATATTTTCCGGATTTCCTTGAGTAGAAGGACAATCAGTATATGAGTGTGGACCGCCGCATGTTTCACAAGGATTAGCAACCGCTTTAACTTGTTGTTGTTGGTTTGAAGCGAGAAGCAAGATACTTTTGCTCATTTCAGTCATCATGCGGGTGAGTTCGGTCATATCAGGGTTTGTTGAAGTGGAAGAAACATTGACTCTCGGGTTGTTCCTTGAAGAAGCGGAGGAATCCCAGTTTTTGTGGTGAGTAGTCATGTTCTAAATAAGCTCTCTACACTCCTCGGGTCTCCTTTTCATGAATGTGCCACCGACGGCTGCATTAATCGTATCACGATCTCGAAAAGTCAAACCGTTGTAGAAAGTATCTATTAAGGTCACAGGGAGCATGTTGTGGTTTGGAGAACGATCAATCAAGACATTATATCTTTCCCAAGCATCAAAAAGAGATTCATCGGGTTCTTGCATGAAACCGCTGATTTGATTGCGAAGGCTCGTGACCATGGATGGTGGAAAGTAGCGCGACAAAAAGCGTTGAGTCATGTCATCCCAAGTATGAATGGAATTCTTCGGGAGACGATCAAACCATTTCTCGGCATGATGCGATAAAGTATGTGGGAAGAGTTGTAGGCGAAGAACATCCATTGTGGCACCAGGCAACTTCATGCTTTGGGTGATTGTAATGAACTTGTCGAGGTGTTTGTTGGCATCATCATCAGGCAATCCACAGAATGGGTTAGTTTGCACTTGCTGAATCATGTGGTGCTTCAACGAAAACTCAGGAGCGTTGATTTGCATCGGCGCAATCGGTCCTCCTCGTCCAAACATGGTTGGTTGACAAAGCTCCTCCATGGTCCGAAGATCGGGCTGTGGAAGAACATTGTTGTTGTTATTATTGAGATGCGGTGGATTATTGTTGTTGTTAACACCTGACATACTTAAATCTTCTCGAGTCTCGGGCTCTTGATAATTAGAAGATCTAGTACGCATACACCTACAAAGGCAAAAGAAAACAATACCAAACGCAAAGACAATATATATACACAATAAGAATAAAATCTTTTTGGACTTTTGAAATTTTTAATTTTTATGGATTTTTTTTAACAATTTTTTAATTTTTATGGTTTTTTGAAAATTTTTGTGCAAGAAAAGTAACGCTCACGAATGAACGGATCCCAAAAAGCAACGCGTCTTTCACAAAAAACCGTTAATCTTTACGAAAAGAGCCGGCAGCGGCGCCATTTGATAACTAGGTTTTTGCCTAGTAAGAAAATTATCGTTCTAGTGGTCTAATCGAATTGATCTAGGTTCTATGTGTGACTCTGCTGTTCTTTGGTGAAACAAAAGTGTTGTGTCGTTGTAGTATATGAAAAGTGCAAAACAATTAAAGTAAATGACTAAAAAGTAAATCTAAGTCTAATTTAAAAATAAAAGGCAAGTATTTAAAAGCGTGACGAGAAATTAAAGGGCCATAAAAGTAAATAACGCAAACTTAAATCTAACTAAGGCAAACTTAAAATGCAACTAAACTAAAACTTAAACTAAGGCAAGGCTAAAATAAATCTAAGGCAAATAAAGTTAAAGTGCGACTAAATAAAAAGGCGGAAAAAATAAAGCTCGAAATTAAAAACAGAAATTAAAGAAACTGAAAATTACCTTATTCGGAATATTTGGCTTACTCGGAATATGTCACCTATCCGGAATAATCCTCTATTCGGAATATTGGTCTTGATTCGGAATGATGTGGCTATTCGGAATAAGGTTCCTATCCGGAATATATTGCCTACTCGGAATGTTTCCCTATTCGGAATATTGTCACCTATTCGGAATACGAACTCTATCCGGAATAAACTCCCTATTCGGAATGATCAGCCCTATGCGGAATAAACTCCCTATGCGGAATAGTTGGTCTATTCGGAATGAACCCCCTATGCGGAATAGTGCCCTATTCGGAATAATGAATATTCTGAATAGAGTACTTTGGTCAAGGCCTATTCGGAATATCACCCCTTATCTGGAATACTTAATATTCCGGATGGACCACGTATTTTATGCTTCACTCGGAATGTTCCTGGGAAAGGTCAGTACCTGGGAAATACAGAAACAAACACCCCGAAGAACAAGGAAACACAAATCACACGAATCTAAACAAAACTAAAGCAAATCAACCGAAAGATTAAATCAAACTAACAAATAAACATATACTAATGATAATCAAACAATCCAAAACAACAAAACTAACAATAAAGATCAAGATAATCAAAACCCACTTTGATCAAAATAAGAACATAAGAGCATGAACATGAACATAAACAATAAAAATCAAAGATTAAGAAAGGTAGGATGAGAGATGAACAATAAATATAAAGATTAACAAGAATTGAAAGAAAAACTTACTTGAAATTAAATGGTAATTAAGGTGCAAGACAAGTATTTAAATTTGACAAGTATTTAAATGACAAGGTAATTAAAAGTGGAAGAACTAAGTCACTATTAGCCAAAAAAATGAAAATGATTAAGATCTAATCTATATATATGGGAGGATTAAGGAATGCTTAGGAAGCTTCCTCCCCTCTTTCCTTTCTCCTTAATTGCATGCTTAGTCCTTCCTTCTTAATCTCTTTGTTAATTGCACCATTAGTCCTTAAGCCTTTAAATCTTCTTTAATCTTGGACTTTAATGACTTTTGGCTCGGGATTTCTTTGAACTCGTCTTTTAATTCTTCAATAAATTAGACTTGAGTTTTTCGGCTTTTGATAAACTTCCGTCTTTTGACTTTTTCTTCGATATATCTTCAGAATTGGTCTTGGACTTCCGTTCTTTTTGCACTCTTGACTTCTTGACTTCGTCTTTCATCTTTTTCTTCAATAAAAGCCCGTAAATGCCCGTGTTTTCTCCACTTTTCACCTTTTCGTCCTAAATCACAACAAAAACATAAACCACGCATAATTCCGACATAAACGACATACAATACACGTTTTGGCTCGGTTATTATTATAATTAAGTGGTAAAAAGGATGGGTGTTTACACACCTATCATTTAGTCATAGGGATATTTTTCGGGATGGTTTTAAGTCATTTAGGACTTAAATATGAAGTTTTTCAAAATTTGATATTTTTTATAAAAGTGTATATTTTACGTCTTTTACGGTAAAACGTGTAAATTTGACTAGTTTTACGGTTTTGAGGTTTTGGAGGCTTTAGGAGCTGAAATAAATTAAGACAAATTAAGGTAATATTATTAATACATATATTAATCATAAAAAAAGAGAAAAAACGAATTAGGGAGGTGTTTGGGTCGGTTTAGACACACCAAAGAAGAAGGGGGGAAAAAGGAAAATAGGGGAAAGTGTTTGGGTTGGGCTAGGATTGGGTAACAAATAAACATATAAGGATTTTTACCATCAAAACACTTCATAATCCCTGAAAAAAAAACACACGTGAGTTCATCAATGGAGGATTTAGGGTTTCTCCAAAAATTTCATCTTTCATTAATGTTAAGGTAAAAACCTTTAATCCCTTTTCATTTAATTTGTTTTTAATCATGTGTACGTCATCTTATGATGGATTTAGGTTAGGGTTTAATTTAAAAACTGTAAATTAATGTTATATAATGAGTTCATAATGATTACATAAATTAGGGCTTGTAATTAATGGGATTAGGGTTAATTAATGGGGTTAATTTAGTTAAACCCGTTTTTAAAAACTGGCATAATTTTAAGTCAATTGTTTTGATCATATTGGGAGTTCTACAAACTCTTATTTTACTATCAAAGTATCCCTGAAAGGTAATTGAAGTGGCTTTTCAATTCAAGAAACGAGAACTAAATTGGAGGTCGGGAAGTGGGTCAAAAACAGGTTACAACAGTCGGAGGTCAAAACAGTTTTGTAATCAGCCTGTTTTCTTTTTAAGTTTTGGGTTGTTTGGGGTACTTAGGGTTGCATTGGGATCTTCTCACGAACATGAGAGATGGTTTATATATTGTAGTAAGTATCTGCACTTGGGCTAAGGTTGTGGTTTAGGGTAAGACCCCTTAATTGTAACAAACTTTTAGTATGTTTAAAATCAGGAAATCTGGAATGACAAATATATATATATATATATATATATATATATATATATATATATATATATATATATATATATATATATATATATATATCGTGGCCTTAATAGTAGCTTTAAGGTTAGGGCAAGTGGGAGGTGTTATCTAACATGTGTAAGGGTATGAATATTCCTTTTACAGAAACCATGGGTATGTTTAAGTGGGCGTTTGACTTAATTTTTTGAGACCAAAAAACTGGGATTGTTTTGTGTAAAATATGAACGGGATAGTTATTTAACTTAACCAAGTTAAGGACTTATTAGGGAAGGGTAATGGGGTGTTTAAAGCTTATCAATAAGTTATTTATATGGGAATAGGCTTGATGTCCATCATAGGTTGATGAGCCATCTTAGTGATTGGTTCATGTATTGATTGCGTATTTTTGGTTTGTTAGCTTGTTGCTAGTGCGAGGACTTGTGAAGAAGCAATCAGGTGAGTTTCATAGTCCCATGTTTACTATTGATTTTGACTTCCAGATGGGATGGAAGAGACACTGTGTTGAGTTATATATAAATTGATGTTGTGAATGTTTTTAAGGTTTGAGATGGACTTGTGTGTACATTATGTGATTAACTGCTATGTGATTCTTGTTTGTGTATGATTTGGATTGGAGAGGTACATAGTGTGATCATCTATGGGACCAATGGATAATGACAAGGCGGGGCCTTGGGATAGGTACATAGTGTGATCATCTATGGTACCAAGGTGTTTGGTAAGGCTGGGGGCCTTGGATTTGGTTTGGAATGATTGACCTTGAATGTTAGTTGTTAATGCATACTTGTAACACATTGTTCATATGTTATTGTGTTGATGGTTGTTATTCACAGCTTATAACTGATTTAGCGTTGGAGTCTAAACCTATGACTCTCACCAACTTTATGTTGACGTGTTTTAGTGTCTCTTTCAGGTGATGCTATGGGTAGGCATGAGAACTTAAGTGGCTAGGATTTGGAGAGCGTAGGAATGCATATAGAAGGATATCCCCGTTTACTTATTAGTTTTTATTTGTTCATTTAATAAGTGATATAGTGGCACACATATGTTTGTTTTGGTTATGTTACTTGTTTGTCTTGGGTAAGAGGTAGGACTGTTACCTACTTACCTAGAATCCTGCATTTGATGAGATATTGTCATGACTTTTGTGTCACCATTTTATGATAGTTCTTATTTCATATGGTTATCTCTATAGACACGCCATGTTGTGATGATATCCATACGTCGCGCTCCATATTCCACCATGGTGGGGTGTGACATTATGCTTGGGAGATTTTTAAATAAAATGGTCGTGACTAGTGTTTGGATATTTGGAACAATATTGAAGTCTTTTGAAACATTGTTTTATTATGATCCTATGTAATTCGCTTCCAAACAAATTTTATGATTTTAATTAAATTAAAACGACTTTAAAATAGTCGTTCTTTGTATCTGTATCTTGTGATAGTCATGACCGCCGCACCCTTGTGTTGCCTTACTCTGATAAATTAGGGATGTGACAAACCACATGAGCATATTAATTTTTAAAAATTCCCGGACCCGAACTCGTGACCATAAACCAATCGAGTACACAGCCCGAAGGCCGTGACCCCGTCCGAACAAACACCCACACCGAGAGCCTAAGCTCTCGGTTGGTGCTACCCGAATAAAACAAACACACCCCGGCGCAAGCCGGTGTTTCCCTTTTCTGTCCGAGAACACCACCAAGAACCCCTCATGGTGTCTCGGTCCCATGCTGTCCGAACCACGACCACACAGAGCCCCTTTGGGTGTTCCGGTTGGCGAACCAAGACGACACCGAGAGTCATACGACTCTCGATTGTGTGCCGAACCAAAACCAAACACCAACACACCCTTAATCTTGTTTTAATTTATCCCATAACATATTTTTACCAATTGTTTTTAAGGATTTAAGAACACATGAACATAATTGATTTAAAAGAAATAAAAGGTGAAGGTTTATGATTATTCCGTTTACGTGAATGAAAAGAGGTTTGGAACACGAGCAAAAACACGTACAAACCCAAGATCAAAAATAAAAAACACCCTATCCTTTGTCTCTTGTGATGTCGCGGCTATGATCACCTAGGGGATAGGGTTTTATTTTTTTTGTAAAAACTCTGTATTATGTTTTCTTGTAAATTAAATTTTACTAGTTAAGTTTCAAAGGTGGGTAATACTTGGCTTTTACCCCAAAGTATGAAAGTTCGTTGTTCCGATCTTTTCGAATTGAAAACCGGTCTTAAGTGCGACTCATTTGTCTTTTGGTGAATCAAGAGAATGGTTTGGTTTGTTTATCTAAATTTAAACTATTAGCAAGTAATTAAAGTGTCGTTGAGTAAAAAGGAAGTTAAAAGATTAATATTAAAATGACAAGTAAAATAAATGCATGGAAACTTAAAGGTGACAATGGAGAAGAACTAACACACTAAATAAAACTAACACTTGGAAAATTTTCTGAAAATTAAAAAGTACTATAAGAAAGTAAGATCGAAAGAAACCAAAACAAGCCAAAAGAGGCCCGATCGGAATGTATTCCGATCGGCTGATCGGAATATGGGTAACACCGGTCGGAATATCCAACAAAATGGAATCAATCGGAATATACAAATGAGGACATATCGGAATATGGAAGAAGTCACACTAATCGGAATCACTGAACTAGGGCACAATCGGAATGTGCCAAAAGCTGTCAAATCGGAATACTTGCAAAAGACCCAATCGGAAAGTTCATCAAAGGGGCAGATCGGAATATTATAATTCCACCCGTCGGAATACTACAAACCCTAATCCGATTGGATCAATCGGAATGTGAAGATGGGGACCGGTCGGAAAATGGGCCAATCGGAAAGGGGTTTTAAACTCCCTTTTCCGAAAATAATGGGATTCGGTTGGAAAGCAAGTAAATAAGCTATAATTGAGAGCTTATTACCAAAACTAGACGAATCAACATACACGAAATCAAATAAGCACTTTAATCAACTTATCCAACTCGAAATCAAACAACTTTTTAGATTAAACAATAAAAACATAAACTTTTTAATAAAACTTTTTAATAAGAAAAATAAGCTAATCATAAAAATAAGCCAATAAGCACAAAAGTCTTAAAGCTTAATCAAATGAAAACTTACAAAATGATCAAAAGATTAACTTTTTAAGCACGAAATCGTTAAGAACAACACGGATCTATTGATAATCGCACCAAAATCAATCTTAAATCAAAGAAAAGTAGAATGAGATTAAGAAATAAAAGCTTAAAATAGAACTTGATTAATAAAAATAAGCAATACAAAGTGTTTAATCTTGAAAGATTAAAAGAAAAAGATGAACTAGTGAGAGAAAGTTTAAGACTTTCTCTCTCTGAAACTAGAGAAAACTAAGAAAAAGTGAAAATTAACTAAAAACTCTAACTACCCTCCTAATGACTATTAGGAGGGTATTTATAGGGAAGGTGGAAGGAGTGCATGTGTTGCATCTTCTTTCTTGCTTTCTTCACGTTTTCTCGACTCGACTTTAATTCTTCGTCTTTGTCGTCTCGGGATTTGAACTTGTCTTTTAATTTTCTTCTTCTATTAGACTTAAGTTCTTCGACTTCGTTAAACTTCCGTCTTTTGACTTTTTCTTCGATAAATCTTCAGAATAGGCCTTGGACTTCCGTTCTTTTTGCACTCTTGATCTTTTGACTTCGTCTTTTCCCGTTTTCTTCGATAAAAGCCCGTGAAAGCCCGTGTTTTCTTCCTTTTTAATATTTTGGTCCTAAAACACAATAAAAACACAAACCACGCATAATTCCGACTTTTACGACATAAATCACACGTTTTGGTCTTGTTATTATTGGAAATAAGTGGTAAAAGGATAAGTGTTTTCACACTTATTAAATCCCCTACACTTAACCATTGCAATGCCCTCATGCAATGCATTAATTTTAAAGCACGGTTTACATTTTCCATCATAAATAACCCACCTTGGCCTTTATTAAGTACTAAACATAAAAGATAGAAATAAGTAAAGAAATTAAAAACTTACATTGGGTCTTGGCGGCCATGAACGTTTATCATCCTCAAGTTTCACGTTCCCCATACCAAGCTTAAAAACGAGATCATTGTTATTATAAGTTAGCAAACTATCACGAACTCATGTGGGCCAATTATTCACTTAGACTCCCTTATTCCTAGGTGTATCTCTTATATTTTATTTTTGTCTTGAATGATCACGAGGATGCATTGTTTGACTTATTTTGATAGTTATTTAGTCCGAAAATAAGGTGAACGATTTAATCAATAGTTAGCTAAAGGACCAAATCTTTTAAAGCTGCTTCTCGGGACCTCATAAAGTTCATATCTTGGCATAACTCGCTTCGCGATTTGAGACCCTTCTCGGACCGATATTTGGCAGGGACTTCATACTTCGAATCTTGAGAGACGTTCTTGAAATAATGGTCTTCTCTTCATAATAGGAATTTCTTCACTTGAAGTTTTGAGAGATTCTTCATCTTTGGACCACGACTTCTTCATTTTTCTCCAATCTTTATTTTGGACTTTGATATACAACGATCCGCCTCCTTTTAGGACTTGGATCTATTTATCCTCATACCTTGTTAGGGTCTTTTCGGATAGACTTCTCCATGACTTTTGGGGAGTTCTTGCTTTTCGTCGTGTGTCTCGATCCTTCATATTGATTTTCGATAAATGATTCTTCACATCACTTTTGGATCTTTAGCAACAAAATGTAGCCCTCATGCCTTGTTAAGGCCTTTTCGAACTCGCCAATCTTCGCATCCCGCTTCAATAAGTTATGCCTTGGCTATGAACTTTAATCCGTACCTAGCAACTTTTAAACGATCTGGGGCTAGAAGCTAAGTAACCTTTTAAATCGTACAACCTTATTTATTGCAGATAAATTTATTTACAAGCGGAGGGAGAATAGGCTTATAATTAACTCACATAAATTCACGAAAGAATACCGAACTTATAATTGCCTCTATCATCTCTCGTTCTCCACATTTTAAAATCTCAAGGAATGAGACTCGTGGATGCTTAGCCTATTAAATCAAAGTTTTGGGTTTTCGAGTCGCCTATAGGATCTTGAAAATTCTTAGACTTTTTCAAGTTTAGAAATCGCGTTTTAAAGTTCCCTTGATAAACGACTCTCTAGGATCAATTATAGGGACTTGCGAAAAGTTCTTGTTCTTAACCCGTGAGAGTTAAGACTTTCGCGTTTTATAGCTCCTTATATAAAAGCCTAGCAAAACTTGACTTAAACACGTTAAGGATACTAGCTAGAGTAAACTTAGGCAAGTAAACTCGGGTTGAGTCAAAATATTCACGACTAGGAAAAATCTAAAACCACTTTATTGAAAAACTATTCTAGCAAAGGAAACATAACAAAGGCAAATACAACTATACAACTAGGCCAAAATAGATTAAAAATTTTGAAAAATGTCGAAAAATCAAATTTTCCGGTTGAAATGAGTTAAATTCATGGAAAAGACCACTTACTTCGATAGAAGTCCCCCCTACACTTGAGATAAACATTGTCCTCAATGTTTAAGCATGTGGGAGTAAACTCCCTTACACTTAGGACATTGTGCACTTTGTTTAAATCTTGCTAAGAAAAGGACAACTAAAGTGAATTCAATGTGAACATATAGAATATGAAATATTGAATCACAAGAGTTTAGGATAGAACCGGGAAGATGGGAACACGGTATCACGGTTCGTCAAAAGTCATCAAGATGCTCTCTGAAGCTTAAATCCCTGCACAGCACAAGAAACAAGACAACAAACATATGCGGGGCTCCCCCTACACTTATTATGAAAGCAGTAAAGGATAGAACACGGGTTGCCTCCCGAGAAGCGCTTGTTTTTGTTCACCGAGTCATGAGCCTGACTCGACCCAATTTTAGTTCATGGGGAACGTGGTGAGGGATGGAATCATCTCTTGAGAGATGTCCTCACCAAAGTACAGCTTCAAACGCTGGCCATTCACCTTGAAATTGGGCCCATTCGGTTGAGAAAGCTCAATGGTCCCATACGGAAAGACTTTGGCGACGGTGAATGGACCAGTCCAGCGGCTCTTCAACTTGCCAGAGAAGATCTTCAACCGAGAGTTAAAAAGTAAGACTTGATCACCAACGTGGAACTCTCGGTTCTTGATTTTAGCATCGTGGATCATCTTCGTCTTCTCCTTGTAGATCAGCGAGTTCTCATAAGCTTCATTCCTCAGTTCATTTAGCTCGTTGAGTTGAACCTTGCGATGATCACCGGCTTTGATGATGTCAAAGTTAGCCCACTTCAAGGCCCAGTGCGCCTTATGTTCCAGCTCGATGGGTAGGTGGCAGGCTTTCCCGTACACAAGACGATAAGGTGTACAACCGATCGGGGTCTTGTAAGCAGTACGGAAAGCCCACAGAGCATCATCTAACTTATCGGCCCACGCGGCATGATGCTCTCCCACAGTACGCTCCAAAATTCTCTTCAAGCCACGATTAGAAATCTCAGCTTGCCCATTGGTTTGGGGATGATAGGCGGTGGAAAGATGGTGAGTGACACCATACTTTGCCATGACTCTTGCAAATTGATCGTTGCAAAAATGAGTCCCGCGGTCACTGATGATAGCACGAGGAACGCCAAATCGAGCGAAAAGCTGCTTCAAAAAGTTCACAACCACCCTCGCATCATTCTTAGGAAGAGCCTTAGCTTCAACCCATGCAGAGACGTAGTCGACAGCGACGAGGATGTACTTGTTCCCTTTGGATGATGGAAATGGCCCCATAAAGTCGATGCCCCATACGTCAAAGATTTCACATTCCTGTATGAAATTTTGAGGCATCTCATCCTTATGTGTGATCTTGCCTTGACGTTGGCAAGCATCACAATGCTTAACCATTTCGTGAGCGTCACGATAAATGGTGGGCCAGTAGAAACCTGAATCAAACACTTTCTTAGCGGTGTAGTTGGGACCAAAGTGACCACCGGTGGGTCCTTTGTGGCAAGCTTGGAGGATATCGAAAGCTGCCGGTCCGTCAACACATCGACGAATAATCAGATCAGCACACTGTTTGAATAGATAAGGGTCATCCCAAAAGTAAGTCTTAACATCGTTCAAGAACTTCTTCTTTTGTTGGGATGTTAACCCTTGGATGAGAATACCACCCGCTAAGTAGTTTGCATTGTCCGCAAACCACGGGGTGCCATCAAGATTGAGATTTATAGACATTAGAGTCTCCAGGGGGAAAGAGTCATTGATCTCTTTGTTCGGATGATCCCCCTGATATGGATCCTCAAGTCTGCTTAGATGATCCGCGGCCAGGTTTTCGGCTCCCTTCTTGTCACGAATTTCAATGTTGAATTCTTGAAGGAGCAAAACCCAGCGAAGAAGTCTTGGCTTAGAGTCGTTCTTAGTCATCAAGTACTTCAACGCGGAATGGTCCGTGTATACGATGGTGGTGGATAAAACAAGATAGGGGCGAAATTTCTCAAAAGCATAGACAACAGCTAAAAGCTCTTTTTCGGTTGTCGTATAATGTAATTGAGCCCCCGTCATTGTTTTGCTAGCGTAGTGGATTGGTTGGAAGTGTTTATTCACTCGTTGGCCCAAAACCGCACCAATAGCAAAGTCGCTAGCATCGCACATCAATTCAAAAGGCAGCTCCCAATTAGGGGTAACCAAGACCGGTGCCTTAGTTAGCTTATCCTTTAGAAGATTGAAGGCTTCGAGACACTCTTTAGAAAAGATAAAAGGAGTATCTTTTTCCAAGAGGTGGGTCATCGGGCGAGCGATTTTAGAGAAATCCTAAATGAATCTACGATAGAAGCCCGCATGACCCAAAAAACTTCTCACACCCTTCACGGTTGAAGGTGGAGGTAATTTGGCTATGACATCTACTTTAGCACGGTCGACTTCAAGACCGGCTTTAGAGATTTTGTGTCCTAGCACAATGCCTTCTTTTACCATAAAATGGCATTTTTCCCAATTCAGAACAAGGCGAGTGTCTTCGCACCGCTTAAGCATACGTTCCAAATTGGCAAGGCAAGAAGAGAAGGAATCCCCGAAGACCGAGAAATCATCCATGAAGACTTCCATGGTTTGCTCAACCATGTCATGGAAGATAGCCAACATGCACCTTTGGAAAGTCCCGGGGGCATTGCATAAGCCAAAAGGCATTCGTTTGTAAGCAAAGGTGTCATAAGGACAAGTGAATGTTGTCTTCTCTTGATCTTGGGGGTCGATGGGTATTTGAAAATAACCCGAGAAACCATCCAGAAAGCAGTAATATTCATTACCCTCTAAACGTTCAAGCATTTGGTCCATAAAAGGTAGAGGGAAATGATCCTTTCTCGTGGCATCATTGAGTTTGCGGTAGTCTATACAAACTCTCCACCCAGTAACGAGACGGGTAGGAATTAACTCGTTGTTTGCATTGGGCACAACGGTGATTCCGCCTTTCTTAGGCACACAATGGACTGGACTAACCCATGGTGAATCCGAAATAGGGTAAATCATACCCGCATCAAGAAGTTTGATAACCTCTTTTTTGATGACTTCATGGATTTTGGGATTCACCCTTCGTTGACTTTGAATTGTGGGCTTAAAGTCGTCCTCCATGAGAATTTTATGTGTGCAAAAGTGAGGATCAATTCCACGGATGTCGGAGATTTTCCAAGCGATAACTCTTTTATGCTTCTTTAACACGGCAACAAGTCGGGCTTTTTCGTCTTCTTGCAGATCCTTTGCGATGATGACCGGTAACTTCTCGTCGTCTTCTAGGAAAACGTACTCAAGATGAGGCGGTAGGTTCTTAAGCTCGAGATTCGGAGGATCCTCAATAGATGGTGAAACTAACGATGGATCATCATTAGTCACCTCTTTAGGAGCAGGAGGAGAAAACGGGTCCTCATTGAGAAGTCTCTCAATAGTACTAATGTCTTCATCCCAATTGGTGGACAAATTATCATACTTAATATCGAGAGGACCCAAGCTAGCTTCGAAATCATCCAAGTCACTTTCTCCAAAAGGAGTCAATGCTGGAGCAATAGAGGCAACGGTCTCAACATTGGGTAGAGAAGAGAGAGTACTTTTGCAAGCATCATGAAAGTGTTCTTCACAAGCCTCATCGAGGACATCAATAGCATTAACACTCTCATATGAATAAGGTTGCTTAGAAATCTTACCCATGTTAAAGACAATTTTATCGTCACCAACTCTCATGATTATTTCGCCCGCGGCTACATCAATAAGAGTGCGACCGGTCCTCAAAAATGGACGTCCAACGATTAATGGAACACGGGGATCCATCTCGTAGTCAACGACAACAAAATCCGCCGGGAAAGTGAATTTGTCGACGCCAACAAAGACATCTTCGGCTATCCCCACTGGATAAGCAACCGTACGGTTGGCTAATTCCAAAGTCATTTTGGTGGGGACTAGCTCGGGGAGAGACAATTGCTTCCAAACACTTAAAGGCATTAAGTTTATACTGGCACCTAGATCGGCTAGGGCCATGCAATTCTCTACTCCCGGGAAGTTGCAAGGAATCAAGAAGCGACCCGGATCACCAAGTTTGGTGGGCAATTTCCTTAAGAGCACTGCGGAGCAGTTCTCATTAAGTTGGGTCTGAGCGATGTCAAGAAGCTTTTCCTTATCACTTAGAAGATCTTTAAACATCTTAGCGTATTTGGGCATGTGAGCGAGAGCCTCGGCAAAGGAGATGTTAAAATTCAATTGTTTAAACATTTTTAGGAAGTTTGAAACCTGAATATCATCCTTGCTCTTTTGCTCCTCTTTCCTCAATCTTGAAGGATAAGGTATATTGGATGAAGAAGAAGGCTTTAAGGGAATAGGATCACTCACAACCACGGGTGGTGGGGAAATGGGGATAGAAGGTGAAGGAGGTGAAGAAAGTTGCTCGGTTTCCTTGTTCACAATCACGGGTGGAGGTGTAGGAAGCTCGGGTTCCATATAACCTTTTCCACTTCGAGTGGTGATTGCTTTCATCTCCCCTCTTGGATTCGCAACGGTGTTACTCGGAAGAGTACCCGAAGAAGAGGGTTGATTACTTTGGATGAGCGAACCAATCATATCACGAAGGTGAAGAGCTTGATTGTTAAAAGAGTTTTGCATGTTGGCATTAATATCATTGCTGTGTTTGGCCATATCATTCCTTAGCTCGGCTCGAATATCGCTCCCTTGTTTCACCATGTCATTCTTCAAGTTGACAAATTGACTCTGAAGATTCGTCACCAACTCACGATTAGTCTTCATGAACGTCTCGACGTCTGGACTCACTGCCATCGGTTGATTGAGAGGTGGAGCTTGGTAGGCTTGAGAATTTCCTTGAGTTGGGTATGGGTTTCTTTGGGATTGATACTGATTGTTTGCACGAGGTTGGGATTGATTGTTTCGGTTAAAGCTTTGTTGTTGGTTTTGGTTGGTAGGAGGGAAACCAGGAGGAGCAAGGTAATTGTTGGAACGATAACTTAGCAAGCCACGGTCTCCTTGAGGGCGGGCTTGATAGCCTCCCGTGGGATAAGTGCCGTAAGCTGCGTTAACGTTTTCAGAATAATTGCCTTGGGTAGAAGGACAATCATTATAAGAGTGAGGGCCACCACATGTGTCACAAGAAATAGCAACGGCTTTAGCTTGTTGAAAGTGGTTTGTGGCCATGGCCATGAAATTCTTGTTCATTTCAGCGAGTTATCGAGAAATTTCAGACATTTCAGGATTGGAGGTAGTAGAAGAAACATTGACTCTCGAGTTAGATCTTGAGGATGCGGATGAATCCCAATTCTTGTGGTGAGTAGTCATGTTTTCGATCAACTCTCGGCACTCCTCCGGTCTCCTTTTCATAAAAGTACCACCGGCGGCGGCATTGATCGTGTCACGATCACGAAAAGTGAGACCATTGTAGAAGGTGTCAATGAGAGTGACGGGGAGCATATTGTGATTAGGACAGCGGTCGATCAAATCATTGTAGCGTTCCCAAGCATCGAAAAGCGATTCATCATTCTCTTGCATAAATCCACTGATTTGGTTACGAAGGCTAGTGACCATGGATGGGGGAAAGTAGCGCGATAAAAAGCGTTGAGTCATGTCGTTCCACGTATGAATAGAATTCTTAGGAAGACGGTCAAACCATTTTTCGGCATGGTGAGAAAGCGAATGGGGAAAAAGTTGGAGGCGAAGGTCATCCATAGAAACACCGGGGCACTTCATGCTTTGGGTTATGGTAATGAATTTGTCGAGGTGTTTGTTGGCATCATCATCCGGAACTCCACGAAATGGGTTCGTTTGCACTTGCTGGATCATGTGATGCTTCAACGAAAACTCCTGAGCCGTGACGTGCATTGGCGCAATCGGGCCTCCGCGTCCGTTCATGGTGGGTTGGCACAATTCCTCCATGGTTCGTAAATCAGGTAGGAGGACATTGTTGTTGTTGTTGTTGTTGTTGTTGTTGTTATTCAAATTATGTTGAGGTGGGTGATTATTGTTGTTATTAACACCAGCCATATCTAAATCTTCACGAGTCTCGGGCTCAGAATAGTTCGTAGATCTAGTACGCATGCACCTGCAGAAGAAAAATATACACAAAGAGAATACCTATATAATATTTTTGGTTTTTATAGGTTTTTTAATGTTTTTGTATTTTTGAAGAGTTTTATATTTTTTTGAATTTTTGAAAATTTTTGAAGCGAGGAAAATAACGTTCAAAGAACGGATCCCAAAATTCAATGCGTCTCTCACTAGAAACCGTTTATCTTAACGAAAAGAGCCGGCAGCGGCGCCATTTAATACTTGGCTTTTACCCCAAAGTATGAAAGTTCGTTGTTCCGATCTTTTCGAATTGAAAACCGGTCTTAAGTGCGACTCATTTGTCTTTTGGTGAATCAAGAGAATGGTTTGGTTTGTTTATCTAAATTTAAACTATTAGCAAGTAATTAAAGTGTCGTTGAGTAAAAAGGAAGTTAAAAGATTAATATTAAAATGACAAGTAAAATAAATGCATGGAAACTTAAAGGTGACAATGGAGAAGAACTAACACACTAAATAAAACTAACACTTGGAAAATTTTCTGAAAATTAAAAAGTACTATAAGAAAGTAAGATCGAAAGAAACCAAAACAAGCCAAAAGAGGCCCGATCGGAATGTATTCCGATCGGCTGATCGGAATATGGGTAACACCGGTCGGAATATCCAACAAAATGGAATCAATCGGAATATACAAATGAGGACCTATCGGAATATGGAAGAAGTCACACTAATCGGAATCACTGAACTAGGGCACAATCGGAATGTGCCAAAAGCTGTCAAATCGGAATACTTGCAAAAGACCCAATCGGAAAGTTCATCAAAGGGGCAGATCGGAATATTATAATTCCACCCGTCGGAATACTACAAACCCTAATCTGATTGGATCAATCGGAATGTGAAGATGGGGACCGGTCGGAAAATGGGCCAATCGGAAAGGGGTTTTAAACTCCCTTTTTCGAAAATAATGGGATTCGGTTGGAAAGCAAGTAAATAAGCTATAATTGAGAGCTTATTACCAAAACTAGACGAATCAACATACACGAAATCAAATAAGCACTTTAATCAACTTATCCAACTCGAATCAAACAACTTTTTAGATTAAACAATAAAAACATAAACTTTTTAATAAAACTTTTTAATAAGAAAAATAAGCTAATCATAAAAATAAGCCAATAAGCACAAAAGTCTTAAAGCTTAATCAAATGAAAACTTACAAAATGATCAAAAGATTAACTTTTTAAGCACAAAATCATTAAGAACAACACGGATCTATTGATAATCGCACCAAAATCAATCTTAAATCAAAGAAAAGTAGAATGAGATTAAGAAATAAAAGCTTAAAATAGAACTTGATTAATAAAAATAAGCAATACAAAGTGTTTAATCTTGAAAGATTAAAAGAAAAAGATGAACTAGTGAGAGAAAGTTTAAGACTTTCTCTCTCTAAAACTAGAGAAAACTAAGAAAAAGTGAAAATTAACTAAAAACTCTAACTACCCTCCTAATGACTATTAGGAGGGTATTTATAGGGAAGGTGGAAGGAGTGCATGTGTTGCATCTTCTTTCTTGCTTTCTTCACGTTTTCTCGACTCGACTTTAATTCTTCGTCTTTGTCGTCTCGGGATTTGAACTTGTCTTTTAGTTTTCTTCTTCTATTAGACTTAAGTTCTTCGACTTCGTTAAACTTCCGTCTTTTGACTTTTTCTTCGATAAATCTTCAGAATAGGCCTTGGACTTCCGTTCTTTTTGCACTCTTGATCTTTTGACTTCGTCTTTTCCCGTTTTCTTCGATAAAAGCCCGTGAAAGCCCGTGTTTTCTTCCTTTTTAATATTTTGGTCCTAAAACACAATAAAAACACAAACCACGCATAATTCCGACTTTTACGACATAAATCACACGTTTTGGTCTTGTTATTATTGGAAATAAGTGGTAAAAGGATAAGTGTTTTCACACTTATTAGTGGGTTGGGCCCCCTCCTTCTTTGGATGCCACGTACACCAAGCCCAACAAGGGTCAAACCGGGCTTTGTCATGTTTAAATATTATTCGTGTTCATTTGTGTTTATTATTCGTGTTAGTTCGTGTTTTAATATTCATGTTATAATTATTATACGTAATAATTATTTACTGTGCATAATAACATATGTAATTTCTCGTAATTAATATTCGTGACACATGTACATGACATAAATGGAAAGTTTTAGTTAGTTCGTATGTTTACGTGGTGTACTGTTCATGGTATTTATATGCGGGTTTTACAAGGAGCTACCTGGGCACCTGGCACAATTACAAAATGTAACCCCCAATACTACATCTAAAAGACTAAGTAAGGTGATACGACCCTCTCAGGTAGTATCGGGATAAGACACCTCTTCAAGCGTGATGCTAGCTTCTTAAGAAGAAGAAAAAAAATCATAGACATTTATTTATTTAACTTCACTGATTACTGTTATTAATAAACCTTTCGGTATATATATATATATATATATATATATATATATATATATATATATATATATATATATATATATATATATATATATATATATATATATATATATATATATATATATACATACATATATATATATATATATATATATATATATATATATATATATATATATATATATATATATATATATATATATATATATATATATATATATATATATATATACATATAAGCGAATAAACTAGCTTGTTAAACAAGCCAAACATATTGACATTATCACAACAAGATACACATTCTTATATAAGCATAATACTTTTGAAACACGTATAATCTTAATAAATTAAAGATATCCCAGTTGTAACATTCTCCACTCCTCCGAATTCACCCTGCCCTCAAGGTGAAGTCTTAAAAAACACTCTCGATTCTGAGATCCCAAATCCTAATCATACCCATAGTCCCGTCTCCCATTCTCACAGTTCTCCATCCAAATAGTTCTCCACCTAAAAAGTTCTCCAATACATAGTACTCCAACAAAGATAGTTCTCTAACACGGTTTCTTCTCTAACCCAGTTTGTACTCCATGTCACTTGTTCTCCTACCCATTTGTTCTTATGTATTACCCCATTATCCATGAGCCCGTGATCATCAACATCATTAACAACCTCGTTAGCATTTAGTTCTACCGCCAACTCATAATTAGATGTTGCGACAAGCACACTAAACCCTTTTGTCCCATTATCATCGTCATCATTCACTTAGGGTTTTTCATATCTTCTTGATGACAAAATATTAATGATTACTTCCTCTTAAATGATTTATACGTTCTCCTCAATTGAATCAAAACAAGCCTCCATTATATGGGCACGGAAGAAGGTTTCTCATAAAGTTGCAGGATTCGACCTCAACAGTTCCGAGAGTTGTAGGTTCGTGAAGCGTGCTTCATCTACACGGGCTAATGAAAAAGCTTCGTCTAAAGTTGTGGGCTTTGTCCTCAAGAGTAAATATTGTAGAGACGCTTTAAATCCAGTAATATGATAACATGTAAGTAAACCTTTAGAAATCCCCGTTACTCGATTGCATGTATCATGAACTCACTTTCATATTCGTCACCGTACCCTTATGCAAGAGCTTCGATAGTGACTCTTTTGCATCTCGTTCGCTGCTTCGACCCATTGCCATGAATCATACTCGAAAACAGTAAAAGAAAATTATTGATGAATAGTATCTCGGTGGTGAACAGTAACTCGTCTGATGAACACTCCCTCATTCTGATGAACAATACCCTCTGTTAAACAATAAGTCTGATGAACAGTACCGTTTGATGAACAATAATTTTCGCCTGAATAGTGTTATTGATGAAAAATTAATCAATTTTTATATTGGAACCTTAAATTAGTATCCCTCTCGATGAGAGTTCTCATTGAAAGCACCAAATATACGACCCATATCGGGTAGTATCATGATAAGGCACCATTCTAAGCATGATACTAGCTCCTTAAGAAGAAGATGAGAAAACCAGAGACATTTACTTACTTAACTTCATTGATTACTTTTATTAATAAACGCTTCAGTATATATAAGCGAATAAACTAACTTGTTAAACAAGCCAAACATAATGACATTATCACGACACGATACACATTCCTAAATAAGCATAATATTTTTCTAAACACACATATTCTAAATAAATAAAAGATATCTCGGTTGTAACATATGACCTGTTTTCTTAAAGTTTTGAAAAAAATATTTTCTTCATTTATACATATTGCTTATAGTTTGATAGAAAATAAACGAGTTAGAAGTGCACAAAATATTAGAGGGCACGGTGTGGCGGCGAGTGAGGGTTCGTCGTGCCTAGCTGGCACCCTCGCTGCCTTCGCCGGTTCACTCCACCACACCGGCCCCCTTTTTCTGTTGGTTCGTCATGTTTCAGCGAGGCCACAATGAATGAGATAGATAGAAAATAGCCTTTGTAACGGTTTTTTTTGTTTAATTTAAAACTTTTTACTATTATATATATTCTCCCATTTTTACACTTTTAACACACACATCTCTTCAATCTTTCTATCAAACAAAAAAAAATGTCAAACTTCCCAAATGACCAATTTCCATATCTGAACTTCACCGGGCTTCTTAACATATCGAATCCGAATCCTTCGTCATCCTCAACCCCCTTGACGTCATCGTCGCAAAACTCTATTTCATCTTCTTCCCAATTTCCATCCGGATCCTAATTTCCCATTTGGTGCACAATTTTCATCCGAGTCATAATTTCCATCCGGCTCCCAATTTCCGTACGCTCCTTTTGCTCAAACCTATTTTCGCCAAATGACACTCGAACAAATTTTCAAATAACAACAACTCGCGTTTTAAAACGCACAATTTAACAACCAATTCTAAAATCTCCTAAGTTAACAACAAGTGTAGAAACACAATTCAAAGTACCCCAATCACAACCACCATTAAAAGAAGCCCGTCGAAACAAAAAAAGAAGTTCAAAAAAATCAAAAGCCGTTGATTTCTCTACAGACGATGACGATGGTGACGTACAGTATGTGGAAGCTCCGACTCAGTCTCAGGCTGCCGGACGTTGGAGTCATGATGATGAGATGCTATTGTGCAAGTGTTAGGTTAGAGTGTCAGAGAACTCCGACATTTGAAATGATCAAAACCTTGATTGTTTTTGGGGGAAAATTCTTGCAGATTTCAACGAGTCTACAACTGTCATGCCTCGTACCAAGAATATGATTACGGGGAAATGGAGTCCGGTTGCACCCCGAATCTCAAAATTGTAACGCAATTTACAAATGAGTAAATCGTAAAAGTGGTATGAATGACGAGAATGTTTTGGAAGCTGCGAAGGACGAATATAGTTCTTTGTATAAGGGGAAAAAGTTCGTTACGAACACGCGTGTAATATCCTCAGACAACACCCAAAATTGGCCGGGGAGGAAAGTGTTGATGTGGATAATCACACGAAAGTATTCGCTCCCGATGCTCGTCCTCGACCCGCCGAAAAAGCTCGACCCGCCAAGAAGACCAAATATGAAACAACTGAGAGCACCAACGGAGGATCCTCGGGGTTTACGAAGGACGTACTAAACGATGCATTGCATCAAAAAAATGCTCGCCGATAAATCCACGTACGAGGCTAAAAAGGCAAAGGAATTGAAAATGATGGAGATGTCCGAGTTCGAATTTCTTATGGTTGATGCCGAGGCAATGCCGGAACCAAAGAGGTCGTTTGTCTTAGGGAAACAAACAGAAGTAATGGCAAAATATTCGGGCCAAAATTAATTTGTCGTCGTTTTTAATTTTCGTATTTTCTTTAAGTTTCGTATAGTATTTTTAATTTCGTATTGTATTTTTATTTGTGTTTATAACTTTTATTTGAATGAAATGAATTTTAATTTGTGTGAAAATAAAAATTAAAAAAAATAAAGATAATAAGTGGGGTCAGAGTGGACAGAAGAAAGAAATTTTATGAGAGAGAATTTGTTCTTATTAATTGTTTTGTTACGATGTGACGTTGATATAACAATACTCCCCACGTCCCAAAACTATTGTCCACTGAAAAAACACACAGTTTAAGAAAAATATATTTATTACAGTATTCTTTTTTTTGTTGACATAATGACACTTTTATCATTATCTAATTAATTAAGGTCTTATTTAAAATTTGTAATAACAATTTAAAACAAGGGTAATATAGTAAACTTAATCAAACTTCTCAATCTATTTTAGGGGTGAGCAAAACCGACCGATAACCGAAAACCGACACAAACCGACCGAAACCGAAACCGACCGACACAAACCGACCAAATTCGGGTCGGGATTCGGGATGAGTTTTTCATGATTTCGGGACACGGGTCGGGTCGGGACTCGGGATTAATTCGGGATCGCATAAAGAAAACCACACAAATCGGGAGTAACTCGGGATTAACTCGGTTCGGTTCGGGACTCGGGCCTAACTCGGGTCGGGAGTCGGTTTGAGTTTTTTATGATTTTGGTTTCGGGATAAGTCGGGATCGGGTCGGGACGGGTCGGTTTCGTCCCGATGCTCAGCCCTAATCTATTTTTAGTATGAGAAAATAATTTTAGGACGTACGAAAAAAGAAAAAAAAAAACTATAAATTTAGGAAGGAGATAGTAGTAGAACTAAAATAAAAAAAAGTTTATTCTCCACCACAATTTTGCCTCTTATTAAGAACAAACAAAACCACGTACAAATCAATTCAAGAGTATCTTTGGCTATGATTAATGTACAATGTACCACGAAATAGAATATATAAAGTAATAAAACACCTATGTATCGACTTCAAAGCCGAAAACACAAATTTTTGTTGTGTCGCCTTAGTAGTAATACTAATCCAAAGTCGTGTTCGTGTCAAACATAAAGATATGCGTAGTTACTAATTGCGTAGTACTATAATTTTTCTTTCTATATATTCAAACCATGACGTTCTAGAAAAAGTTGATGATCTCAACATCAATCACGCAGACATCATGAACTACGTACAATTCATGATCACCACGTAATGGTGGGTCCGTTACGAGTTCAAGTACATTGCATGGAACTGAAATTCATACTAAACTTGTAATTTTGTAAAATAGTACTAGTACTATTTTTCACAAATATAGTCACTAGTAAATACACTATGAACTTTCAAGAGCAAAAATAAGTAAAATAAAACGAAAGTTTAAAGTTTGTGTCCAATTAAATAATAATGTAATTCGAAATCATTAACTATTAACTTAAACAAGTAAATACAAGATAGTTAATTTAATAATGTCAAAAATTCATGTACACCATAACTAATTTCAATTTGGAAATTAAAAAAAAAAAGACTAATTTATCAAAATAAATAAAAAACAATTGTTAAAATGTAAAAAAACAAAATGTAAAGAAAGATATGAGCAGGAATGATATTTTATAAAAATCAATGACACACATTCAACCTTAAAAAAGCAAAACGAGTGTCACTCCTCCCATATATGTGCAGGATTTTAGGCTATTGCCGTAAAAAGAACTAAAACGAGCTAATGATGACGAACGATCCTTTTTATTGAATGCAGTTGAAAACATGCATAAAATAAATTCTATGAATAAATTAGTAGACCTTCTTTTTAGCATAGACCATATCAACCAATCACATTCATTCAAATTAACTTTCTACTTTTTTCTTAAAAATTAAATAACTCACAAACGGTAAATCGTCAAGTGACAAAAAATACACCATTACAACGAAAATTAAATCATCTTTCTATCGAGGGGCACATGTATATACTTTCGACGAACTTTTTTTTCGACTTTTTTTCTTAAGTCACCTCTGAGAGAATCATATATGATTCGTCACGAAACATATATGATTCGTCACGAATCATATATGATTCGTCACGAAACATATATGATTCGTCACGAATCATATATGATTCGTCACGAATCATATATGATTCGTCACGAATCATATATGATTTTCAGAAAATCATTTATGATTCGTGATATGAATCATATATGATTTTCTGAAAATCATATATGTTTCGTGACGAATCATATATGTTTCGTGACGAATCATATATGTTTCGTGACGAATCATATATGTTTCGTGACAAATCATATATGTTTCGTGACGAATCATATATGTTTCGTGACGAATCATATATGATTCTCTCCAGACGTGACTTAAGAAAAAAAGTCGAAAAAAAAGTTCGTCGAAAGTATATACATGTGCCCCTCGATAGATAGATGATTTAATTCTCGTCGCGATGATATGTTTTGTTTTACGTAACGATGAACGGTTTGTGAGATATTTAATTTTTAAAAAATGAGTTTTTTTGTTACATGATAAAAATGGATGGTTGTGATTGGTTGGTTGAGTCTATGCTAAAGTAGGGGTCTATGGGGATCTTTTTCCTTCAATATATATACACGACAAATGTATCTTATACATTATTTGTGCTAAATAAATGTTCACTGTTAACTTTGAATATCTTTTTTATTCACGGCTGCATTCAACATTTTCTTTATATATACACAGAGAAAGTCACATTTTAATTGACATGTATGAAAACATGGTAGAAAATGGTGACCACTATCATCGACCAAAGCCTTCAACCATTAAGCTGTTCGGGATAATTGTTTCTAATGATCAAGAAACATCCTCCTCAGCATCATCGTCTTCCGATGGTGGTCGTAAATACGAGTGTCACTATTGCAACCGCGAGTTTGAAAACTCACAAGCTTTAGGTGGCCATCAAAATGCTCACAAAAAAGAACGTCTACACTTAAAACGATCTCAATTCCATCCCAAGATGAAATCTTTCGCCCATCCACCTCACCTCGTCCCTCACAAAGGCCCGGTCATCGTTCCATCCTTTGCTAACGCCTCTTCTCCATGGATATACCTCCCATACCATGCTCCGACGTCCATGATGAGCAGGGGAGGACATCCAAAGTTATCGTGCACAAGTGATGATGGGCTGTCTAATGGAAGTGGTATAGACTTGCGTCTAAAACTTTAAGATGTTTGGTTTAAATTTTTCATGTGTTAGGATTTTGTAAATGGTAAAGTATACTTTTCTTACTGAAAAGCAAGCAAATAACGTTACATTCATACAGATGTTACAAAAATGGAGAAGTTTACTGTTTATATCTCTTTCCCTTTTACAATTGGCATTAGCAATTTGAATTTAAAACGATGGGTAATTTGACGTTTTAGAAATAATGTCGTTTTTCATTCTCAAGTCATGAGTAAATGCGACATCTTTGATAACATTCGATTTTTTCTGTTTTTTGTTTATAATTTAGAGGTAAAATGCCTATTAGCTTGACTGATTGACTGATTAACTGAAATCGCCTTTGTAATTCTAGCGCATTGCTAGTACTTCTTTAATAAAATGCCGTCGTTCAAAAAAAAAAAAAACACAATGCAAGGATGTTGATTGCTTTCGGATGTATGCATCTCACCATTTGGTATCTGGAGTTGAACCTCGGTCTTTAGTTGTGCTCAATTGTGAAGTTCTTGTACATGTGGAAAATTTTCTTATCTGTGAAATCATTCACAGGATTAAAGACTTTTATAGGTCTGGAGTTTGTCAAATTTTTGAGTGTAGCATAAACACAAAATCTGAGGAAAGAGTGCATATTTCTAACTTTAGGACTAGAGCCGCTAAGACAATGGGTTGAGTAGAAACTTGTGAACCCATCTGAAGTGCTGCAACAAATGCATGAACTGGAGACGTATTAGAGAATACTCATGAGGGCCGTCTTTGGGTGAGTGCAAGAGGTGCGATTGCACTTTGACGAGGGCCACCAAATTTCATGCACTTTTCTTACAAGATATGAGACTCGATTTTAATTAGTTCATGCATTACCCATACAGATGCATAATTGCAAATTATCTGTGTGTTTAAGGGCCTCTTTGTGGTAATGACACGAGACCATTGAAATCCATGACACGGCCCTGAGAATACTGAAACTTACATATTGTCACATATGTCAACATATAACTTAAAAACTGGCTTTATGCATATGCATGTTTATGCCCATACAAAAAGTAGTCATCAACTACCTTCTACGAAACTACCGACTCTGTTAGTATGTGAGTTCCGGTGAGTGCGTTTTTAACAAGTTGAAAGCCTATAACATAAATAAGCGAAAGAGAGAACCAAAAGTGAAGCCATGTCATCTTAGTAAATTTGAATATGTCCATATACCCCATACATAGTATCTGTAATGTTTTTCTATTGAACTTGTATCTGATGCTAACTAAGTACTTACTTTTAGCTGGGCTGGGTTTGATTGGACTGCTCAACAAACGTTAACAAAGAAAGACTACATGAACTCTCTTTACAGAATTTTCTTTACATTTACTTATCTTATTCATTTTAATTTTTCTAATTGATTACTACATGTTTCTTGTTTGATCTTTTGCTTTGGCACAATATCAAGAAGTGACCGCTAGATACGGCCAGGAAAAGCATATGTAAAAGTATATACACGTATTTCATCGTTACTCACTTCATCCTAGTAAGTCCACCCAAGAATTTTAGGAGTTGCGCAATTTAGCTTATCAAGATGATTAACCCAAAATAGTCCCAAATTAATGAAAACGATTGCAAACCTTATATAATAAGCACTATATTTAGAAAACGAATAACGTAACTCTTCCAAGAGTCCTCTTAGCCAAATAGCTTCCTTCACAGCCTCCGTAAGGGCCATATACTCTGCCTCTGTAGTTGAAAGAGCCACCACGTGTTGTAGCGTTGCCTTCCATCTTACAACACATCCTTGTACTAAAAATGCGTAACCAGTGAGAGACCTACCCTTATCCGGATCCTTAGCGTAGTCTGAATCAACAAAACCTGTTACGTCCACATGGTTGCCACGATTTGTCCCATACACCAAACCCACGTTTACAGTGCCCTGCAAATATTTCATAATCCACTTCACTGCTTTCCAATGGAGTTTACCCGGATTCGCCAAATATCTGCTAACTACACTTACTGCATACGCTATGTCTGGCCTCGTGCATACCATCAAGTACATTAAGCTCCCAACCGCATTTGAATATGGCACCCTACTCATTCTTTCAACATCACAATCCCTAACCGGGCAATCCTTCAACGATAGCTTGAAGTGCCCACCCAATGGCGTCTGAACCGACTTCCCATTGTCCATTCTAAACCTTTTTAAAACTTTAGAAACGTACCCGGATTGTGACACCCTCAGAATCTTGCGACTCCGATCCCTGACGATCTCCATACCAAGAATCTTCTTTGCTTCTCCGAGCTCTTTCATGTCGAACTCCTTTTTAAGCAAAGACTTGGTAGCCGCGATCTCA
Source organism: Glebionis coronaria (assembly GCA_025667525.1). Taxonomy (NCBI): domain Eukaryota; kingdom Viridiplantae; phylum Streptophyta; class Magnoliopsida; order Asterales; family Asteraceae; genus Glebionis; species Glebionis coronaria. The sequence goes on along the minus strand of CM046880.1, from coordinate 366,576,874 downwards.
GCCTTGCTTTTACAAGCAATCAGCATATCGTCTACATATAACAATAGATAGATATACTCCCCTGGTGCATAATTCATGTAATATACGCAGCTGTCGTAACTGCTACGCTTAAACCCGTTGCTCAGCATATACTCATCGAACCTCTTGTACCATTGCCTAGGTGACTGCTTCAAACCATAAAGAGATTTCTTTAACAAACATACCTTGTTACCTTGTTCAAATCCCGGTGGCTGCCTCATGTAGATCACTTCTTCAAGATTTCCATGTAAAAACGCCGTCTTTACATCAAGCTGCTCCAGCTCATAATCTTTACACGCAGTCAATGCAAGTATAACCCGAATAGATGTGTGTCGAACTACCGGCGAAAATACTTCATTGTAATCAATACCTGCCCTTTGTGTGAATCCACGAGCTACCAATCTTGCCTTGTACCTAGGCTTTTGAACACCTTCAATCCCTTCCTTTATTTTGTACAGCCATTTGCAGCTCACCAGCTTTTGCCCAGCTGGATGATCTACTAACACCCAGGTCTTGTTCTTCTTCAGAGAATCCATCTCTTCTTTCATAGCAGCTTTCCACTTAGAACTGTCTTCACAAGCAACTGCTTCCTGGTATGTCAATGGTTCATGAGTATCTTCTTCCTCTGCTGCAGCAAACGCGTAAGCAACCATATTACTCTCATCCCGAAACCTTGCCGGTTTCGTTCTTGTCCTTGGCTCTCTATCCCGAACCAATTGATAATCTGTGAGATCCGGTGGATGATCAATCTCTTGAACCCCTGCATCTTCATCATCGCCATCTTCCTGATCTGTCTGGTCTTCCTGATCTGACTGATCTTCATGACCTGTTTGATCTTCCTGACCTGGATGGTCTTCCTCAGGCGTATGATTATTTAACCTCTGCAGTTCCACCTCAACTTGTAATTCCTCAACAGACTTATCTTTTCCTGCACCAGTATCCTTCAACGTGTCTTTGTACATGACACTTTCATTGAAGACCACGTTCCTGCTTGTGACTATTTTAGGCGATTCATTATCAAGCCTATATAGTCTGTACCCCTTCACACCTTCAGGATACCCCAAAAGAACGCATTTTACCGCTCTCGGCTCGAGCTTACCTTGTTTAACGTGTGAATACGCGACACAGCCGAAAACCCTCAACATCCCATAATCACTAGGATGTCCCGACCACATCTCCATGTGTCTTCTTCTCAATCGCTGTCGATGGTGACCTATTTATAAGATATGCGGCCGTACATGTCGCTTCCGCCCAGAATGTCTTGGGCAATCCAGACTGTATTAATAAACAGCGTACCTTGTCCATGAGAGTTCTGTTCATCCGTTCTGCTAACCCATTTTTTTGCGGCGTCCCGGCAACCGTCAAATGTCTAGCAATCCCACTCTCAGTGCATAGCTGATTAAACTCCCGGTTACAGAACTCAAGACCATTATCCGTCCTAAGCTTCTTAACCGTCCTCCCAGTCTGATTTTCTACTAACTGCTTCCACTCTTTGAACTTTTCAAATGCTTCGTGTTTGAACCTGAGAACATAAACCCATACCCTTCTGGAATAATCATCGACTATAGATAAGAAATACCTCTTACCTCCCAATGATTCCACCTGAGACGGACCCCATAAGTCTGAATGAACATAGTCTATCACTCCCTGAGTAGTGTGCCTTCCTACACCGAAACGTACTCGATGTGACTTTCCCAGAACACAATTCTCACAAAAATCGAGCTTACCTAGACTCTTCTTGCCAAACAAACCCTGCTTTTCCAGCACCTGTAGTCCCGCCTCACTGATATGGCCCAGTCTTTTATGCCAAACATGCACAAGACTGTCTTTTTCTTCAACACTAGCATTAAGCTCACCGGCCAATGCATGGCCATCCAAAGAGTACACACAGTTCTCCCTTCTGGTTCCAGATATAATAACCCTAGAACCATTAATCACCTTGACTTTGCCCGACTGCAATTTTACGGTATATCCCTCTTTTTCAAGAGTTCCCAGCGATATCAAGTTTCTTTTCAATTCAGGAATGTACCTGACATTGTGTAACACAAAACTTGACCCATCTTTCAGTTGTACCTTTACCTTGCCAATACCCCTGATCTTGCACTCCCTGTTGTCGCCCAACAGTACGCTGCCCCCATCGCATTCCAGAAAATCAAAAAATACATCTAACCTGGGTGACATGTGATATGAACCTCCTGAATCCATGATCCAATCTTGCAGTCTTTCTGCACTCATCACCATCATCACCTCAGAATCGTCGTAAATCGAACCACTGGAGCTTGGTTGATTATCTTTCTTGACGTAATCTTTTGACTTCTTGCGATTATTCTTCGGACAGTCTCTTCTCAAGTGCTCCTCAGATTGGCAAATAAAGCATTTGAGTCTTCCACCTCGAGATTTCGATCTTGACTTTCCCTTTGACTGATGCGAATTCCTGCGATCAGTTCTTCCCCTCACATATAACCCTTCACCATCATCCCCCTTCGCCTTGAACCTTTCTTTGATTTCCTTTGAATTTAGTGTGGCCATCACATCCTCCAAAGTCAAATCTTCCCGTCCATAAAGCAAGGTATCCACAAAGTGTTCGTATGATGCTGGTAAAGACGTGAGTAACAATAAAGCAAGATCTTCATCTTCGAATTTTACCTCAATATTTGCTAAATCAAGAACGATTTTGTTGAACTCATCTATATGCTCGGAAATCTTTCGTCCAGACGGCATGTAGAATGTATACAACTTCTTCTTCAGGTACAACTTGTTGGCCAATGACTTTGTCATGTACAAAGACTCGAGCTTTGACCAAACTCCCGCTGCAGTCGTCTCCCCGGTAACCTCTCTCAGGACCTTGTTACCTAAACACAAAATCATGGCACTATGAGCATTCTTGTCAAGCTTAGATTTCTCTTCAGCTTCCATATTCGCGGGGAAAACCTCCAGAGCTGCTTCACATCCGTTCTGGATTAATAAAGCACGCATCTTGATTCTCCATAACCCGAAATCACCAGTTCCATCGAATTTCTCGATGTCAAACTTGGCTCCCGTCATTCTTTAATCCTTTGTTGATTTGCTAAACCTTGTGATAAACCTCACAATCACAAACCGACAAAGCCCCTTCGATAAGTCGCTAAACCTTGTGATACGTTAAACCTCACAATCACGAATTACGAAGTCCCTTGTGTAAAATCCCTACGAAGTAATAACTTGGCCCAATCTTTTTAACAAATTGATAAAAAAGTTTTATCAACTTAGGACCCAATTTAATTCTTGGCCCAATAAATCTTTTAAAACCCAAGATAATAAAAGACTTTTAACAAAAAAAAAACTTGGCCCAAAAAAAAAAAATATTAACCTTCGTAGTGTTTAATTTTCCTCACAGTTGACTTTTTAAAAAAACAAAAATCAACCACTTTCTTCTTCCTCTCTCTGTGTATCAATGGCGGCAGAAACACAGAAACACCACTCCTTCAATATTTCAACAATCGAACTCAGAAGAAGAACCCATTTTCTAATCGATCTCCTGCTGCTCCTTTGATGTTTCACGAACACCAATACTCTCGTCGATCGATCCTAGAAACCAGTGCACCCTGCGAACCAGGCTCTGATACCACTTGTAGGGTTTATTCCCTACAACCCTGATTACTAGATGCGGAATCACCGATCGAAGAATACACACACAAGCAGAATCGACAGAAAAGCGACGCCCACAAGGTAATCCCTAATCGTTCCCGATTAGTTTTATTGAAAGAATGACGTGTTTGGTTTGTTCCCCCTCACCTCCTTTTATAGAGATGAGGGGGAACCGACTATACAAGTCCTACGGGTCGGGTTGGGCTTAGACATTGCCAACCGACCTTTATTCTTAGCTATAGAAAACTAGGCTAATCGACACTCTCCCTAGACACGACTTAGGCGAATATAATGACTAAACATAACACGGATAATTGAAAATTAGCTTAGATGTGTTATCTAATAGTCTTGAGTCTTGACTGTCAAACAAATTAATTGATCGAAGATGAAGTGGGCGTTTGGCATCGTGTTTTGATATGATGACGTATAGTCTCCAGCCGAGTCATGAACCCGGCCCATGGGTACTACCCGTATCCGGCCCATCACAGATGGGTGGAATAATGTCATTCAGGCTTATGGGCTTGGATGAACAGTAACAGCACACATGTGTGCGGCCCGCGGCCCGGTGCGGCAGACATGGCCGACATAGGGTTAGACAGAATAATATTCTGTCTAGGAATATCTTTATCCCAATGGGAGAGGATATTCACTACCAGGATTAGAAGATAACAATCATTCTAATTATGGTGATTATCTCTTCCTTGGGGCCGAAGCATCAGTGGAAGCCCATTAGGGTTTCACTGCCTATAAAAGGAACCCTCAAGGGTTCCACAAAGGTATTACGACTTGTACTCTAAACTCACATAAACCCTAAATCGATTACTTACTCTCACGCCGGAGTCTAATCGTGGGAAACATTCCCACGGTAAGCCTAACGCGTGCTGTTTAGTGTGCAGGATCCCAACCAAACGATTCACTTGGTGCAGGAGCCGGAGCCCAACCAACCCGAATTAAGCCTAATTCGGGTCTAGCAAGGATCAACCAACTTTTGCATCAACAAGTTGGCGCCATCCGTGGGACCCATTACACTAAGCTAGAACAAAACTTCATCTCGAATTTCCAATGACGAAGGGGCATCCGCAAGCTAATCCCGGGAATGCGAATCCCGGGAATCGGAAGTCCCAAGGGGAAGGGATTCTCATCCCCAATCAATCACCTAGCCGCCTCGCAGGCGGGCCTGGTAACCGTAGCAGTTTTCAGCCCGTGGGGGTGACGAGCACGATCTCTGTGACACTCCCACCCACTTCAACCCTGGATAACCCTGACCCAGGGAGTGCGCCAAACCCTCCTAACAAGGAACCGCGCAGACCCTCGACAGAGGAAGAAGTGGAAGTCCTACCACTCAGCGAGGAGGATCTTACTCGAGTTCTCACGCAGAACTTTGATAGGATTGTCCCGGGAATCGCATCAAGGTTGAATCTGGGGAGGAACCTCCAATCCAGACTCAACTTTGGTGAAACTGGACCAATCACTTCCTCCCAAAATCTGAGGAAAAGGAGAGCTCGGCCTCAGGAACAGGGCACCTTTGAGGAAACCCCTCAACCTCGGAATGTGTTTGAGCGCATAGGAGATCGCCTCATACAGGAAATAACGTAGTCTCGAAAGGGAGAAAGGTCGGATGGCTCACCCGAGCGACCAAATCGAGAGCTGGCCAGAACCGCACGTCGCCCGAGTGTGTGGGATAGGATGAATACTGGGAGAAAGGCTCCTGGTTCGTCCCAAAAGAGTGGTCCCTATTCAAAGGATGGGGCACCACCGACGTCCCCAGACCCATCCGGGGAGGACTCAGATGACCATCCGCCTAAGCGTCGCCGGCCTAGGCGCACCCCACCACCACCACCAAACAATGATGATTATTATGGTGGCCCTTACTATCGAGACGCGGAAGCGGAGGATCTTTCGCGTCCATGGTGTGAGCCGTGGGATGACCCTAGGCTCACCCGGCCATGGGCGGACCCCAGGGAGGACCCGTTCACCCTTCACATACGGAACTATTCTGAAGACACTAAACGTCGCATGCCGGCGTGTATTAAGACCTATGATGGATCCGGTGATCCGGTGGATCACCTTAAAATATTTGACACGCAGGCTAAAATTGAGCGATGGCCCATGCCTATATGGTGCCAAATGTTCAATTCAACCCTGATCGGAAATGCTCGTGACTGGTTTGAGGCACTCCCTCCACGGAGCATTGATAGTTTCACGGAACTACGAACTGCGTTTGAGAACAATTATACTCAGAGGAAGAAGTATAATAGGGACCCGGTCTCATTGGCAACTGTCAAACAACGGCTGGGGGAGTCCACAGAAGCCTTCACTGAACGCTTCAATGATGAGTGCACGCGCACAAGAACAATGCCGGAGCTCCTGAAAATCTTTGATTACATGCACGCCATAACAGACATAGAATTGATCAGGCGCCTCAACGACAAGCGTCCAGAGAGATATGATGACCTCATGGAAAGGGTCAGAAATTTCATAGAAGGAGAAACAGCTGTGGCCGCGGCCTACCCATACCGAGGAAATGGGTATCGGTCAAATGACCAGTCCCAGAGACAGTCGGGCGGTCAAGGTAATCAGAACAATAACAAGGGCTCATACTATAAGAGCCAAAGCAAAGGAGGACGGTCGGATGATAAGTTTACCCCCCTAAAGATGTCCTACCGGGAGATCTTGCTGACAGAAGGGGCGAACTTTCCAAGGCCTCCCCCAATGACCACTCCCCCGGAACGTCGGCAAGGAAGTCGCTTCTGCGAGTTCCATAATGACAAAGGCCACGGCACGGAGGAGTGCATCCAGCTCAAGAAGCATATTGAGTCACTGATCAAATCAGGAAAACTCAAGCACCTAGTTAAGGATTGGAAGGATGGAAAAGACAACAACAAGAAGTATGATAAGAAGGATCCCCAAAAGGACAAGCCTTCGACTATATACATGATCCAATCCAGACAGCGCCGTACGAGGCAGAAAATTGGCCAAAAATTTTCACGCGGCAGGTAAATCTCATTCCCTCTTATCACAGCAAGCGATGTGATCGATGCGCCTCTCACTATTGAGATAAGCATTGGAACACACAACGTTCGTCGCATGTATATGGATGGAGGATCGTCAGCAGAGGTACTATATGAACACTGTTTCGTACAGTTATGCCCGGAAATAAGAAGCCAATTAGTACTGGCCACGTCGCCGCTTACTGGCTTTAGTGGAGACACTATTTGGCCGATAGGGCAATTACGTTTGCTTGTAACCATTGGGAATGAGGAACATTCCACTACGGCGTGGATGAACTTCATGGTGATACGCTCACACTCTCCGTACAATGGGATCATAGGCAGACCAGGCATTTTGGCTATACGGGCGGTACCCTCTACGGCGCACGGAATGATCAAATTCCCCGTAGAGGGGGGAATTGTTACCATTTACAACACAATCGTACCGGCATCCGAGTGTCACACCGTGACAACACCGGCTCCACCTGTTCCGCCCAAAGATGGATCACCACCTCCCAATTGGAAGGTGGCCATTCATCCTGACTACCCGGAACAGGAGGTATCCATAGGAGGGACGCTCTCGGATAGCGGCAAAAGGGCCATGTGCCCTCTTTTAAGTGCAAACCTAGATATATTCGCATGGGAGCCAAAGCATATGACAGGTGTGCCACGTGCGATAGCAGAGCATAAGCTCCAGATCCGCCAAGGGTACCAACCCATCAAGCAAAAGAAGCGCGGCCAGGCGCCTGAGCGCAGCCAAGTAATATTGGAGGAAGTATGGAAACTAGTGGATGCAGGCATCATGCGCGAGGTATACTACCACGAGTGGTTGTCCAATCCGGTCATGGTCAAGAAACATGACGGAAGTTGGCGCATGTGTGTGGATTTTACGGATCTAAACAAGGCCTGCCCACAGGACTGTTACCCGTTACCGGAAATCGACTGGAAAGTGGAGTCCCTATGTGGGTATCCTTTTAAATGCTTCTTGGACGCATATAAAGGGTATCATCAAATTCAGATGGCGGAGGAGGATGCAGAAAAAACGGCGTTCCATACGAGCCAGGGTGTGTATTGCTATACGAAAATGCCGTTTGGACTGAAGAACGCCGGTGCTACATATCAGCGGTTGGTGGATAAAGCTTTTGAATCACAAATAGGCCGCAACTTGGAAGTCTATGTTGATGACTTGGTGATAAAAAGTCACACGGAGGAGGCACTCCTCCGGGATGTCCAAGAGACATTCGACACACTGAGAAGGATTAACATGAAGTTAAATCCAAAGAAATGTACGTTTGGAGCAACGGAGGGAATGTTCCTTGGATATTTGATTGATCCAAACGGCATCAAACCTTGCCCAGAGAAGACGGACGCGGTGATACAACTGCCGTCCCCTCAGACACGGAAGGAGGTGCAATCCTTAAATGGGAAGTTGGCCGGGCTGAATAGGTTCCTATCTAAATCCGCAGAGAAGTCATTACCCCTGTTTAAGACACTCAAGAAGTGCATTAGAAAGGGAGACTTCCGGTGGACGAAGGAAGCCGAGGAAGCCTTCGGCCAACTCAAGCAGCATCTTGCATCTCTCCCTATGCTAGTAGCTCCCCGGCCAAAGGAGGAACTCATTATGTATCTCTCAGCCACTCATGGCGCAATAAGCGCGGTACTTATGACGGATAGAGATACAGTGCAAACTCCGGTCTACTTTATAAGTAGAACACTACAAGGGCCGGAGCTGAATTATTCCTCCATGGAAAAATTGGTGTTAGCACTAGTGTTTGCTACAAAGCGGCTGCGCCGGTACTTTCAGGCGCACCCAATTGTAGTCATTACGGATCAGCCAATCAAGCAGGTTATTTCTAGACCGGACGTGGCAGGGAGGCTACAGAAATGGAGCATCCTATTGGGGGAGCACAATATATCTTACAGACCAAGGACGGCTGTTAAAGGCCAGATCTTGGTAGATTTCCTGATCGAGAAGCCGGATGAGGAAGGACTAATCATCAAACAAGACGAGATCCCAACGGAACCATGGGTGTTATTCACGGACGGATCTTCGTGTACGGACGGGTCCGGAGCAGGTCTCATCCTCACAAACCCAGAAGGAATGGAATTCACGTACGCCCTCCGTTTTGAGTTCACGGCTACCAACAACGAAGCGGAATATGAAGCATTAATTGCGGGTTTAAAAATCGCCGCTAGAATGAGAGTCCGCAACCTTGAAGCCTACGTGGACTCACGGCTTGTCGCGAACCATATTCTAGGTGGGTATGTGGCTAAGGAGGACAACATGGTCAGGTACTTGGAAAAAGTCAAGTCGCTAATCGCGACTTTCAGTAAGTTTTCCATCAAGCAGGTGCCAAGGGGCGAGAACAAGAAGGCGGACGCTCTTAGCAAGATCGCATCCACAAGCTTCGCTCACTTGTCTAAACAAGTCTTGGTGGAAATACTTAAGGAGAAATCTATAACGGAAGGGGAGGTTGCTGCTATAGTTGAAGAGGATGGACCTACATGGATGACCCCAATCATCAACTATTTGACTAATGAGACCCTTCCAGACGAGGAAAAAGCAGCACGGCGCATCAGAAAGAAGTCGCAACATTTCGAACTTCGAGAAGGCATCCTTTACAAACGCTCTTTCTTGCAGCCGTGGCTGCGGTGTGTTGGACCACGTCAGGCCGCTTACGTAATCAGTGACATACACGAAGGGTTGTGCGGCATGCATGCAGGTCCACGATCCGTGGTAGCTAGAGCCTTACGAACAGGATATTATTGGCCTACCATGAACAGAGACGCGCGCGACATGATTCGCAAGTGTAGTGATTTCCAAGTGCATAGGCCAGTACCGCGGCACCCGCAGCAGGAGCTTACACCTATCATGTCCCCATGGCCATTCTATAAGTGGGGAATTGACATTGCAGGACCATTTCCTGTAGCTGCGGGTGGAGTTAAATTCCTGATTGTTGCAATGGACTACTTCACGCGATGGATAGAGGCCAAGGCAGTCAAGTCTATCACAGGCAAACAAGTTAAGAAGTTTGTTTGGGAACATATTGTGTGCCGTTTTGGTCTACCAGGAGAAATCATCTCGGACAACGGCAAGCAGTTCACGGACAACCCATTCAAAGATTGATGTGCATCATTGAACATCAAGCGGGCCTTCGCATCTGTTAAGCATCCGCAGACAAACGGCATCGTCGAACGAGCTAATAGAAGCTTGGGGAATGGCATCAAGGCGCGTTTGGATGAACGAAGTGGTAAATGGGTCGATGAGTTATCACATGTGCTATGGGCGCATAGAACTATGATCAAAACAGCCAACGGAGATACTCCATTTGCATTGGCTTACGGCACTGAAGCTGTTATACCAGCAGAAATAGGAATGCCTACCATCCGCACGGCGGAGGTTAATGTCGTCACGAACGATGAACAGCTGCGAATCAACCTGGATCTGTTGGAAGAAAAAAGGGAAATAACAGCCATCAATGAGGCTAAGTCCAAGGCTAAGATGAAGGCTTATTATGACGCCAAGGTCAAGGGTGTTTCCTTTCGACCGGGAGACTACGCCTATCGTGCTAATGAAGCAAGTCGAGCGGAGAACACAGGAAAGCTGGGCCCTAAGTGGGAAGGACCGTATGAAGTCACTGAAGCCTTGGGACGAGGCGCGTACAAGCTACGTGACATGGATGGCCGCGATCTTGAGCGCACATGGAATATTTCCAATCTCAAAAGGTGCTATCTTTGAAAGCTACGGCTTCCGCATGGGAACTTCGCTATGTGCGGTCTTAACAAAGAACCATGCGGTTTTATCTGTTTTGTTTTGTCTTATGTTTGTTTAGATTCCTTTCTTGTTCTTTAGGACTTGTCATTATTGTTCAAACAAAAGTGTAAACGTTCTAATAAAATGCCGTGGTGCCTAGCTAGCTCCACGACCTGTTTCGTGCAAATCATTTATTAGATTTTTTGTTAGTCGTATGAATTTTACTTATATCATAATATGTCATGTTTTATTCATATGCATTCTTTCAAATTACTGTACATGTACTATACGCCTCCAGGCGGGGTAAGAGGATTAAGTGAACCTACTAATTCAACTTGCCGCGTAAGAGGGATGCAACCCCAGCCGCACGGATCATGTATCCTTACTAGACACCTTACTCACAAGACGTTGGGGTGAGTTCCATATGCTGCAGCCGCACAGCGCTCCGCATAGTAAAGACGCACGTCGCATGTCTAGTAAATTATAGACTTGCATGTATTTTCTTTCTTTGTGTGTAAGACGTGATATATCATGCAGTATTGTCATACAATATTTAAACACAGTCAAAATACACAAGTTTCCAAAATAGATAAACAAAATTGCCGTGGTTACTCACGGACTTATATACAAAATACAAATGTTGTTAGCCGTGTACATACACGGACGAATAGGAACAATAAATATTCAAAGGGTTACAAACCAAAGTGTCTGAAAGAGATCATAAAGTAGGAGCATCCTACATAGAGGGTAAAAACTTACCCATTTCCACTTGCTCTTCGACCAGACACGACAACCATTCATCACTCTCTTTCCGCTTCTGGGCTTGAGCCGCAGTCCTCTCCAGCACCACACTTAAGGGTTCTTCGTCAAGCACGATCCTGGTTACGTTCTCATATATGGGAAGTGTCAGGTGGCTGGGGGATGGAGCGAAGGAAGCATGGGAGGACGCGCTAGGACTGAGCCTTCCCATGATTTCCATATTTGACGCATCTTTGGTGGCCTCCAGCTCGTCCAGGAATGGATAGTGCAGATCTCGCATCGCGGCCATAGGGCAGTCATCTTGCTAGCAGCTTCAGGCTTAAAGAAGGCATGATTGGTGACATCCTCCCCTTTCGTGATCAGCTCAGCGGCCTCAACCATTCCCTCATGACGACCGTGGTCAATCCCATCAGACACAAGGCTTGCGAATTGTTGCACAAATTCTGAGGCCTCTAAGACCTTCATGACGGCCAGGCGTGCTCCATGCCCGACCATCCATCTACGGCCGGCAATAGCTGTTAGCAGTTGGGGGCATAGCACATTATCACGCTCCGCAGTGAGGGCATAAATCATCAACTCTTTTTGGGCAAACGCCTCTTTCAGCTCTTGGATGACAGCCCTCTCATTGGCAAGTTCCCCTTGTACTTTCTCCATGTTTTGGACGGCCAGGTGCGCGTCTTCTAGTTTCTTGCTCAGCACGTCCACTTGGCTGGAGTACGAGTGGGCAGAAGCTTCCGCTGTGGCTACCTATAAGGAAAAAACGTGTTAGCATATATTTCTTTTTTTATAACGGGGGCGGTGCGGCACGGATATGTACCTTGGTGGTTGCAGCATCTAATTGTGACTCAAGATTGGCTACTTGTTGGTCGTATTCATTCGCGCGGGCCGACTGTTTCTTAATGGTCGCCTCGGCGTTGGCCAGTTGGGATTGGAGGTCGGCAATTTGAGCTTCATTATCTTCAATCATCGTCTCCCTCCGTCCAACTTTCCTCTTGAGAGAGTCAACATGCTCAAGCGCGGCTTCAAAACTAACCCTCATCGAGGTTCCCATCGCCATTTGGTGTACCAGGGTACCATTGTACTCATCCGCCAAGTCTGCATGACTGAGCGAATTTACCTCTCGCACCAAGCTTGGTGGTATGCAATTATTGAGGTACTCCCGGTACTCATCAGCGTCCCTCAGTCGTGACGCCGTGGTAATATTCCATACAGGATTGAACGGTTGAAGGGCGCCGGACGCGGGAAAATCTTGGGAGGCTGTGGGTGAACCTTCTTCAAATACAGGGCCGGACTTGGTGGGGGCCGTCGGGTCTCTTTCCACTCCTTTCCCCTTATCAACTTGGGTGTCAGAAGGAGGTGCGGCACCAGTCTGGTCGTCCCTGTGAAACAAGTATTAGGAAATAACTTAAGTATTGCTTACAAGGAAACTTGTCATTCTTACATATTAGGATGGGGGTCTTACATGTCGTTTCTTGCTAATTCAGAGGCGGTTGGGGCAATCTGAGTGACGGGATCGACATGAGCGGCCCGGTTAGCCTCGGAACCCTGGGTAGCACTCCCGACAGATTGATACAAGGGGTGGTCTTCTCGAAGTCTCTTGGCAGGAGCGTTGTGTTCACCAATCTCGACTGAAGCAGTTCTCCTCACACGGTTACTTCTTTTTCGGGTACGCCTGGCGACGGGCTGCGTTGTTGTTTTGTCGATCTCCTCCTCGACTTCATCTTCTTCCTCTTCTTCCAGGTTGACTTGTTGTTGTACTTCTTCATCGTCATCGCCCATCAGTCGGCGAATGCTGGAGGTGGTTAATTCAATATTATCCCCCTGCTGCTCCCTATGCGGTGAGGAGGGCCCGGCTCCTCTTTCATTCACCTGGTTATCACCATCAACATTGTTTCCATGATCTTCCTCGTCCGAATGAGGATCTGGCACGGCTTCAAGAGCAACCGTCACGGGTCGGGTATGCTCAAGAAGGGGTTGTTCATTCTCACGGAGAGGACGAAGACCCTCCGGTACAAGCTTCGGGTCGCCCTGGCGCAAAAGTCCAAAGAAGTTCATTTCTGTTCAGCACAAAACAACATATGTTAGTTATTTATCAAATAATGGTATGCATTTTTTGCGTACGGATGTTAGCCTACCTTCGCCCTGCCTTCTCCAAAAAACGGGATACCTATTGGATGGACCAAAGTAATTGCGGCTAATCCCTAGCAAACATAGGAATGATTCGGGAAGGTTTCTATGGAACCCAGTCCTATTCAGATCTAACTCTTGGGAATGACGAGGGTTGTATGTACTTGTGTGCGGCTTGGGGTCGTGAGGTATCCTAGTTCTAATGATATAATCGCCCGGCCATACCACTGCGTCAATGAAAAAGTAGTGATCATACCAATTTTTCAATGAATCCATTGGTTTATTGTGCGATTGGGGACTGTTGGAGGCTCGTTTCTTAAAAGATACCCAACCGTTTACTATGTTGGGAACATAGAAGAGCCGGAATAATTCTACGGTTGGGGGGATTCTCCTAGCACGGCAGAGGATCTCGAATTGACTAATCTTACAGGCACCTATGCAGTGGAGCTGACTAATGTGTACATCATAGTATCCTAACAGATCTACAAGAAAGTGGGTGAAGGGGATGCGGTAATTAGCCGCGTCAAAGAGGCGAGTATACAGGCCAATCTTGCCTGCTGGAGCCTCAGTTATGAGGTCTCCGGCGCCAGGAAGTGAGGGGTGTAGGTTGGTAGGGATGAAATAATTTGTACAAAAGTGGTTTAATTGGTCTTGGGTCATGACATTCAGCACGGATCCAATGGTAGGGCTGTTTCTATGAGCCATTACTAAAAAAAAGTGTAAGGGCGTGGTGTTCTAACCTGCGTGTGAAGGGATCCGTGCGTATTGGGTTCAAGCTAAGAGGAAAGCTTTAATGGCAGAAATGGAGGTTATAACTGTGTGTTTCACACAGCCGTGGGGGTGGCTTATTTATAGGGTTGCCTCATAGGTCACGACCTGTTGGATGTGTGACACGTGTTGGCCACTATCTTAATCGTGTGGATAGGGGGCAAGTGGCAAGTGAAACGTCAGGCGGGACCCACGGGTCACTTCTGACTCAAACGTTTGCACTGCTCGAGGTTCTGACTGTTTGCACTTTTGTCAGTCAAACAAGTCAGATGAACAGTTATTAATGTCGGGTTATGCGGCTCTTACGTAAGACTTGACATTTAAGGCTATATTTAATTTGTCTCGGTCGCTATATACGGCTGAGATATTGATGAGATAACTTCCTAAGCTAGGTTGCCACGTGCGGCCAATACAAATTCTTGAACAAATTGTTATCCTGTTGTTTCCTTGGTACGTCCGGGGAGCATCTTGGTAGTCTAGAGGTTACATCTATGGTCGTAACAACTAGACTGGGGGGACATGATGACGTATAGTCCCCAGCCGGGTCATGAACCCGGCCCATGGGTACTACTCGTATCCGGCCCATCACAGATGGGTGGAATAATGTCATTCAGGCTTATGGGCTTGGATGAACAGTAACCGTACACATGTGTGCGGCCCACGGCCCGGTGTGGCCGACATGGCCGACATAGGGTTAGACAGAATAATATTCTGTCTAGGAATATCTTTATCCCAATGGGAGAGGATATTCACTATCAGGATTAGAAGATATAATCATTCTAATTCTGGTGATTATCTCTTCCTTGGGGCCGAAGCATCAGTGGAAGCCCATTAGGGTTTCACTGCCTATAAAAGGAACCCTCAAGGGTTCCACAAAGGTATTACGACTTGTACTCTAAACTCACATAAACCCTAAATCGATTACTTACTCTCACGCCGGAGTTTAATCGTGGGAAACATTCCCACGGTAAGCCTAACACGTGCTGTTTAGTGTGCAGGATCCCAACCAAACGATTCACTTGGTGCAGGAGCCGGAGCCCAGCCAACCCGAATTAAGCCTAATTCGGATCTAGCAAGGATCAACCAACTTTTGCATCAACACTTTACTTAATTTAAAAACAGAGCTGCAGCCTGCAGGAGATAGAGTTTGGGTGGCTTTTATTTGAAGTTGTGATAATCTGGCAGTCAGCTCTTTGAATGTTTGGAAAAATTTAGACAGTATTCATTTGTAAGATAATCAGTTAACTGTATCAGCAACTTGGAACCGAATGCGAAACAGCTCTTAACATATACCAATGTGATATAAAAGAGCTTGATGAAATGTATTAAAACTCCTCAACACAAATTATTGTTCATTACATTTTCCTATGGAATATATCAAAACATAGATCTTTATTAATTGTAGGCACATCATATTCCACATCTGTGAATGCATGCGAGAACTTGGGAGTTATTTAGAGCTCGATATTGCGTGTCTCCATGCCCTTAACAGGCATAACGGCCCATCTAGCTATCGCACACAGTCCATGAGGTTGATCAACTCCACGTGCCATACGTATATATCCTTTATCTCCCCAATCTTCTCCCCAAGAATTCTTAATGTTCCAATACTTTAGTCCCTCAGGGGTCTCATCGTATCCCACAACTGCCATAGCATGCTCTACTTCTATCCCACATGGCCCAGTGAACACACCCTGTAAGAAACATGTATCCGAGGGATTAGATATAAATTCATGATGAGTAAATGTTTAAGGAATCTTCAATTCGTTTGTGTTACCGATTTAAAAAACCCAAAATCAGGACTGTGAGGATCTATGGATACAGTAATAGGTGTGTGAGCAACTGCTTTCATCAATGCTTCTTCGCTGTCCCAAGGAAGTCTCTGACCGCCATCAAGTGTTGCAACGTGATGTCCAAACTAAAATTCAAGAAAAAAAAAATAAGAAAAGTAGTCGTTCCATGGTGAATATGAAGTTATACAAGTGTATATATATATACCTTTGATTGATCACAATCTTGTACTTTCATAACATACGGGTAGTTCTCTTCTGTCGTGAGACCTCCGTGATCATGGATCCATTGGAATGCTTCACACATCAACCCTCCGTCACATCCTTTGCTTCTTCCTTTATTATTACAATCAACAAGTTGTTGTTCCGATAAGTCAACTAAATGGCCTGTCATAATTGCGTTTATTCCCTCAACTGCAGCAACCGCGGCAAATGCCCAACAACTTCCTGTAAACAAAACCTTTAGTTAAAGTTCCATATTTTTCACCTTGTTTGTAATCATAGGTTTTAAAGAGAAAAAGGCGTACCACATTGTCCTTGATTTCTGACCGGGGTGACTGCGTTATGTTCCCTCCAATCCACCCTTGGTGGAATATCCGTAAAATTTTCATAAATAAAAGGCGTAGTTGGAGTTAAAGGTCCCATGAGAGTATAGGTATGGCCGATCTTCGAGTCACTATACTTGCTAACTCTCTCCCGGTTCGTCAAGTCGGCAAACTTGTTCAACTCTAACTTATAGGGCTTGTTCATCTTATTTGTTTTATGAACATGTTCTACGTTGTATTTAAATACGTTGAATCGCTCTTCGCTTTTGTGTTCCACTTTATGGTGGCTCCTCCATCTATCGTACATCCCCTGCAAACCCTCCTCCGTTTCAACTTCTTTGTCATGGTAAGTGAAGCTTTCAACTGCGTCTACAATTAGAACCAGAGCAAGTGAAAGCACAAAAAATTTATTGACATTCATTTCTTGAAACATGGTCTGAGGTTGTGTTGTTTTATTTTAGATACTAAGTTTGATCATATATATCACATATAGACACATAGAGGTATATATATGGATCTAAATATAGAAAGGGTTGCTTATTTTTATGTTTTGAATGAGTACAACTTTTATGGATCTAAGAATAGATTTCGATGGGCATGCATGTTTTTAGATGGTCGAAATTGAGAGTTTCATGCTTATTTCCTAATTTTAAATTTAAAGAATCAAAGGCTAATTTTAAACCTAAAATATTACTTATTTTCTTTTCTATTGTTGACGGAGCTGAGAGAAAATAAGATGACATGGCATTTTACACTATCCGTTAGATCAACTTTAGATTTAATCTTAGCCCTTTAAATTGATGCTTGACTTTGACTAATTCATTCACAGAAAATGTGTGTATAGTTAGAATCCATTATTTATCTATAGCAACAAACTATTAGACAAAATAGCCACGTAATAATGAAAAGATACTGGGATAAGTTATGCTTACTAAACGCATGATTATTTGCAACAAGAAAACATGCTTATCTTTGAATTCAATTTTGAATATCTAACCGCATGAACTTGGATTTATAAATACAGATCCTAATATTCATCCCATACCCACACTTCTATCATAACAACATGGTGAAGTTTTATTAGAGCATCTCGCTTGAATTTTTCTATCAATACGCACCAATTTCTTCTTTTGTTGATCATTAAGTCGCGTCGCGACTGATAATGGTGATCTCCATGTTCATATATATAATCATATCTATACTATTATCTGAACAAAGTACACCGATTTGAATCTGCTCAGAGTGATCACATTAAAGTTGAGATGATAACGATGATTTGATTGCGGTAGACAAACAAATGCCTCATAAGTTTACTTATATGTATTGTGGTTAATTTGTACCTTTCTTTAATAAAAGGTACTGTATAAAGAAAGGTGTAAGATGGCTGCGTGCCTTTCAATCTTATCAGCTGCTTTGTTTTTACAATCATTTTCCTTCTTCTGTTTTTTGCGACGCCAACAATGTGGGACAATAAACAGAACCTTAGATTTGCAAACATCCTACCAGCTAATGTGGGATCAAAAACCTTTCAAGTCAATATTGGCTATTCAACCTGTTTCAACTTCAAAATTATAAACTTTATACTTAGATACCAATGTTTCGAGCTATGTGTTCTTTGTCGTTTTTTATTGTTCGATTATATTGTATTCAAGCTAGACCCGTGGTTCTTTGTACACAATCATGATTGCTATTTGCTATGCCACTGATCAATCACTCAACACCTTCAACAGTTTTTGCATGTGCAATACGTCATCCTTTGCTCCAAGTCTTACCTGATTGTTGTTGTGAATAATATCAAGTTTTGATTCAGTTTGACAATACATTAGTGGCACGAAGATGACCCGCTTGCTTTTACTACGAATATTAATATCGTCTTAGAACAAAAAAATATTCAGCAAAAGATGGCTTTTTACTAACTGAGTTAAAAATTTACTACAGCACTTCCATTTTGAGCACACTTCAGTTTAAGAGCATGAACCTGAATCAACATCAGGATTTATTGAAAAACGAAAAACAAATCAAAAAGTGATAAACCAGGATTATCACATGAAATGATTTGCTTCCGAGGGAATTGGTAATTCATTGCAAGTGGAAACACAAACTTACGTTTCTGTAACCATCTATGAGATTAAAAACCTAAAAAAAAATACTTTAAGTTATTGGTTTAATGATTTATCCTCTTGATAGACCTAAACATCAGCTGAAATCTTGGCATCAAGACATGTGAAATCTTCATAAAATGCTTTCAAATGCTCGTGTGCATGCTTCATGTCATCAACTGCACACATCCTCTTATGTTGTGCATTGACAATCGCGGGGCTCCAGTATCAACTATCCGGATCCCTGTCCCAGTAGTCAGAATCGGTCCAATGGTTGAACCACACGACATGTCGTTTCTAACAACAAAGTCCTGCATTACATAAAGTTATATTACAAAGATGTGCATCATAAGTCAGTTTGGGTTATTTGGAAGGATAACAAAAGTGATCTGACCGTTTGCCAACTTAACCATAAACAAATGCAACAACTTTGTAACAAAGAATAATGTGCTGACCTGAACAGGAAGATTGTGGTTGGCTGCTATTTCCCTGAATATGAAGGCAGTAACATCATTAGTGGCATGGCATTGGTTAGCATTATGTTTAATCAAAAGCCCACTGTGCAACTAGGGTTGATGATTCTCTTCGTGCTTTTCCTGATAAAAAACAAATCGAGAAATCATGATATACAAAACTAACTGATTATTTACGTGTGACCCGTGCAACGCACGGGTATTATACTAGTTTTATATGATAAGAAAAACATCACCTTATAATATCCAACTTTAAGAATTAGTCACTTTAATTACTCAAAGTTTTCTAGAGCAACAATATTACTTAGATATTTTAATGGTGTTTTACTTATTAACTTTTATTTTTAATCAAAGTTACCAATAATTTTATACAAAAGTCGATCATAAATATATACAATCATAACCAAGTTTAATTTGATCATAAATATACTAATAATAATGTTAACGAGTTGAGATTGATACATAATAATAATTTAATATATATCTAATGAATCAGTTCTAACTATATATTTCATCAAAAATGAAAAAAAAATTATTTATTATTTTTAATAATTAAATATCTTACAAAAGATAAATCATCGAACGACAAAGAAAATGTCATCGTGACAACAATGAAATCATCTTTATACAGAGGGGCAAATATATATACTTTTGATAGACTTTTTTCTGACTTTTTTTGAAAAAATCATATATGATTTGTATCACAAATTATATATGATTTTATGAAATCATATGATTTCATATAATAATATATGATTTGTGATATAAATATGATTCTTTCAACAAAAAATCGGACAAAAAAGTTCATCAAAAATATATATGGTGCCCCTCCATAGAAAAATGTTTTAATTCTTGGAACGATGATATGTTCCGTTTTGTGTAACGGTTAACGGCTTGTAAAATATTTAACTTTTAAAAAAATGTGAAAAATAAGTTTTTTTTATTTTGCTGAAAAGATGAGTGACTAAGATTGCTTCATTAGATCCATACAATATTAGGAGTATATACTGAACTTTTGTGTAATGTTAATACGACTTACATTCTAAAAGCATTATATATATTTTATATTACGATCTTATAATAGTGAGGAAATTTTTAAATCTTATTACGTAAACTTTATGATAAATAAGTTTTAAACGTTACTCGGATCTGAGATCAAGGGTGTTTTCTCGATTAATGTTACTTGTGTTGATGTTACTGTTGTTTTTTTTGATGTTTAGACTGTTAGAAGAACTTAGTTAAAAATACATTAAGTCATTAGTACTGTCAGCACAAAAGTTAGTGCCGCTAGAGTATTTTACTGTTGTTGGTGAATACAAAAGAAATACAACTAAGTACTTAATGATGTCAGAGTACTTAGTTAATGTTGTTGGTTCAAGTTAGTGCTTCTCAGAAGAAATCAACTTCTAGAAGACTAAAGATGTTCAAGATATGTTATGTGCTGATAAAAAAAATACTTAATTAATAAGTATTATTTATTTATAGAGTTTATCTTGTATTGTAAATGTTAGGAATATATTGTATTTATCTTTAGAAAGTATTGTAAGTAGGGCTGAGTGACGGACCCACACAGGACCAGAGCGACCAAATTCGGACTGGACCGAGGACCGAATTGGTCCAAAACCCCGGACTGGGACTGGACCGAAATGCTTTGGTCTGGTCTGGGTTGGTCTGGTCTTGTCCGGTCCTGTCCTAATTAGACAAAATAAACAAAATTTTGGTAAGACCGAACCGGACCGATCGGACCGAGGACCGAATGGTAAAAAAATGCCGGACCGAGGACCAGACCGAATTTTCTCGGTCCGGTCTGGTTCGGTTTTTCGGTCCGGTCCGACGTTTCAAATGCTCACCCTTAATTATAAGTCGACTAGAACTCCTTAGTGACAAGTTGTAAAGTCATGGACTTACCTTGCCATATGTTGAAATTACAAAGATGAAGGGCTGAATTTCCCATCTTTTAAAGTATAAACTCAAGTGGTTCAATGTTCCAAATCATGGAAGTTATAGTCCAGTCAAAATTGAAAGTCATAAGATTTGAAGTTTTGGATCAAGTGAGTACCAATCTCAGCCGTCTGTTTTGGATTTATTTTCAACGAATGCAATTAATTGAGGTCACGCCAGCTCTTCTTCAAATAATGATTCAAGACGATTCATAGGTTTTTAGAAGAAGGAATTAAAAAATAAGACGTTCCTTTTCATCTTACCAGCACAACCCATACAATTAATTGCTCTCTAATTCCACTAACAAGAATCCCCCAAATCTGTCAATTGAAGATGAACCCTAAAATGTCACGTGGTGAATTGTCATTGGTTTGAACACGCCATACCAGAATCAACAAACCTTCCCCAACTCCTAACACCTCTCTATTAATACCTAGTCTACCCAGTTAGTTTTCACATAGTTAGTTCTTAATTTTCAATTTAAGTAGTTAAGAGTTAGTTAAAGTAGCTTTCAATTCATTTCATATTCAGTTTCAATTAAGTTCTTAGTTGTAACCAATTCTCCATTAATAAAAGCTTCTTGATTTCAGTTCTTTAATTCTCATTCTACTATTTGTTTAGCTCATAAGCTTTTACAAGCTTATGAGTGTTCTTTAAGCTTTTGTTAGAGTTCTTTCGATCAATTGAGATACGTTTGTTAGTTGGTTTTTAGTTCAAAATATTTATATTCAAATTCATTTAAAACAACTTTGGAAGTTAAAATTTTCAAGCTCATTAGCTCAATAGAGTTTATGAAAAGCTTTTTGTTAAATTTTAGTTCAATTTAGTTAGCTTATAATAGATATAGTGAGGATTTGAGGGTGATCATGTTACATCAAGGTTGGAAAGGAAATTCAATTTGAAGAATTACTGTTTGAAAAGCTAGTTGCAGCTTATTGAGAATAAGTTTTTGGAATTGGTGATTATGTTCAGATGACTTTTAGCATGGTTTTAATGAGTTTAAATTGAGATTCAACATCTCAAAGCTTTTTATCAGGATTATTAGGTCATATTTTCTTCTTAATTTCCATTGTATTTGACTTGTGTAGTTACTGTTGCATTGTTTACATTAGATACTTGATTCCTATACAAAATTGTTAGATGTAATTTGTAGCTCAAGTATAGTTCATAGTCACTTTCTGTTCTTGCATCTTGAAAGTGTAGATGTTTTTGTTATCTCATAAAGATTAGTCCAAACATGAATATAGAAGATGAAAATTAGAGAGATAAAAAAAGAAGAAATAGAGAGAGAAAGTAGAGAAAAGGAGGAGAAAAAAGAGAATATAGAAGATAACTATGTGAAAATAATAACTAACAATCCCTCTTCTACACATGGGAGAGTGTATTTACATGCCACACCCTTAATGGAATCGTAAGCTTATGTTCATGGGCCAGGCCTGGCTTTGTGTACGCTTAGAGACCTATACTTAGACAATATTAGCTTAGTGTCCAAGCCCATTTAACCCGACTAGCTTATTACAATACAAGAACTTACGAATAAGATGGCCTATTACATTCTTATTTGACTATATAAAATATAAGGCTAACAATCTAACCCAATGTATAGTTATCTTAAAAGACTTAAAGCACTTGATTGACTAAATATATTCTTGTGGACGTGATCATCATTTAAATTTGAGCTTTGGCTTTTTTGGCCTTGATCTTGTTTGTAACGACTTTGTTCCTTCATGATTTTGTGATCTTTATCTTGAGCCTTTGTATTTTGACTTTGAGTTCTTGAGATCTTCATTCTATCCTTGTCTATCTTGATAATTACCATCTTGTGCTCTTGTGTCTTCTGAATCGACATGTTCACACTATGTTGATTTCTTGAAAGGGTAACAATATCTCATACATACATAGTTCTTGTTAGACCTTGAAGTATTCATGATTTTCAGAGTTGCGGAAGTCTTTAACTTTTGGTATGAACATGTGGAGACGACTTCAAATAGTATACGGGACACCACCTTCTTGATACGTAACATGGACACAAACAAATTGCTTTGACATTTGCTCTAAATCGGTAGCGTTTTACCTCTGGTCGCATAAGACCGTTAGAGGTATTAGATACTGTACCTATGATCGGGTAGATTCAATTAAGAGCCCCCTTGGTATGGTTTCCCGTCTGTACTAGCAAGTTCTCTTTACCTGACCGTCCCAAAGCTGACTACAACAGTAAAGAGTGAATAAGTTGGATAAGTTATCCGTCTGATTATAGTCGTCAATTCGGATTATTGGTACAAGTTTGATTCAATTAAGAATCGCACCATTGTTGCTTTCCAGTTTGTTTGAAGCTCGATTCATAAAGAATCTTGCAAGTCACCTACCGTAGTGTTGTTTGATGTTAACACTGGAAAGGTTTTCATTCGCCACTGTAGGCACTAAAGAGTGTCAATTTGAATGTTCTGGCAAGATCACGCGGATTTTGCGAAGAAACCTAGAACAAGTTTGAATCAATTAAGAATAAAAACTTAGTTGTATTCCGGTTATCACAAGTTTGGTTCCTGTAGAATCACACAAGTCACCTACCTTGATCTTGTTTAATGTTGGCACAAGCATGATTTCCATCTTGATCATGAATTGTATCACTCAGATGTTTTGGCAAGATCACAAGGATAATACATAGGACTCTTTTGTTACCACTTGTGTTCTAGATGATGAACAGTAAGTGTTATACATGGATTATGTATTAATGAGATTTTGATTGATCTATTTTTGCTCTAGACTCGATAAGTGCATTTTGGTTTAAGTAATCGGAGGCCGGAGATGACTGCCACCTTTTCGATACCAACTAACTCAGAGTGAGAAAGTCAATAGATAACGTGTTGATCTCCGTGACATATGAGACAAGTTTCTTTTGAGAAAACCCGAATGGTTGAGGAAGGGTTGTGTATTGCATCAATAGATCCATGACGAATTGTCTTCTATATCATCAATCATCTTTATGATTCCGATACTAGATGTTTTGACCCGGTTTCTGCCTAAGTTACATAGATTCTTCAACCCCTTCAATGCTTACCAATGCGTCATCACTAGCACCTTGTTGTGATTGTTCTAGTGCTAGCTTGAGTAATTAGTATGCATTCATCTTCGTTCACATTCAACTCCTTTTTTCCTATGGATTGCTATTTTTAACTATGGCATGTCTCTGGGTACATCCCTTCGGTTCTTGTTGGATTAGGACTTGATCTCCTATCCTAAACCACCTTTTGACTCCATTATTACGTTGCGAATTAAGTTGTTTGGGTATAGATAGTCACCATAAAACCATTGAAAAATCAATCAAAGTATTTGATAGAAATCAAACATTTTAACACTTTGAAAGTTTTACATTTCCGAGATATTCTCCCTACACACATGCATCGATACTCGAAATAGTTTCACACGTGAAGGAAAGAGTTTCACTTGAGTCTTTAAGATTACATTTTTCTATATCACATGTTAATCACATTTTCTCCCCTGTCTCTAATATAAAAATACTTGATATTAGAGATACCAATTGATTAAAATGACATTTTCTGAAAATCATTTGGGAGAGATGATAGGAAAGACGTAAACTACGAGAAATAAAGAACATTCCAAATTAAGACCAAAAGACCCAAATATGAGAATTGAGATTCTAAAAGCAAACAAATCTTACTTAAAAGGACACGTATGAAACATAAGACTACTAATGACAAAACGAAAGTTACGTAAATCGAGAAAATCCGAATAAAACATAAAATAAAAATAAAATCTTAAAAAATAAAATTTTTGAAAATGATTTAAAATTACTTAACTTAACTAAAAATGAAAATAAAAATTATTAAAAAGTTCTAAATAGGCCTAAAATAGATCAAAATTGTTATTGGGCCTTAAATGGGCTCAGAGCTCAATAAACAAATTTGTAAAATTTGAAAAAGGAAAGCTTATCTAGACTAAAAACACTATTCTGAGCAACTTTAAAACTAAGACTTTTTACTGAAAAAGCTCTAAGCTTCTAATAAGCAATGCACTCTCTTAATTAAGAAAATTTATGGCTTATTACAAGTATTATTGAACATGGGTCAATAAAATGAACTTATGAACAACTTTAATAAAGAACTTTTTAAACCACAAGCACTAAATAAGCTGTAATAAGCCAATAAGCACTTATGAAATTTCCAAAAAGTTATTTAAACCACCAATTAAGCTTAAATTACACAAAGGCACCTAATTTATGATAAGAAAAGAGAATTTAAAAATCTATTTGAAATAAGCTACAACAATAAGCTAAAAATAAGCAAAATCCAATTACACTAAAAGACAAAATAGTCAGGTTGACTAAATACTTGACCAAATAAGCTAATTTTTTTGCAAAACTTATTAAAATTAGATTATAAAAGCAATGGCAAAAAGAAATTTGCAAATAAGCACAAGGAATAAGCTGTTATGACTCAATAAGCACTTTGGAAAAAAGAAAAAATAGCCGTTTTCTTGTCAAAACTCAACCAAACTTAATTAACTTTCAAGAACTGATAATAAGCTAGAAAAAGTGATTTCGAGTACAAAATCTAAGTTGTTGCATGTCTGAAAAGCACAAATTAAGGGTGATAAGCTGGGGATAACTTAATTGGGCTTATAGGCTTACACAATTGAGTTTTTCTTGTAAATTTGGACTGCTTAGATTTTAAATGATCCCTTGTTTGAGATTATGTTGTTAGATTGCTTGGTATTGTGGTGGTTATGATTCCAAGTTGTAATAAGCAGTTTTAAGCTATTTTTAGTATCTTAAATTCTGGCTTATTGGACAAGCAGGGGTGTCTGTCAATCTTAGGATCAAATAAGTTCACACAAACAACAATGAGCACTCAAAACCCATAAAATCCAAGAAATCATAAAGAATTCAGCAAATGGCCAAAATTAACCACTAGTGTGCATGTACAAGTTCAAAAAGCTAAATTTAGAAGCTTATATCTTCCTGTAAAAAGCTCTAACCTCAAATTTCTTTTCACACTGCTTAATATCGCTACAATGTCTAGTGATGCTCAAAATTTCAGCTCTTAAAACTACCTAATATGCTCTAGATCAAATCTGTAAGTTTTAGGCTTGATTCTTGATATTTTTGCAAGGCAATTGTGTTCTATAGTGATCCTATACAAATTACAGCTATTGGAATCTTACCAAGGGCACCTAGTTAACAAAGTTCTAGCAAAGAACAAGCAAGGATAACACCTTTTCAGGCCTTTAGCTTACGGGGTCAAAGTCTTCTTTGGACTTTTCCAATTCGATTTCTTTTTCATCAATCGGCGGCTGAAGGAGAGTGAGAGTTCGAAGTTGCCGGTAGGTCAATTGTGATCCTTGTAACTATCTTCATAGGAATCAATGGGAGAATGGAAAATTGCTCTAGTGGACTGGGGGCCTCTAGGCGCAACAAATTTTAACTCTCGTCCTGTTTTATAGCCCCTCTTTTTCCAAGAATTCATGCACTTCCCTTTACTCCATAGGGCCTTCTTTAATAGGTTCATAGTCCAAAGCCTTCCATTTCCGTCAAATGACCCGCCCACTGATCTGATCATAGGTGAAATCCAACCCCTTCTCTGCTTCACAAATTACAAAATTACCTTAGAGACTTAAAGGGCCACTCATTTCTTAACTTTTTGATTTACAGACTTAAAAAACTACTTATTTGACTTTAATTTAACTACCTAAGACTATCCTAACAAGATTCGACACCTAAATTCTCAAAATCACTACTAGCCAAACACTAGTTTAAATCAGACAAAATTCCCCTGCACCACTTGATTTTTTAAAGCAACTATGTGATTAAGCTATTTCTAGACAAGATCTATAGTTCAAAATTATCCAAAAACATATATAAGCATCTAATAAGAAAGAAAAACAACAAGCTACTTGGAAAATTAAAGATCTAAACCTTAATTCTACTATACAAACTATAAATCCTAGTATTTTTATTTGTATAATGATTTAATGCAATACTAAGATTGATTAAGATATAATAACATTATCTAAGTAGATATAAGCAATAAAATGATAATGACAATAAGCTAAAAATGATTATGCTACTATTTTTAGGTTTTTTATGGTTTTTTATGTAGAATAAAAGACAAATGATATTAAGCTATAATCTAATGACTGAAAATGAATGAAAAGCAATGAAATATGATAATAAACAGATTACAACAACTAATAAGCAAATAAGAAATCAGTAAGCACTTCAAATAAGCTATACTAAAAAATGAATAAAAAGGACTATTTAGAGAAAAATTTCACCTTTTAGCATTGCCTGCCATAAAGCTTAGCTCTATAAGATTTTGCAAAAGCAAATAAGCCCTAACCTGTGATAAGCTCTTGCCCAATGAGCTTAACCTTCCCAAACTTGGTTTGCAACTTTTCAAGGAAATAAGGACTTTTCAAAATAAGCATACTAGTTCAAGAAAAAGGCTACAAGGGACTTTTCTGAATAAGCAACTAGGACCTTATGAAAATAAACTTAGTGCTCTTGGCTTATTGAATAATCCAAGAGGAAGTATACGCTTATTACTTGAGTAGTTTAGTCTTTTATGGTTTCTTTTTTAAACTTGTATGAGATAAAGTGCAAGTAAACCTAACAAAATGATTAACAAGCTTAGAAATAATAAAAATAAGCAAAGAACTTAAGGCTATAAGCTATGAGTTAGCTTATAGCTTATTAAGCTTTTTGGATCCTTTCACAAGTTATAGCATACGTTTTCAAACTTCAAGAACAACTAAAGTAACTAAAGTAAAGAGCAATGGTAAGTAAAAAACAATGATTATAACTTCAAAATTCAAACTTTCATTAATCAAAATCAAGATACAAAACGGGTAAAGTAAAATACTTGATAATTAATAATGATATGAAAAATAAATTAGACTAAGAACTACTTGCTAAAATCATCTCAGAGGGTCTCATTATATAAAAAAGACCTTGAGTTACAATGTTAACACTATCCTTAAACCCTAATTGAATATCCAATGGATATTTGATTTCTAGTATCTTCTTGGTCTTGGATATTGTCACTCTTGTTGTTGATCCTTTGATAATATTCGTTGGATGAGCCATTTTTACAAAGGCAATCAATCTTGTCCTTTGATCAAATCCCTCTTCATGTTGCCTTCCTTTTCCAGTTAGGGCATTCTTGTTCTTATGCATGACATGGCAACAACCATATAGGATTTCCTCCTTGTAGGTTCAATTGAAAGGTTCAAGGTTCAATTTCCATAGACCCTTTGGTTTGATGTGAATGAGATGGATAGAAATTACATGGTTGAAAGAGAAGGTGAATAGTAAATTTTCAAATCCTTTCCTTTATATAGTGTTGATCATGGGGGCGGGTCAAACTAGTTCTATTTGTCCATCTTAAGTCCTTGAAATTTGATGGTGTTTGTAATGAATGTTAACTCTTCATAATGAAGGTTAACACAAGTTTGGTTTAGGCAGATCTAGTCCTTGTGTTTTTCAAATCACAAACCAAGGACTAAAAGTGATATTATGACATTCTTCAAGGTTCCTTTGAGTATAACTTGGATATTTGGAGGGACCTTTTTTGTAACTTTGGATATTAGGGAGGGTTGTTTGGGTATTTTCTATTTTTGTATTCTCTTTTGATAGGTTTTATGTTTTTGTATTTTCTTTTTCAAAAATTTTATCTTCAAAAATAAAAAATAAAGAGAAATAACAAAAATATTTACTTGTTGAAGTTCCCATTAGCAGTAACAGTTGGTCCTTGAGTTATTGAAGATGAAGTTAAATCAGGTTTCTTGTTGACGTTGACCGGGTGCATTAGCAGTAGTAACAACGGAAGACTTTGAAACAACTTGATTTACTCCATTGAAATATTCATTGAACAAGATTTCCAACTCTTAAATGGACATTTTATTTGTCGAATATGTTGTAGGAATTTTTCTTTGCGAGGATCAGTTATTTTCCATGATAAATTTTCCTTTCTTGAAGGTCCGGGGCACAGTCTGTTACTCCCTCCGTCCCCTAATAATAGTCCACTATTGACTTTTCGGTCTAAAATTTTCAAATTTGACTTTAAATATATTTGTTTGTGCTCTATGATACTTGATGAAAATTGTATCAATGAAAATACCTTTAAAAGCCTATTCATTCATATATTTTGCATCAAGTATCATATAACACAAATAAAGATATTTAAGATCGAAGTTGCAAAATTATGACCGGAAAAGTCAACAATGGACTATTATTATGGGATGGAGGGAGTATTCGATTATGAGCCATTTTGAAGCTTAATTGTGAAACCCCTGAGACACTTGATTCTTAGACATCAACCTTTCAGCAACCAAACTCTGAGATTATTCTTGATTGTGTGGTATGAGGTACCTGTAATTAGTTTACCACTTTGTTCTTTTTAAACATTGATGTTTGTACATGCACTTTCATCAAGAGTTTGTATGCATTAATGTAGGTTAGGGATATCAACATTGGAATCATGTGGGGGTTAACAGTGAACCTTGGTCATGCTAGATGGAAATATATTTCCTGTAGGAACCCACCTAAGACAAGTTATTTTTGAAGATTCTACCTGTGGGTTTCCATCTAAGACAAGGTCTAGGAGGCCTAATTTTCCCGTGCACAATGGAAACTTATTTTGAGAAAACCTGTTTCCTTTAGGGATCCATCTTTTAGGTAATCTAGCGTGGGAGCACCTTATTCAGGACTTTTGGTATACTATCATCATGAATCGAATTAAAGACACATTTGTTACATTTCGAGCAAACAAAGTGTTTACCATCTAAAAAATACCTAGAATTCTTAGAGTGATTTGTTACTTGGATTGCAGCTTGTATAAACTAGAAGGTGGGGGGGGGGGGGGGTTGAATAGTTTCTATGATTACGTTCCTAATTAAAAATTAGGTTTTCCCAAAATTACATTTTACTTGAAAACTAGTTTCATAGTTGTTAAGTCAATTTGCAAACCATTTGCTATATCTAGTGATTATGAAGATGCAATGCATAAAAGTAAATATGAATAAGTAAAGAGTAAGGAAAGAAGAATCTAAGTGTCACACCCCGTCTTGGCGGAAACACGAGGTGAGACGTATGGATATCATCATAACACACGGTGTCTATATAGCGAAATCTAAATGCAACATAGTAATAAAGGGGACACAAAGTGTCATGACAATATCTAGCACAACCGGAGTCTAAAAAATGAGTGTAATGTCTTACTCAAATATTCAAGACAAACAACCAAATAAAATAAACATCATAGAGTACATACATCAAATCAAAAGAAAATAAACTAAAGGGAAGTGGATTTCCCGGAATGAATCTTAGCAGCTTCTAGACTCTAGCCACTTCTAACCTCATCCTTAACAACAACCTCACCTGAAAATGATACTAAAATATGTCAACATAAAGTTGTAGAGAACATAGGTTTAGTCTATCGAAAACAACATAGAAAAACCTTGACACACCGATGTAAGTAAGTCATAGAGAACAAGTCAAAATAATGGACCATAATGTGATTATCATGTTAAATGCAACTATAAATAAAACTTAATTCAGTATCAACCACGTCTACAAATCACAAAGCACACTATACCAATCACGTATACAAATCAAAAAGCACACTATACCAATCAAGTCTACAAATCACAAAGCACACTATACCCCCTTCAAGAGGTATCTTGCCCCAAACCAAAAGGATGATGTACAACACACTATCCGGATCTTTCCCATTGCACTGTGGAAGATGAACCCATATCCTCGTCGAGATATCTTGCCTCCAAAGAGACGATGTACATAACTATACAAACTTAGGATGGATCGTGCCCTACGCTCCACACATATCAGAACACAAATCTAGGACAGATCGTGCCCCACACTTTACAAATATCATAACACAAAAGCACACAAGTCACACAATAGCACATTTATGTCCACCCGTTTTAAAACATAATACCGAAATATTTTAAAGACACCACAAGTATCATATCCATCCCATACTGGAAAGTAAAAACATTTAAAAACTCAGTGAAAATAGGACTATGAACTCACCTTGCGAAAAGCAATCCAAATGCCTCTTCAAGAACAAAAAAATTTTACAGCACACATACACAAGTACACACGTCAACGTCGAATCCGGAACCCTAATCCTTTATCAATGTAACAATCTCTATGAAGGATACATCTCAACTTCTATCCCAAGTCAGCCCCATGTTAGCCCTCGAAATGTCCACTATCTCAAAATATCCAAAACACGAGTTTAAGCCTTATCGTACAAACATTAACCTTGAACTCGACACTTGTACAAATAATTTGACCAAGCTACTGACCTCCATTGACTATACATTCGGAATATTTGAAAAGTACGCTCCGAGCACATAATTTTAGGCTTTTGAATCACCCAAAAAATTTTAAAAACGAAGAAGTTATGCTCAAAATGATTTTACCCAAAATCTGCCCAGACATTAGCAACAGTTTCTGAAAGTTTAGAGATGGATTCTGGCAGATTAGCGACAGTTCCTGCTGAATTAACCCTAATCCGATTTAAACCCTAAAAACTGATTTTAAACCTTAAAAAACCCCTCATTAATTACCTAATTCAAGCCCTAATTAATTTTAATTACAGAAAATAAAAACCTAATCCATGATATGACTATATACATGATAATAACATAATTAGATTGATAAAAACATGATTTATAACTAAGATTATACCTTTAATTAGCCAAAATGAACTTTTGCAAAAAACTTAATTTTTCTTCTCTTTTTTCTTTCTCTTCTCCTACTGTTTTTTTAAACGTATGATATGTTTTTTTACCAATGTAGCTTAATAATACCCCAATCCTAGTCCAAGCCCTTACCACATTCTTTTTTTTCTTTTTTTTCTTGCGTTTGATTACCACCGCCCCATCTATTTTTCCTTTATATTGTTTTACTAATTTATGACAAAATAATCATTTAATTTAAGGACCTCCAACTTTATTTAAAAGCTAGTTTAAATAAAGTTACATTTTAATTATTATTATTAAAATTAGATCAATCTAAAATTTTATTCTATAAGATTTTACTATCTATATCCCCTAAATAAATTTATGGAAATTACTACACTAACTCGAAACTAATAACCTACACACTAAAATGCTTACATATATAATTACGTAATAAAATTACGTACACAATATTAAATACGTACACTCGAAAAGTAAATTAACACTATAATACCTATATTTATTTAAATACACATACAATAACCTCAAAGATGCCATATCACTTCATAGTCACATCTATGTGAAATCATGAGCACGAACTATTCCCATCGTATAATCATATATCGTACAAGGTACTACATAAACGATGTTTGAACCTAAGTCAAAGTCTAAAAAACAAACATATTACACATAAGCGCACACTCAAAACATAATCAAGGTCAAACAGTCACAAGTGACAATCCTTAAAATTTAGGGTTGTCACACTAAGGCAAGACACCAAGATTTATTGTGGTTCGAAAATGAAGCTCTCTCCTCGTTCATAATCCACTATTTGAGTACACCTTACTCGAGATTTCCACTATATCCACAAGCTCCCTTCTTGGCGGCGAAAACCTTACAACGTCGCCTATGTTGTTTTTCGACACTAAGCTAAATGTCGAGACCTAATCTTAGCTAGGACCAATCTACACACATCGCCTACGTCACATTTTTGACACAAGGCTAGATGTCGAGTTCTAATCCAAAGCTAGAACCAATTTTTGTTGCCCATTTTCTTTTCCGACACAAGGGTAGATGTCGAGTCCTAATCCAAAGCTAGAACCAATCTTCACAACTCTTCACTTTCAAGTTGAGTGAGAACTCACAAGACACATACACACAATCACATTATTTTGTAGTTTAGTGAGAACTAACACACAAGATTTATTACAACACAAGACACATCCAAGTATACACATATAATTTGGATCTACACAAGACTAATCCAATTATTCACATATACATTGGATTTACACAAGACTAATCCAAGTATACACAAATACCTTGGATCTATACAAGACTCAAATAAACATATTGATGAACATTACTAGATCTAAGAAAGGATGATCTTAATCAAGGCTTCATCTTTTATCGCATCATAAATGTGTGAGTGATATTCTCTTTGAACAAGTAAATAAGGGGATCAAGAGGATAATCATAAGTAAATATACTTAAAAAATTAAGTGTCATTTACTAATGATTGGAAATATAGAAAGAAGATAAGAAGTAGAAAACTGTCCAAAAAGGTTCTATTGAAAATGAAAATATGATCCACTATTTATAGGGACAAGGAGCAATGGATCTTTTGGTGTGGCTCATTAAATGGGTTGGCGGCTCAATATCGACATTGAGCCGCACAAACCTATTTTGATCCGTGGTTACTAGAGTTTGCTCCTTTTTGTCCTTTAGTGAGAAAATCTCATTTGGTTAAGTTTATACCTCAAAGGTATATTCTTAGGCCATTTGGAATATGCCAAATTCAAATTTTCATTTTCTATTTTAATAAACATTTTCTTAAAAACAAACTTTATTAAAATATTTTTTCACATTTGTCTAAATGTGAGTTTTGAGGTTAATCACTTTCTATGATCACTAAACATGTATATGATATGTTTATGTAAGACCTAAATGATTATTACCTTGATGACAGTGCTTGTTGAATAATTTGAATTACCGTTATCTTTGACGATAAATGGTTTTACACTTTGTCGTGATCAAAACTAAGAAAGATTAGTTATTATAAAAGAAATTTTTATGCATTGGTTGCATCAACAATCTACCATTTTTTGATTACGACAAACCACAAACTCATTTATGTAAAAACCAAAGTTTTCGAATTATTGAGGTTATCACTATCATTTCTCCCCCTTTTGTCAAAGCAAAAAGGTAGCACAAGTATTTGAAGAAGAGAAGAATCGACTTTGCTAGTAGCCCCCCTTGCATAGGGCACCAAGTGATCGAGCTATGGTGACAAGCTACATACAAAGGTTAGTAGAAAGAAAAGAAACACCAATGTAATTGCAAAATTCACTACCCACTAAATAACTTGAGAGGGAGGAAGAAAAGAAGTCCCAATTTATATAGTGAGAATTTGATAAGTATGTCCAAGGAGATTAATTTGCCAAGTTCAATTCACAATTTTTGGAATAAAGGTAGAAAAGAAACATCCAACAATTTGAAGATATAATGTCAAAGGGTTAAAGTCAAAGAATTTTTGGAATCACCTAAGAAAATTCAATGTTTAACCAATATCAACTCTCAACAATATGTGTGCTAAAAGAATTAGCAAAACAAGCAATAACACACATAACAATCATATTAAAAGAAATATGAGAGAACATACAACAAGAGATTCATATTTGGAAATATGAATACAAAAGAAAAATATGAGAAAAAAACATAAGCATAACAACTATTCTCGTAGAAGTAGTCCTCCAAGATTTCTTAGATTTTTATTTTAGACTCAAACAATTAGAACACAAAGTGTGTTTTAACCGGTAAAATAAGATGAAGGTGCATCTTCCAAAGATTTTCTCACGGGAACAAATACTCGAAGATGAGGTCAAGTGAGGAGAAATTCAAGAAAATTTAACTTCTCATACATATGAGAGAGTTCAATTTGTTGAAATCTACAATAAGCACACGAACTTGCATGATGCAAAACAAAGTCATTTGATGGGGGAGGTCCATCATAATAAGAAGGTGGTGGAGGAGAAGGAGAATGCAGATAAGAGTGGTTACCGTCACAATAATTAGTGAGGTTAGGGAAAGAAAGGATGTCATTTAGCTGAGGTGTGTTGAAAGGTTTAGGTGGTGGCGGAAGAGCTTCCCTTTTCCGGTAATAGGATTGATTGAGTAAGACTCATTCCAATACTTAATTGGAGAGAAAGTAGAAGTCTTGCAAGGTTTGGGAGAAGAAGGTTCATAGTGATCCTTGTTCTTTTTTATCTGAACGGGTTTCACCGAAATTTTCAGTATCTTAGAAAGCTTAGAAGAAGAAGCTTTAGGTTTAGAAGGTTGTGACAAAGAGATGTCAAGGTTAAGTTTAGAAGAAGAAGACATTGTGAAGGGTGAGAAGAGAACTCCTAAAACAATAGATTTTAAAATAAATAGACAAGGCAAGAAATAGAAAAAAAACAAAAGGTTTCAAGGTATGTTTAGCTCAAATAGGCAAACAAAGAATCTTGAAAAAAATTAGTGGTCAAAGAAAAAAGACCAAAAACGAGCCAAAAAATGGCTGACTGCCCGGGGTTCAATAAATTAACCTACGGCTCAATAAAGATATTGATTCGTAGCTTCTTTATTGATCCACCCATAGGGGATGCCAAAATCCAGTTTTTAAGGTTTGATAAAAGACAAGACTTTTTTCAAATTTAAGCAAATCTTGGATTTAGCACTAGGTTAGACTATGGTTGCATAAAAATCAACATACTCACAAGAGTATCTTGACAAAGGGTGAAAAAATTAGGTAACATTTTGATCAAATTTTTGTCAAGTTTTAGAGGTGACAAATAGATTTAGGTTATATTTAGTTTAAACTGAAGTTGATTAGTGTAATAACAAATAAGTTATAACACACAAAAGCCAAATCTATAAATCTTTGTAGAATCTTGATAACCTATGAATCTATGAAGTGGGTTGATGTTTTCTAGAGAGAGAAACTAGAGAGAGAAAGTGAGAGAAAAACTATGTGTATTTTATTAAGTGGAACTAGAAAAATGACAACAACCAACCCCTTTCCAAGGAGGAAAGGGGTATTTATACTTCCAAGCAACATTGGGCTTGGGCCGGTCCATGACAAGCCCATGGACCGGTTCTTACTTAACTTAATTAGCAACTATTACCTACGAGCTATTACAATCATTAATAATATTGTGGAGTGACCGATACTTCTAATATACGTAAAAACGTATTTCTAACAATCTCCCCCTAAGGGAGGTCACTCCACGTTACAAAGTTCTAAACCTAGCATACTATACTAAGTCTTCGTTCTTTAGCTCGTAGTCTTTTCTTCTTTTCTTTCTTTTGTTGTGAATATGTTGGTTTGATCTTTTAGGCTTTGGCTTGAGAGCATTGTTCTTTTGGCCTTTCACGTGCGATCTTTTGCCTTCTTGTGAATTTTGCCTCCTCGTGACTCCATGTTCCACACACTTATGTCTTTTTGTTGAATTCTCGAAAGTTTCAGAGTTTGGTACAGCGGAAGACTTTATCTTGTACTTTCTTGAATTTTTGCTAAACTTTGATGCAGAAAAACATAAGCATGTGGGAACGACTTCTACAGGTACACCGCAACACCACCGTCTTCACTGGTACACAGCAACGCCACCGTCTTCAACAGGTACACAGCAACGCCACCGTCTTTAACAGGTACACAGCAACGACACGAATAAAATGGCTTTGAACATTTTATTCTAATTCGGTAGCATTTTACCTCCGGTCGGTGAAGACCGTTGGACGATATTAGATATCGTACCCGTGACAGATAGTTTCAATTATTAACTTCCTGACAGGATTTCGCGGGTAAACCCGTTCTCTTTATTCGACCGTCCAAAGCTGACTGCGAACATAAAGAGTGAATCACTTGGATAAATTATCCTTGTGATTTGAAGCCGTCAATTCATGAAACCTGGAACAAGTGAATTTCAATTAAGATTTTCACCATCGTTGCTTTCCAGTTGTCACGAGCTCAATTCATAAAGAATCTTGCACGTCACCTACCAAGTGCTGTTTGATGCTAACACTAGAAGGATTTCCACTCGTCACTATGATCAATAAAGATTCACTCTGAGTGTTCTGGCAAGATCATATGATAATGCGAAGAGGCCTGGAACGAGTTTAAGTTCAATTAAGAATTAAACCACTGTTTCTTTCCAGTTTTTCACAAGATTGGTTCTAAAAGAACCGCACGTGTAACCTACCATGAGCTTGTTTGATGTTGACTCAAGCAGGATTTCCATCTTCATTGTAATACTTGCGTATCACTCAGATGTTCTGGCAATATTACAGGAATACTGCGTAGGACTCATGAAAATCTCTTACTTTTCACAGTGTGTGAGAAAGCAAGGAATAAATGGAAAGTGTCCTAATGAGACTTTTGATGATCTCTTGGCTCTAGACTCGGTTGTGCGTTTTGATTTAGTGAGCGATGGCTGGAGAGGAGTGCCACCTTTTCAATACCAGTCTATTCGGAGTGAATAAACCAATAGATAACGTGTTGATCTCCGTGTGATTAAAACAAATACCTTTTGAGAGATATTTGAGTTAGCTGGGAAGGGTTGTGCATTGCATCACTGGGTCCATGACGTCTTTCTTCAATATCGAGAATCATTAACAAAAGTGATCTCAATAGCATATGTATTGACCCGGTTTCTGCCTAAAGTTGTAAGGAGGGCTTCTTTCTTTACACCCTTTATCTTTACATTTCTTTTTCATTCTTCAACCCCTTCAATGCTTACCAATACGTCATCACTAGCACCTTGTTAGGATTGTTCCAGTGCTAGCTTAAGTACTTGGTCGGCATTCAGCTAAGTTCACATTCTTTCTCCATCTTTCCTAGGACTTCTAATTCTATCTAGGGAATTGTCCTTGGGAAGATTCCATCGGCTCTGATGAATCATTGGACTAAACCTATTCCTACCACCCTTTTGTCACCACATTCGTCGTGAATTAAGCGTGTTTTGGGAAGGAATTGCCACCATGAAAAATCATTGAAAATCACCTAAAGTACTTGTGATATTGAAATCAAAAGTTTCATACCTTAGGTGTTTTTGATCATCAAAAACGCTCCCCCTTAACACGTGCTTTACACATATTAAGTTGGATTATCATTAAGTCTTTTTCATCTTTTAGCCAAGTATCACTTAAGTCTCCTTAATCCCATTTTCTCCCCTTATCCAAAATGTTAACCATTAATATTTGGGATATTGAATGGATTAACCGGTCTTTGGGTAAAAATGAAATCGATGTTTGGCCATAGAACATGTGAATTCTCCCCCTTAAGTTAATAAGGGATAGTTGTAGTGCTTTAGTATGATATATTTTGAAAGATTTAGAATCTCGTGAGAAATTCTTGAAAAATTATCATACCTTAACACTACATCAAGCCATTAAAGCACAATATTCACAAATATACATATTCACAATTGAAAACCAATATAAAGTGGACCTGAAATGTACGACCCATTAAATGGATCGTTGCAGTAATTTGTGGTGCACTCCATATGGTCTACCACCAACGAATCTTTCCAAGCTCCTCATCAATCTACGTTCTCGGAGCTTTTGATCAATCTTCTTGATCACATACTTCGCCATCTGCCGGTAACCCGGATGCCAATCCTCAGTCATCTCTGGCAAAGTCCCACCCGAGTTAAGATGCTCCAACTTTCCTCTGACTTGTAGAAGAGTCCCATCACTGTACTTATATAGCTCACCCACCCTCATAAACTTCATTAAACCTCGACTGTTCAAGTAGAAAATGCCGCAATTCGGGACAGAAATGCCGGTATAGGGACATCTATCTACATGTTGAGGTAACACTTGATTCACTGGACGGGTTAGGTTAAGCTTCCTTTGGTAACTTTCGACTCCCAACTGAAGATCTTTAACTCGTTTCTTGATAACAACGCTTCGTGTGAACATACGAAGTGCTGTATTCAAGGCAATGAGGTCTTCACGAGGAATATGTGTGAGTTGATCGCGGGTCATCAGAAGCAGCATATCTTCGATATCCTCAAGGCGAATGATAAAAAATATCCCTGCTGGATTTTGTATTCTCTGTCATCCTCCCTTTTCAAACGAATCTCCGTCACATGATAATAGCCATTCTTGGCTTCAGTTTTCAACCCTAAGATGCTGGAGATGCGGATATCGGATCTAACATTACTTCCAGAATTGACTAGGCAGCAACCCCTGTACGCCCTTCGGACTCGTTCGTCCCAATGAGATGCACCTATAACATCATACATATCATAATTACGAGTTACCCTTGGGACCCAGAGTCGGTTTACCTTTTCCTCGATCCAGGGTATTGTCCCCCAGTTGGCAGCTTTCAGCAAGGTCAAGGATGTTGCGTACTTTGATGAACCCTTCAGAAGATACTCAAGATCATAGGTGACGAAGAAGTCGAGAGCTATCTGATTATCTTGAGTAGGATCAAGTGGAGGTGGAGCTCTTTCTGATTCATGAAGACCTGACCGTTGAACGGTATTCAGAGCCTTCAGGATCTCATCGGCATAATACTCGAACTCCATTCGGGTTAACCGGGTTTTGGCGCGAAGTCTCTTATCCTTCAGCACTTTCTTCACCAAAGATGGAGTAACCGAAGTCTTCTACTCATGAGCAAGAAATGCACATAAGTAAATCGGACTGCGGATACGAAGATAAAAAACATCTTTGTCAGCGTCTGTGATCGGATCATATTGCGCCGCTGCCATGATCCAAGCCTGTGGGGGTGCAGTCTCGTCAATCTCCAACGTGTCTGCCCAGTCTCGTGTGCTTGGTTCAGGAACCGTAGATTGTTGTGTTTGTTGTAGAGGAGTGGAAACGTGAACATCTGCTGGTTCCGATTCAGGCATCTCGGCGGTGTCATGAACGGGTGAGTGTTGTGCAGCTTCAGGTTCAGTTACCGATTCTGCAATCACAGGAGCAACAACAACAGGACTAATAGGGTTAGTGGTAACAGGTATAGATACAGCAATAGAGGTACCGGGAATCGATGA
Organism: Glebionis coronaria; assembly: GCA_025667525.1. NCBI lineage: Eukaryota > Viridiplantae > Streptophyta > Magnoliopsida > Asterales > Asteraceae > Glebionis > Glebionis coronaria. The sequence goes on along the minus strand of CM046880.1, from coordinate 366,537,225 downwards.
CGCTGTAGTAGCATTCACATCGTGGCGCCACTTAGATCGTCTTGATTCCAATGATGTTGATTTGTCCTTCTGTGCTGCATCTTTCTTGGACTTGGTTCCAGACTTAGCAGGTTTCTTGGAGCTGGTAACCTTATCTCCCTCTTTAGGTTGTTCACCCCCATCGTCATCCTCATTGTTATCCCCGTTGCTCCCCCTAGCACTCTCCTCATTACCATCACCACCATCATCGCCATCATCATCATCATCATCATCCTCATCCTCATCATCATCACCATTATCGTCATCTTCATCATCCTTTTCTTCTTCTTCTTCTTCTTCACCTTCTTCTTCACCCGTACCCTCTGCTTCTTCACTTTCTTCCCTTTCTTCCTCAGGTAGAATGTGATAAGGTACCACACTTCCAAACGTTTTGAATAACCTATCATCCTCCATGATAGCGTCATTCAGGGATTTGTATAGAGCCCGTTGAATCCTAGATTTATCAAACGATCCAAGTTCCCTCATACGAGCTTTGAGGATCTTCTTCAATTTAAAATCCGTCAAGTCATAAGCAATCTTGTAGGCGGATTCTGAAGGATTGGATGACTTGATCATCAAGTTATCAGCTGCGAGTGTCTTCAACTCATCACGCAGTTTAGGCATAATAGATTCAACTGATTCTTTTACTCTCTCTTCAACAGAAGCTTCAAGTGCTTCTTTCTGCTCCTTGTATCTATCCCTCGTCGCTTGAAGTCTAGTGATACGTGCAGCATGCTTATCCGCCTCAGCCTGCTTAACCCGAGCTAGTTCTTCTGCATGAGCTTTTCGCGTCAATTCCATATCTGCAACGAACTTAGCAAGCATCTCCTCTTGGGCTTTCCTAGATGCTTCTTCACTTTGAGCTCGTCTATTTAGCTCTTGACGAAGTTCATCCATTTCTCTTTTGTGATTATCCGTATGTTTATCCAACATTTCGGCCATCACCAATGCAGCCATTGTAGATGTTGCAGAGCTGCTCTGGGTTGATGGAAGAGGCTCGGTTGTTACTACGGTACTAAGGATGGGAGTTATAGGTGGTGGAAGAAATGGTGTTGAAGCCGGTCTGGTTGGTAAGGGTTGTATTGGTGGAGGTTGAGTTGCTAAAGGTTGAGTTGACACCATAATCGTAGGAGCAACAGACTCCTTTTCCACACTTGCTGAAACTGGGATTGATGTCTCCTTCGAAGTAGAATACCTTTCAGGTGACCCAAACTCATCAATATCCTCTGGCTCCTCGTACTCTTCTTCAATATTTACCCTTGCACCTGAACCACTACCGTCCGTATCTTTCCTACTCCTTTGAATAGCTATCTTCATCATTTTTCTCTCCGTCTTGTCAAGAGTAGGATCAACAACATCTTCTTCGTCACGTAGAACCATCTCATCAGCCTTACCCTTTCCCCTCTTAACCTCAGTCTTCTTCTTCTTGGTTTCGGGTTCAGGTAACGCAGCTGGTTGCTTGCGTTTACCTTTACTCTTGACCGTAGTAGACGAGTCTTCTCCAGTCTGAAGGTTTGCTTTCAGCTTCTTGATTTCTAGCAGCAGTAGCTTGTAATCAGCAGAACCTTTGATTTTATCCGTCAGAAGATAATCAGGAATAGGACCAGGAATCACACCACCAGAAGGTCCTTCATGCCTTAGATCCACAGTATCATCAGCTTCTTCAGTGTGATAACGACTTGCTGCACGCCTATCAATAGTAGCATCATTTTTCATAAAATAATTAATGATAAGCTTGATAAACCGAGGATAAGGAAAGAAATTTGTCTTCAGCTTCTTGTTTTGGAAGAGTTGAAAGGTGAATTCTTCCCATATCAACAATGCATAATTTGCATTTGCAGCTTTGTACATGCCATAGAAGATGTTCATTATTGGACTGCGCAAAGCATCATGCCCACTTGTTTTTGGTGTAAGACATCTACTGAGAATACCTAACAATGCTCTCCAAGGTTGTCCTACTTTAGCAGTGGTAAACTCAGACGCAACTCGTATTTCAGGACATCCAATAGCGTCAAATAACTCCATGAGTTCATCTTTAGTAGGATCCCTCGAAAATGACATGCCTTTGGGTGTATCCCGTATACCAAAAATCTTACGGAAGTCTGAAACTGTGAGCGTTTGCTGCTTGTTGTCGATGGTGAAGGTGATCTTGTTTGAAGTGATTTCCTTGGTAGCCCAGAACTCATACATATAATCATAAGGCACCGAGGCACTACTTCTTAAAGCATTCTTAAAATGGGATTGATCAAGGATTGCTATGGCGACTTTAAAACCATGGTGAGTGGATTTTGAGACTTGCTTCAGCCGGTAATTGTTTGGTATGAACTTGAGGGTTCGTGCTTTAGCAATAGCGGCTTCTCTAGAGTCTTGGATTGCTTGTACTGTTGGATTAGTCATTGTATCTGCTTAAGATAAGACATGAAAGGTTGATGCACAAAAACATATAGATATATATCATTCTTACTTCTAAGCATAACACATTTCATAACATAATACAACAAGTACATATAACAGGCAAACAATATTAATCAAACAACTCTTCATCCGGAACTTTCCTTCATTCGGAACTTCTTCATTCGGAACATTCCTTCATTCGGAACTTCCTTCATTCGGAAGTTCTTCATTCGGAACTTCCTTCATTCGGAAGTTCTTCATTCGGAACTTCCTTCATTCGGAAGTTCTTCATTCGGAACTTCTTCATTCGGAAGTTCTTCATTCGGAACTTCTTCATTCGGAAGTCCTTCATTCAGAACTTCTTCATTCGGAAGTTCTTCATTCGGAACTTCCTTCATTCGGAAGTTCTTCATTCGGAACTTCCTTCATTCGGAAGTCCTTCATTCGGAACTTCCTTCATTCGGAACTTCTTCATTCGGAAGTCCTTCATTCGGAACTTCTTCATTCGGAAGTTCTTCATTCGGAACTTCCTTCATTCGGAAGTTCTTCATTCGGAACTTCCTTCATTCGGAAGTCCTTCATTCGGAACTTCCTTCATTCGGAAGTTCTTCATTCGGAACTTCCTTCATTCGGAAGTCCTTCATTCGGAACTTCCTTCATTCGGAAGTTCGTTCGGAACATTCCTTCATTCGGAAGTTTTTCAGAAAATTCCTTCATTCGGAAGTTTATATCCATGTTCATCCGGAACTTTTCAAACGAAGCTATGATGATTTATTCTAAGCGCGTTTGTGAGTTCTAAGGCAATCTAAGGCAATACCACATCATCTAAAGCTATTCCGAGCAAAACCCATCTATAATCCCTAGTTAATTAACCCTAAATTAATCACAAACCCTAATTTGATTTAAACTGATTAATTGAGTAATTTAACAGAATTAAAGGATGAATAAGGTGAATTATAAGTTAAATATAGATGTTAATTACCTTTTAAATTGAATGAACCGGTTGATTGATGGAAAATAAGTGATATGAAAGCTTGTGTGTGTGTATAACAATGGCGGCAGGGAGAAAAATGAAACAGTGAATGATAAGAAAAGAAAAGGGGCGGGGGATTATGTTTTGACTAGGTCAATTTTACAACTTTCAAAACTAATCACTTAAGATCCCTATACTTTTTATTCTTTTCCTTTTTGTTTTATCATTTTTCATTTTTTTAACCATTTTAAACTTAGCCACTATTATCTTTCACACAACTTAGCAATCGCAACCTATTTGCAAATCTCCAAAATCTAACGCAAGTCCTATCACATTGAACGAGCCCAAGTTTCTCTAAAGCAATACCACTCATTTACCATTTAGCCATTAATTTTCCACAATCACTTTTGAAAAGATCGATTTAATGACGAAGATGATTTAATATTTTCTCCCCCTTAAACGATGACCCGTTTTCTATTTAAAGAGCTGTAGTCATTGTTTAAAGAGTCAAATATTGATGAAAGCATTTCCAATTTGTATCTTGAAAAAGTTTGATTCGTGGTGTCAATAAGATTTCTCTTATTTTAACAAATTAATGCACTAAGACGTACATAAATTCGTGTTAGACCAAGTTATAAAGTAAACTTGATCCCTTTGCATGATTTGGCTTGTAAATCCTGCCCGAGAAAATTAATTCCCGTTCTGAGCCAACGTTTTCCAAGGAAATACTTGACTTTAATATGAAAACCGGGTTGCAGTCAGAAATAACTACAAGCCATGATGGGCATGTTTTAAAAATGTACAACTTTTATACGGACTCTATTTATGGCACCGTGTCAATATTGATCGACATTTCTAAGGCCGTAAATATTACCGTACTAAAAGACATGTCCGACTTAAAAACGAAAAATATTTTTGGTTTTTCTTGATTTTATAATTTTTATGGTTTTTCTAGGTTTTATATTTTTTATGATTTTTGTTGATTTTATATTTTTGTATTTTCTTTTTGTGGTTTATATATTTACGATAATATACATGATCACGAACAAAGGATACTCTGAATAGTTTACCACCACTATTCAACTGATTCTTCTGCCAACTCTTTGAGAGTCGCTAGAGTGAATGATTTCATGCCAAGCTTGTCGATCAAAAACTCGATTCGTCCTCGATCTAAGGCTTTGGTGAACATATCCGCCAGCTGGTACTCAGTAGTGACAAAATACAGCTCGATCACTCCGTTCTCCACCTGCTCTTTAATGAAATGGTAGCGAATGTCTATATGCTTGGCCCGGGAGTGTTGAACATAGTTGCAGCAAAGGGCAATGGCGCTCTTGTTGTCACAATACATCGGGATTTTGTTAAATCCCAAACCGTAGTCAGTTAATTGTGATCTCATCCAAAGGACTTGAGCACAACAACCGGACATGGCGATGTATTCAGCCTCCGTGCTAGAAATTGCAGCGCTTTTCTGCCTTTTTGAAGACCAACTGATCAATCTATCTCCAAGGAGTTGCACAGATCCAGAAGTGCTACGCCTCGTGTCTTGACATCCAGCATGATCGGCATCTGCGTATGATATTAAAGCAATAGAGGAATCTTTCGGATACCATAGACCACGATGAAGTGTTCCTTTTAGATACCGAAAGATCCTTTTCACAACATGTAAGTGCTTTTCGGTAGGCCGAGCCTGATACCGGGCACACATGCATACAACAAATTGCAAATCAGGCCTGCTAGTAGTCAGATATAGAAGGGTGCCGATCATCCCACGGTAAAGTTTTGGATCGACAATAGTCCCATTCCTATCTTCATCTAACTTGGATTTCTCCACCATGGGAGTGTCCACGGGGTCACAATTTTCAAAGTTATATTTCTTAAGAGATTCTAGAGCATATTTGGATTGATTAATAAAGATGCCTCTGGGATTTTGAGAAATCTATAACCCTAAGAAAAATGAATTTTTTCCCATCATCGACATCTGAAATCGTGTGGACATTATCTTCTCAAAGCGATTTGACAATTCTATGTTAGTGGCAGCAAATATTATATCATCAACATAAATTTGTACCAGAATCATGTCGTTGCCTTCCTTGAGAGTGAATAGAGTGGGGTCCACCTTGCCTTTGGAGAAGCCTTCCGAAATGAGATATGTTGAGAGGAGATCGTACCACGCGCGTGGAGCTTGTTTCAACCCATAGAGAGCCTTCTTAAGCTTGTACACATGATTAGGAAACTCCGTGCTAACGAACCCATCCGGCTGACTAACATAGACCTCTTCCCTTAGTTCACCGTTCAAAAATGCCGTCTTCACATCCATTTGATAGACGATCATGTTCATATGAGCAGCATACGCAAGGAATAGTCTAATCGCCTCCAATCTTGCCACAGGAGCAAAAGATTCTTCAAAGTCTATACCCAAGGCTTGTTTATATCCTCTAGCGACCAATCTAGCCTTGTTCTTCAATACTGCACCCATCTCATCAAGTTTAACCTTATAAACCCATAACAAAGTAAGGATGTTAACTTTGTCAGGGAGAGGAACTAATTCCCATACTTCAAGTCTTTGGAATTCATTTAGTTCCTCCTGCATGGCTTCAATCCAAGATGATTGAGTCATAGCCTGCTGCCAATTTTTAGGTTCAACTTCAGAGAGAAATGCATCAAAGTAGCAATAGAGTGCACTCTCTTGTAATTGATGGCATGTAGAGACTGGTCTATCTAGATCTCCAATGACATTCCTAATTGGGTGATCTTTTGTCCATTTGGTACTATGATTTTCAATCCTAGGTGGTCTGGAGTGAACAATAGAAGGAGCTTCTTCTGAGGTAGACGCGGCTGAAGGGTTTTCAGGGATCGCTACACCAAAGAAAGGAAGCTCTTGCAGGTGAGCATATTCCAAATCGTGATCAATAGAATCCTCTTCCACATCATTAGGCACAAGTAGGGGTGACGATTCAGGTGTAGTTTGAGAATCACTTGGTGAAGGTGCATCCGGTTCAATGTGAATTGAAGATGCATTAGATAAAGCTTCATTGGCTGGAGCAACAACTTCAGGAATTGGAGCTATCACTACGGGTGCTGGAACTTCATCATTTGGGGGATCAAAGAATTCGTCAAACAACGGTTGAAACAGTTTATCCCATTCGGGCCTTGATGGTGGTAAAAATGATGTAGAAGTAGGATTATTGGGAACTAATCCGGAACTAATAGCACCGGTTCCCATCTCATGAAGCGCGGGTTCAGAGCTGTGTTGCTCAGAAGCCATCGCTGTCAGCTCATCGAAGTCTGCGTCCATAGTTTCTACAATCTTGCCAAGACGACGGTTGTAAATTCGGTATGCTTTATTGGACGGTGAGTAACCAATGAAAATACCTATATCGGCTTTCGGTTGAAGCTTACCCAAGTTCTCACTATTAATGTTTGGATAACAAAGAGCACCAAACACATGGAAAAATGAAACATCGGGTTTACGGTCATGTAGAAGCTCATAAGGTGTTTTTCCATGGCGTTTCCGAATGATAGAACGGTTTTGGGTGAAACATGCAGTAGATATAGCCTCTGCCCACAAGAATAAAGGAGCGTTCGTATAAATAAGCATAGTCCTAGCAGCTTCCATAAGTGTACGATTCCGTCTTTCAACGACACCGTTTTGTTGTGGAGTGCGTGCAACGGATGTTTCATGTGAGATACCAACTCCTTCATAGTAATCACAAAGAGTCTGGTTGACAAACTCTGTACCATTGTCTGTACGAATACGGCGGACAGTAGTATTCAAACGTACCTGAATGAATTTCAGAAAAGTGATGATAGCCTTCGGTGCTTCATCCTTTGTACGTAGAAATCTAACCCATGTAAACCTGGAGAAATCATCCACAATCACCAGAATGAATTTCTTACCGCTCACACTTTCAGTTCTCATTGGCCCACAAAGATCCATATGCAAAAGATGAAGTTTTTCTTGATTGGTGTCTTCAGCTTTGGGCTTGTAAGGTTTCTTGGTACTTTTCCCCCTTGAACACGCGGAACATAAATGGTCCTTGTGAAATTTAAGCTTTGGAAGACCACGAACTAATTCGTTTTTAGCCAGATGATTGATAGCATCAAAGTTAAGATGAGATAATCTGCGATGCCATAACCATGACTTGGTCTTAGATGCTTTAGAGAGAAGACATACTGGAGAGGCGACCATCATGTCTTGTAGGGACAAGGTATAAATATTTGCACCACGAGATCCCTTCAACAAACTTTTCCTTCCAAGTTGTGGATGAAACAAGTGTGTTGTCGAAAAGCAACCTCAAGGTTGGAATCACAAAACTGTCCTACTGAGAATAAATTATGACCAAGACCTTCTACATAGTATACCCTTGAAATCGTAACGTTTCCAATCTGATATTCACCATACCCCATTATCTTTGCTATATGATCATTCTCGAATTTAACCGTACCAAGAAACTTGCTGACGAAATTTCGGAGCATCGAGCGATCTCCGGTCATATGTTTTGAACAACCGGAGTCCAAATACCACAGGATGATTTGGACCACCTGAAATTATCACCACACGAAGACAATGTAGAGGTATCGGAATCTGAGTGTTCCTTGTTATTAGCAGGTACAGATTTAATAATCTTAGATTTGCTAACTCTAGGTTTCTTAGATTTCCTAGCCTTTTTCTTCCTAGTTGGTGGTGTAGATTCTAGTTGGCTTAAATCCTGAGGTATTTCTTCACTGATAGGCACTATAGTGGGGGATGACCTAATTAAAGGGCGCTGTTTCTATACTTGAGTGCGAGTGTTCCTAACTAAAGGACGCTCAGACCTAACCTCAATGGATGCATTCCTAGTTAAAGGGCACATTGTTCCATCTAATGTAAAGGTCCTACCAGTGGGACGCCATTGCCAGCCAACTTGGGCACGAGTTCTACCCGTTGGCTTCCATTCAAGACCATTCCTAATAGCATTCATTTCATTCAAATGATCAATAAGACACAAATCATGACGTTGGGAAAACATACATTCGTTACAATTCCAACAATTCAAATTAGAATTCACGAATGGTTTAGGCTTCTGCACAGGCGCAGAGCTTTTAGTCTTAACATGATTCTTTTTATTTAAAACTGAACTAGCATTCCTATTGTGAACTTCTACTTTCTTCTTTTTGGCACTACTAGTGGAGGGCTTGATCTTATCTTTCTTGAGTGGCGATCCTTTAGCCTTAGTAGTCTCTTTTAATCCTGTAGAAGGCAAAGTGGGAACATTAGCAACAGATTTTAAAGGTGCCTTACTTGATTGTGCCAATGACGGTTTCGCTCCTGGAGTCTTATTAAATGGAGTTACAGCAATGGGCCTATTAGTAAGTAGTGCAGAGCCTGGTGTACCTATGTATTGCAAATATGCTAAGCAATATTGAACTCGCTTAATATATTCATGAGCCGAATAATAGTAGCTACTTGAGGGATCTAAGGCATAAAGATCGTCTAAAATATCCCTAACAAGATCTACATGCTTAATGGCATTCCTCATATAATCATCGTAGGTAACCGGGTTTCTCTTATGAAGCGGGTTCTTATAAAGCACTACTGACTTGGTTGTTGGGGCACTAGTGGTCGGTGCAGAGCCGGTAGCTAAGTTATCAACAACTTCTTGTCGGGTGAGAAGAAGTGTCTCCTTTAACTTGGCCAAAACCATGTTTTTGTCAATGAGCAGGATGTTTAAGTCAGAGATTTCCTCACACTTTTGGTTCAGTTGTTCAACATAAGATTGTTGCTGTGCCGCATTAAAAGCGAAGCGTTCTTCTAGTGAACCATAAAGAGCGGATAGTCCCTGTCTTGTCCGATCCATCTCCCCTAGAACAGACGAAAGTCTAATTTCTAAGACCTAGTTTTTAGACTCTGCAGCCTCTAGTTCCAGTTTGAGTGTTTCATTTGATGACACATCTCTCTTCAATCTCATAATCTCTTCCTCTAATGTCTTAACAATTGCAATCATCTTGTCACTCGTCTCAACACCGTTTTCACAACTATTTGTTATCAAAAGATCCTCATTTTGAGTTTGTTGTTTTAATTCTAAAGATATACAATGTTGTTCTAGTTGATTAAAGCGTTTTGAAAGTAAATTGTAAGAATCTTGAAGCTTTAAAAACTCAGCGTTAGATTCGTGACAAGAATGATTATCCACCTCATTTACAGTATCAGCAACATTTACAGAGAGATCACAAACATCATCACAAATATTCACAGCATCACAATTAATCATAGCGGATGTAAGCTCATTCGAATAATTAACATTTACAGTAGTAAGCACATCACACGAGATTACTGCAGACAAGAATCGGTCATATTCGGTTAAAATCTTTTCTTTTTCAATTAGTTGTAGTTCGTAAGCGGTGTCCATTTCATAAAACACTTTTTGAACTTCACCAATTTCAAACACAAGATTTTCCTTAAGAGATGCAAAACTTCCTTTTAGACTTTCGACAAACGGATTGATCTCATTTTTAAACACCTCGTTCATATGTTCGAAAGCCCATTCTCCGGCATTTAAGCCATTTGAAGTCGTACATTCCAAAATGACCTTGTCAAAATTAGTAAAGTATTGATTAATCTCTTGCAAGTTTAACCATACAGTGCTAACAGGTGGAAGATCCTTTGGAATTTCCTTAGGACCTTCCATATTGACAAGTGTAGGAAATGTACTAGGGTTTTCTTCATCTAATATGTAGGTTGGTGCTGTGATGAGATCTTTGTCCATATGGAAGCGAATTCTAAAATCCGTTTTTGCAAGCTCCTTATTCATTTTAAAATAATCACACTCGGGATATTTTGCAGAATTGTATGACCGATCCTCATCAACTAGATCCTTACTTGTTCGATCATCGGGAAAAACAATCGGGTCTAAGGCCAATCCTAATTGAGTTGCATTATAAAGTCTAGGACTATGTCTTAAAGCTTGTTTTGCATACCGTGGGTTAGGGGGAAGGCCTTTTTGACGTGATAAGTTAAATTCTCTAAACGAAGCATCAAATAAGTGTACTAGTTCAGAAGCAGTGTATTGTCTTAAAAGCAAAAAATCTAGACTTCTAATCTTATTAGCAGCATTAATCTCCATTTCATTCTTCTTAGACTCGAGTGATTCAAAATCTGTTTGAAGTTTTTGAAAATTAGTGACCACTAACTCCTTTTCTTTATGTTCATTAGAAAGATTTGCTCTTAAGTTTTCAATTTCTTGCAAGTGACCCATTTGTTTGTTTCGAAAGTGATCATATTCGGGATTAGTTAGAACACTAGACGAAGGCACTAATTCCAAAGTTTGAACTTTCTCGTTGCTTAAGTCAAGCTCATCAGACAAATTCTTATTCTTAGCTAGGGTTTCTAAGAGAGCAGCATTCATTTGGCTAAGTAATGTAGCAGGAACCATGACCAAATCTTGTTGAGCAGGAGTAGGCGTATGCGAAATGGCTCCCGGTTGTGATTCACTCAAAGTCTGGGGACTCATATTGATATTGCTATCATTGATTGTCTCCTCATTTGAAAGACTCACCACCGAAGAATCATTCGAATCAGCACTCTCTTGCACAACTTGATGTGGTTGAATACTAGCATCAGTGGTATTATCAGTGGTATTAATAAGTACCTCAGATCTCTTTTCTGGCCCTAAGCTGGAGATAGTTGCCATGAGAGCAGCCTTTGCAGATTGAAAGTCATCACAGGTTGAGTCATACGCATCGAGATCATTTGCTTGGTATGCTGCATTCTGTGTGGTGACAGTGTCTTGTTCAGCAATCCCTGGATCAGCAAGAAATGCAAGCTCCTCTTCATCAAGTTCCCTTCCTTGTGCCTGAGCATTCACCAGATAGATCTTCTATGCAAACCATTGTCCATCCCTTCTCCTCTTGGGTTTCTTACAATCCCTGGACATGTGACCCTCTTCCTTGCAGTTGTAGCATGTAATTATTCTCAACTTGCCTGTGGAATTAGCCCGTGGAGCAGGATTGACCATTGGAGCCTGATTGATCGTGCGAGCATTGGTAGTTGATGTGGTAGGTCTCCCCTGATATGGTTGAATAGGCTGAACCATTACCCTGCCATTCTCAATAGTAGCTTGTTGGCGAGAATTGGATGAATTCCTCAACTGATTGTTGGTAGGAGCTGATCCCCTAAATCCTCGTTTGCTTAAAGTCCTTCTGAGATAAGCAGACATAGTGGTTAACACTTCAACTGGGTCAGCACCTTGTTTGAATACAGGAACGGGGACTTCCTCATCATCACAGTACATTGCTTGGTCTTGATGAGCTGCATAATCACTAGAAGGAATACTCATTTGATCAAGGTAGCTTGTTGGATATGCTGCATTCTCTTGATAAGAAGAATATGAAGATTGAGCATAAGGTACAATACTTGTTGGGTGAGGTTGTGTAGCATATTGTGATGAAGGTGCACTAAACCGATATTGTTGCTGATGTGAGGTGGGTGGTTGCGGTAGAATCGAGTATTGGGGAAAGGTTGATGTCATGTACGGTGATGGATGATAGGCTTGATGTCCCAAAATATAAGGAGTGTTGTTGTGAGACAAGCTTGGTTGATTCGCCATCAAAGCTAATGAATCAGGGTACATACCTCGAGGCGAACGGTGCATGATCACATGTTTCTCATGCTGCTGAAGGAAAGCATAGAGTTGATCCAAATTGCACTTATGCAAATCCCTGGTTAACTTAACATCGGTAATATACTCACACTATTCAGCTTGAGGTAAAGTATTCAAGAATTTGGTGTTAACCTGGAATGGAGCAATCACGAGATTGTATACATTCAGATCATTCATGAGAGTGGTGAACCTGAAGTAATAATCGTGAAGCGTTTCCCCTGGGTTGTACGTGAATCTATCAAACAGATCATACAACTGACATTCCCTTTCCTGTTTGGTGAGAGACGTACCTTGTAACAACACCTTTAGACGTTCCCATAAATCCTTTGCCACCGTATACTGACTTACCATCCTATAGATGTCATGGGGAAGAGCTTGGAGAATTGTTTGAAGAGCTTTTTCGTCTGCATCGGCAACAAGTTGTTGAGCTGGTGTAAGTTCTTCAAATTCTCTTGGTCGAGTCACATTGTTAGCCACGATGGTACCATAGTCAAGTGGACCATTTAAAATTGACTTAACCATAAGCCTCCCATAAACCGGTTTTCCCTTAAGGTAAGACATCATCCGGCCTTGCCATGCTTCAAAAACTTCTTTGATGAGCATTGGAGGGCGATTATCCGTTCCCGTAATGACGGAAATATCCGTAAGGGATGTCATCTGAGGCATTACTGAATTCGGATTCATTTTGGCAACTTCAAAGAGACAAAGATTATCGGTTGATCGAGCAGTGAAGTAAAGCTTGTGAATTGTGTTGAGTTTTTGTTGTAAGAAACCAAGATTAAATCCTCTAAAAAATCGTCGAAAAAACAAGCAAAATAACCCTTGATTCGGAACTTTTTTGTTGATTCGGAAGTTTGATTCGGAAGATATGGCTTGGAATACCTTGATTCGGAACTTTTGGTTCGGAAGTCTTGATCCGGAACTTTCCCTTGATCCGGAACTTTTTCCTTGATCCGGAACTTTCCTTGATCCGGAACTTTCTCCTTGATCCGGAACTTTCCTTGATCCGGAACTTTCCTTGATCCGGAACTTTTTGGTTCGGAACTTCCTTGATCCGGAAATTTCCTTGATCCGGAACTTTTGGTTCGGAACTTTTTGGTTCGGAACTTTTGTTGATCCGGAACTTTGGTTGATCCGGAACTTTTTGGTTCGGAACTTTTTGGTTCGGAACTTTGGTTGATCCGGAACTTGTTGGTTCGGAACTTTTGCTGGGTAATCAGAAGGTTGTGTACGATGAACAGTCGACCAATAAAAATGAAGATTAAACCCAGATTTTTACCAAATGACCCAAAAAGTTTTGTGATTTCAACAAAAATAAGTAAAAACTAATACTTATTCACTAATCCCAATCACAAAAACACCAAAAACTCCAAGAATCAAGATGATCTTCTTAAAGAACACTAATACAATCAAAAACTAAAAAACCACACAAATCATTACCTTAAATCACCCCATAGCTCTGATACCAAATGTAGAATCTTGATAACCTATGAATCTATGAAGTGGGTTGATGTTTTCTAGAGAGAGAAACTAGAGAGAGAAAGTGAGAGAAAAACTATGTGTTTTTTATTAAGTGGAACTAGAAAAATGACAACAACCAACCCCTTTCCAAGGAGGAAAGGGGTATTTATACTTTCAAGCAACATTGGGCTTGGGCCGGTCCATGGCAAGCCCATGGACCGGTTCTTACTTAACTTAATAAGCAACTATTACCTACGAGCTATTACAATCATTAAAAATATTGTGGAGTGACCGATACTTATAATATACGTAAAAACGTATTTCTAACAATCTTCATGAAAATATATGAAGGAAGATAAAGTACAAGAAAAAAATACAACCAACTAAAGAAAATCCAGATATTTTTAATCTTGATTAAGTAGTCTTATTGAGATTGAGTTATTGAAAAGATATTTTAAAAATATTGATGTAGTAAAATCGTACACGTTTTAGAAAAACGCGTATAATCGGCAAGTATTAAACTTTACGTTTTAGGAAAAACGCAAAATCGAATAAATGCGAGTTCGTTCTCGAAGGAGGTGTGTGTTTTGTGCCAATAATATAAAAATCAAGTTTGTATTAGTGATCGTTTTTGGATTTGATAAGAAAGAAAATTAAATGACGAGTTATACTACGATTAAACTACAACGAAAATTAAAATGTATACGTAAAGACGTAAAACGCAACGAAATTAAAAATTTAATCTAAAAATTAATTAAAAATCAAATTTAAGTCTAAAATAATATAAATAAGAATAAAATTCAATAAATAAATTTCAAAACTTATTATTGATTTAATATTTAATTTTTAATGCTAATTAAAGCCCTAAAATCAAATAAAATCAACAAAAAGTCCAATATATTTTATCAAATTAAAATCTTACTTATATTAATTAAAAGCTAAAAAGTATTTTTACAAAATTTTTAAAACTATATTTCTATTTTTAATTAGCTAAAAACAATTTTTATATTAAAATAATGCTAAAAAATTATTTAAATAATAGGAAAAATGAAATTTCTTTTTGGAAAATTCTAAAATAATTAACTTAATAAGAGAAAAATAAAATTACAAGAAAAAGTAGATTTTAAGCCACAAAAGACAAAAATAGAAAAACTGTTGACTTAATTTTGGTCAAACCATGGTGTTTTGGGCAAATTTTGATGGTTTTATGCTTTTTCGAGCTTCGTTTGATGGTTTCTAGTGAAACAAACGGCACCCCCACGATCAATAAGTTGTGTGGAGTCAATAACAGGCAAAAAACAAGCACCCACTTAAGCTAGATAAGTAGAAAATAAGCCCTTTTAAAATCAGCACATCATAAACATTTTGTGTGTTGTCCAAAATATCGTCAGAGGATGACTGCAGTGTTGTCCGATACGGACAACACTGAGAATGTTGGATCTCGGACAAAGTGCAGCAGACAGAAAAATAATTGAGTTTGAATAAGCTCAATAAGCTACAAAAGACCACCAAACTTGAAACCCAGATTATGGTGACTTATATTAACCTAATTTCTGACAGAGTTTCAAGTTTCAAGTTCTAAATCATAAAATTAAACTCTAAAAATTGGATTGTTGGTTTATGCAAGTTTTAAGCATTTTTCATGACATGCAAAACATAACAAATGCACTAACCAAAAATTGGACTGTTTAGGTTCGGATTTTCGGTTTCTTACACACCCCTAATTGTAGATAAAAACAAAGGGAGTGCAAGTCTTTTTGGGTGAGTTTGTGTGTCACCCAGAAGATTAACCCAACAGATCCAAACACCCCTTAAAAACTGAAATTGAAATTTTTTAAACTAACTTGTTTTGATTCAAACTAAAACCAATTAAATCTAACCTAATCATGCATGACGTACCTAAAGAACACCAAATAAGCAGTACACATTCACAACAACCATCTTAAGCAATTTTTTAATCACAAGCACAAATCTTACCTAGAAAACCAAAAAAGAGGGGTTCACACTTACCTAAACCCAAACTTGTTCAGGATGAGTAAAAGTACTGGATGCCACCAAGTCCTATTTTGATTTCTTCAACTAAGATAGAGAGCTTATGAAATAGCTTATGTGGACTCTTTGTTGAGGGGTCTACAACAGACCAAATAGGTGGAAAAGGATATGTCTTCCACTTTTCGAAACCTGAAAATGAGACAACCACAAGCGAAAATAAACAGGATTAAGGACCAATAAGCTAGCTTACTATACAATAAGCTGACTTATTGGTTAAAAAGAAACAGCACAGTTAAGCTCAAACTTTTTGGAGAATAAATTTTTTGCAAGTAATTTAAAAGGGGTAGAAACATAACATAAACATATAATCCTTACCAGAACTTAGATTGTCAATCCTCCTTCTTATAATCAAATTATATGAAAATGGGTCTCAAAAATCTTTACAAATTTCTTTGAGGAAAACTTTTGATAACAAGCAAATGTAAATGACAATAAAAAAACAAGAATTTGAATTAGAACCAAATTTTATTTCATTCAAAATCTCCCTAAATTACATAGAAAAGTTGAAGATAAAAAATTTGGAACAAGGAACATGAAAAATAAACTAAGATATAAATATAAGTACAATGTGAAGATGTAAACCCTAAAATGTCTTCATTGTTTCTTTGAGTCTTCCTAAATTACCCTTGATATCAATTCTAGAACCTCCTATTTTTTGTATCTTTTTGCTGAGATGGCTTCATAGTGTCTGTTGGGAATTATTTGTAATGTGTCAAGTATCGTTAGTGTAAGTATAAATAATGTTAGTGTTGGCAAGTACCGTTAGTGTTAACGCGGTACATAGCAAGTACTGTTAGTGTAAGTACAAGTACTACTATATTGATTAGGACGAATATATTTTTGTAAAAGATATGTCATAGTTATAGTTAGAGTATATCTTACGTGATATACTTAATAGTTTAGAATATTGATAAGATATCGTGTATGATATACTTATCTTTATAGAATATTCTAAGGGTTCTAGGGTTCCTTACTCTATAAAAGGAACATAGTTGCGATGACATTCATGTACCTCATTCATTTCGATTAATAAGAGAATCAAATAGTTAAAAGTAATTTTGTTCTTATTTGCTTTATAAGTTAGATTCCACATAACTTATTTGGTTGAGTAAGAGTTTTCAAAGTGTTCTAGTTTGATTACAAACTGTTATACTAATTCTTAGCAGAATATAGATCCAATCAAAGGGATCAACAAGTGGTACCAGAGCTTGTTGAGAAACTTTGAATAAGAAGAACACAACCTAAAATCCTCACTCATACCAAAATCAATTTCTCAAGCCGGTGATGACCCTCACTTGGAACATATTCCAGATCCTAATCCTATACCATAGGGACAACCTCAAGTTGTGCATCCTGCACCACCACACGGTGTTCAAGCCATAGATGTCGTAGTTACCTCTACAACTACACCTTCTTCTCATACTCTCTCTACTGTCAAACTCCTAGTGCTCAAAAGTGATAACTATGAGACGTGGGCTATGCAGATGGAACATTACTTGAACCACACAGATCATACTCTGTGGTAGGTTATCAAGAATGGGAATACACCTAAGAAGTTGCATTGGTTACCTAATGGTACATGATATGCTTTACCTGTTGTGACTGCTGAAAAGGTACAAGCAGAGATCAGAGAAAGAAAGGCCAGAACTGCTTTGGCTATGACACTTTCAGAAGACATCTTACCTAGATTTCATCACTACAAGGATGCAAAGGTTATGTGGGATGCCATCAAACTTAGATTTGGAGGCAATGACAAATCTAAGAAGAAGAATAAGATTGTTTTGAAACAAGAATTTGATAACTTCTCAATTTCCAGTACTGAAGGAATCCATAGTGGTTATGGAGGGTTTAGTAAATTGCTTATTCAATTGGAAGTTTATGGACTAATAATTCCTAATGAAGAAGCCAATCTAAAATTCTTAAGAAGTGTTCCACAAGAATGGAAAGCAATGGCTATGCACTTCGTCACAAGAGATGATCTGGATACAACTACTTTTGATCATCTTTATAACAATCTTAGAGTTTATGAGATGGATGTTAAAGGCATTGAAGTGACAAAAGCAGCAGCAACAAAGTCTAACTTGGCTTTTGTGTCAGAAGGAAACAACGTTCTTTACTCTCAAAAACCGCTGGTGGATCAAGCAGCAGTACTTACTTCCAAAATACCACTAGTGGATCAAGTAGCGGTGCTTAGGGGTGTAAACGAACCGGGCGAACATGAACGGAGATTTGTTTATGTTCGTTCATTTAATTTTAACCGGTCAAATAAACGAACACAAACACTTAAACGGACGAATTTTCTTGTTCATGTTCGTCTATTAAGAAAATAAGTTGTTCATGTTCGTTTATGTTCGTTCATTAAGAAACTAAACGAACGTTAAACGGACATAAACGATCGAAAATAAACGAAAAAAGTAAAACATACTATCAAAATATGAATACATCTTGTTTTATAAGTGTTATTTTATATAAACATATCAGTTTTATAAATATACAGTTAAAACTTATGATATACGAACATAAACGAACGTTAACAAACGCATAATCGGACGTTTACGAACATAAATGAACTAACGTGACTTTTGTTCATGTTCGTTCATTTAACTAAACGAACGTAAATGTTTGTTCATGTTCGTTCATTTAATAAATAAACGAACATAAAAGAACTTTTTACCGAACGTTTCATGAAATGTTCACTGAACGTTCAGTTCGTTTACAACGCTAGCGGTACTTACTTCTAAAATACCGTTGGAGGACTAACAAGCAGTACTTACTCTCAAGGTACTGAAGGCAGTCCAATTACATCTCAAAATTCACAAGGAAGATCCTCACCATTGTTTAGTGACAATGATGCCTTCTCATTCTTTGTTGGACAAGACAACAGACCAAGGTTAACTCTCAATGACTTGATCCAAATGGATGATGCTGATATTGAAGAGATGGACCTCAAGTGACAAGCTGCTATGATCTCTGTAAGATCTAATATGTTCTACAAAAAGACTGGAAGGAAGATGACTGTTGATCCTAATGAACTATTAGGATATGACAAGTCCAAAGTAGAATGCTATAAATGTGGAAGGAATGGACATTTTGCAAGGGAGTGCAATAGGGATAAGGCTGATAGAAGCAGTCAAAAGTCCAAGAACAGCTATAGAACTAGTCCAAGAATCTCTGAAAGCTTTCCAAAAGGAGATAGCAGGAGTCCTAAAGGAACTAAAGCATTGGTAACTTTAGATGGAATGGTGAAATAGGCTGAAGATGAGGAAGAAGAAGAGCTTGGTTTAATGGTTCTCTCTCATGAAGATACTGAGGTACATCCTTGTTCTAAAGATTGTGTTCTTAAATTTAATAGTCTAAAAGTAGGACTTGATGAACAGTATCAAAATGTTGACACATGTATTATAGAAGCAAATGCTTTTAAATAGGGTGTTTCTAAGTAAGAAGAAAATATAGTTTTTTATAAAAAGGATCAACAAAACTATGAAGAGAAAACTAGAATTTTGACTCTTCAAATGAGAGAAAAAGATGTGGAAATTAAAGCTTTTGAAAAATAACTTATAAAAGTAACAACAGAAAATGAAGTTTTAAAATCCAGTCTTTTTAATGAAAAGGAAGTGATTAACCAATGGCAAAAATCCTCTAAAGGTTTAGGCAAGCTGATTAATTCACAAATGGGGTATTATGATAAAACAGGCCTAGGATATATTGAGGACCAACCTAGGATAACCTTAACTGACAATGACTTATCAAAGGGGATTTTTGATGTAACACCCCATTTTGATAAATAGAATGTCACACGTGATTATGGCGTGTCATCAAAGCATACAAGGATAAATGTATAAAACATCACATGACCATAAAGGAAATACCGGAATCAAACATCGGTACCCCAAAACTAGAACTCATCACACGCAAACATAAGTACTGTAAATGAAAAAGGACTAAACAATGTCCATGGAAGTGAGTATCAAAGTATAAAGAAATGCATAAAGTAAAGAAGGCTAGGAAGCTTCCAATCCATATGCACGTACGCTTAAAGTCTACGAGCGTCCCTGAGTACCTGCCGTTTTGGGAACATGAAAGGGAAACAGCTGAGCATAACGCTCAGTGCACGGATATACAAGTAAAGCATGAGTAACATAAACATATAAGCATAGAGCAACAGAAAAGACTAAGTCCTGGATAACATGGTATATCTTAGTAAAACTGGTTTTGTAGTTTAAAAAGCCTTATGTTTATATTATAAAAATTGCTTAACATGTTTACCATTAGCCAATATAGCTAATGAATTATCAACGTGCATGAATACTTGGAGGGATGACCTCGTCATGCAAATTAGAGGGGTTGCCTCTAATTTAATATACTAGTTTAGGTAGGAGGGATCAGCTCCTTGTGAAGGATGCAAGACACACACCACATTCACCTGAATAATTTGCTGAAAACATGTAAACTAGGATGCACCCATACGCCCCACCTGATAATAATAATATGGCCAAAAGCTGAAGGGACGCCACGAGCTATCACTCCGTCGTGGTGGAGTCATAACACTGGTGTCTCTATTGTTATGGTTATGGTACCTCCATAACTAGGCGAAATTGGTCATGCATGTATATGGCTTTAGGTATCTAATTAAACATAAGCAATTCAAAAACATATAAAACATATACTGGGGAAAACAGTTGGCTGCATACGGGGAAATCCTAATAAAGAAGAATGTCCATACTTAAAGGACGGAGAATCCGTACCTTGTGTCCAGTGAATGAAGAAGACGAACGGAAGAGAGTCCTACTTCGGTATCACTAATGCTACATAAATACATACATGTATAAGTATCTGATTACTGGGTACGTAACTGGTTTTATATCATGTCTTAGCTTGTTTTATATGTTCATGTCATGTTTTATTGATTAAAGCTTTATACTGTGTTTATCATGTATTCTGTCTATTCTGATTAAGTATTTCTTGTATTTCTTGTATTATTATACTTGTTGTGTAATAATAACTAACTTTCTAAAAATAGCAGTTTTCCTAAAATAGAAAGCTTCCAAAAATAGAAAGTTTCCAAAAATAGAAAGTTTCCAAAAAAAGAAAGTTTCAAAAAATAGATTTACTGCTTAAAATAGATAAGTTTCTAAAAATAGAATGTTTCCGTAAATAGATTAGCTGCCTTAATTAAATAAGTTTCTAAATTTAGAAAGTTTCCATAAATAGAAATAAGCTGGATTATTAAGCTAATTATATAAGCTTAAGTGTTTACTGATTAATATTCTAAGTCATGTAACTAAATAGTATAGTTTATTATTATTTTATGTAAATTAAATAAACTATAGGTAAAAGTATTTAATTAAATATAACATGGTTTAATTGAATGAAGGTAAAAATACTTAGGTTAAAACATGAATTATTACCTATTAATAATATAACCTAAGTCATGTAAATTAATTAATTATATGTCATGATTTTAATAATTAATTAATTATATAGTTTAAATAAAATGGTAATTACTTAGGTTAAAATTCATGTATTAATAATAATATTAATAACCTAAGTCATGCATAAATTAAATTTATCATGTACATGTTTTAATTAATTTAATTTAAATCTTGTTAAAATAGTTAACCTTGTAAAATAATCCATGAACCGAACCCGTGTTTTAATCTAAACATGTCGTGAACCGGACCAGTTTAACCCATGAACCGGCCAACCAAACGCACCCTTGGTCTTGGCTAGCCGTCGGCTAGCAAAAGTTCCCACCGGCTAGCCGGTGGTTACCCCTGTTGCCGCGGCCTAAGTTCCCCCTGCTTTCCTTATTTAGCCACCGGCTTAAGCCGGTGGTGGTCCTTGTTCTTAGCCGAGACCCTCCAAGCCAAAAAACACACCAAACATACCCCGACCAAGGTCGGGGTTCCCTTTTCTCCTGCGGCCGAGACACACAACACACATCGAGACCTTGAGGTCTCGGCAGGTGTGAACAAAAGCAAGTCGAGACACCCCTTGGTCTCGGTTCCATGCGTCGGCCAAAAACAAACACCCCTTAAACCCTAATTAATTTACCCCCATGATTTATTAACATGTATTTTACTTGTTTTTAAATAAACCATGATTTCATGTGTTCTTGATTTATATAAAAACATAAAGAAAAAGGGGTTTAAGGATTTACCGATTACGTGAATCAAAGGAGAACGATAACACCAACACACTTGCAAGAAATCAGTCACCAAGAATCAACCAACACCCCCTTTTGGTGTTCTATACCCGGCGGCCAAGAGAGAGAGCAAAAAGAGATTAAGGTTTTGTTTATTTTCTATTTTCTGTAATTATGAAAATAAGTTTTCCCTTTATTCCTTGTTTAGTAAAAATTGTATGGGCTTGGCCCTTTGTCTTGTGTCTAGCCGCGGGTAGGATGGGGCCCACAAGGGTACCCATAGTTTTCTCGTGTCTAATATTAAGTGTGTTCTCGTGTTCGTGTTTACATGATTTAAATAGTTATCGTTCGTGTCTTATTATATTTATTCATGATCGTAATAAATATACATAAATACGTAACACTAAGCTCGTGATTATTTACGTTCAGGATTTCATGTTCGTATGTTCGTGATTATAATTATTATTGAAATAATTATCGTGTCTTAGTACGTATTAAATACTTATCGTGTTATCACACGTACGTAATACTTGTAAATCTTGTTCGTGAAACGTAAACATGCTATAAAAGGAAAATTCTAATCATGTACGTACGATCGTAAGGGTACTATTCATGGTAAAAGCATGCGGGTTTTACAACTCTTCCCCCCTAAAAGAATAATTCGTCCCTGAATTATTGATAAAGTAAACTGGAATAGAAGAACATACCCGAATTCAAAATATGAAATGAGGGTAAGAAGCCCGGATAGACTCCTATGTTTCCCGAGTGGCTTCCCGCTCGGTGTGATCCCTCCAAAGGATTTTGACGAATGGAATCGTCTTCCTTCTCATGACTCGTTCTTGTCTGTCAAGAACTCGTTCAGGTTCTTCTATGAAAGTGAGATCTTCACGAATCTATTCCAGTGGATACTGAACCATGTGAAGGGGATGATACTTGTACCCTCTGAGTAAGGACACATGGAAAACATCGTGAACATGAGAAAGCTGCGGAGGTAACGCTAAACGGTAAGATACTTCACCGACTCGTTCAATGACATCAAACGGTCTGATGAATCGAGGGCTGAGCTTCCCTTTGATTCCAAAACGTCTAACGCCACGTGCCGGTGAAACCTTAAGGAAAATGTGATCACCTACGTTAAAATGTAAGTCCTGACGATGCTTGTCTGTATAACTCTTCTGATGTGACCGTGCTTCTTGCAGTTTCTGCTTAGCTACTACGACCTTCTCATTAGTCAGCTCTATTATTTCTGGTCCTTCAAGTGTTCGCTCACCAACCTGATCCCAGCAGATTGGGGCGCGAAACTTTCTGCCATACAACATCTCGAAAGGAGCACACTTGATACTTGCGTGCCAACTGTTGTTGTATGCAAACTCTACCAAACAGATATAATCATCCCAATCACCCGTCCATTCCAACGCACATGACCTCAACATGTCTTCCAATGTCTGAATCGTTCGCTTCGACTGCCCATCTGTTTGAGGATGAAAATCCGTGCTAAGCATAAGTTTTATCCCCCAAGCTTTCTACAGACTTTGCCAAAATCGCGAAGTGAACCGAGGATCTCTGTCTGAGACGATGTTGGATGGAGCACCGTGAAGTCTCATGATCTCCCTCCTATAAGTATCGGCGAGTTTACTGACCGAATCTTCCTTGCGGATCGGTAAGAAATGAGCTGATTTGGTAAGTCGATCAACGATAACCCAAATTGCATCGTGCTTCCTCTTTGTCTGTGGAAGACCGGTAACAAAATCCATGGTGATCTTGTCCCACTTCCACTCTGGAATATCTAACAGTTGAAGAAGACCGCCAGACCGCTGATGTTCGATCTTAACCTGCTGGCAAGTAAGACACTTGGAGACGTAAGTTGCAACAATCCTGTTTCATACCACTCCACCAAAAGTACTGCTTGATGTCATGGTACATCTTGGTCGAACCAGGATGGATAGAGAATGGGGATCTATGAGCCTCCGCTAACAATGCTTCCCGGAGTTCTTGATCATCAGGAACACAAAGTCTCGTGCCCTGCCATAAGATACCGTCTGCGTCTACTCGAAATTATGTCTGTTTCTCCAAATTCTGAATTATCGCCCAGATTTCTCCATCATCTTTCTGAGCTTCCTTCATCTTAGAGAGTAACTCGGGTTCCACTCTAAGATTAGCCCAATAACCCTGTTGTCCACGTACCATGATCTCTATGTCTAGTCGCTCCAAGTCTCTTATAATTTCCTCCTAAATTTTAATGTCGTTTATCATTCCGGACTTTCTGCTAAGTGCATCTGCCACTACATTCGCCTTACCGGGATGATACTGCAGATTAATGTCATAATCCTTCAACAGCTCTAACCATCTCCTCTGTCTCATGTTCAATTCACGTTGAGTGAAGATATACTTCAAGCTCTTGTGGTCCGTGAAAATGTCACATGATTCTCCATACAAGTAGTGCCTCCATATCTTCAATGCAAATACGACTGATGCAAGTTCCAAGTCATGCGTAGGATAATTTTCCTCATAAGGCTTAAGCTGCCGTGAAGCGTACGCGATCACTTTCCCATGTTGCATGAGAACACAGCCAAGTCCCTTCCCTGATGCATCACTGTAGATTTGAAATCCACTTGTACTAGATGGGAGAGTAAGAATCGGTGCAGATACTAACTTCTGCTTTAGGTCTTCAAAGCTCTTCTCTCTTTCTTTAGTCTAGACGAATTTCTCCCTTTTCCGCATCAGTTTGGTCAATGGTAGTGCTAAACAGGAAAATTTCTCCACGAATCTACGGTAATAACCAGCTAAGCCTAGGAAACTAAGGACTTCAGTCGCTGATGTCGGCCTTGGCCACTTGGTAATAGCCTCAACCTTTGCTGGATCCATCGTGATTCCTTCTGCTGATACAATGTGACCTAAGAATGCCACCTTGTCTAACCAGAACTCACACTTGGAGAATTTAGCATACAGCTGCTTCTGGCGAAGAATCTGTAGTACTGTACGAAGATGGTCTTCGTGTTCCTCCTTGGACTTAGAGAATATCAGAATGTCGTCAATGAAGACAATGACGAACTTGTCCAGAAATTCATGGAAGATTCTGTTAATCAAATCCATGAACACTGTTGGAGCATTGCTAAGGCCAAATGGCATGACTACAAATTCGTAGTGGCCATAGCATGTACGAAAAGCAGTCTTGGCGATGTTCTGCTCCTTCACCCGTAGCTGATGATAGCCCGACCTAAGATCAATCTTGGAGAAATGTTTGGCCCCTTTGAGTTGGTCAAACAGATCGTCTATACGTGGTAGTAGATACCTATTCCTGATGGTAATCTTGTTGAATAAGACCGGTGCGCCCCATGGAGATGCGCTCGGTCGAATAAAGCCTCGTTCTAGAAGTTCTTGCAATTGATCCTTCAGCTCCTTTAACTCTATGGGAGCCATGTGATAAGGAGCCTTGGAAATCGGCTCAACTCCTGGGATGAGCTCGATATTAAATTCTACTTCACGTGCAGGTGGTATGCCCGGAAGTTCTTCTGGAAATACATCTGGAAATTCTAACACTATCGGCTGATTCTGAATTGATGGAGATTCAGCATCCATGTCATGAACAGTAGCTAGATAACCCTCACAACCATGTGAAAGTAATGCACGTGCTTGTAGGGTTGATATGATTTGTACAGACCTTCCGGGTACGAACCCGTTGTGAATGTACTCTGGTGCATTAACATCACCGAAGATGACTCGATATGAATGGCAGTCTATGGTAGCATGATGCTTGGATAGCCAATCCATGCCCAAAATCATGTCAAAATCATTCATGTCCAGTGGAAGTGCGTCAACAGGCCAAATCTTGTCGTCAAACTCTAGGGGAAGGCGCTTGTACACATGGGTTATGTGTATAGATTCTCTTAAAGGCGTGGAAATACTCAGTATATTCTGTAGTGGCATGGGGAGTATCCTAACATTCTGGGCATAAGCAGTAGAAATGACCGAGTGAGTAGCACCCGTATCAAACAGAACACAAGCAGCTTGACCATACATATACAAGATTCCAGTGATGGTACCTATAGACTTGTTGGCCTGATCGCGAGATGCCGTGTAAACGCGTCCACTCGCAGGAGGCGGCTTGGTATCAGCATGTCTCGATGTACCCTCCATCTCGCCCTTGCGGCAATCCTTCATGCGATGGCCAGGAAGACCACACTTGTAGCATGCGTCGCTGTCGCGGCGACATGGCCTTGGGTGCCTACGGTGGCAAGTAGAGCAAAGAGGATGAGTATATCCTCCAGCAGGTGTCCTGACTGGCTGAGAGCCTGATAAGAACAATATACATGAGACATGGTAAAAAGGTACAAAGGACAATGCGAATAAATCGTAAGATGGAATACCAGTGATAGCTGGATGGTTAGGCTGTGAACCTCTCTGGTTCTAGTCCCGCCCGTTACCATGATTCCTGGTAGAAGATTTGCTAATGTGTCAGAATTAAGAATTATAACATGTAATCATAAGAAAATGAGTAAGTATAAGGACCTGTTGTTGTTGGAGTGTCCAGCGTTGTTACGGTAATTATCATTACCGCCACGCCTATCCGTAGCAGAACGGTCGTGAGTTTGACCGTTTCCCTTGGGCTGAGTAGGCTGATGCTGAGTAGCCGGCTGAGACCGGTCCCCAGTCTTCTGCCTGGAAGATAAAGTTTAAAGAGATGAAATATTGACATATACTGAAAGAATACGGATCACCGTTGAATACAAGTATTTACCTCTTATCGGGTCGCTCTGCTTCCCCGAACTCATCTCTTTCCTGCAGCATCTCCAGCTTACGTGCTGCATCGGCCACTTGTGTTACTGTGTTGAACGTAGTACCTTCTAAGTTATTGGCAATCATTGGGGAAAGGGCCCAACGAAAATGTTGTGCCTCCTCTTTCGTAGTGCCCGCAACTGCTCTCTGGACACCAGCTAACCGATGGAAACGCTGCATGAAATCATTGCTATTTTCTTCAGTTCGCTAGCTAATAGTGTAGTATTCACTCATGAGCCTATTCCTTCCTTCCGAGGGAAAGATGCGAGGTGGGAGAGGATAGTCCTGCAAGTCTGCATTGGCAGCTGCAACCATATCCCGGATATTCTGTGTGTTTACCATCTGACAGTATAACATAAAATACATGATTAAACTTATCAAAACATAAACTATATACATGAAAAAAAAATTATACCAATAAATCATGAGAAAAATTTTATGCAAGAAAATTTATACATGAATGCATGATGCAGTTTTATGAAAACTTTTGTATGCGCGAGAGTGAACGCCTATGGTCAGTTCACTCAAAACAAAAGACATGGCGAGGGGACGCCAATGGGTCGGTCCCAAATTTAAAAGTTTCGATAAAACACATGCGACTAAATAGGGCCAGTCCTGTACAAACCATTACTTAGTCATAAACCTGCGACAATGACATATATATGTATGCATGAAAATGATGAATGCATGAAAATCGACTGTCAGTTCTAGGAAGACAATAGTGACTACCCACTAATCACAGGTCGTGTTTTGAGAGCCTACAGGTCGAAGCCTTGGCTCTGATACCATAATTGTAACACCCCATTTTGATAAATGGAATGTCACACGTGATTATGGCGTGTCATCAAAGCATACAAGGATAAATGTATAAAACATCACATGACCATAAAGGAAATACAGGAATCAAACATCGGTACCCCAAAAGTAGAACTCATCACACGCAAACATAAGTACTGTAAATTAAAAGGACTAAACAATGTCCATGGAAATGAGTATCAAAGTATAAAGAAATGCATAAAGTAAAGAAGGCTAGGAAGCTTCCAATCCATATGCACGTACGCTTAAAGTCTACGAGCGTCCCTGAGTACCTGCCGTTTTGGGAACATGAAAGGGAAACAGCTGAGCATAACGCTCAGTGCACGGATATACAAGTAAAGCATGAGTAACATAAACATATAAGCATAGAGCAGCGGAAAAGGCTAAGTCCTGGATAACATGGTATATCTTAGTAAAACTAGTTTTGTAGTTTAAAAAGCCTTATGTTTATATTATAAAAACTGCTTAACATGTTTACCATTAGCCAATATAGGTAATGAATTATCAACGTGCATGAATACTTGGAGGGATGACCTCGTCATGCAAATTAGAGGGGTTGCCTCTAATTTAATATACTGGTTTAGGTAGGAGGGCTCAGCTCCTTGTGAAGGATGCAAGACACACACAACATTCACCTGAATAATTTGCTGAAAACATGTAAACTAGGATGCACCCATACGCCCCACCTGATAATAATAATATGGCCAAAAGCTGAAGGGACGCCACGAGCTATCCTTCTGTCGTGGTGGAGTCATAACACTGGTGCCTCAAGTGTTATGGTTATGGTACCTCTATAACTAGGTGAAACTTGTCATGCATGTATATGGCTTTAGGTATCTAATTAAACATAAGCAATTCAAAAACATATAAAACATATACTGGGGAAAACAGTTGGCTGCATACGGGGAAATCCTAATAAGGAAGAAAGTCCATACTGAAAGGACGGAGAATCCGTACCTTGTATCCAGTGAACGAAGAAGACGAACGGAAGAGAGTCCTACTTCGGCATCACTAATGCTACATAAATACATACGTGTATAAGTATCTGATTACTGAGTACGTAGCTGGTTTATAGCATGTCTTAGCTTGTTTTATATGTTCATGTCATGTTTTACTGACTAAAGCTTTATACTGGGTTTATCATGTATTCTGTCTATTCCGATTAAGTATTTCTTGTATTATCATACTTGTTATGTAATAATAAGTAACTTTTTAAAAATAGCAGGTTTCCTAAAATAGAAAGTTTCCAAAAATAGAAAGTTTCCAAAAAAAGAAAGTTTCCAAAAATAGAAAGTTTCCAAAAATAGATTTACTGCTTAAAATCGATAAGTTTCTAAAAATAGAAAGTTTCCGTAAATAGATTAGCCGCCTTAAATAAGTAAGTTTCTAAAAATAGAAAGTTTCTATAAATAGAAATAAGCTAGATTATTAAGCTAATTATATAAGCTTAAATGTTTACTGATTAATATTCTAAGTCATGTAATTAAATAGTATAGTTTATTAATTATTTCATGTAAATTAAATAAACTATAGGTTAAAGTATTTAATTAAATATGACATGATTTAATTAAATAAATGTAAAAATACTTAGGTTAAAACATGTATTATTACCTATTAATAATATAACCTAAGTCATGTAAATTAATTAATTATAAGTCATGATTTTAATAGTTAATTAATTATATAGTCTAAATAAAATGGTAATTACTTAGGTTAAAATTCATGTATTAATAATAATATTAGTAACCTAAGTCATGCATAAATTAAATTAATCATGTACATGTTTTAATTAATTTAATTTAAATCTTGTTAAAATAATTAACCTTGTAAAATAATCCATGAACCGAACCCGTGTTTTAATCTAAACATGTTGTGAACCGGACTAGTTTAACCCATGAACCGGCCAACCAAACGCACCCTTGGTCTTGGCTAGCCGTCGGCTAGCAAAAGTTCCCACCGGCTAGCCGGTGGTTACCCCTGCTGCCGTGGCCTAAGTTCTCCCTGCTTTCCTTATTTAGCTATCGGCTTAAGCCTGTGGTGGTCCTTGTTCTTAGCCGAGACCCACCAAGCCAAAAAACACACCAAACATACCCCGACCAAGGTCGGGGTTCCCTTTTCTCCTGCGGCCGAGACACACAACACACACCGAGACCTTGAGGTCTCGGTTGGTGTGAGCAAAAGCAAGCCGAGACCCCCCCTTGGTCTCAGTTCCATGCGTCGGCCAAAAACAAATACCCCTTAAACCCTAATTAATTTACCCCATGATTTATTAACATGTATTTTACTTGTTTTTAAATAAACCATGATTTCATGTGTTCTTGATTTAAATAAAAACATAAAGAAAAAGGGATTTAATGATTTACCGATTACGTGAATCAAAGGAGAACGATAACACCAACACACTTGCAAGAAATCAATCACCAAAAATCAACCAACACCCCCTTTTGGTGTTCTATACTCGGCGGCCAAGAGAGAGAGCAAAAAGAGATTAGGGTTTTGTTTATTTTCTAATTTCTGTAATTATGAAAATAAGTTTTCCCTTTATTCCTTGTTTAGTAAAAATTGTATGGGCTTGGCCCTTTGTCTTGTGTCTAGCCGTGGGTAGGATGGGGCCCACAAGGGTAACCCATAGTTTTCTCGTGTCTAATATTAAGTGTGTTCTCGTGTTCGTGTTTACATGATTTAAATAGTTATCGTTTGTGTATTATTATATTTATTCATGATCGTAATAAATATACCTAAATACGTAATACTAAGCTCGTGATTATTTACATTCATGATTTCATGTTCGTATGTTCGTGATTATAATTATTATTGAGATAATTATCGTGTCTTAATACGTATTAAATACTTATCGTGTTATCACACGTACGTAATACTTGTAAATCTTGTTCGTGAAACGTAAACATGCTATAAAAGGAAAATTCTAATCATGTACGTACGATCGTAAGGGTACTATTCATGGTAAAAGCATGCGGGTTTTACATTTGATAGTTCTAATGAGTCAGTTGATACTCCTGAAAATGATAGACATGCTGAAGGAATGAAGGCAGTTCCTTCACCATTATCAGGAATTTTCATGCCTCCTAATAATGATATAGGTATATAGTTAGATGAGTCAAAAGCTGTTATTGATATTAAGTCAAATGATTCAGAATTAAACTCTAGTACCTTGACCCAAGATAAATCTATTGTGACCAAAAACATATTAAGTCAAATGATTCACATGTACTACTTCTCAAAAAGGTAAACAACATAGATCCTCTTGTTAGACCAAAACTGTCAATTATATGACTAAACTTTTGCAACTTTTGCATATGGATTTGTTTGGTCCAGTTTCTGTTAGGAGTATTAATCATAAGACCTTTTACCGAGTTATAATTGATGATTATAGTAGATTGAGTTAGGTTTTCTTTTTAGCACTTAAGAATGAAACCAATGAATTACTTAAGGATTTTATCACTTTAGTTGAAAAGCAGTTCACTAAACAAGTCTTAATCATTAGGACAGATAATGGGACATAATTCAAGAATGCTGAAAAATTTGATGAATTCTGTAGGTCTAAAGGAATCAAGAGACAATTTAGCAATCCTAGGACTCCACAACAAAATGGAGTAGCTGAAAAGAAAAATAGGACACTAATTGAGGCTACTAGGACTATGCTAGCTGATTCTCTTTTATCAAATACCTTTTGGGCATAGGCAATCAATACTGCATGTTATGTATTAAATAGAGTCTTAGTGACCAAGCCCTAAAACAAAACACCTTATGAACTTTTGACTGGTGTTAAGCCAACCATAAGTCATTTGAGACCTTTTGGATGTCATGTGTCTATTTTGAATACTCTTGATCATTTAGGGAAGTTTGATGCAAAATTTGATTCAGGATATCTTGTAGGATATTCATTGCAAAGTAAAGCATATAGGATTTATAACTTGGCATCTAGAAAAGTTGAAGAAAATGCCCATGTTAATTTCTTAAAAAATAAGCCCAATGTCCCAAGAATAGGTAATGCTTGGATGTTTGATTTGGATTATCTAACTAACTCTATGGATTACTATTCTGTGCAAAAATATTGTCAAACTAATAATGCAGGTGAGGAGATTGGTACAACAAAGTCAGGTACTCAAGTAGGACCTTCTTCATCAGATGCTCAGGACGGTGATGTTCACATTTGTGTACCCAGTATGCCTACTGTTTCTCCTATGGTTGCCAGTCCCCCAACAAAAGCAACCTATATCATCCATTGATGATCAAGCCTCACAAGAGCTTCAGAGGCTTCAAGATCAAGAGAGGAATGGTACAACTGCTACTAAGCATTCAGGAAAAGAATCTTTGGAATCACAACACTCAGCAATACATATTAAACCTAGCAGTACTTCATCTGCAAGTACTGCTAAGCCAAATTCTGCGAAGTCTGTTAATTCATTAGAAGATATTTTGCAAGGTATGGACTGTGAAGATGCTTATACTAGTCCAAATGAAGGAATCTTCTCCAAAGCTTTCTATGATGAGCAGGGTGCAGTAACTGATTTCAATAATTTGGAAATTGAAATTCCAGTCAGTTCTATTCCCACTCATAAATTCAACAACAACCATCCTACAACTCAAATTATTGGACTGTGCAAACCAGAAGACAACTTCAAGCTAATACTGAAACTCATGAACTTGTGAGTTATGTCAAACAACAGTAGAGAACAAATCATAAGGATACTCAACATTGTTCGTTTGCTTGTTTCTTCTCACAAGTAGAGCCTTCTCAAGCTCTCGATGAAGAAAGTTGGGTAGATTCCATGCAAGAAGAACTAATGCAATTTGAAATACAAAAGGTTTGGATTCTTGTGGATCTTCCCTCTAGAAAAAGAGTTATTGGTACTAGGTGGGTTTTTAGAAATAAGAAGGATGAAAGAGGTGTTGTTGTGAGGAACAAGGCAAGGCTTGTTTCTCAAGGCTATAGACAGGAAGAGGGGATAAAATATGATGAGGTTTTTGCACCAATGTTAAGAATAGAAGCCATTAGGTTATTTTTAGCCTTTGCATCATATATAGGTTTTATAGTCTATCAGATGGATGTGAAAAGTGTCTTTCTTTATGGTACTATTTCAGAGGAGATATATATTTCACAACCTTCAGGTTTTGTAGATCCTAAATTCTCCAATAGAGTCTACAAAGTTATCAAAGCACTTTATGGTCTACATCAAGCTCTAAGAGATTGGTATGCAACTTTGTCCACTTTTCTATTGGAACATAGATATAGGAGAGGGACCATTGACAAAACTCTCTTCATCAAAAAGAATGCTAAGGATATTATCCTAGTTCAAGTTTATGTTGATGACATTATTTTTGGTTCAACCAAGAAATCATGGTGTGAAGAGTTTGAAGCTTTGATGAAAGGAAGATTTTAGATGAGTTCTATAGGAGAACTTACATTCTTTTTAGGACTACAAGTCAAACAAAGGAAGGATGGAATATTTAGCAGCCAAGATA
The DNA here is from genome assembly GCA_025667525.1 of Glebionis coronaria. NCBI lineage: Eukaryota > Viridiplantae > Streptophyta > Magnoliopsida > Asterales > Asteraceae > Glebionis > Glebionis coronaria. The sequence goes on along the minus strand of CM046880.1, from coordinate 366,504,464 downwards.
AATATGTTGCTGAAGTCTTAAAGAAATTCTCATGTATGGATACAAGGAGTACAAGCACACGTTTTTGAAGCTAAGAAATCTTTGTCAAAAGATGAATATGGTGAAAATGTTGATATTCACCTATATAGGTCAATTATTGGTTCATTGATGTATCTTACTACTTCAAGACCAGATATTATGTTTGCTATGTGTGCCTGTTCAAGGTTCCAAGTCAATCCAAAGATGTCACATCTACATGCTGTGAAAAGGATTTTTAAGTATCTTAAAAGTCAACCTAATTTAGGATTATGGTATCCTAGAGACTCAACATTTGATTTGGAAGCTTACTCAGATAGTGATTATGCTGGAGCCAATCATGATAGGAAATCCACAAAAGGAGGTTGTCAATTCCTAGGCAAAAGACTCATATCATGGCAGTGTAAGAAGCAAACTATTGTTGCTACTTCTACAACTGAAGCTGAATATGTAGTTGTTGCTCATTGCTGTAGAAAAGTACTTTGGATTCAAAATCAGCTGTTAGACTATGGTTTCAACTTCATGAACGCCAAGATCTACATTGATAATGAAAGTACTATTTGCATTGTCAAGAATCCAGTCTTTCACTCCAAGACCAAGCACATTGAGATAAGACACCACTTTGTAAGGGATGCCTATGACAAAAAGCTTATTTAGGTCTTGAAGATTCATATAGATAACAATGTAGCTGATTTATTAACAAAGGCATTTGATGCAAAGGGATTTGAGTTCTTGGTAACACATATTGGTATACTCAACCAATAGAGTGCTGCATATGTTAAGGGGAGGTAATAGCTGTAAAAATGTTATGTTAATTTTTATTGTATAGTGTTTGTTTTGTGTTTTTGATGTGATTGTAGGTTGATAGAATAAGATAAAATAGGTTATCATGATAGTGGAATGCATGAACTAGTCAAATTTGTGAGGTACCGTTTTGGAACCAAGTACCGCTAGTACAAATCCAAGTACCGTGTATGTTCCATGTACCGCTACATAACCGTTGTACCGTTGAAGGTCTCTTTTGTAAATTTAGTGGTTTCTTCGCGCTTGGGTTTGTTATTTACATAAATACTAACTCAAATTATACAATTGATTCACCTAATCTTGTATTCTTATATCTTAATTCTATAACCTACTCTCTAATTTTTTGATCATCAAAAATACTAATGGTTGCTCTACAAGTAATCTCTAAGCACAACCTAGTTGTGAACTTTGTTCAGAATGATGATTCTGTTGGTTTTTATGAGTTACTTGGATTTCCCTCTTGAAGTCATATTCATTTTACACTTACTGTAAGTCCTGTTGTCTCTATTCCTATTGTTACACAATTTTGGAATACTGCTGTCTTAGGTACTCGTCATAATCAACCTTGAATTAGGACTAGGTTAAATAATAGAAATATTTATGTGACTGAGGTACTATTACGGGCTAGTTTAAGTCTTAATGATGATAATGGACTTAGCATGTTGAATAACACAAAGATACATGATGGCCTTGCAGCCATGGGTTATGAGGGTGGTAGGGAAAGTCTTACTTTCTTTAAAGGTTTATTTTCACCTCAATGGAAATTGCTTTTTCTTGCCATTATTCACTGTTTAAGCTCAAAAAATACATCTTTTGATCAAATCCCTACTGCTTTGGCATCAGCTGGTATTTGTCTAGCAAATAACACACTTTTTAACTTTTCAAAATTAATTTTTGAAGGCATGACTAGGAATTTAGAAGGAGTTAAAAAGTTTTTGATGTATCCTAGATTCATTCAAGCTTTAGTTAATGACCAAATCCCTAGCCTACCAAAATTGACAAATACATTGGATGTTCCTACTTTTAAAAAGAGAACTTTCTCTTTCTTGACCAAACCAGGAAGTGCCTTTACAGGAACTATCACACCCTAATTTGCAAATATGTTAGCCCAACCAGCTAATCAAGAAGGTGAGGAACCTAGCTCAGCTAGTGCTTCTCACCAAACTCCTTCTCACCAAAGTCTCCAATCATCTGAAGATACTCAGTGGTCAACCACATTCTGATGAAATGATCCACACACCTGCTGCTTCAATTGCTGCTAGTGGTTCACCACAAGTAACAACAACAGAGGTGGTGGATGTTGCAAATTTAACTACTTTGTGCACTAGCTTGTCCAAATAGGTACATGTATTGCAAAAAGAGAAGTTTGCTCAGGATAAAAGAATTGCTGATTTGGAAGCCAATTTAATCAAGCTAAGGAATAAACTAACTCCTTGGATGAGGCAAAACAGAGTAATTTAGAGAGCTGCTCTTAAGAAGCAAAGATTCAAGAACTTCATGAAGAGGAAACTGAATGCAACCAAACAAGGGAGGAATGATGAAGAACAAGGACCTTCTTTTGATATTCATACAAGGATCTCTGGTAATGACATCAATTTTGAAGCTGATGATTCCATTGTAAATTTAAAGATGTTGATGGCATAGAGACTAATGTGGATAAAGAGAGATTAGAGCCTACAAATATGGAGCTTCAACAAGAGGAACCACAATCTACTCATGAAGAACCACGAGATGAAGAAATGTTGGTAACTCAGCCATAGCCTCAATCACCACAACTACAAGTTGATTGGAGTAGTTTTTATGAGAAGCTAGAGGAAATCAATGTTCAATTTCCTGTGTCTTCAACTACACTTCAAGACAATTTTGGTTTCACAAGAAACAGTTTTTTCAAGTACTGTCAAGGTCAAGAATGAGTGTTGGATCAAACAAGACTAAGGAGTTACAAATTGAGAAGACAACTTCAAAAGAAGGAAAAGTATCTGGAGATAGTTTGGTGATTCAAGAAACAAGTGTGTCTTTTACTGGTGAAGTAAATACTGTTGAAGAGCCAAGTACTACTAAGCCAGCTGCAAGTACCGCTAGTGAAAAACCTTCACTACCTTCTTCTGTAGAAAGTCAAACTCCATCTTTTGGAGAAGATGAGACTTTAGCACAAGTACTGCTTGATCTTATGGAAAAGAGCTCAGCTGAAAAGGAAAGACAAGCAGAAGCAGAAATGAAGACACAACAAGAAATTCTTTCCAAGAAGGAAAAAGATAAAGGTAAGAAAATTCAAGCTTCACAGCCCACTAAAGGTATTATCATCCAACAACAATCAAATGAATATGAAGAAAGAAGATCTTCAAAGCTATTGAAGAAACTACCCAAGATAAATCCAAAGGATAAGGGTAAAAAGGTATTACAATCTGAATCTAAAGAGGAAAGTGATTCGGATGATGACATAAGCAAAGTCATGAACAGATTTCATCAACTAGAGAATGATGAAGAAGTAGCTTTCAGATTACAAGCACAAATGCATGAAGAAGAGCTACAAGAAGAACTTGCAGCAAAGCAACAATTGCTTGAAGCACAAAGAGTGCAACAAGAACGGAACATAGCAGAATATGATAGGATTCAGGCTGAACTTAAGGCAAGTGAGCTTCTTGCAGAATCATTGCTAGCTAAAGAAATGGATGCTTATGATGAAGAGGAAAAAGACAAATTGATTGATGATTTAGTGAGGGAACAACAAAGATTCTTTGCAGAAAAGAGAAGAAGAGAAAAGGTTAAGCCTCCAACAACTATGCATATCAGAAATCAGATGATGTCATATCTCAAGAAAGTTAAGCGTTTTACCCATGCTCAATTGGTTAGAAAAACCATTGATGAAGTAAAGGCTTTGTATGGACAACACAAAAGGACCAAGTTGAATTTTGTTGAAATTAGATCTAAAAAGGACAAGAAAGATATTGAATATGTAAGGAAGCATCTCCAACAATAAAGACAACTTGGAAGTACCCCCAGTCTTGATGCAAGTACTGCTAGACAAAAAGAAGCATCTCCAACTATCAAGACTACTTATGTTAGAAAGAAGAAAAGGGTGACAAAAGTCTCAAAGGTAGCAGAGGATAATCAAGAAATGGATGAGGGGAATACAATTCATGGTATTGACAAAGAGACTGGAAATGTACAAGCAGTACATACACAGTCAACAGTACTTAAGGAAACGGTACATACTGATTTGGAGGAGGGATCAATAGAGTTTGAAGGAACCTCCAAAGGTATTAAAAGGAAATGATCAACCAATAAAAAGTTAGAAGCTTAGAAAAACATGAAGTCTACATATCAAGATAGTGATGATGATGAAAGCTGTAGAAAGCACTTAAAGATAGTGAACTTTGAAGATCAATGTATTGACACAAAAATCTTTGGAAAGAAGTCAGATATCATAAGATGGAAAAGTGCTATGAAACAAGGATTAGAAATTCATGGAATCACTAGATCAGAATGGAACATTTAAGATGTTCAGATTGCTAGAAGAGATTATACATATCCTTGACCGATAAGACATTCAAGACCTTAACAAATTTATTGAAGGTGGAAGTGAAGGTCAAGCAGAAGTCACACTATTAAGCAATGAATTGAAGTTTATGTATGCACCATACAGCAATGATCAAAGAATATTGAAGGACTTAGAGAATCAGGTTCCTACTTACTGGAGATATTATAGATCATGTGGAATACATACTTTAGATGTAGATGATGTAACCTGTCACACCCCACCATGGCGGAATATAGGGAGCGACGTATGTATATCATCACAACAATAGCGTGTCTATAGAGAGAACTATTTGAACTAGAAATGTCATAAAAGGTGACACAAATGTCATGACAGTATCTCAACAATGCAGGATTCTAGGTAAGTAGGTAAAAGTCCCACCTCTTACCAAAGACAAACAAATAAAACAAACATCAACATAAAGGTACTCGTAGTATCACTTACTCAATCAAAAAAAATAAATCTATGAAGGAACGGGGATCTCCTTCGAAATGCATTCCTACGCGACTCCAATCCTAGCCACTTATGTTCTCACGCTTAACCACATTAACACCTGAAAGAGACACTAAAACGCGTCAACAATAATGTTGGTGAGAGTCATAGTTTTAGACTTCAACACCAAAATCAAGTTATGAGCTGTGAATAATAACCATCAACCAAAGAACATATGTACAATGTGCTACAATTATGCATTAACAACTAACATTCAATATTAACCATTCACCACAATTCCAAGGCTCCCAGCCTTACCAATCACCATGGTCCCATAGGCGCCCATACACCTATGAACCAATCCCAAGGCCCTGCCTTGTCAACATCCCGTTGGTACCAAGTCAAATCATAATAATTGAGACGGTACGTGTCCCCTGATCCAAATCATATACACAATCAAGAATCACATACCAGTTAACCACATAAGTGTACACATAAGTCCATCACAAACCATAAAAACATTCACAACATTATTTACAAAACCATACAGTGTCTCTTCCATCCCATTTGTAAGTCAAAAACATTTAAAGACATGGGACTATGAAACTCACCTGATTGAGCTTCTCCAAATATCCGCGCACTAGCAAAAAGCTAAACACACAAACACATACAATAAAACACGAACCAAATACTAAAATGATTCTTCAATCTATGATGGATATCTAACCTTCTCCTAAAACTTAACCTCATTTATATGACATAAGCATCCTATTACACCCCTCTATAAAGCACTTAACTTAGTTAAGTTCATAACCCGTCCCGTTAACATTTTACCCAAAACAGTCCCGATTTTCATACTCCGTATTGTGAGACAAACGCCCACCAAACCTAAACCACATTCTTTGCAATGAAAACCCCGTAAAATTATATGTGTTAGCTAAAATCTCAGCCTTGCCCCAACATAAAGCAAATTTTAAGTCCCCGATATACAACTTATACTTTCGCCTATCCAGTTTTTACCGATTTTGAACGTATGAAAAGTTTGTTATGATCTGAGGGTCTTCCACTATCTCAATTGTTTAGTCCTCTTTCATATATCTTATATAACATATAAACTAACTCTCATGTTCGTTTTAAAGTCCAATTGTACTCCTAAGTACCCTAACAATCTTAAAACAATAATTGAAAACATGCTGATTTGAAAACTGTTTTGACCTCCGACTGTTGTAACCTGTTTTTGAACCACTTCCCTACCTCCAATTCAGTTCTCGTTTCTTTCATTTGAAAGCCAATTCATTTACCTTTCCAGGGACATAAAATTCGAAAATTAAAAGTTTATAAAACTCTATATATGATTAAAACAATGGACCAAAAATTCTACCCATTTTTAATTACGAATTTAATTGAATCAACCTAATTAATTATTCATAACTTACTTAATCAAAAGGCCTAATTATTCTAATCATTGTTAATCATAAAAACTCAGGTTTTTAATTTAGAATAAACCCTAAATCTATCATACATTGATTATAAAAACATTAAAAACAATTTAATTGAAAAGGGATTTGAAGGTTTTACCTTAAGATCAATGGAAGACAAAAAAATATGAAGAACCCTAAAAACCCAAAAAAATGTCGACCTACTTGATTCTCCAGGGATTTATGTTTCTTTCTATGTTATCTAACACCTTATATAATTATAATACAAATCCCAACCCAAGTAAAGTTACCATATATAATTCCCCTACTTTTTCTCTTTTTCTTTTTTTTATTTCATAACCGGCCTATACCCCTTAAATTTCGTTTTTTTCTTTTTATTATTAATAATTGTATTAATAATATTACCTTAATTTTCCTTAATTTATTTCAGCTCCTAAAGCCTCCAAAATCGTAAAACTAGTCAAATTTACGCGTATACCGTAAAAGACGTAAAATATGCAATTTTATAAAAACTCTTGAAATATGAAATAAACAAATTAACTAAGTCCTAAATGACTTAAAACAATCCCAAAAAAAATACTCCCGTGACTAATTACCTCATCCGAGACCTCTAAATGCTAAACCTTAAATCGTAAAAATACGATTTTCTATAATACATATACGTATACGTAAAACCACTAAACAACACCATCTTATTTCATAGTCACCACTATGTGAGCTCATGAACATGAAAAAATCACACATCGTTTCACTCACAAGGTACCCCGTACCCGAAACCAATGTCCAAACCACACTCTATTCACACCAAATAACACATAAACACATAAAGGTACATAAATTCACGAAATATGCACAAAATAAAGCTAAGTGACGAACCTCAAAATCGTGGTTGTCACATAACCTACTACATGCTTCAAGAAAAGAGATACCCTTTTGGAAGAAGATTGTTGGAAAGGATGTTAGAGCAACAATTGGAAGTTTCAGAAGAGTCTGATAGTGCTTTGGAGTTGATCAGAATGGTTAAACAGTAAATCAAGGATTTGGAGCAAGAGGAAGAAGCTGAAAAAGAGCCGTAAGTGTTTGACTTACAGTCACACTTCATAAATGGTTCTCAGTTCACCATGTCTAAAACACATAAGAACTGGCTAGTCCATAAGCAAACGGTTTGTGGTAAAGACTTCTCAAATCTGTTGATAGCTGGTAGTTTGCTAAAAACTAGATGGTTCTAACTCACCATGTTTCGAGACAATGAGTTGGCTAGTCCTAGACAAACGCTACTAGGTAAAGACATTATCAAATCCGTTGATGGTTGACAGTTTACCAAACATTATAAGGTTATCAGTACACCTAATTCTTTATGAATAAAGTATTGGCTATTCCAGAGCGTACGACTAACTGGTAAAGGGTAAATCAAATCCGTTGATAGCTGATGATTTGCTAAAAATCATGTTGCGAATACATATTGGTTTTTGTTGTTAACTGTTTTATTTCAGGAATGAAGATGCAAGGAAAGGAGTGTTAGTTTCAAAGATAAAATACTCAGAAGGTTTTGCCTCATCAAATCAAGAAAATAAGTTCATGATCTAGAGTTCACATATTTAACTCAAGAAGACAAATACTGTTGCTGTAGAACAAAATGAATGTTTACAAGACACAAGAAGATCATAATTTGAAGACAAAGATGATGGTCATGAGACTTAAAGGTTATCTTATCATAAGAAGATTTGCATAAAAGTGTTTGGCTACATTCAGGATACAAATACAAGATTACCAAGCTCAATCCAAGTTTGAAGAGAAGACTGAAGACATGTATTTTAATACATTCAGTACAAAGAGAAACAAGAAGAAAACAAGTTGTCATTCTTGTTTAGGGGAGGATTGTTGGGAATTATTTGTAATGGCTCAAGTACCGTTAGTGTAAGTATAAGTACTGTTAGTGTTGGCAAGTACCGTTAGTGTTAACACGGTACATAACAAGTACTGTTAGTGTAAGTACAAGTACTGCTATATTGATTAGGAAGAATATATCTTTCTAAAAGATATGTCATTGTTATAGTTAGAGTATATCTTATGTGATGTACTTAATAGTTTAGAATATTGATAAGATATCGTGTGTGATATACTTATCTTTATAGAATAATCTAAAGGTTCTAGGGTTCCTTACTCTATAAAAGGAACATAGGTACGATGACATTCATGTAGCTCATTCAAGTCGATTAATAAGATAATCGAATAGTTAAAAGTAATTCTGTTCTTCTTTGCTTTATAAGTTAGATTCCGCATAACTTATTTGGTTGAGTAAGAGTTCTCAAAGTGTTCTAGTTTGATTACAAACTATTATACTAATTCTTAGCAGAATATAGATCCATTCAAAGGGATCAACAATGTCGACATAGTTTCTTGAGGTATTCTAATCCGTTGATTTGGTGTGGTGAGAAAGGATTGAATCTTGGTCGTTCATTTAGTCAATATGCCTTGTCTTCTTCTAAACATGTGACTTCCATTTGGCTTTATGTGCATAGTTGGATGGCATCTATCACATGGGATTCCTTTGGTCTAGGCTTATTTATATTTCTGAGCACTCAATTGTAGAAAACCCTTTGGTTTAGGGGATTATAATTATGGATTTAATGATGTGTTTAACAAGGATTAGAGGTGTTTAATTGTAACAGTGTCATGTTTCCCTCTTATAAAAAGGTTTGACCATTTGACTGGTTAATTAATAAAACTGGGTATCTAAAACATGGGTGGTGGGTTGATAGTGGGTATGGGTTTAAGAATGTAAAAAACAGCCCCCTGTACTCTCAAAATCTTGGCAAATACATTTTAACAGCCTATTAGTCCATTTTCCTTGTAAAAAACTTTGGTGTAATGACCAAGTGACCCCTCTCTTTGGTAATAATCATATTCAAGGACTAAATGTGCAATATTAGCCTTTCTCTAAGGACTATTAATGTCATTTCTTGAAATATTTTGGACCCATATGTAATAATTGAGATTTACAATGGTATAATATGACAAGTCTTCAATAGTTGAGGGACCAATCTTGACAAATCTTCAAACTTCAAGGACTTCTTTCGAAATTCATGATTCGGGTTTGGTTCTTTGTGTGGCTTCGTTTCCCGTGTTCTTTTTGCTTGATTCTTGTTCTCTTTTGTTGAGTTCACGATATTCGTACCTAAAATACACAATGAACAAACACAAGCATATTTTGGGGTATTTTATGATATTTCTAAGCATTTTAAGCCCGTTTTAGACGATGAGACTATGTATAAATGCAGTCTCATCACTCCCCCATACTAAACCATTGTCGTGCCCTCACGTAATGTTAGAATTAAGTATCATAACACTTCCAAAATTCATTTTTATATGACAATTTATTGAAACGTAAATTTAAATAAACTACTACATGCGTTTTAGACATAATGTATTGTTTTCATCACAAGAACGTGACTTTTAGGGTCAAAGAATAAGAACACGTGAATGCCTCATAGAGATAAGTTCGTCATCATCGATTTTCACCCAATTCCATGCTAAGCGTGAAACAAGATCATTGTTATTACAAGTTAGTAATGCTAAGACTAATCATATACATTAATCACGTACTTAGACTCCCTTATTCCTAAGGTATCTCTTATATTTTATTTTGTCTTAATGATCACGAGGATACATTTTTGACTTATTTTGATATTTATATAAGCCTAAATTAAAGTAGGACGGTTTAATTAATAAGTAGCTAAAGGACACGTTCTTTAAAACGTTTCTTCTAATCATTTAAAGTTCATATCTTGGCATAACTCGTTTCACGATTTGAGACCTTTCTCGGACCGATATTTGGCATGTGTTTCGAACTTTAAATCTTGAGAGACGATCTTGAAATTATGGTCTTCTCTTCATTTTTGGTACATCTTCAACTTGATACGAGATGCTTCAACTTTTGACCACGACTTCTTCATTTATCCTTTTCTTTATTTTGGATTTTGATATATAACGATCCGCCTCATTATAGGACTTGGATTGATTTATCCTCATGCCTTGTTAGGGCCTTTTTGGATAGACTTTTCCTCAACCTTTTTGGGAGTATTGCTTTTCGTCGTGTGTCTTGATCCTTCATTTAGATTTGGATTAATGATTCTTCACATCATCTTTGGATCTTTAGCAACAAAAGGTAATCCTCATGCCTTGTTAGGGCCTTTTTGGATTCGCCGATCTTCGCGTCCCGTCTCAATAAGTTATGCCTTGGCTATGTACTATATTTAATTACAAGTAACTTTTAAACGATCTTGGTCTAGAAGCTAACATATCGTATAAACCATACGACCTTATTTATTGCATTTATTTATACAAAAGCGTGGGGAGAATAAGTAAATAATTAAATCACATGATTTTTTGAAAGAATACGAATACTCAACGTTTAGCATAGTAACTTATAATTAACTCTATTATTTCTTGTCCTCATTTAAGAGACTTAGCCTAAAAAGTTAAGGAATCAAAGCTAAGTGCTCAACACGCACGGTCGAGTAAAAAATTACTCTTATTCTCACCATCGGAAAACGTACATTCGTGTCTTAAACACTTATGGAAAACTAGAAAAAAATTTAAAATTTGGCCATTTTAGCCTTATTTTGCACAAAACGTAACAAAAAGATGAAAATTGGATTACGTGATGATGTATGCATGGTAAAGTATCTATAACCCCCCATACTAAAACTAAACTACTCAATGTTTCGAGTCTAAGGGTGAAACACCCCCATACTAGAGACAAAAAGTCGAATGCTTATTCTCAAGCATGGAAAGGGTAAAACAAATAACCTAAAAGCCGTTTATGAATTATGCTAATAAGGTAACTGTTAGAACATAAAAGGATATCATCGGATATCGGAATCTTCAAAGGCAACGATCGAAGCTCGAGTGATACGTAAGACGAACACAAGAGGATTCAAGGATGACGATGAAACTAATAAATCACAATCACAAAAAACCACAGAACAAAGGTTGGAAGAGCATAAGTCCCCTCAATACACTATTAGAAAAATGATAATATTTACAAGGATAAGCATGACAATCCCCCACGAGGCACCTTGTTTTTGATAACCGAGTCAAAAGCTCGACTCGAATCCCCATAAATGTGATCATTTAGGGATTATCATGGTTGGTCATTTTTGGTGGGGCTTAGATGATAAACAATGCCCAAAAGCAATCGGTATGAAGGACTAAGCCCTTTGATGATGCAAAATACCGGGATCGAAGATGGCGTCCTCATTTTCATGGGATAAATGAAACAACGCCACTTCAACATGTGCTAGAACCTCAAAAAGGTAAAAGAAAAGAGGAGAGAAATAGAAGGGTGGGACAATGGGTGGGGCAATACAATGAGTTACTTGAGGTAGACTCACACCAAGCAAATGAAAATATTTTCCATTTATTGCATTGGTAGAAGACCAAGATTTCCCTTTAAATGCGGTTCCAGGATCGAATATCTCGTCCTCGATGGAAAAGTGTGAAGAAACATAAGGGGCTTCCCCCACACTAAATCCACACTCAGACTCGTCAAAAGGAGTAGACGAGGTGGTAGCACTCATAAAACACGGTGATGACGGAGTTAAACTTGTAGAAAAATCATTTAAATCAATTTTAAAATCTTTTCCTTTTTCATCCTTTAAAAACTCTTTATGAAAACCCAATTTGATTATGTCAAAAATATTTGGCGTTTCAAATTCAATATTAGTCACGCTAAAATCCTCACATTTAAGTCGCGGGTGGGGGGTGGTGGATTGTATAAGTTCTCAAAACGTTGATCAACAAACAACACCGCCCCCTCGGGGTTAACATATTCATCATCCTCATGAACGTTAATCTCTTCGATTTCTTCATCATAGATAGGCTCGTCAAACCAAGGTTTGTCGTTCCCCTCACTGAGGATTTTAGAAACTCTCTCGAAATGATCACGATCAAGCAAAAAAACCATCATTCTTTTGTGGGGATCGTTGATAAGTTAGATCCTCACAAATGTGGTAAATGTAATTCTCATTTGAGGAGTGTTGATTAGGTAACTCCTCGAGAATGGGACTTTTGGTCACGTGAGTTGGTTCGTCATTATGAATGAGACCTTCCAACTCATAAAGTTCGGCCTCGATATTGGAAAAATTGTTGAAGTGGAGGTAAAAGAGCAAGCTCTCGTTCAATGATTTCCTCAATCCCGGGCTCGAACTCAAAATCATCATACTTACCACACGATGAATTCTTTTTGGGAGAATCAAAAATTGCTTGTGGATTTTTTAGTATGTGATCAATTTCGGCAAAATCGGTCGTCTTTATCAAAGAAAGTGTCGATTTGAGAACTTACAACCATGGTCTTACAAGTCAAATGACTATGCTTAGGTGACATTTCAATGACGAGAGGATCGATATCGATTAAACCTTTAGCCTCAATGGATATTGGGCTAGGAAATGGAGGTACTTCAATGGAATTAGAAGTTGAAGCCTAAAAAACATGGTCCTTCGAAGGTGGTGAAGACGAGTCCATATTGGTCATTGTCGTAATGGCACTAACATCGCCCTTCGGAATTGGTTGTTCACTTGTTTCGCTGAATATATCCCAAAATGATTTTTCATCCATAAATTTACGAATACCCTTTTGAATTAAGTAAACGTATTCTTTATCGTTAAAATCCGCATCTCGAAAACCGTTCATTTTCATTCTTTCAAAACATACATGTAGCCTCATTTTTTCCGCTAAAGTATGAGCTTTGACATTATCAAATTTTAAAATATTGGTTTTATCATGATCATTTGAAACTTGGGATCTACTCGCAAAAAAGTCCATTTTATCTTCCCCATATTTCAAAGTAAATTTCCCACCGTGAACATCGATTACGGCTCGAGCCGTCGATAAAAATGGTCGACCTAAAATAATGGGACATTTAGGATCACAATGATAATCAGAAATGACGAAGTCCGTGGAAAAAACAAACATTCCAATTCTAACATAAGCATCCTCGGCTATTCCAATTGGTTTTAAATGTCTACAATTTGCTAGCTCGATTGTCATGTTCGTGGGGGGTAAGATTAGGCAATTTCATCAATTTCCAAAGACAATGAGGCATGAGATTGATGCTAGCACCTAAATCGGCAAGGGCTAAACATCTCTCAATCTCGGAAAAATCACAAGGTAAAGGAAATTGGCCCGGATCCTCTTCCTTTCTCGGCATGTGACTTTTGGGTTTTTAAGAAGGATAGAAGCACAAGTTTCCTCAAGGGTTACTTTGGTTAGGTCGATAAGCTCTCTTTTTAAACCTTGGATGGAATTTGAGGTACACGAGGGTGTGCACTCTTTTCCTTGGTCACCACGTTCACCCCCTCGACTTTAGAACATGAAGGCGTTTTAGAAATCGAGGGTTGAGAAGAAGGAACAACTCTAAAATTATCAAGGGTAGGGGTAATCACACGACCTTTTCCACGAGACGAGGCGACTTTAACATGTTCCTTCGGATTTGTAACGGTGTCACTAGGTAACGTACTTGATGACGCACCCGAAGACTTGTTCATTATGGCCAAAAACATCTTTTTAATGTCGATTTGTCCTTGCTCAATTTTAGTGTTATGATTTTTCAACGTATTGGGAAAGTCGTTTTTCAAAGTACCAATTTGTCCCTCTAATCGTCTCATATTAGCCTCATTCGTTTTCATATATTCTTGAAACTCGTTTGACGAACTACTTTGATTAGAATTAAAGTTCCATTGGTTTTGATTATTTCTTTGAAAATTCCCTTGATTACCATTTGAAAAATTGTTTCCTTAATTAGCGTTGTTTGAAAAATTTGAGTTTTGATTGTTGTTGTTATCTAAATTTTCCCAACCTAAATTACGACCTTGATTTTGAAAATTTCCTTGATTATTATTCCCTCAAAAATTGTTACGGTTTTGATTTTGAAAATCATTTCCACGATTAAAATTGTTGCCTTGGTTATAATTTCCTTGTGATGGACCCACGTTATTTTGATTTTGAAAATTGTTGTTTAACGCGTTTACACTCGACGTTTGGCCATCCGTAGCCGCACACTCGTAATAATTATGAGGTCCACCACACAACGTACACGACGCCTCAACCGCTTTCACCATAGCGGGAGCGTCTTTCTTTTGCATCTCGATTAAGAACGACGTAAACACATTCGTCAACTTATTGACTTTCGCATCAACTCTCTCAATAACGCGATTAGAATTACTAACATTGGCGACATTGGCAACACTCGGTGTGCTACGGAGTTGGAAAACCTTGGATCTATTTTCGATAATCATTAAAGCGTCTTTCGGAGTTTTACACAAAAAATTGCCACCGGCGGCGGAATTTAATGAATCTTGTTCTTGAAAACTAAGACCGTTGTAGAAAGTGTCGATTTGGTGTAACTCGGAAAATCCATGGTGAGGACATTGCCTAAGAAATTCCTTAAAACGATCACACGCGTCTCTAAACGACTCATTCGGCTTTTGTTCGAACCTCGTGATCTCGTTTTTGAAAAACGTGGTATTAGAAGGCGGGAAAAAATGATTAACGAATTTGAAAACGAGATCCTTCTACGTAATTATGGAACTAGGTGGCTCTTTCTCGTACCAATCCTTGGCGGCACCATCGAGTGAGTACGGAAAAAGCATAAGCTTAACGACATCGGTGTCGACGTTTTTAAACTTGCTCGTGGCTAAAAGACGATCAAAATTCCGAATGTGATCGTGAGGATTATCCGCCTCACGACCTCTAAACTTCATAGCTTGAATCAACGACAGCATTCCGCTTTTAATCTCAAAATTCTCCGCTTCGATAGCGGGAATAACAATTGCGTCTCCATAACCCTTGGTGGGTGCTTGGAGCAATTCCATCATCGAACGATTATTGGTCGTCTCTTCTACAGTTTCGACAACGATATTAGGAACGTTGGTTTCTAAATTTCGTCTTCGTCGTCGATTCCTTCTATTTCGATTGCGTCGAATCAAAACCTCGCTAGAATTAGAATAATCCTTCGATTGAGTGTGCATGCACTAACGTAGAGAATGGGGGGTAGCAAAGAAGATTCTTTTTGGGGTTTTTCGTTTTCTCAATTTTTTTGGTTTTTGATTATTTTTTAATTTTTTGGATTTTCGGTGTATTACGTAGAAATTAATCCACAAAAACTTATCCAATTATCAAAGGTCTTGATTAATGAATCCAAGAAGAATGAAAGTAATCACGTGAAGTGAAAACCCTCGTCGACTTTGAAACGTTGGCGGAACGCCAAAACGTTTCGAGGTTCAATAATTAAAACACATAAAAATAGATGTATTAATACTTGAATGCCAAAGCCTTAATCAGTTGTCACTAAATCGATACACACAAGCGGGCGGGGAAAACGAGGCGGCACGAAGCACTTAAGAGCCTTTTCTCCTTAGGTCGTGAAATACAACCGCCTTATACCCACCTTATAGTTTGTATCAATTGAGATCAAATTTCTTAAGAGTGTTTATCTATTTTGCCCTTTGATTTTTATTTGAATTCGATACAACAATAGTGACCGGAACGCTCAACTATTGAGGCGCGATTTCTCGAGTATTTGGATAACTATTTTGTATTAATTGTGCTATGTAATATAATATAGTATACACAAAAAGAAAAAGAAAACGATAAAATAAAAAATATTTGTGTGTTAATTGAGGAACAATTAACACGTTTTATTTGGATATTTATCTTACTCTATATATATAAGGATAAATTAATTCTACGTCATGCTTACACATCCACCTCATTAATCCACCTAAGCACAGTTAATATGAGGTGGCAAGAATTAATGTGACATGGCACTCCAAACAAACATCTTCCTGCCACATCAGCATAATTCGTGTGCCACATCATCCCACAGCGTGTGCCACATCATCACATAGAGTGTGCCACCTAAGCATGTCCATGGAATAATTTTTAAAAATATGTTTGGAGTGGGATTCGAACTCGGGTCTTTATGTTAGAAACACAATATCTTTACCACTATGCCAATTCCACATTTGTGTTAGGACTTTCTAAAACAAAGGCAATAAAGATCATTCACCATACCATCATTTAATGAAAAACATATTAAAAATAAACAATTTCGGTTTTATAAATTAGGCAAGTATTTATTTTGGCTTAACATGTTTTTGACTAATTACAAATGTATTAAAATTTTAAAACTAATTATGGAAATTTTGATATGCTTTTAATCCTGAAATAAATTCACACATATTTAAATGAAAATTTAGGATAAAAAAATTAAATCATTATGATAATTTTGAATTCATTCATATGTACAAAAGGAATGTATACTAAATTGATTTTTGTAATAACTTTTCAAAACCAAAATACTAATAAGCTTGGAAATAAATTACCAATATTAACTATTTTTAATTCTCATGTAACATAATAGAAATTAATTCTCTTACCAAATACGTGTTTCTAAAATTACCTCAATTAATTTTCCAAAACGCTTCATATCGATATTTTTCTTAATTACAACTCATTATATTCATTCAAACCATGCCATATTCGCATGCAATCTTTCATCAAATCAAAATCACAGGAACTTAAATGTCTAATCATAAAAAAACTACGATCCACATTGTTAGGAGCAACCAGAGTGATGCGAATGAATCTTCCCAACCAACTTTGAAGGTGATTACATGTTCTTATACATAAAAGGTTTATTATTGTGATTAACTGAACTAATTATTGATTAATTATAATCTTTTTAATGTGTTTTAAAAAAATTAAATTATGATTTATGGTAGTTGTCTTTTGTTTGATTTTCAGGTATCCATCATTGTTCTATGTCTATTGCAAAAAATCAACTAGGTTTCTAAATTCTATTTCATTTATAAACAATTTTGCCTTTTGTTTTATATAGTAGTTTTGTGAGCTGAAACTTTATTTTACTACAATAGCATGTTATAGTTCATAATATACAGTGGGTTGACTTCATACGTGACAACTTCTTCCGATTTATGTTTGCAGGTTTTATCAACATAAAAGGCCTGCAACCTTTATGTATAGTGTTCAGGATTGGATGAATTACCAAGGGGTGAATGATGCACACAATAACATGTCCATTTCTGTGAACCGTTGTTCAGAATGCTATAAAACATGTTTTTGGTATTTCGTTGATTTTTCTTTATTCAAAGAACTTGGTGGTAAGTTATGCGGATTTATAATAATATTTGCTAATTTTATTATTATGTCCTAAATACTTGCTTGCAATCTACTTATTTATTGTGCCTAATGTCCATATTAGAAACCAACATAATTATGTTGATGATTTGTGACAAGCATTTACTCGGTTATTTTGTTATGTTATGGATCGTTTAAAAGTATTAAATCGATCGTTTGTTATTATTTTAGGTTGTCGACATCCCTGGCAGAATTTCAAAGTGAAACAAGAGGTTGGAATTGAAATTCTCAGTCAGATCCAATGCTGGACCAAATCAGAATGAGTTGTAAGGTATACTACCACGGTATTTGTTTTACTCTGCTCTTTTTATAAATATATATGTTTGGATTTTAGATGATAGTGTTCTTATTTTAAACGTTTTTACAGTGTCTGCGTATATCCTATGTTTCAATTCATTTATTTTTTCATAGCGTCTTACAAAAGAGTTTGTTTTTAACTTTATTATATAAAAATTTATGTTAATTATACACGTGCAGCAAGAAAACGACGCAAGAAGCATACGGTTGATGCATATCGGCAGTTTAGATTATGATGAATGATTAAGCGATATATCAGGTATTGAAATATGAAACATGGATTACCATCATTTCAACTATCGATACGGTATGTGGTTCTTTGATTGGTGTCATTTTCCTTTGCTATAGACACTCCTAAAAGTAATTATCTCAGTTATGTTTATATACAATCATTTAGCCACCCTATTCGGATATATTTGATAAAAAAAATCAGGGTGAGAATGTAGTCAATTAGGGATGCTTAAAAATATATCGGTACGATGCCTTTAAATCAGTTCTAACCAAAGTGATGGAAAAGAACAACGGATTGGTATTTGTTAACCTACTTAATTTTTGTTTTAGCTAAATGAAACATATTCATGTTACGAATTCCAATACAAAAAATCAAAGTTGTGTTTTTTATGCAATTACGATAATCTTATGACATAATATTGATTGGTTTTTGTCACTGGAATTTGAATCACAGGAATGAAAGGGTGGTTTTCATGAGGTGCATGGTGATTTAAGGCCCGCGAGATATGAAGCAACAAGAAGGCTAAGAAAATGGTTATATGTTACTGCTACAAAAATACGATAGTTCGATACGACTATTAGTAGAATTTATAAGGTTTAGTTCTCAGTTTATATTGATTTGCATTACACACTTATTATGTACTAATTTGTTTAACTTTTTGGTAATTGAAGGTGTCCGTGGAAGTTTTTTTGAATTAAAATATGTGCAAATCAAAATCCCACCTGCTTAGGGAACTGCAAATTGAGCTACGAGATTTTGATTCCACTATATCAGATTCAACAACTGATCTTCATCATACTAAAATGTAAGGTAATCAACCTTGAACATCAAATGGTTTTTAAATATGTCACTTGGTTCTAATAGGGTTTAGGATGATCCTACTACAAGACGTGATCATGAACAGGAGGCTCCTACTTTTAACTTACCCGTATATTATACTTTCCAAAATAAACATGAATTTGTTCATTTCATTTTCAAATCCTAGACATTACAATCCCATCAATTTTTAATGTTGAAATCACAGTTTATGCGTTTATCTGAAATCCTACACATTATCCGTTTAGGTGATTTTTTTTACTTTTCCGTTTTCTTGAGAATTATGACATTTATCATTTTAGAAGGTTTGATCTAAGTAGTTTTTTTGTTGAACTGCATCGCAAACAAATCTGTTGAAGTCATCCATTTTAGTTATTGGAGCTAGAGGCTTAGAATCACCTACTTTGTTAAATCTAGCTGCTTGTGATGTAGTTGAGGTATCTGCTTATATAATGTAAGTTGCTATTTTTCCCGGCTTTTAATTTATTGGCAAATAATACTAAACTAATCGATTAATGTATTGTGTTCTTCTTAGTAAACTCATATTAGACATGGCGCATGAATGTTACTGAAAACTAAAATTTTCTTATAGCTCCTGCCTTCACTTGCTTCACTTGCTAGTATAATTCATGTGGCTATCCAAGTTTTTGGTGTACGATAAGTTCAAATACTACACAAGAGACTTTATTATACATTTTTCCATGGTACATCCTTTATACATTTTTGTTTTTCTTCCAAATCTAATCACGTAATTGGATTTGAATTGAAGTAATTTCAATGTTTTAAATAGGACTATTTGGTTACTGCCTCAATGGATAACTTTTAACTTGCTTTGTAGTTTGGGATTTTGGTTACGACTCAGTGAGACGACAAATGACAATAAAGGTATCATTTACTATTTGATTTTTGTTAGCTTGATCTCAATTTTTTTTTAACTCAAGTGCCTTCATGATTTTCTTTTTAGGTTTCATTGGCACAAATAGGATAGCGATGACCGTGAATGAAAGAAATTTGGACCCATATTGTGCGTTAACCAGTAGCACAAGTGAAAGGTAACACTTTTTTATGATCTATTAATTCAGACCCAAGAGTTGAGTGGTCTAGCCATCAAGTAATTTATCATTTTTAAATGTGTGAATACTTTGGTAAACTATTTATAAGCTTTATTCAGATGTTTAATTTAGACATATGGGATGGGAGTAGGCGTGGTTCCATGAACAAGTATAGCATATGCTTTGAGGTGTCACGTTCACGAGGAAGGCCTTACAGGGTTGTTCATGTTTGCTTCATCATAATATTACCCTTTTAAAATGTACTCTTTTTAATTATGTAATTTGTAATTGTGGATACCATATTAAATTTTATTTCTTCTTATCGTATGACCATTGATTTATTTTTTTATTCACTCTTTTATAATTTTACATTGTTCTTAATTCGCTACGCATTACTTTAATTTTTTCATTGATATTAAAAAATTTTGTCCATCCATCAGATATTTCAGAGTTAACAATAAAGGTTTGAAGGTTTTATGACGTGATAGGGATGGTAATTATGCCAATTCAATGATCAACGCTGTTTATAAAGAAGTTTTACATCGAATTTGACCAAAAACTCTATATACCAATATATTGCATTCACATATGATGTATTTCCTTTTATCGGATTAGCACTCATGTATTTTATAGTTGTTTATTATGTCTTAAGGCATTATTATTGATTTGTTTTATAATATTTATTCAGTTAAATATACTTAAAAACTTTTCGCGTTTCATTAATAAATACATAGTTTATTTCAATTAAAATTATAAAGCACGTCCGTTCATCGGACGGGCTTTGCAACTACCGAAAAGCAATTATATGAATGTCAAATTTGATGCACATATTACATACTTAAATAATTTTTAGATGTAAATGGTATCATATATCTAATGTACTTGAACGTCCAATGAAACTTTATATCCCCACACGTAATACACAAGTCTATCTATTTACGTAATTTTTTATGTTTCGTGTTTTATTTACTTCTTATGAACGATTCATCTTATTACTACTAACAGAACTAACCAGACAAAGCGCAGCTATGGATAAAGGTATACAAAACAAGTATTAGTGATGCAGACACAGATGACGAAGACAGTTCAGAAAGTTAATGTGATGAAGACACAGATGACGAAGCCAATTCGTAGGACGACTTCATTGATGACGCAGATGCTGATTCTGAAGATACATAATATACTACTAAAGACTATGTTACTGGTGATGATTCTACTGATTCTAAAGATAGTGATGATGTTTAGATTTTGGATACTGATTTATAATAAATTGTTTTTTTGTTTAATAACATACATCTTTAAAACCCGATTTCAAAACGCGATTTCTGTTGATGCAAAAGTTGGGGTAGACCGAGCTTAACCCAAATTAGGCTTAATTTGGGGTCTTGTAGACTCCGTCTCTCGCACCAAGTGAAACTTGCTTAGGGACCCTACACACTAAACAGACACCGTTAGACTTACCGTGGGTTTGTTACCCATGATTAGACTCTGGCGTGAGAGTAAGTAATCAGTTTGAGTATATTAGTGTTTAGGGTATTGTGTATATCGTACCTTTGTGGAACCAGAGAGGTTCCTTTTATACTCGAGAGAGTCCAGGATGGGCTCCCTGTTCTAGCGGCCTAAGGAAGAGATAATGACTCAAAATAGCTTGATCTTCATTATCCAACTAAGGCAAGTGTATATCCATTTTCCTTAGGAAAAATAACTATAATATAAGTTATATTCGGTTGGACCCTGTCGCACTACGACGAGGACTTTAGCTAAGTAATTAACCCCTTGTGCGACAGCGGCTTACCAGGCCTTATGCATCGCACAAGTATCCAACCCATCTCTGATGGATGCGGGTAGCACCCATGAGTCGGACTATCCAGCCCGACTAGGGACTATACGTCATCATGTCCCCCAAGTCTAGTGGTCGCAGGTTCCACCTGCGGCTACTAGACTATTAATCATCAAGGCCCGCTCGCATAGATGCCCATCAAAAAAGGTAAAAACCACATAGTTATGACATAAAACAAGTATCAATGTCATATTCCACTATCACAATCTTTATTGGAATCCGTGAAAAGTATTTAATCATGTTAGAAGAAGTAATCAGCGTACGCCATAGGATGAACCAAACGTCATAGACACGTGCCATATGAATCACTGCATCCACGGTGTATATAAATACAGTTTGATAGTCATTTACTTCACTTTTCCAAAAAATATTTCCCTCCATTGTTGAAAACTGTAAGAACCACTATTCGTAACAAAAGATACTACCTTCGCCCGTGCTTAAGACACCCATAAAACAAAAGATGGTAGCCCAACTATTTGATGTGACGTCCCGTATATCCGAACAAGAGCTCTCCTGTTTTACTACAAAGTACCACGTTCCTGTAGATCTGCACCTGACTGTGCCAAATCCACAAGCACATATAGGGAGTTTTCCTGAAAGAAAAATTGGTATATACACCAGGTTCATTGAGTTTTCCAACAATCACATACCTTTAAGCCGCTTCTTGATAGACATACTAAATTATTATAGTATACACCTCTCCCAGCTACATTGTATAGGAGCCGCCAAAATCTCAAATTTTGAGATAAACTGCTCACTCAAAAATGTGGACCCCACCATAAACCTGTTTCGCGCCTTCTATAGACCCACATGGATGAACGGATGGATAACCTTCGCAAAACGCCCTGGTCAACTTCAATGTTACTAAAAAAAATAGATTCCCTGCAGAAGTGGACCGACAAGTTCTTCTAGGTAGACAAGGTTGTATTCCTATTTGACCATGATTTCATCACCCCCGAGACAATGATAAAGGAAGATCGCCCTATTGTCGATTCGTATAACGAGGCAAACGCACAATCAATCAATGCTGATCAGATACTAATGCAAGAATATCCAGAGACACTGCTATACGCTCTAGGGTTGAGCCATACGCCAATTCTTCTTGCCAACCACCTTCCGTAGTACTTTGATGACTTTGACCATGGTAAGAAACCTTCATTTCGTTCACTTACCTTTCTTCTTGTGGTTGTGTCTTTTTATTTGGCTCCCGGAAAAACCATTCCTTCGCGTATACTTACTCGTCCTTCAGATGAATGTAGAATTAACTTACACACAGCTCGTGAAGCACGGGAATCCATGCGCCGTGACCATGCGCGCCCGACCCTTCACATTAATCGAGATATCAAACTTTTGGCGCATCGGTCAACGAACGGTAGCTCTGGAGTTTCCTTCTCCCATACCTAGTGGGAATGCCGACATGACAACCACCATAAACGCTACCCCCATCCGAAGCGTACCATGCATCATAGAGTCTCCGTCAGAGGAAATGAGTCAAGGAGACGAAGAAGAACATGGTGTCGCAGAGGATTCCCACACCAGCCCATCTGCAGAGAACATACATGTGCCAAGTTACAAAAAATTATCGTGCTCCCCTACACAGCAAATTCCAAGAAGGGGGAGAACATTGCAAACAAGGCCACGTGCTAACGCAACATTGTGGGGAGCCTAATCAAGGCTACGGGAAAACATACAACTATCAAGGTATCTTCCTGCGCCCCTCTTTAGTATTTCGTAAAAAGAAACAATTCTCACACCTCCAATAATCGTAAGACATCAAACTTGCAGCTCTCTTGCTTCCACGACCGGGGCGAACGCATGTACCTAGAAATCCCTCAGATTTACTCCTCTCTGGCAATGCACTCGCTCCTGTGCTCTTGATGGCGCAGATGCTTGTAGGGACTTCCTGCAATACGTAACTCACCTTGGCCGCGCTCAACATTTACACCAGATGTCTGACGAACTACTAATGAAGGAGCTAGACACAATTGCCGCCCAAGAAGTAACTTTAGCTGCTCACTTGAAAAAGAAGATATCCCAGCTGTCCGAGCGCTTAGCACAAGTGAACGAAGAGGTCCGCTAGGTTACAGAACAGAAAAACCTCAAGCTTGTAAATGCGAAGATCGAATTTGCCCGCTTGCGCACCGTGTCCAATATAAATGCCGGATCCATCAAATATTTAGAGGATGATAAATCCTCGCTCTCTGAGTTCCTAGACCGCGAGCGCCGCCTGCGAGCAAAGCGAGAGGACGAAAACCGTTGGGCCATGGCAAAACTAGAAGAAGGCATGAATGCCCTTGCTCTGAATTACGACAATTTTGTCACTAACTGCCAGAAGGACATGACCAAGACGTCAGAAGTTCTGAAGTATATGAGTACAGATTTTGATGAAGAGCTATATCCGCACCTCACCGTAGTGCGCGCTGAGAATCGATGGCTAATAAAACATGGTATTCCACTTGCTGCCAAAGGTGTTATGAACTTACCCCCTTTTGACAAAGCGATCAAGGATGTATATGATGCCGCACTACTGCTTGGATCCAGTCTCGCCATGGAACGTGCTTCCAAAGAAAATTTACTAAGGGGTCCTTTGAAGGGAAATGAAATCTACTCCAAATATACGCAGGAGATGTTTGACGCTGCTTTCCATAGATTAGAGAGCCTCCCAATGCCAACCATAGATCTAATCGAGAAAGGTCAGGACCTCCCCATTAGCGTGACCATGACAGGCCTTATGCTTCCGAGTGATAGTGCAGACCAAACAGAAGGAGACCCTGAAACCACTGGCGAGCCGAAACTATCCCAACTACAAGCCCCTTTGTACATTTCTGGCACTCCTATATTGGTTCCGCTGGAAGATAAATTAAAGCAACACGTGCTTCGTGCCAAGAAGAATCATACCTCCACCAAAGGCGCTGTTATTGGCCTAGGCTTAGCACACCCTAGTCGGTCTGACGGTGTACCCGTGAGTCTTCCATCCATTGACGTATACTATACTCGTGTGCTCCAATAAATGAAAGAAGCATGGGCACAGCATTGTACATCGCAAAACCCATAACATCGTAGGTTAAAGAGATCACTATCGATGAGCGACCTTCTATAGAGACTGTCTTGCCCTACCACATTTATTGTTATATCTGATGCTAACCTGTAAATGAATAATTTGTTCAATTATAATAGCGCCCTGCATCATATTCATGTGTTGTCACATATATATATGTCCAGATTCCTACACCCACACCTGATATGGTGAGGGAGAACACCTGTTTATGAGTACGCCCGTTGGGGTGCGACTCTGTACTTATGGGTGAGTCTAAAAGTCATTACGTGTGGTCCTACCACTACTACCATAAGTAATGTCATTGAAAATGACATGTTTGTTAGGCGTGCACACTGTGCGCATCCACCATAAAGTATGAGGACTGCTATACTTACCACAACGTCTTGTGAAAAGTTGTCTAACAAAGGATACCTGATCCGGCGCCGCTGGGGGTGCATCCCTCTTACGCGACAAGTCTAATTAGTAGGGTAAACTTATTCCTCTTATTCCGCCTGTAAATGTTATTGTACATGTACATCTAAAGGCCCAATATATATTAAAGAAATAATACTTACTTGCATGCATTAAAAATGAGAAAGAAAAAACATCATTTGGACTGCGAAACTAGCTAGGAACCGTAGTGTTTTATTCATACCCTTTTGCAAATGCTTTGAAACAAATAACAAAAACCTATCAAAAAATGATCAAAAAATAAAAAAAAAATACATGGATCCTTATTGGGGCTGCTAGAAGCCAAGCGATTGGTCCATGCCAACTTATGTGATATCTCAAGGAGAACATCGTCCAGAACTCCAGTTGTCTCTTAAATCATTCCTTATAGGGCCAGATAGCGATTCTGCATAGCCATGCGCACTTATCTTAATTTGTGAAGAACCTTTGCTCGCCTGACCGCGTTGCTTTATGCCTCGTGATGCTGTTAGTACGCCCATACGAAGCCGATGTCGCTTAGCGAGTGAAGTTATCCTTACTACGGGGACAACTGCTCCCCTGGGTCGCTGCCGATGGTTACCTTTAGTCGGGGGCAGTGTTACCGCTTGTCGCGCCATATTTCAAATTGACGTTGCTAGGGAACCTAGGGCGCGTCCCAGCTTTGAGAATAGTCCCCCTTCTATTGCACCGTTGGTTGAGAGTGGGCCAGTAACCATGTTAGAATTCTTCCGACGTCTTGAGTCCGCTTGGCATTACTGACAACGCGCCACCCTTTGCGCGCATCTGTATGTGCAAATGGCCAAAAGACCCTGAGCGAGTGACTTCCTCCACCATAGCGACCGAGCCGCGAGGACACACTCTTCTATGTGTGGCTTCTACTACTGCCCGCGCTTGATCTGGTGCTAAGCATTGCAACATCCGACCTTTGCTTGTTTGCCTATACAATATCCCTTTGACAATTTGAAAATGCCTAGCTCGTACCTGTATCTACTTAGCCTTCCTTCTACTGCTTGGCAATTTGTTATGTGACAAAAACTTTCGAATGGGTGTCATCCATGTTGGTGACTCCATGTTCGTATTCATACTTTTGTGCAAGACAAAATCGACGAGAACATGACCAGGAGGCTTATTCATGTTTATAATGGAAAGTTGGTCCATGTCTACTGATATTTCATCTTCCTCTTCTTCAACCCTTCGTATAGCAAAATCCGCGAACCGTGCCGTCATGTCTTGTATCTTTTCCATATACTCGATTAGCACCCGCCCTCGTGGCTCGCATGACCCATTGACTCTACTTGCCACTAAAGGGTTGTAGCTGTAGGCCACCAGCCGCTTTATGTCCATTCTTAGCGCTAACCTAAGACTTGCTATGAGGGCTTCGAAGTCTGCTTCCATGCTGGTAGTAGGGAAGTCAAACAACAATGCGTACGTTATTTTTATGTCGCCCTGGTTCGTGAGGATGAACCCTGTATCTGGCCCCCTTCTATTACGAAGCCAGTCGAGAAAAGGACCCATGAGAGTCCTGGCGGCAATTCAGCGCGCACATATATGCTTGGCGCCTGGGATTCCTCCGAGACATGCCTCCTTCTGCTCATCTGTGGACTGGGCTCTATATTATGTTGACACCTGTCTGCCTACTTCCTTTTAGTGCTGGTGCTAGAAGTACTATTACCTCCTTCGATTGTGTCTATATTACGGATGGTAACTACTCTATTTTTCACCGGGAATTTAAACATACCGTGTACCGTGGAAGGTACTGCGCGTAGTGTCTTTAGCGCCGGCTGTCCGATTATCCCGTTGAACGAGGATTGAGAGCGCACAACCATGAAGTCCATCCATACTGTCGCCGATTGTTCCGCGTTCCCAATGGTCACCAGTGTGCAGAGATGCCCCAACGGTCGAGTCTTATCACAGCTAAACCCTATGAGAATCTGTGTTGTCTCTTCTAATTCTTTCCTTATTTCACATGGCAATCGTGCGAAGCAATGTTCGTATAATATGCTCGCTGCAGACCCCCCATCGACGCACATGACTTCTATAGTGTGGTCGCCGAAGGTTATGTCAACCGTCAACGAGCCGACTCTGTAGTCCGTATCCGAAAGGATGGGGAACACTATTTCCTTATCATGCGAAAATTCTGCGACCACTCTTCTTTGCATGAAAGATTTTTCCCTCTCTACCATGTATATGGTTATAAGCTTATCCTTCTGTTTTTTCACTTCGACCTTCTTCGCATCCGCGTTCTTTCTCCAATCCCTTATCAGGTGGTTCAGCTTTCCTGCCTTTACCAAGCTTTCAATGTGTCTTTTCAACTGAATACACTCATCCGTAACATGCCCTTTATCATCATGGTACTCGCAGTGCTTTGTGTTATCCCGCTTATCCACTGGTCCCAACATTGGGCTAGGCTTTGGAAAGTTCGCTCCTTCTGATAAAAATATCTCTCTAGAGGTTTTTTGCAGCGGGGTGAACTTGTTGTTGTTGTTGTTGTTGCGCACTTGCTTTGCCGCTCCTTGGAAGTCCAACGTACGACTGATATTTTGCCCATATGTTTGTTTCTTGGGCCTATCTTGGTACCTGTAGCCCGATGTCACTTGTCGGCTATCTGCTGCTGTGGTTTCTCCTTGAATAAACGCTCGAACCTTTTTCATTACCCCATCAAACGTTGTCGGGGTTCTGTCGTTCAACTTTTTTATTAGGTGCGAATTTGTGATGCCTGCGTGGAATCCAGAAATATTTAGGATTTCCGGGCAATCATTAATCTGGTTGCACTCAGATTTAAAGCGTTCCATGAAGTCCTCTAGGCTCTCGTTGTGCCTCTGCTTCACTCTTGCAAGTGAAACCGGATTTTTGTCATACTTCTTCTGCCGCACGTAGTTCTTGCGGAACGCTCTTCGAAGCTCTTCAAACCCATGGATGCTCCTTCGTAGGAGACGGTCAAACCATGTCCGAGCATTCCCGATGAGCGTCGAGTTGAAAATATGGCACCATACGGCTTCAGACCATTGCTCTATCCCTACCTGTGATTCGAATACTTTCAGGTGATCATCCGGATCCTTCGTGCCATCGTAGGTCTTAACATTAGACGACATGCGTCTCTTCATGTTATCCCTGAAAGTAGTTATGTGTTCTGAAAATGCGCTTCCTTTTTCTCGACGCCATGGCATGGTCCATTGATCTTCACCTTGTATCCTTGGCTTTTTGGCACCCTGCGATGTTTTCTTTCGTAGTCAGAGGATTCAGAGTCCTCAGTGGATGAAGGAGAGGCCCATTTACGGTGGGGGTGGCGGTAGATATGACTAGAGTCTGAGGAACCTTCACTCGAAGAATTCCTCTTGCGCCTCCTTTCAGTGCTCTTACTCCTTTCCTGAACTCGCAGATCCTGAGATTCATCTCCTTCTAAGGGGCCTAGCCTTTTTAGGGCACTTTGTCTACTAGTAGGGTTATGCCCTAGTCTGTCCTTCACACTTATGCGTTGGTGGTCATTGACTGGTGTCATGAAACCATCCTCTTCTCCTGAGTCTCTTGAGTTATCTGAGGACGATGCGTCCTCAATGAGAGGCGCGTCCGAAGTGGATGCTTGGATCTCAGTCACTCTCTGCTTCCTTCTCATTTCCTTTCTAGCTTCCTTGCTGGATCTTGAGCCTCCCTTAGACTTGAATTCTTTATCGAAGTCTAAACTGATCCGAAGGTCTCTTGCTGGATTCTCTCTCATTTGCGCCCTCATAAGTGGGATTAGCGCCTCATAGTTTTCTGCGACATAGTCGCTCATACTTTGCTTCACCGTGGGGGGGGGGGGGGGGGAAGTTTCTGTCTCCACCTGTGGATCTGACACAGTCCTTGCGTCCAGAGTCTCCTTGTGACCTTGATTAGGGATTTACTAAGAGGACGATGTGGTTCCGACCGTCTATAGGGTCGGAGTGACCAGCGGAGAGAAAGATACTTGCAGTCCTTTCCCTCCACGACTTGGGTTATTGGGCTCGAGGCTTGAGTAAGTACTTGTTGTCTTCTGGGCTCCCCCTTTGGGTGGAGTCGGGTTTGCGCTGTTTTTCGTCATTGGCTAGAGTTTAGTTTGGGTCCCACGGATGGCGCCAACTTGTTGATGTAAAAGTTGGGGTAGACCGAGCTTAACCCAAATTAGGCTTAATTTGAGGTCTTGTGGACTCCGGCTCTCGCACCAAGTGAAACTTGCTTAGGGACCCTGCGCACTAAACAGACACCGTTAGACTTACAGTGGGTTTGTTACCCATGATTAGACTCCGACGTGAGAGTAAGTAATCGGTCTGAGTATATTAGTGTTTAGGGTATTGTGTATATCGTACCTTTGTGGAACCGGAGAGGTTCCTTTTATACTTGAGAGAGTCCAGGTTGGGCTCCCTGTTCTTGCGGCATAAGGAAGAGATAATGACTCAAAATAGCTTGATCTTCATTATCTAACTAAGGCAAGTTTATATCCCTTTTCCTTAGGCGGATATAACTATAATATAAGTTATATTCGGTTTGATCTTGTCGCACTACGACGAGGACTTTGGCTAAGTAATTAACCCTTTGTGCGACAGCGGCTTACCAGGCCTTATGGGCTATGTGCGCACGTCGCACAAGTATCCAACCCATCTCTGAGGGATGCGGGTAGCACCCGTGAGTCAGACTATCCAGCCCGACTAGGGACTATACGTCATCAATTTCAAAGCGCGATTTCAAAACGCGATTTCAAAACACAAAATTTCAAAACGCGATTTAATGGTTATTTGATACTGTTTTTTTATTTTTAAACAATCTTTATCCATTGCTTAGGTTATCACTTTTTTTTAAAATTGTGTTATTTTTAAAACCTATTTAATTAGAAAAAATGAATACAACATTTTAAAAAGAATTGTAAAAGTAAAACGACCGAATTAAGTAGATAATCTATTTTTGTAAACTTAAATCTATTTATATAAACTTAGTGATTAGTATAACTGGAAAGTTGTAATCTTATTAAAACACTACCCACAATAAAACACACATTGCTCCAAATAACAACGTAGAATTGATTTTTTCTTTGCATATATCTTTTGTAATTGATTTCATGAATAAATTTTCATAATCAAATATATTGTTGTTGCTATTAGTTTTTATCTACTATATAAACAAGGTATCAACTGATCTAAAACATCGAATCATTGTATTACTGTTGCTAAATAGACACATTATCAATGTCTAACTTTCTTGAAGACAGTGAAGCCAAATCTATTATTCCTCTAACCAAAAATAATAACGGAAATTTTGGTATGTACTCATGGTTATAAATTATGCATTCATGTTAATTACCTATTTATTAAATTGTAAAACTACATTAACCTTGGTTATAGTATGAACGCATGCATACTTTATTACATTTAAAGCTATTTGCATTGAATCTGTTAGGCGTGTGCCTTTTGATATGCCCTTTGAGAGTGTATAAGATTGAACCAATTCACCCAT
This sequence comes from Glebionis coronaria, assembly GCA_025667525.1. Classification (NCBI taxonomy): domain Eukaryota; kingdom Viridiplantae; phylum Streptophyta; class Magnoliopsida; order Asterales; family Asteraceae; genus Glebionis; species Glebionis coronaria. The sequence continues at coordinate 366,473,828 of CM046880.1, read as the reverse complement.
TTTCAATCACATTTCCGAAAAATCCTTTCTCTATATAGTGTTTGGAGTATTTTGGGAAAAAACATGAACTCTTCAGCAAAAAGATCTGCAAGTGAATCCGGCATTGAATCTTCAACCAAGGTGGAACACAAGTAAGTTTGTAATTACTTTTTTAGTTAAGTTATATTTTGGAATCTATGGTTTTATATACAATAAGATTGCTAATAATTACATGTATTTCAAGAAACAAAGAAAAGAAGACCAACATGAGGGTGGCACGAACAAAACTGGAGAGGCTGTTAATCAAGTGATTGATAGTGCGGATAAAACAAATATTGATGGAAAATGGGTATTGGAGGATTATCCTGATGAATGATACTTCCCACTTGAAGATGAAGACTACAAAAGGTGGAAAAGGATGAGGAAAAAGAAGCTGTGATGGTTGAAGTTGCAAGAAAACAGCGTGAAGACGAGCAAAGAGAACTTCGTCAAGATGAGTTAAGAGAAGCTGTTGATGTTGGTAGTCCAGTGGAAGAAGAAGATCTGTATCAGTCTGAGGAGGAAGAAGAGTATGAAGTGGAAGATATAGAGGATTTAGATTATGATAACTTACACTTAGTTTCTAATGGTGAAAAATCACCTAAATGGACATTTTGAATTTCAAATTACATCAGATATGTATGGTGTTTAATTTATTTTATGTAACTTTTAATGAATGGCAACTTTTTATTTTATAAATGTTTTTGTTTCTTTTAATTTTATTTTCCTACATTACATTTAACACAATATGTTTTTTTTTACATAGTAGTTAACCTTTATAATAGACAAAATGATCAGTTTATAATATGATGTCCAATATACACTAACTTTAACAATTTAATTTGTAGTTTAACACTAATTAAAATATTTTTATGTTAGTACACCATATTAGACGACTAAGTTTATACCAGCATTTAGTACTATGACCTAAAAACTTTGTTGAACGATTTACTCTCATGCCCAAAAATATGTCAATGAACCATTGGTGAATACGAAGCAGGGTTTTAAGGTGTTATGCTGTGATATAGGTGTTAATTATATCAATTTTACGTCAAACGTTGTTTCATATAAGCTTTACATCTAATTTCATCTTAAACAATATATGCACATAAATTGAATTTATTTTTACATACGATGTATTTCCTTTTATCGGATTAGTATTCATGTTATTTGTTGGAAATACGTTTTTACGTATTTAGAAAGGATCGGTCACTCCAACGATATTGGGCTCTGATCCAATATAGCCCATATAGCCCACATGTAGGGTGGGCTATATAAACCCCCCTCCTAGCATGTTAGGAGGGGTTGTTGTTGTTGTTGTTGAACACATAATCACATTTTTCATTCTTTTCATCTTCCTCTCCTTTCTCTCTCTTCTTTCTCTCTCTAAGGTTCTACCATTTCTCATTCATATCAATAGATTATCCAACAATGCCTAATCCTTAGAAAAACACGATCCTATAATTGGTATCAAGAGCATGGTTGATTCTTCGGATTAGCACGTGTTATCTATTGATTTGGTGGTAAAAATTTTTTCTTTTTTTTACAATATTTCTTTCTTTCGTCTATCTTTTTAACCAATTTTATCCATTTTCAAAAACTTTATCCATTTGTATTAGTGTTTAAAGTTTTCTGTTTTTTTAATCTTTTTCTTTGTCTCGATAATAAAATGTATCAGTTTTTAATTTTTGGTCTTGTTATTGTTTGCAAGTTCTTTGATCGGAAAATGTTTTAACTTTTTATATTCAAAAGTATCAATTTTTTAATCAACATTTGTCACTTTCTGTTTATCCCTGCTAAAGTTGTTGTTGGTTTTCTTGTTCTGTCCTGTTTATCGGAAAAAGGTTTATAGATTATTCCGATGCATTCATTTTTCGTCCTATTCCGATAGAAAGTCGCCATATTCCGATCGTATCGTCACCAGGTTTGTCAATATCGATCGCAATAACCCTCGGGTTCTACTTTGCGATCACTTTTTCAGATTCCCTTATTCCGACGTGTATTCTGATCGCACTTTGCGATCGTGATTGCGACGGGTTTAAGGAAAAGTGAGACGAAACTCTGCCCAAATTTTTCTAGACACATTGCGATGGAAGAGTGTTTTTGATTATTGCGATGGGTTGTAAGTTTTGAGTATTGCGATGGAATTTGTATATTGCGATGGAATAATAACTATTGCGATGGTGAGTATTGTTGATATTGCGATAGAATGAAAAAGATTGCGATGGACTCGACTCTAGACTGACAATAAACTAAATCAAAATCACTTTGTGCCTCGACCCACTCATCACTGATTGTCCCGAATACAAAATACCAAGACTCGTTTTAACCAAGACTCAAGACCAAAAACCAAATCTCAAAAACCGACTCGGACCAACATCAACTCTCGACCTACACACTCGTCTCAACCCTCGTCTCCTCACCTACCACCCTCGACTCCCTCACCCTGACCCTCACACATCTTCACAACACCTCTCGAACTCTCACCTCTCGACCAACAAGAACACGACAATCAACTCTCAACCAACAGTTTCGAACCCAGAAATCACCCTCGACTCAACTCCTCACACCCTCGAACATTCTCGAACATAAACTCACTCATCAATACAACCAACATCACTCTCAGACCACAAACACAAGACCCAATCACATTTTTTTTATTTGATCCAAAACCAAAAAATACATAACACTCAAGATCTCCCAACGATCATCGATCCAAAACCAAAAAATAAAACGAAACTAAAAAACCTACCGGAGACCCACTTTAAGGATCTTGAAGATCTTCTTCACGTCTGATGATTGGACACACGATTAGTAAAGTGATTCATTTGATGGGCTTTTCTTTGGTTAACAAAAAATGAGTATTTGTAGATTGGTGCCTGTGTGACTTAGTGATTTAGTGAGAGATTGGGATTGATAGATGATGATGATGATTTGTTTTATATAATCAGGGAGCATCGATCGATTTAAAGGGGGCGGAGATAACAAGAGGCATAAGCAGATTAGGGAGTTATTTATAAGATTAGAAAACTGAGGATTTGAGGTGTAATTCTGTTGTGATAGATCTTGTTTGAAGGTTTGAGAGCAGATTTTTTTGGGAGAGAAAAATATGGGGCGGACTAAACTATGAAAGAGATATAGGGATATATTTGTGAGATTAGGTTTGTGAGACGGAGGTTACAGTTACACGTGTGATAGTACAATTTTGGGACACGTTTTTGGGACACGTTTTTGGACACGTGTGATAGTACAATTCTGTTGTGATAGTACAATTTTGGGACACGTTTTTTCTTTCAACACTTATATCAAAGCAAACATATGGACAAGCTTTGATTGTGGTGAAAATTGAGAGTGGTCGAATTAGGCTTTGTAATTTACTTCTAGGTTCTAATTTCCAAACTACCACATTTCCCGGATTGGTTCATGTTTAATGCGTACAAAATACATTATCACACATGCTATTTGTGTCCAAAAGGTCCTTAACTATTTTTCCCATTGCAAACGCTTAGTTAACTTTGTTGAAAATGGTATAGCAGAAGTAAACAAACTTGCCTTTAATTCTAACTTTTGCTACGATAACTAGTTGTCGCATGCAGAGCTAAACGTTTTCTTTCAAAATATCAGATTTTTTTCGATTTTTAGTTAAGTTATTTTTTTAAGATTTTAAAGTTAATTTTTTTAATTAAGTTAATTTTATATATTAGTTTTTGGTACATCGTTTTGAGGCCAAAGTGGTAAATTATTTAACGGACCGACGAGTTTTCTTTTTATGGAGTGAGCCGTAGTTGAATTGGACTCCGGTTTATTTCATCAACGGTTGAGCCGATAAAGAATTTATTGAGCCGAGCAATATCATCCCAAACGAGATATTTCATCGTTGAGAAAAGTGTGATCTCATCAATCGTGGATTTTTTTAAAAGTTTTTTTTTTTTACGGATCTTTCGACGTTTCTTCGCGAACTGTAATATCCCGAAATCAACCACGACCACAATTTTTTTTTCCTTCATCGACATTCAATGGAGTCGTTGAATTTGCCATCTAAAGAGGGAGATTCGCATCAAATAAAACTTAAAGCTAGAGAAAGTAGAATGACTTTATTTCTACCACTTCGGTCCCATCTGTCGAACATTTCTCTACTTAAAGAAGGAAGCGGATTTGTGACACTCTTCGGTCAAGATCGTACCACTTTCGTCCACCAAATGCTCCTCAAATTTAACCAACTACGAGAGCAGATCAACAAAGAAGACATTAATCAAATTGAATCCTCACATTTACTTCAAGTTCTAGTGCAACATTTTTCGAGGTTCTTTCAATTTGATCCTGCCAAGGTTGAAGCTTCAATGATCTGCCAGTCATTCCTTGAAGACACACAAATCGACGTTAAAGACTTTAGGGATAGATTGCTCGAGTTCATGAAATCTATTGCACTTTCAATTTATGCAAATTCACAACCTCAACCAGAGCATCCTAATGGTATACAAGAATCTACGATGCAGATAACACAGCAGAAAAATGGTCTTACGGATGACTCAATGGAGACCGCCTTGGTTAACGATGATAGCAACGTCATTGCATCACGCCAACGTGACTCAAGCATACATGACGAAGAGCCAATCGTTGAGGTACAATTGAATACTGAATCTCATAATGATCTACAGCATGTTGAGAACTCAGAACCCACCTATGACCAACATGGGATGAAAAAGGGTGATTTCACTTCTGATTCATCCGATGTGAATCATACTGAGGGAGAAAATGATCAGAATGCTAAAGATCATGATATGTGCTTTATGACTGCTACGTTAATTAATTCTGCTTCTAGGATTAAAGAGCTTAAAATGATTTTAGCTCAACAATCAAAAGAGCTTGAGGATGCCAAAATTGAATTTTCAAAGAAAACGGAGAAATTTGAAACATATTTTGAAAAACTTGAAAAGTCAAACGTTGTTCTTGAACGAAAATTGGATCAAACTGCTCTAGATTCTAAAGCTGAGAAGGATAATCTTTTGAAACAAATTAAGTTGCTTGAATCTAAGTTGGCATCTCAAGATGAATTGCTCAAAGAGAATGAGACTTTGAAGGCTCAAGTTCAGGAAAAGGTTTTTGCATTAGCGGCTCTGAAAAACGAGTTGAGGAAAACCAAAGGAACTTGTGTGGACACTAAGCTTGAAAAACCATCAATCTTGGGGAAACCGCCTCAAATACAGTCCGTTAGACAACCGTCTGCATTTAGATCCGAGCCACCACAATCCTCGAGACCGCGGTTTGCCTCCCAAGTTGATATGGCTCATATTTTTAGAACAGTCACTCCACCAACTAGGGCCAATGTGACTAAAACAGCTTTTGCAAGACCTAATCACATGATTGCCTCTAATTTCCCTAGACATAGTCCAAAGAATACGTCTCGAACTAGTTCAAATGACGTTCTCCATACATTTGGTCTAAGGGAAACTAAGCAAAAGACACAAGTAAGAGATAGGAATTTCAAACCTAGTCAGATACCTTCTAGATTACCCAACACTGCTAACCGTAGCATGTCAAATCCTAGGCGCATCAATCAATCGTCCAGGAATTCTAGATCTTACTCGGACATTAAATATGCTACTTGCAAAACATGTAGAAAATGTGTCTTTACGGCAAATCATGATTCTTGTATCAAGAAACTACTTAATGAGGGGAACTCCCGTGCTAGACTCAAATCCCAGTGGGTAGCTAAAATCAAACCCGTTGGCAAAATGTGGCGCCCCACTGGTAGAACTTTCACTTTTGTAGGAAACGAGTGCCCTTTAACTTGGATAGTCTCTGATTCTACGAAGACTACTAGGGAGGAAATTACAAAGGATGATACATCACTTAAGCCCGAACTTAAGGTTTTCTATAAAAGGAAACGTTTGCCAACTAAGACAAGTGAATCATCCCCTCAGGCCACCTCTGATACAAGAAAAGAAAACTGTGAACCCCCACATGCTTTTAAGATAGATATCGCTAACCCCGGTCAAAGTATACAAACTACTAATGAGAATGCAGGTACCAAAGTTGATGTTCCAAAAGAACGAAGCGGTTCAATCATTGTATACCGTTCAACAAAGGATACTCTCAGAGTTTGGTTGCTGAAGAAGCAGATATCGGAGAAACTAGTATCTCAGGGGATTCATAGTTAAAGCTTACACAGGACTTACAGTCACATAACAGACTGTAACTCGCTCTCAAAAGACAGGAAAGTTCATCCCGATGATGACTTATCCTCAAAACGAGAAATTAAATTTTCTCGGACACGAGCTTACATTTTAAACTATTCAAGGGATTTATGCTCGTGGAAATGACTTATAGTCATATCACAGACTATAACTCGTTCATCAAAGAAAGGAAAGTTTATCGCCGATGATAAGCTTATCCTAACAACGAGAAATTAATTTTTCTCGGGCATGGGCTTATATCAAAAACATTCCAAGTTTTTAAGCTCATGCACAATGGCTCACATTCAAATCACAGTATGTGACCCGAACTTCAGAGAAAGGGAAGTTTATCTCGTCAACGATAACTTACCCTCAAAACGAGAAATTAAATTTTCTCGGACACGAGCTTACATTTAAACTATTCAAAGGTTTTAAGCTCGTGTAAATGGCTCCTCGTTAAATGACAGACGACGACCCGGACTTCAGAGACAGGGACGTTTATCCACGCAACGATAACTTACCCTCTTAACAAGAAATTAAGTTTTCTTGGACACGAGCTTATCCTAAAACCATTCAAAGGTTTTAAGCTCGTGTATAAGGGTCATCATTAAATAACAGATAATGACTTGTTCTTCAAATAAAGGAAAGTTTATCGCCGATGATAAACTTATCCTTACAACGAGAAATTAATTTTTCTCGGGCATGAGCTAATAATAAAAACATTCGAAGTTTTTAAGTTCATGCACAATGACTTACAGTTAAATGTCAGATTGTAACTCGAACTTAAAATAAAGGACATGTTATCTTTTATGATAACTTATCCTCTTAACGAGAAATTCACCTTTCTCGGTCATGAGCTTGTATTAAAACATTCGAAGTTTTAAGCTCAGAAAGGAAAGTGTATCTTTTAAATAAGAGAACTTTTCCTCATAATGAGAAATTAACCTTTCTCGGTCATGAGCTTTCCGTTAAAACAGTCAAAGTTTTCAAGCTCATGAAAACGAATTCTAAGTGAATGTCAGCTTAGGACTCGTCCTTCAGATAAAAGGAAAGTTTATCGCCGATGGTAACTTATCCTTAACAACGGGAAGTTCACAACTTCTCGGACTTGAGCTCGATTTTAAGATATTCAACATCTTAAGCTCAAGTAATTTTTTTCTCAAAACTTTGAACACAATTTTTTCAAGAATTTCTCAAAAGATTTTTTTCTAAATCTTTCAAAATTGCGTGTTCAAAAACGTTTTGATAAAAAGAGCATGTCTTCTGGAATCGATAATATTTACGAACCTAGAAATGTCATTCAATAATGACACGGGGTTGTAAATAAAGTTCGAGCAGAAGTTTAAAAGATTTAAAACATGCTCCATATGGTTTGCTATTATTTCAGATAGTAACCCGATTTTCTTATTCAAGTCAAGCATTTCACCGGAAAGCTTTGACTCAACAACGGGAATTAATTTTCTCGGGCATGGTTTACTTTATAACCATGTAAGGGATTGTCTTTACGTAATAACACAATCTAACATGAATATATGTACGATTCAGTGCATTTATTTGTTAAAACAAGAGAAGTCTTGTTTTTATGAAGTTATCATCTCCACAAACCGTAGCAACTTACAATTGATATCTACATACTCGACGATGCGACTACTCAAACGGTGACTACAGCTCTTTCAATAGAACACGGTTCAACAATTGAGGGGGAGCAATTATCCAGCATTCAGAATCCTTGATGTCGAGAGTGCCAAGTTCACATATTGGTGTCAAGACGACGATATCAATCATACACATGGAGTCAAGAGATAACTTCAGACGTGACGAGGTGACCAACATTCGTGAACAAGAACCATGTGAATCTTTCATATGATGTTCTCCATCATTCAGGTCCAACCTCGTTAATTGTTAATCTTGTGAATACATTATCATATATGATCTTTGCACGTGATAAATACCTTACACTTGTGTTTAAAAGGTATTTAATTTACATTTCAAGTACACCCTCATTAATTTGAGGGGGAGCTTGTGTAATTCATTAAGATAATTGGATTTGCATTTTTCTTCCCAAATTTTCTTAAAATGCTATTAAATCAATTGATATTAAAAACATCGATTGGGTTAATATTTTTAATATGGGGGAGAAAATGTGATTTAATATGGGATATGATCAATCATAAATGGTTTGACTTAACGTGATAGCTCATCCCGACATGTGCAAAATGTTTTCGGATATCGTGGCATATGTTAAGGGGGAGCAAAATGGATTTGCACTTCAAAATGGATTTCATGGTGACATACACTTACCCAAAACATCTCTATTCACGACGGTGAAGATTGTGGTGACATAAGGATGGTAGGATAGGTTAAAGTCCAATGATTTCTCTAGAACCGGAGGAATCTTCCCAAGGACATTCCATAGCTAGAAATAGTAGTCCTTAGGAAAGATGGAGAAAGATTGTGAATGTAGCTGAATGCCGACCAAGTACTTAAGTTAGCACTGGAACAATCACAACAAGGTGCTAGTGATGACGTATTGGTAAGCATTGAAGGGGTTGAAGAATGAAAAAGAATTGTAAAGATAAAGGGTGTAAAGAAAGAAGCCCTCCTTACAACTTAGGCAGAAACCGGGTCAATACATATGCTATTAAGATCATTGTTTAATGATTCTTGATATTGAAGACAGACATCATGGACCCAGTGATGCAAGGCACAACCCATCCCAGCTAACTCAGAAATCTCTTAAAAGATATTTGTTTTAATCACACGGAGACAACACGTTATCTATTGATTTATTAACTCCGAATAAATTGGTATTGAAATGGTGGCACTCCTCTCCAGCCTCCGATCACTAAAAATCCAAAATGCACGATCGAGTCTAGAGCCATTTGAGATCATCAAATATCTCATTAGGACACACTTTCATATTTCCTTGCTTCTTCACACACTGTGAAAAGTAAGAAAGATCTTAAGAGTCCTACGCAAAATCTTCATGATCTTGCCTGAACATCCGAGTAATACGAAAGTATTTACAATGAAGATGGAAATCCTTCTTGAGCGAATATCAAAAAGCTCATGGTAGGTAACTTGTGCGATTCTTTATGAATCAAACTTGTGATAACTGGAAAGCAACAGAGGTTTAATTCTTAAATGAATTTAAACACGTTCCAGGCCTCTACGCAATATCTTAGTGATCTAGCCAGAAGACTCAGAGTGATACCTTAGTGTTCACAATGATGAGTGGAAATCCTTCTAGTGTTAACCTCAAACAGCACTTGGTAGGTAACTTGCAAGATTCTATACGAATCAAGCTCGTGACAACTGGAAAGCAACGACGGTGCGGTTCTTAATTGAATTTCACTTGTTCCAGGAACATGAATTGACGGCTTCAAATCATGCGGATATTATTATCCAAATGGTTCACTCTTTACGTTCGCAGTCAGCTTTGGACGGTCGAGTAAAGAGAACAGGTTTACCCGCGAAATCTTGTCAAGGAGTTTCTTTATTGAAACTACCTGCCACAAGTACGATATTTAATATCGTCCAACGGTCTTCATCGGCCGGAGGTAAAATGCTACCGAATTAGAATGAAATGTTCAAGGCCATTTCATCCGTGTATATGGTTTGTTGCTAACTGTCTTATGCAGCGTAACAAGAAGGTGGCATTGCGGTGTACAATCCAGAAGAAGTCGTCACCACATGCTTATACTGCATACACTCAGTACTTCAACGAATTCAAGAAAGTCTGAAGGTCAAGTCTTCCGCTGTATCAAACTCTGAAGCTTTCAAGAATTATAAAGGTATAAGTATGCGGAACATGAAGTCACGAAGAGGCGAACATCACAAGTGATGAATGCACAAGATCAAGGCAAGGAAACATGCTCAAGGCTGAAGTCAAAGATCACATCAAGCATATTTACAAGAACAAGATTGAAGACTCAAGCAGTATGCTAGGTTTAAGATTTTGTAAAATGGCGTGACCTCCCTTTGGGGGAGATTGTTGGAAATACGTTTTTCCAAGGAAAGTCTCGGTCACATCATTATTAGCATAGATCACGAGCTATAGACTACTTAGGACATTGTAACTTGGAGTGACCTCCCTTTGGGGGAGATTGTTGGAAATACGTTTTTACGTATTTAGAAAGGATCGGTCACTCCAACGATATTGGGCTCGTGATCCAATATAGCCCATATAGCCCACATGTAGGGTGGGCTATATAAACCCCCCTCCTATCATGTTAGGAGGGGTTGTTGTTGTTGTTGTTGAACACATAATCACATTTTTTATTCTTTTCATCTTCCTCTCCTTTCTCTCTCTTCTTTCTCTCTCTAAGGTTCTACCATTTCTCATCCATATCAATAGATTATCCAACAATGCCTAATCCTTAGAAAAACACGATCCTACATTATTATATTTGCTTATTTTCTCTTACGGTATTATTATTGAATTATTTTATAATCTTAATTCAATTAAATATACTTAAAATTCTGTTTGTTTTTCATTAATATATACATAGTTTATTAAAATAAAAATTAGAAAACCGCGCCCGTCCATCGGTAAGAGGTAGATAACTCAACTATTACTTAATAAAAAAAGTTAATTCACTAATATTATATGTTACTACTCCCGTCCCATATTAAGTGTCTATTATAAAATATTCAAAGTCTTTGTTACAAAACTTTGAGCTTAGATATTTGTATTTGTGTTATATAATACTTGACGAAAATCATATGAATAGATTCGGTTTTAAATTATATTTTCAATGGTATAATTTTCATCGAGTACTATATAACACAAACACAAATATTTATGGTCAAAGACTTGGAATATTCCATAGTGAACACTTATGGGACGAAGAGAGTAATTATTTATGAAGTTAATTATGATTTAACCTACGAACTTTATTAAAAGATATTACAAGAAACATGTTAAAGGTTAACATGAGGTTAGGATCAGGTTTCAATAGTTAAAGGTTAACATGAAACTGGATATTAAAAATTGGGAATGTGGTAAAAACAATGGATAAGAAACTGTGTAATTTTCGGATATATGTTGATTCTTGATTCAAAATATCATATTGGTTCCGTTATTCAATAAACCTATATGGAATTGCTTATTTCCGAGAGAGAATCATTCTTGCACACACTCATAAGCTGGATGCTATTATAAATGATAGAATGTTGTCCTTGATCTATTTTCTCTCAAAGCCAACTATATATTGTTTTATCGAGGATCAAGACCAATAATGATTTTAGGATTTTATGTTGTGATGGAGATGATAATTATAACAATTCTTCGACCACTATTTTGTATAATATAAAAATATATACTTTCTAATTGACGATATTTTAGTAAGTTTTATTTTCTTTAATGGGATTACTATTCATTTTTATTTTTTGTTGGTTGTTCACTATATTATAATTTGACATTGTTCATACTTCATTAACCATTATATAAATTTTTTTCAAAGATAGACAAAAAGCGCGCCGTCCATTGGACGAGATTACTATTTTATTATTTATTTTAAGTTTGAAAAGAAAAATAACATAAGAAAAGTTATTTGGACGAACTTTCGAAAGATTTTTTTTCATTTTGATATGAATACAATCAAATTTTAAAATTTAAAATGTACAAAAAAATTAAAATTTTAAAGATACGACAGAGATAAAAATTAAAATAAAAGTAAAACATTACCTAATTTTCCTTTTTAGTTACTTTGTACTAAAAAACTTCCGTTAATATAAAGGACAAACTGTGTAAACGATCATTAGCCAAATGGACTAACGTTGTCACATTATAACTAACATGATAGACATTTGGTTCAAGTTGAAAAGAAATTTGAAAGCACGCTGAAACTATCTATACTACTTTATAAAGTATTTAGACCCTTTCTATAACTGGAAGTCTTAAAAAATTCAGCCTAAAACATTTCTAAAAAAAGAAGTCTAACAATTGGGTCAATATTATTCAAAATGTATATTCATTATTTAGTCAACATGAATTATTGCTATAGCAAAACGTATGTAACATTTTTTTAAATGAAAAGTAACCGTCCTTATATTAATGTGCACTTTTAATATGCAAAATAAGTAACCGTTTTTCAAATAATATAAAAACTATCATAAGACACTCTCATACACATTCATATCCCTTTCTCTTTTCTCTCAATATCTTCAAAATAATACAAAAAAAAACTTCTATAAAACCTTCTCCATAACCACATGCCCACAGCCTCTACCACTTCCGCCTCTACCACCACTACCGTCACCGTTGCCACCATCAGTCGCAAAATAAAAGGTTTGATGTGCTTTGGTAGTTTTGGTTGTAGATCTGGTGGTTTTCGTGATTACAACAGAAGAAAAAAAATCAATGGTTTTATTGTGATTAGTGTTTCGATTGGATGTGTTGTGCCAGGATTTGGAAGTCTTAAAATTGAAATCCTTCACAAGCATTGTTATTGCTTAAAGTTATTTTAATGTATATTATCATTCATTTGTAAAAAGTTATTGTTAAAAAAAGTTAACCATATAACATTTACTAACCACAAAATATAGTCACAGGGTACCCGCCGCCGCATTGCTCGGGTACCCTGCGAGTACTTTATAGAACAGTTATCACTTTTTATTTTTAGAAGTCTTAAAATGTTTCAGCATCAAACATTTCTTTATTTAGAAATTTATATACAACCATTTTTGAGGTTTAAATGCCTATTATGTTTTTTTTAAACTTATCTAAAAAGTAAATGATACAAATGAGTTATAAAATATGAGTCAATAAGAGTAAATGTCATTAATGATTAAATAAATAATTTAATGAGACAATAAATAACCATATATTATAAGTTTGTAACATATAAAACTGAAAATAATTTATTGATGGATATTAATATTACTACTAGAATATCAGTTATGAAATCTTAATATAAAAAAATCATGATTTATGAAAAAAGACTCGAAAAAAATTTGCCCACAAAAGATTCAGCCATCAAAATTCTTCAAACCACCAATAAAAAATATTTGTTTGTCGAAAAACTTAGTCACCGGGTACCCGCCGCAGCATTGCGCGGGTACACGGCTAGTCGATAATAAAAAATAAATGCTTCGTTATGGTAAATATCAAAAGTTGTTATTCTATATCTTTTACAAGTGAGAAAATATGCAAATGAAAGCATTCATGGACCTAATATTATTTTGGAGTCCACTAAGTCAGTTAGCTATTTGCACGTGATACGATATTCTTAAAATTACTAAAAAATGACTTATATTGGATTAGAAAATATATGTTATGTTATGTGTTTGACAAGTTAAATGCCGACTTAGAAAGGTTATATCCAAGAGCAATGCGCCAATGTGTTGGTAAGTCAAACAAAGTCTTATATATACGATTTAAGTTCATTTGGATATCATACTTTTCATTGGATATGAGGGGACTCATCCCCACCACCCATCTTATTTTAATCCAATGGATAAGATTAGACACAAAATATGTTTTCACCCTTTTTTCAAACATTAATATCTCTTAAACCGTTATTCGTTATGCGAAAAAAATATACCGTTACGAAGAGCATTTAATTATATTTCTATAGATATGTTATATGATACACTTTCGACAAATTTTTTTTCTTCATTTTTTTCACGTTTTCGAAAATTATCATATATGATACTAATATCATATATGATGTATCACCAGTATCATATATGATATAGCCTATCATATATGATAGAAACCCATATCATATATGAGTTAACACTGTTATCATATATGATAAAACAATATTATCATATATGATATTTCACGTAAATTTTAATAAGAAGAAAAAAAACAAGATTTTTTTCTTCGAAAGTATATCATATTGCATATTGGTAGAAAGATAATTAAACGCCCGTCACAACGTTATAATTATTTTCGTTTAATACTTAACGGTTTAAAAAATATTTAAATTATAAAAAATAGATTAAAAAAATAAAATATATTTAATCTCATCCATTAGATGGAAATGAGATGGATGGCGGGGTGAGTCCCCTCATATCCATTGAAAAGTATGGTATCCAAAATAAGTCTTCTCTATATATACATAATATTTATTAAAAAGACAGATATATCGGCTACAAAAATTTACAGTGTGGACGTTTTTGTTTAGTAAATATAAAGATGACAAAAACAAATAACGTGTCACTTTTGGTACGATAGTTAGAGTTACAATTTTTTACCTTTGGAGATTTACTATGACAGAGTGGGAAAAGATGTACGTTTTAGTCATAAGATAGTCATCGTTGATGGATGTTTTTTACAAGTCCATAAAAAATGGAAGCTCCTAAAGGTAAAGATGGTAATTATATCATTATACGATCAACGTTACGCATAAAGTTTTATATTGAATTTGATCTAAAATTGTGTACTTTGTAATTGTGGATACCTTATTAAGTTTTATTTCCTCTTATCGGATAACTATTTTTTATTCACTTTACTATAACTTTATATTGTTCTTAATTAGCTAAGTGTTACTTAAATTTTTTCAATGATACTCAAAAAGCGCGCCCGTCCATCAGATATTTTAGAGTTTACAAGAAAGGTTTGAAGGTTTTATGCTGTGATAGTGATGGTAATTATGCCAATTCCATGGACAACGTTGTTTACAAAGAAGCTTTACATCGAATTTGATCTAAAACTCTATGTACTAATAAACTGAATATACTTTGACATACGATGCATTTCTTTTTATCATATTAGTACTCATGTATTTTATTATAGTTGTTTATTTTGTCTTAAGGTATTATTATTGATTTATTTTATAATATTTATTCAATTAAATATACTTAATAATTGTACGTGTTTGACTAATAAATACATAGTTGATTCCAATTAAAATTATAAAGCATGTCCGCCCATCGGACGTGCTTTGCAACTACTAATATAATAGAAAAAAATAAAAAACGAGTATGTACGATATTTACGCTTTCCAAAAATGAAAAACAAAAACGTATTACTCACAAAAACACGATGTATATATAAGGCTAAACACACCTCCTCGACAGCGGCGCCAAAATTGATGTAGTAAAATCGTACATGTTTTAGGAAAATGCGTATAATCGTCAAGTATTAAACTTTACGTTTTAGAAAAAATACAAAATCGAATAAATGCGAGTTTGTTCTCGAAGGAGGTGTGTGTTGTGTGCCAATAATATAAAAGTCAAGTTTGTATTAGTGATCGTTTTTGGATTTGAGAAGAAAGAAAATTAAATGATGAGTTATGCT
Organism: Glebionis coronaria; assembly: GCA_025667525.1. NCBI lineage: Eukaryota > Viridiplantae > Streptophyta > Magnoliopsida > Asterales > Asteraceae > Glebionis > Glebionis coronaria. The sequence goes on along the minus strand of CM046880.1, from coordinate 366,458,384 downwards.
GCGATTAAACTACGACGAAAATTAAAACGTATACGTAAAGACGTAAAACGTGTCGAAATTAAAAATTTATTCTAAAAATTAATTAAAAATAAAATTTAAGTCTAAAACAATATAAATAAGAATAAAATTTTAATAAATAAATTTCAAAACTTATTATTGATTTAATATTTAATTTTTAATGCTAATTAAAGCCCTAAAATCAAATCAAATCAACAAAAAGTCCAAAATTATATTTTATCAAACTAAACTCTTACTTATTATTTAAAAGCTAAAAGGTATTTTTCCTAAATTTTTAAAACTATTTTTCTATTTTTAATTAGCTAAAAAAATATATTAAAATAATGCTAAAAAATTATTAAAATAATAGGAAAAATGAAATTGGAAAATTCTAAAATAATTACCCTTAACAAGAGAAAAATAAAATTACAAGAAAAAGTTGACTTTAAGACAAAAGACAAAAATAGAAAAACGGTTGACTTAATTTTGGTCAAACTGTGGTGTCTTGGGCAAATTTTGATGGTTTTATGCTTTTTCGAGCTTCGTTTGATGGTTTCTGGTGAAACAAACGTCACCCCACAACCAATAAGTTGTGAGGAGTAAATAACAAGCAAAAAAAAAGCACCCACTTAAGGTATATAAGCAGAAAATAAGCCCTTTTTAAAATCAGCACATCAGAAACATTTTGTGTGTTGTCCAAGATATCATCAGAGGACAACTGCAGTGTCGTCCGATATTGTACGACACTGAGAATGTTGGATATCGGACAAGTGCAGCAGACAGAAAAATATTTGAGTCTGAATAAGCTCATTAAGCTACAAAAGACCACCAAACTTGAAACCTCGATTATGGAGACTTATATTAACCTAATTTCTAACAGAGTTTCAAGTTTCAAGTTCTAAATCATAAAATTAAACTCTAAAAATTGGACTGTTGTTTTATGTAAGTTTTAAGCATTTTTCATGACATACAAAACATATCAAATGCACTAACCAAGCTAAGCCAATACTTGAACTATCTATTGTAGATAAAAACAAAGGAAATGCAAGTCTTTTGGGCGAGTTTGTGTGTCACCCACAAGCTTAACCCAACAGATCCAAACACCCCTTAAAACCTAAAATTGAAAATTTTCAAACTAACTTGTTTTGATTCAAACTAAAACCAATTAAATCTAATCTAATCATGCATGATGTACCTAAAGAACACCAAATACGCAGTATACATTCACAACGGCCATCTTAAGCAATTTTTTAATCACAAGCACAAATCTTACCTAAAAACCCAAAAAAGAGGGGTTCACACTTACCTTAACCCAAACTTGTTCAGGATGAGTAAAAGTACTGGATGCCACCAAGTCCTATTTTGATTTCTTCAGCTAAGATAGAGAGCTTATGAAATAGCTTATGTGGACTCTTTGTTGAGGGGTCTACAACAGACCAAAGAGGTGGAAAAGGATATGTCTTCCACTTTTCGAAACTTGAAAATGAGACAACCACAAACGAAAATAAGCAGGATTAAGGACCAATAAGCTAGCTTACTATACAATAAGTTGGCTTATTGGTTAAAAAGAAAGAGCATAGTTAAGCTCAAACTTTTTGGAGAATAAATTTTTTGCAAGTAATTTAAAAGGGGCAAAACATAACATAAACATATAATCCTTACCAGAACTTAGATTGCCAATCCTCCTTCTTATAATCAAATTATATGAAAATTGGTCTCAAAAATCTTTACAAATTAATTTGAGGAAAACTTTGATAACAAGCAAATGTAAATGATGATAAAAAAAACAAGAATTTGAATTGGAACCAAATTTTATTTCATTCAAAATCTCCCTAAATTACATAGAAAAGTTGAAGATACAAAATTTGGAACAAGGAACATGAAAAATAAACTAAGCTATAATTATAAGTACAATGTGAAGATGTAAACCCTAAAATGTCTTCATTGTTTCTTTGAGTCTTCCCAAATTACCCTTGATATCAGTTCTAGAACCTCCCAAATTTTTGTATCTTTTTGCTGAGATGACTTCATAGTGTCGACATAGTTTCTTGAGGTATTCTAATCCATTGATTTGGTGTGGTGAGAAAGGATCAAATCTTGGTCTTCCATTTAGTCAATATGCCTTGTCTTCTTCTTAACATGTGACTTCCATTTGGCTTGATGTGCATAGTTGGATGGCATCTATCACATGGGATCCCTTTGGTCTAGGCTTAACTATATTTCTGAGCACTCAATTGTAGAAAACCCTTTGGTTTAGGGGTTATAATTCTGGGTTTAGTGATGTGATGAACAAGGTTAGAGGTGTTTAATTGTAACAGTGCCATGTTTCCCTCTTATAAAAAGATTTGACCATTTGACTGGTTAATTAATAAAACCGGGTATCTAAAACATGGGTGGTGGGTTGATAGTGGGTATGGGTTTAAGAATGTACAAAACAGCCCCCTGTACTCTCAACATCTTGGCAAATACATTTTAACAGCATATTAGTCCATTTTCCTTGTAAACAACTTTGGAGTAATGACCAAATGACCCCTCTCTTTGATAATAATCATATTCAAGGAGTAAATGTACAATATTAGCCATTCTCCAAGGACTATTAATGTCATTTCTTGAAATATTATGGATCCATATGTAATAATTGAGATTTACAAGGGTATAATATGACAAGTCTTTAATATTTGAGGGACCAATCTTGACAAATATTCAAACTTCAAGGACTTCTTTAGACATTCATGATTCGAGTCCGGTTCTTTGTGCGGCTTCGTTTCCCGTGTTCTTTTTTGCTTGATTCTTGTTCTCCTTTGTTGATGTCATGATATATGTACCTAAAATACACAATGAACAAACACAAGCATATTTTGGGGTATTTTATGATATTTTTAAGCATTTTAAGCCCGTTTTGGACGATGGGGCTATGTATTAATGCAGTCTCATCAAATATCATCATTCATCTCTTAGGAGGAGGATTGGTAAACAAAGTTAACAAAATATTTTGCAACCTTGCATGAAGCACAAACATTTCCATCCTAAGATTTTGGATGATGTAGTTATTGTAAAGACAACATGGACAATTAGTACCATGTGCTTCAAGAAAACCAAATAAATATGGATCACGCATGAAGTTTGAGATAGGAACACCCAAAAAATGAAGTGTCATAAGGAGGAGTAGGCATGGTGTACAAAGGTGAAATGGGTGAAATGGATAAAGGCTCAACAAAGTCATCCTCAAAAGGAATGCTTTAGAGGGGTGATGGTTTCACATCCAAGAGAGGACTTGGAGAGAAGGGTGATGACAAGTCATTCATCCTAGATTGGAATAAAGAAGAGGTAGAACCATAAGAATGGTTAGTACCATGAGTTGAGCTAGTCTTGCATGGTGCAAGAGGTGCTGAAGGTGATGAGTAAATAAGAGTTGGAGAAGTATCATTCTTAGTGTAAGAAAAGATTAAGAACCTTGGTTAGGTATCTTAATCCTTATCTCAAGGCTCTTCTTGGTGGTAGAGTTTTTGGAGGAATTTCAGGATCTAGTGGACACCATGGTTGTGTGTTTAGGTTTAGAAAAGCTTAGAGGATGTGAAGAAGAAGAAGAATTAAGAATGGTTGAAGAAGAGAAGGGGATGATCCAAAATGGTAATGGGTTAAAAATGTTTTTGGAATGAAAATTGAGGCTTGTGTGGGAAAAATCCGGTGTTTAGCAAAAGTTTTATCCCTGTTTACAAAGATTTAGAGAAAACAGTGTAAAGTATAAATTTGTCGAAATTACCACCCGCGCCTCAATAAACATACGCGCGGCTCATTATTGATAATGAACCTCCCATATATAATGATCCGATGACAGAAGCCTTGAAAAATGTCACTTCCAACATTTTTCACAAGCCTAGATTTTAAACACTAGTATATCAAGCCAAAATAGATTACCAACCAAAATCTAAATAGCTAACTAACACATAATTACACACAATCATGTAAATAAAAATATCAATCACATGAGACGCAATAAGGATTAAAATCTAGTCAATATAAACAATTAAGTATTGATACAAACCAAAGTCTAAGAAAAGATAGAAAATGTCTAATGCAATAAAATGTTCAACATAAGAACAAATGTGATCATCCAAGACATCCAAGTAGCTTCACTTTTCTTCTTGCCAAACATCCTAAGTATGTTCCCTATGGCCTTGAAAGCTCCCCGCGTCTCAACACGATGATCGTGCAACTCCCCTCGGGTGTGAAGGTCAGAAGGTAAACATCCTCAAGGTTGAAATTTTGAGGAAGTTGACTCGATGAAGGAAAAGGAGGACGGTGAATTTGGTCTAACCCATCAATGAAAGTGTTCAAAGATGGGGATGAGTCACTTGGGGAACCGACATTGGTACTAGTTCCAACATCATCACCATCACTTGATGAAGTGGAATTTTACTCATTGTCAGATGATTCCCGTTGATCACCTCTACGCCTATCACTCATAACCTTTCGTGGACGCTCCATTTGAATGGGATACATTACACGATTGGCGCGCAAGTAATTGGAGAGACGAAGTTGGGGGTAGTATTGATCAACCCTTTTTAGAAGGGAGGTGATTTGCACACTTTAAAAATTGATTGGCACACTCAAAATGTTATGTGTTATACAATTTTACCCCTTAATATATGTGTTGAAATTTGCCTACTCCACTAATGAAAGGGTATCAATGTTCACACACAAACATTTTGAGTGTGCCAATCAGTTTATGGAGTGTGCAAATCACTTCCCTTTTTAGAAGGTGAGTGAGCACATAATTGATCCGTCGAGTGATAAAGTATGCAAGATTGTAATTGATAGAATGACATAGGCAACACATCATATGAGCCATACATGCCGGAATATGATCACGGTTTCCACCATGACAAAATAAATTTTCCCTAATTATGTCGGCCCAAGAGACCATACATGGATTAAGGTCGCTTACGAGTATCTCGTAAGGTGACAAAACACGCTTCTTAGAGTGGATACTACGTACAACGGGTCTATTACAAGGTTGAGTGATAGTGCCAAGGATGTAGTCTAGTTCAAACAATATGAGTATTATATGGAGGAATATCGACATACGTTTCCAAGGAGTCAATCCTCCATGCATCCGTGAATCGGCATTGACCTTCATACGGTACTCGAAGTGCCTTACCAAACTCCTCGAGAGAGTAGCTCATGGGTTGACCACGAATGGTGAAATTAACAAACATTCCATAGTCATTTACATGAATGGAATAAGTGCTAAAAACCTCTAAGAGGAATTCGGGATAGATTACCTCATTGATGTTTAGCAAGCAATCAAAGCCATTGTTTTTAACCATTTGTAGAGTGTAGTCATATCCTTCAATATCCCCATAGACAACCCGACCCTCACGAAAGTAACGGGATTGAAGAGAAAGAAGAGTGTTTGAAAGTGTTTTGGATTGACAAGACTCGACAAGGTTAGGCCTATAACGATGTGTCTTTTGGTAGTCATTTTGATATTCCGAAGGCATGATTTAGTACCTATATTACACTAAAATAATTCCACAATCACTCTTTGTTATTTATAGATTAGTAAAAATTAAAATCACAAGAATGTGTTTAATCAATTTCTTGACTAACCAAAGAATGATTGTTTATCTTTCATTTGCTCACAATGTACTGAATTCATTTTTGACAAATGCATATGAACTATACGAATGAACCATGAATTTGAACATTGGTTTTCAAAATTCATTTTAGGTAAGCATGAACCATGCAATTACCAATATGTTCAAGGGTTCATATCAATTCCATCAATTAAACGAAATTACTTTGATTAAAATTTGGATTTGTTAATAACTAAGTTTTAGTGAAATCATAAGGAATATAAACCTTAGGAATCATAGCACTAAAACTATGCATACCCACATTCCTAATTTGGTTCTAATTCAATTTAATTTTGAAAATCCCCAATTATAAAATTAAGAACCCTAGACCAAATTAGTTGAAATTGAATGAAGATACTTACAATTAATCAATGTTAGATGAAGGATGAATGAAACCCTTGTCTTGGAGTAAATTAATTTGAGTGATTTGGAATGTTTTGAAACTTGATAATGGTGGTTTTATGTATCTCCTCGTCGCACCAGGAAAAGGAAAGAAGAGGATGTGTTTGAAAAAGTGTAAAATAATAAAACCCAGATTATTTTAGACTTAGTGGGGCGCGACTCATCATCAATAATGAACCGCCATATACCATCGCGCCTATTAAGGAACCGCGGACAGAACAAGGTTTTGTCTGTGAAAATGAAAGAAATTTTTCAAACCAAGTTTTTCTAAAATGCTTAAAACATATATTAAGCATTTTTAAAATCATTGGACCACTTCAAGTCTAGGTTTTAATACCTTAATGAAGAATTACGAGTGGAATCAAAATCGAAAAAGACCGAATTAGACCGAAACAAAGAAACGACTACTCGTAAACAAAAAGAGAGAAGAAAGAAACCAAGAGGAGTGAATCAAAGCCAAGTATAAATTCTTAAGAGATGAATGACAATCTTCAAGTTGTAGAAACGAAGAGCTTGTTTCATGTATAATGGTTTAAGACGTACCTTTCGGGCGTATGACGAAACGGCTTTGGTAATGAACCATACCAATCTATTTTTGTTATATAGAGTAAGAAAACTCATTACTAAATGTCTTAAACTTTTAAAAAACATGAGCAAGAATATAGATTCACTTTCTGTCCCACGTGATCGGACAAATATCATTCTTAGGGGTTACAGTGACAATATCATTGGAATATTTCAATTCTAGATGTGTAGTATCCTAACTACAACATATTATGTAGTTTGTTATCTCAATGGATTAATCAATCAACTTATGGATGATTTCAATTGCACATACTACACATGATATAGGGCCTATTAACCGTATTAAGTTGCAAACCATAAAAATCATGCTTGATACTTTAAGCTACTACTAACTCACTCTACAACTCCTATGTGAGTCAAGTATCCAAGACCATGAAGGTTTGAGAAGGTGAAAGAATAGAATCACATACCACAAATAAATGTCGAGGAAAGGATACCAAGATCAATCACATAGTCAAGTAATGATCAAAAGAATGATCAAAGGGCGTGCGGAAGGACGAAAACATATCTTAGCCGCAAAGTGCATCCCAAGTCTTCTATAGACTAATGCAACACCCGAGCTTGAGCAAAGTGCATACTAAATCTTCAAGGACTAGTATCACATCCACTAATCTTGATAGCATCATCCTATGATGTTGGAGATCAAAAGGAGATGAGTCTTCAACAAGTTTAAGTAACTCAATCCACAACCAAATTAATGATTAGCCGTCATGAGTACCTACACAAAGAAAGACTCAAACTAGTAGATACATTTCAAGAGCAAATCTAAAATGCATAATAGTTACTAACAAGATCATAATCACGATGAGTTGATATATCAATAATTTTAGGATCTATTTTTAGAGAAAAAATAGTTTTGACCACAAAGAAACTTTAGAGAAACCAACCCTTCTAACTAGTATAGACAATCGATAGATCCAAGCTTTAAAGCACAATATACTTCAAAGATCTTGTGTGACCATCGCTCTGATACCAACTGCAGAAACAAGAAGGGGAGGGGGGTTGAATAGTTTCTATGATTAAGGTCCTAATTAAAATTAGGTTTGTCCCAAAATTACCTTTTACTTGAAAACTAGTTTTATAGTTGTTAAGTCTATTTGCAAACCATTTGCTATATCTAGTGATTATGAAGATGCAATGCATGAAAGTAAAAATGAGTAAGTAAAGAGTAAGGAAAGAAGCAACCTAAAGCAAGACACCAAGATTTATAGTGGTTCGAAAATGAAGCTCCCTCTTCGTCCCTACTCCACTCCTCGAGTACACCTTACTCGAGATTTCCACTATATCTACAAGCTCCCTTCTTGGCGGAGAAAACCTTACAACGTCGCTTACATTGTTTCCGACACTAAGTTAAATGTCGAGACCTAATCTTAGCTAGGACCAATCTACACACGTCGCCTACTTCACATTTTCTTACACAAGGCTAGATGTCGAGTTCTAATCTAAAGCTAGAACCAATCTTCGGCCCATCTCCTTTTCCGACACAAAGCTAGTTGTTGAGTCGTAATCAATAGCTAGAACCAATCTTCACAACTCTTCACTTTCAAGTTGAGTGAGAACTCACAAGACACATACAAACTCGCATAACTTTGTAGTTTAGTGAGAATTAACACAAGACTTATTACAATACAAGACACATCCAAGTATACACATATAACTTGGATCTACACAAGACTAATCCAAGTATACACATATACATTGGATTTACACACGACTAATCTAAGTATACACAAATACCTTGGATCTACACAAGACTAAAATAATCTAATTGATGAACATGACTAGATCTAAGAAAGGATGATATCCATCAAGGCTTCATCTTTAATCACATCACAGATGTGTGAGTGATCTTCTATTTGGACAAGTAAAGACAAGGATCAAGAGGGTAATAATATGTAAATATACTTAACAAATTAAGTGATCATTTACTAATGATTGGAAATATAGAAAGAAGATAAGAAGTGGAAAACTGTCCAAAAAGGTTCTATTGAAAATGAAAATATGATCTACTATTTATAGGGGACAAGGAGCAACATCTCTCTGGGCGCGACTCATTAAATGGGTTGGCGGCTCAATACTGATATTGAGCCGCGGCTATTAGAGTCCGCTCCTTTTTGTCCTTTAGTGTGGAAATCTCATTTGGTGAAGTTTATACCTTAAAGGTATATTCTTAGGCCATTTGGAATATGCAAAATTCAAATTTTCATTTTCTATTTTAATAAAACATTTTCTTAAAAATAAAGTTTATTAAAATATTTGATAACATTTGTGTAAATGTGAGTTTTAAGGTTAATCAACTTCTATGATCACTAAACATGTATAAGATATGCTTGTGTAAGACTTAAATGATTATTAACTTGATGATAGTGTTTGTTGAATAATTCTTCTTATGGTTATCTTTGACGATAAATGTTTTTACTCTTTGTCGTGATCAAAACTAAGAAAGATTAGTTATTACAAATAATGTTTTTAGGCATTGGTTGTAATAACACAACTCTCTGAACACAACTACTCTTAGGTACAGTACAATTCCTAGATTTTGGTTTGCTACCATAGGTAGTGTTATGAACTCTATTAGGAAGCATCACATTTTTTTTAGAATTCCTATCTCTTTCTTGTGTCCTTTTTTTAGAATCCTCTAGATAGTGTTTATGACCCGTGTCATTTGAAGTAAGCCTAGGTTCGCTAGATGCATTTATGTGATAAGGTTTTGCAAAGGAAGATTCTATTAAGTTAGGTCGAGGATGTGGAGTGACTGGGTTTGAAAAATTGTTACTCACATCAACTTGGGAGGCAAACCTTGGTTTCAATGTTTTGGGTCGTTCAGATTTAAACGCATTCGGTTTTCTAGCAACCGAGTGGTTTATGAGAGGCTGAGAAGGAGGTTTCCCCAAACTGACGGTTTAGCAAACTTAGTATCCACACTGGTTCCTTTTATCTTTCTTAATTCATTTTCAACACAACAATTACAAACACCTTTTCCTGAATCTGAGCTTTTAAGTTAGCATTCTTAGCTATCAAAGATGTTGTTTGATCAATGATCTTGACTCATACAACTTGGTGTAATGCTGTTTAACAATCTCGTTTTGCTTTCTTAATTGCTCATTTTGTAAAAGTAATTTAGCAACACTTTGCTCTAGATAGATTTCATAGTCTCAAATACAGCTATGTCATGTTTAAGATTCACTTCATTACTTTTTTCATTTAAAAATCAACCATGATGCCCTTCTTTTAAAGCCTGATTTTGACATTTAAGTTAAAGGTTTATACAATATCTTTTATTTTTTTAAAACCTTTTTGAAGTTGGGTAATGGTGTTTTTGTGAGAAAGATTTTCATACTCGAGATATTGATATGATTGATTAGCAGTTTTATGTGCAACATCCTGGTCACTCTTACTTCCGTAAATGGGTTCAAATTGCTCAGTATGTTGATGATCATCAACATACACTACAAGAATTCAGACGAATACCCACGGACAAAATTTGTGGGTAAAAGCCATATTTTCGTGGGTAACAGGGTAATACCCACAAATGACCCACGATTGTCTATTGATGGGTAAAACCTCCGAGGCTAATTTTTTGCCCACGATATTTTCATATTGTGGGTAAGTTTACCCACGTCATTATGGGTGGGTGCTTTTTTTGCTTTCATGGGTAAATTGTTTGTGGGATTTTATAGCTCACCATATAACACCCATAGATACGCTCATGGGTATTGTGTGGGTAACATTACCCAGAAACTTATTCGTGTGTAAAAGTCAACTCCGAACAAAAATCCTTAAACAAACTTAACCACGCATATAATCGTGTGTAAAAATTGTGGGAAATTTTATCACGAATAATCCGTGGGTAATATTACCCGCACATATGGCCGTGTGTAAATGTCATGGAAAAACACGATATCTTTGCCACGAATATTTTGTGGGTATATTCGTAGCTAACTTACCCACCAATGTTCCGTGACTAAATTGTGGCTAAATATTTATGTCATGTTAATATAGGAAAATTATATAAAAACCACACAATAAACACAAATGTTTTCATAATATAAAGCACGCAAAAATAAATAGATAGACTCATAGTTAAAACAAACCATCATTCTAATGATGTCTCAAACAAATAAAGAAAACTGAAAAAACAAACCATAACCATCATAAAGATGTTTTGAAACAAATAACATAAAGATAAAAACTAACTATGAACTCACGATCATGCGACTATCATGGTCTCTTCCTCTCCGTCACCTGCTTGGGAGTGACTAGAACCAGGAGCTTGTCGAGCATCACCTTCTTCAGTTTCTGAATCACTATCTGGAAGTGTTATATTGAAACGGTTGCACACAATCTCAAGAGTTTTATTTAACTTCTTGATCTTTCTCTCCATTTTCTTTTTCTCCAACGTGTCGTTTACCTTGGTAATTCCTTCAGTAGTTTCATTTCCAGAAGTTATATCTTTAATATAATCAGCTGCTTTTGACCCAGCCCCATACAGTTTTCTTTTCTTTGCACCACCTGCTGCCTTGATGTAAAGTGTTGTTTCATCGACATTACTTTCTGAAGAAGGTGAATTTTCATCCCTTTCTTGCCTTAGACGCAACACGTTATCCTGCAAGTGTGTCCAATTAATCATGAGTAATGATCGAACTTAGAACAAAATGAATAATGACTAATGAGGAACTCAGAACTTACATGAATATTTTTTGACTTCTCATTAATAAATGTTTTATTGTCATTTCCACTGGTATGAGTATGCAAAAAAAGCTCAAACCCCGTAGGTGGACGATTGTATTTAGATTCCTACATCACATATGAATAAAGAAGATATTAATAAAATCTTTGGAAACATACAACGCTCGTAAGAATGATGTACTAGAATTGATGCAAAATAGGACGCCACTTAGAGTGTAATCTAGGCTTCAGGTAATTATGTATCACAACTATGATACTAAACTCAAACATCACAGTAATTTACACGGATAACATAATGACTACTCCCGTGACTAAAGAACTAGAGAATAAAAGTTAGCCTTGAACTGCAATTGATGCAGTTTGTAAATGTCACTTTTTTTACATATTTGAGTTTAAATGACTATTCGTGTGTAGGGAATATGTTTAATCTGCTTCCTACAGTAAACTAATATGATCCCGATTAAAAACATTGTGCAAAAGAAACAATGTATATGTATGTGGTGGTCTTGTTACTAATTATGTTACTCTTCTACAAACATCACTAATCGTGTTACTATTATGCCTCTACATGTCCGACCTATTCGGAAATCATTTCGCCCTTGACCCATACTCATTGTCCAAGGACCACTTTTTCTTTTTTAATTTGGATTAAATGCAGATAGAGGTAACTTGATACAGTTATATGCTACGGTGGTATGTAGAGCAAATTCCCAATGACTCGAATAATTATTGTTATAAGATATTTACCAGATTTTTTGCATGCTCGTGAAACGAGATTGAGCCTCCAGTATGAGTTGAGGAACCTTCTCCTTTTAGACGATTTTGTGTATTTTTTGCTTGAATCTCTTTATACTTTGCTGTGTTCCAGTGAGTTGTGAAATTTGTCCATGCGACATCACTCATGAATACAGGTTTCACCATTCTAGCTCTTACGTCTCTAAAGAAATCAGCATAACGTCCAGAAGATTTTGCATCCCATGCTTTCCTCACTGTTGTCTCGGTTTCCGGGTCCCATAAGAAATGTTTCTAATTTTTCCAAATAATTAGTTTTTATAAAATAAATATAAATCTTATGTATCATGTAAAATTTAAACGATACCTTAAATTCTCCAAAATAGAAGTTTTTTGTAGATTGAGACACCTTTGTCCAAGTGTACCCGGTATCATCAATTCTTTCTTTGAATATCTTTGTAATCTCTCGCGAACACTCACTTGATTTGTCAAATCTGTAAAATGATGAAAATGTAATAAAGTAACAAATATTAATATTGTGATGGTCAAATTATAAATTTAAAGTACTTACAATCCATTAACAACTTGCACTTGTTTTCTTCCATTTGATGGATTATTTGAGTTCTCAATGATGTTTTCAGTTGGCGTTTCATTGGTATTGTCATCAGGGATATCATTTGATTGTCCTTCACCGACACGGTTCCTAGTCTCCTCTAGCCTAGTCTCCTCTGGCCTAGTCTGTGATGGCCTAGTCTCCGCTGGCCTAGTGGGCCTAGTGTGCACTAGCCTACGCTCCACTGGCCTAGTCTCCGATGACCTAGTCTCTGTTGGCCTAGTCGGGCTAGTCTCCACCGGCCTATGCTCCACAGGCCTAGTCTCTGCTAGCATAGTCTCCGCTGGCCCTGGCCTACTTTCCGCTGCTAGAAGCCTTTTCCTTCGTCTAGCCATGTCTACAAGGTTAAAGGTTTGAATATTATAAAGATGTGAAAAACTAAAGAAAGATATATGTTCTTATAACATGACATGAGTAACTAACATAAGATATATGTCCTTATTACCTTAGCATAAGTAAATCCTAACAGAACATCAATAACTTATCTTGGATAAATTCTAAATGATATCATATGTAGGACTCAGCCAGTGTTGTAAATATCGGTCATGGCGGCCGATATATCGGTGATATATCGCTTGGCGGTGGTCGACCGCCACGCCATGGAGCATATCGGCCAACTTGGCGTTTTGGTCAAATATCGGTCCATATCGGTCAAATATCGATCATATCTGTCAAATATCGGTCATATCGGTAAAAAATGGTTTATTTTTGGTATTTTGATTGCTTTTTATTTTGTTTTTATTTTTTAATGTAAATTTTACAAGATATATAACTAAAACTAATGAATACATTAATAAAATTATAAAAATATATAAGAATTTCAAATTTATATTAAATAAATTTTAAAAATATATAAAACAATGATTAAAATATATAAAATAATGATAATTTATAATACTCGCCGAGAAACCGATATATCGCCGCCAAGACGATATATCGCTTGGCGGTGGTCGACCGCCGAGACCCCGCCGAGCGATATTTACAACCTTGGACTCAGCTCATGACCCGACCAAATATCTTGTGTTATATAGCATATTATTTAGACCATTGATAACCCAAAACAACAAAGGCTATTCATAACCCAAAGTGACATTACAGTAGCAATTAGCAAACCACAAAGAGCATTCATAATCTAAAATAAATGTCATTTTACTTGATTAATAACTAGGTTAGCTTACTAGTTTATCATTATGACTTTGTCACAGTAGCAAAAACCAAAGACCCTTCATTATATAATACATACATTCACTTATACAATTTAACAGGCACAACTATTTTACCATTAGATGTTACTCACTGTCGGCGCTTGATTCCATTAACTTTTTATACATTGTATAAATTTGTTTACACTCGATACGTTAGATCTAACTAAGAAATCTAATATTTCATAATTTCCTTCCAAATGCTATACTCGGTGACCCAAGGTACTATTTGTTAAATATTTCATCAATGAACTAGTAATGCACTACCACTACAATGGTAAGAAACAAGACCAAGGGACTAAGGGGACGTGTGGATTTATGACCCCTGATTACTTAAAGATGAAGCGGCTAAGCATGAATGCAGAACCTTACTTAACCACTGAGTAATCCCCGAAGTGCCACATGCAAAGCAAAGCAATATACAAAACACAACTTAGAGATGACGCGGCTATGTATGAGCCTTGTCCTACATGACCAGCAATATACAGAACAAACACAGAACCTTACTTAAAGATGATGCAGCTAAGTATGAACACATTATCTACACACAAAAGCAAATTAAAGCCTTAAATTACATGTCACTACCATCAACTATAAAACGTAAACAGATATTTAAACACAAGTTCACATCGGACGCCGTCAGAATCACGAAATCAAAACTTATAATCATGTTCAAGATATCCAATAACATTTAACCACATAACCTAACATAACAATCAAATCAAAGACTAATTGAACATAACACATAACTACCAATGACATTTATTAAAAAAACTCACAAATTAATCGGCTCAAGACGCCTTTTACAATAGCTATAGATGCAATTCTCAGCAATAGCTACATGTGGGCTGTGGCTAGGGGTTAAACACCCTATTATGTATGATACGGAGTATTAATTTTACCACTTTGTCCCAGATGGTGGAGGAGTTAGTCATACTATCCTAGGAAAAGGGCCACGAGCAAATGATAACAACACACGAAAGCTGTATAAGTTCAGCTTCATTGCATAAGCCTGTGACATGTGCGCGTAAAATGTATGTATCCTCTGACAGTGTACAAAGATTATCAATCTTGTACAACTCGAACCACACTTATTTCCAAATTGAGTTCATTAGGAAACTAGTGCTTAAAACGCGCCAAAGGTACATTGCTCAGACATTTAGTTTAAGTTTTAAAGGCTAAATAAGATTGAATATAACAGATAACCGGTTCCTCACATTAGTACATACACAATCTTGTACTTAGGGGGTGTTTGATTACTTCTTAACGAATCAACTCAGAGCTCAATTCTGAATCGGTCAAAGGAATAGTTGTTTGATAAGAAATTAAATGCATCTGTGTCATTCAATTTGCTTCTGTATGATTTCGCTTGGGTGGGGTCTCTAAATCATCCAGTGGCAGCAACTGAACGTTTGTACCTGTACATGTTATCTATTCCTTTTTAACATTAATGATCATGTGCTTCATAATTTACACGATTTAATATAAAACGATAAAATAATATTCATTCTTATCTTTTTTTTAACATTATTCTTATCATTTGACTAGTGTTTTTTTTATCATATTTCGTTTGTTTTTGTTATGTTTAATTGCAAATAGTTTATTCGATATATTTTACTCCAATGAAGCTCTTTTACATAAAAATAAAATCGAAGACCAAAAACTTGTATTAGATATATATATTACTTTATAAAATCTCTAAGCATAAACAATAAAAAATATATCCCGTACATGTATTACAATATTTTAATTTTATATGGCTCAGACTTGTGTCTACAACACTTATCAAACACCTCACTATCATTTAGAATCAAGTTCATACAGAGCCTTTGTATCATTCAGATTTTAAAATCATTCAGCATTAAATCATCTAGATTTATCAAACAGCCCCTTACTCTTGATCAAGAGACCTAAAGAATTCCTTTGCAGGCTGCGGGTTTGTAACTTGCATGTTTGCCACCCCGTTCTTAGTTCGGTGACAAACAAACCCATTGAAATTTAAAGATAATAAAAAACCCAAACTTCTCCAAAAATATTTATATCAACCCTTATAATATTCTAATAAAAAACCACATGGGCACGGAAAATATATGATTAATAACAGAAATTATATAGACAATGAAAATGCTAGCAGGGGAAGGATAACACTAAGGATAACACTAACTGGTGCTCTATGATTGACATGGACAAATAAATAGCATTAATCAAAGAAAAGCTACACATAATTTCTGCGTACATAACAAAAATATAAGACACTTAAAGAGAGTATATAAACAACAAGTAGTATTCCTGTATCATCCTAAACCCCCCTCAAACTGAGTCTTGATGAATGTCATGCCTGCCATTACGGAATAGGAAGGGAGTGAGCTGGTTGGTAGACAGGGCCGTCTCATTGATTTTGGAGGCCCTGTGCCACATTTATATAGCGACCCCTTTTAACATATGGACCTTAACAAAAGATTTCTAGCGTTGTAGCATCAATTCAAGATCTAATAAGCTTTTTTGTTCATTTAACCATAATAAGATTTTAATTATGTGAATTGTTGCTTAAGAGATCAAAGGCCTCACAGTAGTATGTTGATATTTGTGCGTTTTATACTTCATTTGTTAAATGTTTCTTAGATTGTCTATTATGAACTTTTTGATTCTATACTGACATTGGTATACAAAATGTAAGTTCTGCTTTCAAAATGTGAGTTCTGTTTTCAGTTAAACTATAAGTGGTACAGAAAAGGAACATTCAAAAAATAAAAAAGGTTGCCAAAAGTGGAGTAGAAAACCTCGGATAAATCTTTAAAAGGTGAAAAAAGAATGGTAATAACACTTTTGGGCCAAATATATTACTTGGGTTAACAAAAAATGGAGGCCCTATAATTTTTGGGGCCCTGTGCACTTGCACCAGGTGCACCCCCTTATTGCCGGCCCTGTTGGTAGAAAGTTAAAATGGATACACCAGAGTATACTACCACTATCTTGTGGTCAGGGGAGACATGCGCACGAAATCATGCCATAGGAAAAGAAGTGGGCAACAAAAGGAGTGACATGAGAAAGAAAGAAAAGGACTTAAGTGACCTGCTATCAAAAGGAGTGACATGAGAAAGAAAGAAAAGGACTATGTTTTTTTGGGATTAAACTATTTTACTACTGTATGAGTAAAATCTTAAAGATATTTTCAAATCAAGGCTGGTGGAAAACTTATTGACGAAAGGTACTTTTTGGCGATGATTAATAGATAACTTATTGACAGGTATTTGAAACAGTGATGACTCCAATAGTCCATACATAAGTTCGTCCAAAAGTCTTATCTGGAAAGACAGTAGGGATTTGTCGTGAAAACACGGTCGAATAAGAAACTGAAATCGGAATCTCAAAAAGCATAAAAACCAAAAAAAATGTGAGGTTGGCTGGAAAAACAGTGAGTCTGAATCAAGCCATTAATATAAGTATTATTGGTTGAATATTCCTACATGTATTATGTATATTTAACCATCAGTTTGATCAATTTGTTGCTTTACATTAAATTTCATTCTCCTTTACACTAACTAAAGAAGTGTGTTTTATGCAAGCTGACCACCACCAGGTGATAATGTTGAGATGTCCTTAACAACAGCGTGCATAACCCATATGAGATATACAAATGAAAAGATCAGACCTTTAACATCAAGTATCTTTCTTATGGATGTTTGTTTCGGCTTATATAAGTTTATTATGCCACAATGCAGTCATATAAGCCGAAAAATTTAAAAATAAACCATTAAAAGTGAGGTTATGAAACGTAAGCCCAAAACCAAATAAGCCATAAGCCGAAACAAACACCCTCTTAAACGAAGAGCATATATCATTCAAAAACTTACTGAATAAGAAATAAAAGAACCAAATTTGTTTTCTTTATAATTTACCCAATTCCATATATATTAGAGTTTATAAATCAAAAGAGTGGGTTTACAATTAAAATTCAGTAAACACATTCGAATGGTTGGTTCAATTACCCACGAATTACAATTATTAATGGTAGCACAAAGAACCCTAGGTTACTAACATAGAATTGAAAAGTTAAAAATTACCTAATTAACAATAATCATGCAATTAAACACTATAAATCAAACACCCAACACTAAATTAAAGTGTTAATTAAAACTAATTACAAGAAATCATGATAAATATAGTGAATGGTGTGTGAAGATACCTTATCCTAATGCTTCCTGAAAATCCCTTGCTCTGATAAATCGTAATATAAACCATTTTTGGAAGAGCTCCACGATCCCCACATATTTAGGGGCGCCAAATTATTTCACACAATGGCGCCAAATTTTTCTGGATAACCGCATCTTGTTCTAAGAGTTGAGGTTTTGTATGTTCCTGGTATATGGTAGTGTGGTACGAGGGTTGTTTATGAATTTTACATTATATTATAAAAATTATATTATATTATAAGTTATACTTACTCTATATTAATAATATTATTAGTAGGGGTGAGCAGAAACCAAACCGCGAACTGCAAAAATCGAACCGCAGAAAACGCATCACGGCAAAAACTGACGGTTTGGTTTTAAGAAAAAGGAAAAACCGCAAATGCGGTTCGGTTGCTGTTTTCGCCCGTAAAACCGAACCGCACCACATAATAATTATTTTATACTGAAAAATGTCGTATCGACTATTTTATGCGAGTTATAAGACTTTTAGTGCATATTATCATTGATATTCATATAAGTTATTAGTAAAGTGTTTGTTAGATTCAATTTGTGCATTGTTATAACCGAAAAAATCAACATTTTAAACAAAAAACCGCAAAAAGCCACAATTATTATATAAGTCACAAGTAATGGTTCGGTGCGGTTAAAAACCGCAAAACCGCAGAAACCGCAAAAAGCCACAATTATTATATAAATTATTATATAAGTCACAAGTAATGGTTCGGTGCGGTTAAAAACCGCGAAACCGCAAAAAAAACGCAAAACCAAAACCGCGGTTTTTGGTTTGGTGCGGTTTCTATTTTTATAAAAACCGCAAGTGCGGTTGCGGTTCGGTTTTAGTCATAAACCGCACCAAACCGAAGCTCACCCCTAATTATTAGAGACAAGCATTTAGACTCGAATCCGGAAATCGAATCAAAATCATACCGGTTTTCGATACTCGAATTTCTTTCGATACGGTACCGAGACCACGAGTTCAGTACGGGACCGATATCAAATCGGCAATATCCCAAAAAAGGGAAAAACCAATTTCGCGATACTATTACTCTATCCACATAAATACCGATATCTGAATCTAGTTCGGTACGGTACCAGTAGCACTAGCTATGCTCGGGAAAAAATAGATACCACTGATTCGGTATGGCCAGGATCAGTACCGTGCTCATCTCTAAATATAACTAATATTGTTATTTAGGTTTTGGAGCGTTGTCGGGTAGATTTACTCGGATTTTAGATCAATTTGAATCGGGTCAAAGTAATGTAAGCTTAAAAAAAATATTCTTGGCGGACTTTAGTATATTGGTTACTCAAACTCGAATCTCATCAACTTTGATCAAAGTCTATTCATTAAGCTAACCCGCATATAGGTAAAATATAATAAAGTTAAGTTTTATACTCTTTCAATAGAACACCTATATAATTTATTTAGAAAGAAAAAACTCTTTATTAGGGTCAACCGAGTCGACCCGAACTCGAGTTAACCACACTTCTTCAACTTTTTACATGTTACCGATTACTAGACTTACTTAGTATTCAGGTTACTCGGGTTTTTCCGATAATCCTAATAAACCTTTTCACCAACGAAATTAACTTAGATATGTTTTATCGGATTTAGGTCTGTAAGATGTTCAAAGAAAAGAAATTAGCACACACTCGACTTATACTAAACAAATTTCTTGAGTTCAAGTCAATCAGGTTATTAGGTTACTTACTATACGCAAAACACTATATGATCTTTTATCTTTCGTAATGGGTTGTCTCATTGTATTTGTATACTTGTATCGAGTTTCCTTTTCATATTTTTTACAATATAAGTGAATCCAAACCGGTACGTGGTGAATACCTTAACTTTAAGTTACGTGTAAACGTTATATTAATCGATTCAAGTATAAAGTTGTAAATGAAATAAGCTATTTACGAGAAAATTGATCTCGGCTTTTTTTTGAAAGTCAACTAATTATATTAAGCTCCACTTGAGATCTAGTTAGACGATCTCAATGCAAGCTTAACTTCCAAACCAAAGGTTAATTAGTCCTCGAATTCAAACCGATTTAACTTTCAATGAGCTCGAGCTACATACAACTACCCATTATCGTTATTGTTTTATTAATAGTATCATGTATAAAATATTATTTGCCATCTTAAAAAAATATGAGTTGCAAGTTTTGTATATTTGTATTCGTTCACCCTAAACAAATCCAAAACACTATGTCTTGAATAGCTTAGATTCAAGTTTCGTATATTCGTATTTTTTCACCCTAATATACACACAAATTCATTGGGAACAACTAAGTATTGTTTCAAACTCGGCTTTAAGAAATTATGCATAACACAACTTCAATGACGTTTCATAACGAAAGATTGGCCAAACATTGTATAAAATCTAGTATATTGGGATTTAGGCAATTTATTGGTTTCGGAATCGAGAATCGAAATTTGAAATATTTAGAAACCCACAATCGAACCGCGATTCTAAAATTCAGTTCGGGTTGGGTCGGTTCTGGTTTGATTCTCGGTTTCGGTTCGATTCTTGATAAAATCATGGGTGTGCATATTCACCCACAAAACACCCATGTTAATTCACCCACCAATACAATATCTCGTGGGTAAATAACATTACCCACTAAATTACCCGCAAATATAGCCACGATAGTTCACGACGTGGGTAATCCGTGGGGATTGTTTTGGCGCCAAGTTATTTACCCACATATTGCACACCAAATATAATTACGTGGCTATTTGTGTGGGTAAGTTCGTGGGAAGTTTGAGGGAAAATAAAATCGACTATGAAAGTCACTAATCGTGGGTAACATGTGGGTATTAGGTGGGTAAATTCCCTCCAAATGATCAACGTGGGTAATTTTCGTGGGTATTTGCCTGAATTCTTGTAGTGATATATATCATATTCAGTAATTAACTGTACCTCAGCCATTGACTCATTATCATATATGGGTCTGATATTTGCATCATCGGCATCTGTATCATTCCCTGAGCTATTGATGGTATCATGCGTTCCAGAATCTATTCCACTGCTTTTTGTGTCAAGCGAACAAGCATCCAATGCTTTAACATTATCGACATTACTCTCTTTCACCTGCATCAGTCTTTTATTCACCCTTCTTTCAAATTGTTTTTTGTGACGTGTTCTCTCAGCAATGGACTTCGTTACACTACTCATGTGTTAAACAAGTGTCTCTTGAACTCTTTAACTTCTGGTCGAGTGTATTCAACAAAGTATTTGCTTATGAACTCTCGATCGTAGTCTACATATACCTATGAATTAATGAATTGTTGAAACTGATTGTTGAGAACTAAAAGGGCCTCCATGGATTCAATCTCTTAAAATTCATCATTGCCAAGTTGTTGTTGAAACTGATCTACGTTGAGTAACATTGTTCTTGTGTAAGTCTCAACATCTTGACCAAATAGCGACATGAACACGCGTTTGAATCTATGTTCGACGCGAATGCCTCGTAAGTATTCATTTGAAATAATCTGAAGGTATGATTGGAATGATCTGAAGTGTTCCACGTATCGTTCTTTCGTTTCAGAATCCAAGTTTCTTTTCTTAGCAGGTTTACTAAATGTAAACACAGTATATCTCTGAACGTCTAGATTCTGCATCTTCTGTTTATTCACCTCTTTCATTGATGTTGTTGTTTTCGAATCCGTTGTGTTGACATTTGTTAAATGACTTGAGCTGACTTGTTCAAATATCATTTCATGTCGTTTAAAAGGCGCATCAGCGGTAGTTACAGAATTCGTTGACACATCATGATTATGACTATTGTAGTACATTTCTTGTATAAAGTCCATGTGAACAATTATATGAGGAGAATGATTCTTTAAGAAGATAACTGTGAATGTAATAACTGGATTTTAATATGGTTGAAAAATTGTCTCGACTTGATTCGAATTGACCCTGTTTTAAGTGCGACACAATCGTTCTTGGTGTGAAAAGAAAATATCGTTGAGTAACTAAGTAAAAATGAAAGCTTGAAAAGATTAAACTAAAAATAAAGACTTTGAAAAATAAAATGACCAAAGATTAAAACTTTAATAAAAGTAAGTTGAAAATTAAACTAAAATAAAACAAACTTTCTTAGGAATAAAACTATTTTCGGAAAAACTAAGATTTTCGGATAAACTAACTAATTCGGATAAACACAACTAATTCGGAATAACTACCTTATTCGGATAAATCTGCTTTTTCGGAAAAACTGGTATATTCGGAATAAATGGAATCTTCGGATAAACAAGCTATTTTCGGAATAATCTATATTTTCGGAATAAGACAGATTTTCGGATAAACACTTAAATTCGGATAAAAATGGAATCTTCGGATAAATTATGATTTTCGGTATAAACTATGAATTTCGGGTAATTGCTTAATTCGGATAAAACTGAAATGAAAATGATTTTTGGATAAAGGCTAGTTTCGGAATAAATCTACATATTCGGAATAAGAGAATTTTCGGGAAAATCATCCCTTTTCTAGATTTTGTGCTATCTTCGGGTTTTTAAAACCCTTTTCCGAAAATGAAACAAAAATCAAAATAACAGTAACAGTAGATCCTAAAAACAGGGAACCAAAAATCAAAATAAGCAAAAACCAAATAAGCACTTAACCAAAACTTAATCAAACTAATTTTAAGAAAAAGATAATAAGCCACAAATTAAAAACTTTAAAAACACTAAATAATCTAAATATTAAAAATCAAATTTTAAAGGATAAAACTATTTAAAACACTTAATTAAAAATAAGACAAACACAAATAAATCAATAAGCACAATAAGCTAAGCCATCAAACACATGAAAAACAATAAGTTCAATCAAATAAGCACATCAATAATCAAATAAGCATAAAGATTAAACAAACTACATGATTACCTAAATCAAAAAATAGATTTAAAAACAAGAAAGGTAGAATGAGAATGATTATGAAAAGCTTGAAATTAAGATGAAGATTAAAGATTCAAATATAAGATTAAGATGAAAGATTAAAAACTTGAAAATAAATCTAGAGAGAGAAATTAATCTACTCCTAAAACTTGAAAAATAAACTAATTAACTAACTAAAAATCTAACACCTCCTAATGAAGGATTAAGAAGGTATTTATAGGAAGAGGGGAGGAGTGTTGTTGCTTCTCTCTTTCTCTTTGTCTTTTCGTCTTTTAATTTCTTCGTCTTTCTCGACTTTCTCTCGGGATTTGTCGAATGATAAAATAAGCTCGTCTTCTAATTTCTTCTTTTATAAGACTTGGTTCTTCGACTTCGTTAAACTTCCGTCTTTAGTCTTTTTCTTCGATAAATCTTCAGAATAAGCTTTTGACTTCCGTTCTTTTTGCACTCTTGATCTTTTGACTTCGTCTTTTGTCTTTTCCTTCGATAAAAGCCCATGAAAGCCCGTGTTTTCTTCCTTTTTCATATTTAGGTCCTAAAACACAACAAAAACACAAACCACGCATAATTCTGCCTTTTACGACATTAAATAAACGTTTTGGTCTTGTTTTTATTATAATTAAGTGGTAAAAGGATAAGTGTTTTCACACTTATTAAATCCCCTACACTTGACCATTGCTATGCCCTCATGCAATCCATTAGTTAGAAAGCAAGATTTACATTCTCCATCATAATTAACCCACCTTGGCCTTTATTAAATACTAGACACTAAGGAAACTTAAAAAGATAGAAAATTACAAAATATTTGAAGGACGAAACAAGTAAAGAAATCTAAGACTTACATTAGGGCTTTTGGTCTCATGAATGTTTATCACGCTCAAGTTTCACGTTCCCCATACCAAGCTTAAAAACGAGATCATTGTTATTATAAGTTAGTAAAGCTAACACTTACTCATGTGGCTCAATTATTCACTTAGAGTCCCTTATTCCTAGGTGTATCTATTATATTTTATTCTTGTCTTGAATGATCACGAGGATGCATTGTTGACTTATTTTGATAATTCATTTAGGCCGAAAATAAAGTAGGACGATTTAATCAATAGTTAGCTAAAGGACAAAATCTTTTAAAACTGCTTCTCGAAACCTCATAAAGTTCATATCTTGGCATAACTCGTTTCACGATTTGAGACCTTTCTCGGATAGATATTTGGCATTGACTTCATACTTCGAATCTTGGGAGACGTTCTTGAAATAATGGTCTTCTCTTCACAATAGGAATTTTTTCACTTGAAGTTTTGCGAGATTCTTCAAACTTGGACCAGGACTTCATTTTTCTCCAATCTTTATTTGGGATTTTGATATACAACGATCCGCCTCCTTTTAGGGCTTGGATCTATTTATCCTCATACCTTGTTAGGGCCTTTTCGGATAGACTTCTCCATGATCTTTAGGGGAGTATTTGCTTTTCGTCGTGTGTCTCGATCCTTCATATTGATTTTTGATAAATGATTCTTCACATCACTTTGGATCTTCAGCAACAAAATGTAGCCCTCATGCCTTGTTAGGGCCTTTTCGGACTCGCCACTCTTCGCATCCCGCTTCAATAAGTTATGCCTTGGCTATGAACTCTAATTAATCCCGGGCAACTTTTAAACGATCTTGTGCTAGGAGCTAAGTAACTTTTCAAACCGTACGACCTTACTTATTGCAATTATTTATTAACAAGCGATGGGAGAAAAAGCTCATAATTAACTCATATAAACTCATGAAAGAATACAAAACTTATAATTGACTCTATCATCTCTTGTTCTCCACAATTTAAAATCTCAAGGAATGAGACTTGTGGATTCTTAGCCTATTAAATCAAAGTTTTAGGTTTTCAAGTCATCTATAGGATCTTGCAACTTCTTAGACTTTTTCAAGTTTAGAATTTGCATTTTAAAGCTCCCTTGATAAACGACTTTCTAGGATCAATTGTAGGAACTTGTGAAAATTTCTTGTTCTTAACCCATATGAGTTAAGACTTTCACGTTTAAAGTTACCTATATAAAAGTCTAGCAAAACTTGATTTAAACACATTAAGGATACTAGCTAGAGTAAACTCAAATAAGTAAACTTGGGTTGAGTCGAAAGATTCATGACGGACCTAATATATCAAAGACATCTAAACTTATTAAAACCATTTTATTTAATAATTTGTTTAAAAAGAAAATAACAATAACAAAGGAAAGTAATACTAATCCAAAATAGATTAAAAATTTTGAAAAATGTCGAAAAACAAATTTTCTAGTTAAAATGAGGACATATTCATGGAAAATCTCACTTAACTTCGATAGAAGTCCCCCCTACACTTAAGATAAACATTGTCCTCAATGTTTAAGCATGTGGGAGTAAACTCCACTATGCTTAGGACATTGTGCACGTTGTTTAAATCTTGCTAAGGAAGAGACAACTAAAGTGATTCCTATTTTAATATTGAAGAATATAAAATAATGAATCAAAAGAGTTTAGGATAGAACCGGGAAGAAGGGTACACGGAATCATGCGTCGGCAAAAGTCATCAAAAGTGGATCTTTGAAAGCGCCAATCCCTGCATATTATAAGAAAGAAAACAAAAAACACCAACGAGGGTCTCCCCTACACTTATTATGAAAACGGAGAAAAAGGATAGATCATCGAGTTGCCTCCTGAGAAGCGCTTGTTTTTGTTCACCGATTCGTGAGCCTGACTCGACCTTGATTACAATGGTAAGAACCTTGAAGAACATCCACCAGGGTCAATTACATAATTGTCATCCAAAAAATAGCACAATCTTAAGGTGAAGAGCACAAGCCAAAGAAGAGTAGGCGAGGTTCCCTTAAGCAGTTGTTGAGCACGGTGGTAGAAGATATGATGAGGTGAAAGCATAACTCTGTTCTTTCCAAAAGTCTTTCCTTTTATTTCATCAGATGGATACTGAGATGGCTTAAAAATTGTGATACCTGGATCGAACAGCTTTTCCTTTAGGGGAAAATAAGACTTAGACTCAGTAGACCTTGAAGATTCGCCCATAAAACACACAATCTCATCCGAAGAAGGTGGAAAGAGAGGTGTCAAAACATAGGTACTACGTATGTTGGTGTCTTCCGGTTTCTTTTCCATTGAAACGGGTTTCTTGACATCCGAAGGAGGGTAGAGACCATAATCAAAGTCCAAAGGAGGAGAATCATGCTCATTAGGAAAGTATGTATTGAGAAAGGTGGTGAAATCTTCCTCAAATGAGTAATCGTCCAAAGTAGCATCAAGCGTTATGGGTGGAGGATCCTCATCAAAAATTGGAGCAAGATTATCATTAGGAGACATGTCATTTGAAGAATTACTCGAAAGAGTGTCAACATCATCAAAATCATCATAAGTTCGCATGTCTTTATACTCGGAAGAAAAATCATCATAATCATCATAATCAGAATTAGAATCATCATCGTATTCATCATAAATTGGTGGATCATCATAAATTGGTGGGGCATCCAAATTGGAGAGAGAATCATTAGAATCGTCCACATGGTCTTGAAAAAGTGCATTATCATAGCAAGTCTCGAAAAGAGGATTGTCATGTAGCACAAAATCATCAAGCTTTGTACTTTCCAAGGAGTTGTATCAAGCTCGTCCTGAAGCACATCAATCATTTTATCCGATTCTTTTCCATTGGATTTGCTTGTAATCTTCCCCATCTTAAAACCTTGTTGATCATTCCCGAACCTTAGAATTAGTTCACCTTCAGCAACATCGACTAAAGCTTTTCCGGTTCTCAAGAATGGTCGTCCAAGTATTAACGAAATACGAGGATCCATTTCATAATCAACAACAACAAAAAATCGACCGGAAAAGTGAAGGTACCAACTTTAACAAAAACAACTTCGGCAATACCAACGGGGTAAGCGAGAGTTCGATTTGCTAGTTCAAGAGTCATCCGTGTTGGTGTAAGGTCGGGTAATGATAACTTCTTCCAAACACTTAATGGCATCAAATTTATACTTGCCCCAAGATCGGCTAAAGCAGTAAATTCTTCGACTTTGTTAAATGTACAAGGTAGCACAAAACGATCGGGATCTCCAAGTTTTTTCGGAAGTTCTTTGAGAAGGACTGAAGAACAATTTTCATTTAAGCGTGTGTTGACAAATCCAACCATCTTCTCCTTCTTACTAAGCAGCTCCTTGAATGCTTTCACAAATTTCGGCATTTGGACAAGTGCTTCAACAAGGCTAATGTTGAAATTCATTTGGGAGATCATCTTCAAATAAGAAGTAACTTGAGCATCCTCTTTAGTGAGCAATTTGTACTTGTCTAACCGAGATGGATAAGGAATATTGGTCTTAGGTGGTGTAGGTGTAGAAGGTGAAGGTGTAGTAGGTGTAGATTGAGAGGTTGAGGGTTGAGATGGTGAAGGTTGATAAGTTAAAGGGTTTTTCTTTGGTACTTCTTCAGTAAGAGGTGGAGACGGTAATGGAGAACTAGTATTAGGCGAGGTAGTAGGAGTGATAAATGGGGGTGGAGGAGGTGTAGATGGAGTAACTTGGGGAGGGATAGATAGTCCTACTAGAGTTGATCCACTGCGTGTAGTAATAGCACTCACATTAGCTCTAGGGTTTGTTTCGGTATTTAAAGGAAGAGCACCTTGGGGACGAAGGGTTTGAAACATTTGAACGAATTTCCTATCCGTGGACTCTTGCATTTCTTTCATGGTTCGCTCATGATTGGTTAATTTTTGTAGAATCGTCCATGCGCGGATTAGGTAAATTGAACCCTTGTTATTGAAAACCTTGGTTTGGGTATTGTTATATGGTTGAAAACCTTGAGGATTGAAACCTTGGTTTCGAAAGCCTTGATTTGGCATTTGAGAATTGCCTTGGTTTGCATTGTAGCCCCTCACATTTGGATTTTGTTGAAAATTTGCTCTTGGTGGCCCTTGGTTGCTATGGGTGGGTGGGTGTGGTCTTTGTTGAAAACTGGGTGGAGCCAAGTAATCCGTCGAGTTGTAGGACAAGTGATTAACATCGACATTAGGCTTGAAATGAACCCTCTTCGTGTTGTTGTAAGCATACACTTCCCCGTGAGACTGATCATAAGCTTTATCACAATTAGCATAAGAGTGTGGTCCACCACAAATTTCACAAGTAATATTGAGAGCATGGGCATATTGATTAGGAGGGTTATCTCTAAAAACAAGTTGTTTTACTGCTTAAGTAAGTTCCTTAAGATGATTGGTCAACTCACTCTCACTGGCACTAGCCATAGTAGCCCTAACACTCTTGGTTTGGACTTTGCCTTTGTTTTCAGTGATATCCCAAGCCTCGTTCATAGATTTGACAAGAATATTACCCCCTGAAGCACTATTTAGTAAATATTGGTCATTCAAACTTAATCCGTTATAAAAAGTATTAATTTGATGCACCTTTGTAAAACCGTGTTGTGGACACTTTCTTAAAAGTTCCTTAAAACGATCCAAAGATTCACTAAACGTCTCACCATACTTTTGTTCAAAATTAATGATATCATTCTGCAAAGAGGTAGTACGTGAGGGTGGGAAAAAGTAATTGAGAAACTTGGTCTCTAGGTCCGCCCATGTTGTAATACTTTGGGGTGGTTCTTTATCAAGCCAAGTCCCCGGGCTTGTCCCTCGAGAGAGAAAGGAAAGAGGAGCAAACGAATTGCCTCTTGTGAGACCCCAATGTATTTCATGGTATTGGTTAAGTGAACAAACCTTTTTATGTGATCGTGTGGATCATCATGAGTGCGGCCTAAGAAAGGTGTTGCGGAAACCATCTTTATAAAATCGGTCTTGAGCTCGAAGTTATTAGCATCAACAGCCGGTATCACAATCGCATCTTCATTGCCTTCAACATGTGATTGCAAGAGCTCGATCATTGGACGGTTATCCATTGTGTTGACAACAGGAGGCTCGATGATAACGGCTTGAATGGACTTCATTTTGCGTGAACGGGTACGCATACACCTACAAATGAAAAATAAAGCAAAGAAATAGAAGAAATAAAGTTAACGTGAAAAGAAAATAGTTTTGGTGCAAAATTTTTGAAAAAGAAATGCTTTTTATGATATTTGAAATGTTTTTGGATTTTTGAAATTTTTGATTTTTATGGATTTTTGAAAAAGTTTGAAAATTTTGCAAGGAAAATAAAGTTCAAAAGTGAACGGATCCCAAAATCCAAAGCGTCTCTCACAAAAAACCGTTAATCTTTACGAAAAGAGCCGGCAGCGGCGCCATTTTAATAACTGAATTTTAATATAGTTGAAAAAATGTCTCGATTCGATTCGAATTGCCCCGGTTTTAAGTGCGACTCAGTCATTCTTGGTGTAAAAAGAAAATGTCGTTGAGTAACTAAATAAAAATGAAAGCTTGAAAAGATTAAACTAAAATTAAATACTTTGAAAAATAAAATGACCAAAGATTAAAACTTTAATAAAAGTAAGTTGAAAATTAAACTAAAATAAAACAAACTTTCTTAGGAATAAAACTATTTTCGGAAAAACAAAGATTTTCGGATAAAACCCACAAAATTTGGATAAACTAACTAATTCGGATAAACACAACTAATTCGGAATAACTACCTTATTCGGATAAATCTGCTTTTTCGGAAAAACTGGTATATTCGGAATAAATGGAATCTTCGGATAAACAAGCTATTTTCGGAATAATCTATATTTTCGGTATAAGACAGATTTTCGGATAAACACTTAAATTCGGATAAAAATGCAATCTTCGAATAAATTATGATTTTCGGTATAAACTATGAATTTCGGATAAATGCTTAATTCGGATAAAACTAAAATGAAAATGATTTTCGGATAAAGGCTAGTTTCGGAATAAATCTACATATTCGGAATAAGATAATTTTTGGGAAAATCATCCCTTTTCGGGATATTGTGCTATCTTCGGGTTTTTAAAACCCTTTTTCGAAAATGAAACAAAAATCAAAATAACAGTAACAGTAGATCCTAAAAACAGGGAACCAAAAATCAAAATAAGCAAATACCAAATAAGCACTTAACCAAAACTTAATCAAACTAATTTTAAGAAAAAGATAATAAGCCACAAATTAAAAACTTTAAAAACACTAAATAATCTAAATATTAAAAATCAACTTTTAAAGGATAAAACTATTTAAAACACTTAATTAAAAATAAGACAAAACACAAATAAATCAATAAGCACAATAAGCTAAGCCATCAAACACATGAAAAACAATAAGTTCAATCAAATAAGCACATCAATAATCAAATAAGCATTAAGATTAAACAAACTACATGATTAACTAAATCAAACAATAGATCTAAAAACAAGAAAGGTAGAATGAGAATGATTATGAAAAGCTTGAAATTAAGATGAAGATTAAATATTCAAATACAAGATTAAGATGAAAGATTAAACTTGAAAATAAATCTAGAGAGAGAAAGTAATCTACTCCTAAAACTTGAAAAATAAACTAATTAACTAACTAAAAATCTAACACCTCCTAATGAAGGATTAGGAGGGTATTTATAGGAGGAGGGGAGGAGTGTTATTGCTTCTCTCTTTCTCTTGGTCTTTTCGTCTTTTGATTTTTTCGTCTTTCTCGACTTTGTCTCGGGATTTGTCGAATGATAAAATGAACTCGTCTTCTAATTTCTTCTTTTATAAGACTTGGTTCTTCGACTTCGTTAAACTTCCGTCTTTAGTCTCTTTCTTCGATAAATCTTCAGAATAAGCTTTTGACTTCCGTTCTTTTTGCACTCTTGATCTTTTAACTTCGTCTTTTGTCTTTTCCTTCGATAAAAGCTCGTGAAAGCCCGTGTTTTCTTCCTTTTTCATATTTTGGTCCTAAAACACAACAAAAACACAAACCACACATAATTCCGCCTTTTACGACATTAAATAAACGTTTTGGTCTTGTTTTTATTATAATTAAGTGGTAAAAGGATAAGTGTTTCCACACTTATTAGAATGAATTATGGATCTTTAGTAGATGTGTTGTGATGAATTGTGGTTTAGTTGTAAAAAATCCCAAATTTTCCCGCCGAAAAATAATTTCACAAATTTCTATTGTCAAAGTTTGAAATTCACTTAAGAAATCAATTCTAAGAATGTAGAAAAAATTTGAAATATTAAAAGTTTTAACGTCGATTTTGCGCGAAAAATTCAAATTTTGGTCCAAAATTTTTACGTTTCTGCCAAAATATGACTTTTTTCTTTTGAAATTGATGCTTCGGAGTCAAGGGTGATAGTGACTAAGGTTTAAAAGTGAGTATGCAAAATTTCGTCTCGAAAAATCTGTTAATTCGCCTCGTAACAGTTGTTAACTCGCCTAAACTATGTTAACTCACCAGATTTGTTAACTCGCCTAAGTTGGTAATTCACCTAAGTTGTTAATTCGCCTATGGGATAGAAAATTGTTAAATTGCCTGAGGAAGTGTGATATATTGCGAGCAACACTTTTTGCTAAATCGCCACTGCTAATTCGTCGAGACCAATGCTAAACCGCCTTTGCTAATTCGCCTTGTTAATCCGCCTAAAGGAGAATAACACTTTCGAAACCCAACTTTTCAAAATCAAAAAAGACACACCTTTTGAAGATCATACTCAAAAGTACCTGTACTTTTTGACAATCTAAGCCATAATACACCGGAAAAATGCGAGCTTTTTTATTTTTAAGACGAAAATTTCAAAATCAAGAAACATACTATGGAAGAAAATTCAAACAAAAAAAAAGAAATTTTCTTGTGTTTAAGCTAATACACCTATATCAAGATGATACTAGGTCATATCTATCGACATAGATAACCTTTTAGTGTAGATTGATGCTTGAAAAAAATGAGAAGTATATGACGAACTTGTGTAAAATACACTAATTCAAAGAATAATCCACAAAAATCAATCACCTATCTACTTTAGTCTCTTGATACCACATGTTATCCTATAAATATTAATCCAAACAAGAAAATAGAAGATGAAAACTAGAGTGAAAAAGAGGAAGAACTAGAGAGAGAAAGTAGAGAGAAGGATGATAGAAAGAGAGAGAATGGTGAAAGATAACTATATAAAAAAATAACCAACCCCTCTTTCACACATGGAAGAGGGTATTTATATGCCATGCCCTTAATGGGTTCGTTGGCTTATGTTCATGAGCCAGGCTTGGCTTTGTGTGGGCTTAGAGTCCTATACTTAGACAATATTAGCTTAGTGTCTAAGCCCGTTTAACTCGACTAGCCTCTTACAATACAAGATCTATAATGACTAAGATGACCTATTACATTCTTGTTTGACTATATAAAATATAAGGCTAACTGTTTTGTATTATTGTTTGCACAAGTTTGTAAGTCAAACTAGTTGTGAAATTAGAAAAGGTCAAAACAGGTTAAAAATGGTATTCATACTTAGCTTTAGTCAGTCTACTTGTGCAGATCAATCGTTCACAATCTAGGGTGTTTAAGAGGTTGTAAGATCTTGATAATTGTTCACTAGATGGTAATGTTGTACCGTTTTGAGTTTTTAGAAACTATAGCTTATTAGACAAGATTAAAAATAAGTTCGAAAAAAGTCCTTCATAAGCTGTTTGAAAATAGTCATATTGTTCATAAGTATTTCAAGTAATTTGTTGAATTTGATTCTAGAATTAGATATTAAGTCAAATTAGTAGACTTTGTATTCACAGAAGTTGTTTAGGAGTAGCTTATAAATAAGTTGTTGTAAGAATTTTTATAAAAAAGATTAAGAAAACAAAAAGGTAGCCACAAGAATTGACACCTTCACCTTTCTTTCACAAACAAGCACTCATTCAATCTGCTCTATGTAGTACAATTTGTTATAGCTTAGATATTGTTTCATTTTAACCTAGTTTTACCTCAAGTAATTGTTATAGTTTAATAAGTCGTTATGGCTTATTCATTGAGCTCATTAGCTCGTTTTTTGTTTGGAATAGTTTTTTTAGCTGATAATCGTTTCTACCAAGTTAGGCTTAATATAGTCCAGTAGTTTTGCTAGAACAAACCTTTTTTGGGTAAAGGGGAATCCAAACTCCGGTAAAATATATTCCCAAAAAGCGCCGAAGTACAATGGAATGTAGCTGCAATGCTACATTAACCTCAAGCAATTGCTTGAACAACCACTAAACCATATGACATGCCCTATGATCGCTACTAAAAAATTACAAAAAAATAACACCAATAGGAAAAAACCACCTAAAGGTGCATAGACAATACATATGAATCAACTTCATGGCTAACACTTTGTATGAACATTAAGTTGACGAGGACCATACCTATCATCGATAGAAATAATTTCCTCAACCTTACTATCACTTGCGTTAACCACATCATATTTGGCGTTAAAGCCTGCTTCCCAATCTAAACCATCATCCAATTTATCTGTCACATCCCCAAATTTCACTACAGTGGAAGACTGGATTTGGATTGCGACTTCATGGCGTGAAGAGGACTTGATGCGAGAGAACGACCTCTACATGCCAAAACAACAATGTAGACTCCACATAATCCATATAGTAGCATACCTGAGAAAAACATTGCTAAAGTGTCAACACAAAGTTGTTGAGTTCCGAGGTTTGAGTTTAAGAAAACAAACAAAATCATTTCAATGAACCACAAGATTTGTATCCACCTGTGACAATATAACACATACAAAGTCACATAGTTTATCTTTACTACTATCTAAGCTCATGACACCGATGCGTTAACGAGTCTAACTGACTTCGTGTGTGCCCGTTAAGGTGACTAACCCAAGTCACCCATTGTCTTCAAATGAAACTGTATTTACTTGAACGACTGATTCAGAGTAAATAGGAGTGTCAACTCCGATAGATCTATACATAACATTCGCGCTCACTTTGCTGTAACACAGCTAGGTGACTAACGGTTCTTGATTCGTGGGCAGTTATCATTTGGGTTGTTTCGGGACATAGATCAACTAGTAAAGAATAGTTCACTTGTGTTCACGCGTTATAAATCAAGAAATGTTCTCACCCCAAAAGACGATAAAACATTTTTAGAGAGATAAGGGCTAGAAAACTCACAGTTTGATAAAACAGTTTCATAAAGAGGCTAGAAAAGTCACAAGTTGATAAACTAATTTAAGTGTGGGACTAGAAACTCACCTTGTTGATAGTAAAGTGTCGCGGGACAAAGTAGAATTTTACCGGTAACCTAATAAGAATCATGTTCATTTAAACCATGTGTAAAATAAATATAATGTACATGTATAAACCCTTTCTTAGTTGGTGCTTTAGGTTGGAATAATAACGACTAAAGTTTTATAAAACGTTTTCGGCTATTAATTAATTTAATTATGTAAATTCGGGTTTTATATTTTTAAACTAGGGTTTCATCAATTACTATCATTTTAGATTTTCATGTTTATATAAAATAATTGATAGGTTGATATGGATTCAAGTAAAATAAATTTAAATTTAATTAAATTCTGCTAACAAATTAATAATTAAATTTTACATAGTTTTTAATAAGTAAAAATTCAGGTTTACGGTTTCAACTTTCGTATTTATTTCTTAATCATCTTAAGTATTATAAAAGCATGTAATAATTTACTAAATTAATATGAAGTATAAAATTTATAAGTTTAGCATGAAATTTCATTTAACAATTTCATGGGTTATAAAATATAATTAGATTTTCTCAAAAACGTCATTTTTACGCGTATTTATCGTTTATTAATTATAAACTCGTTTTTAATCCTTCTACCATGATTATTTTTGCAGAGATTGATTCATATTATGATCTCAAAATTTTATTAATAAATTCATATTAGTGACACTCTAAGTGTTCTAAAGTTTACCATTTTACATGCATACAATTTCATTAATTTCACATAAAATCATAAAATTAAAAGTGTGATAACTAATTCATTTTAGGTCTTTTTAATTGGTTCAAAGAGCATTAGAAAGTTTATGACAAATGAAATATGAATATTTAGAGTAAAAGTTTCATGACCAACATTGGATGGTCGATTTTTAACAAAAGTTTAGGCGTTTTTAAGCTAGTTTAGCAACGAGAGTTTCAGCTACTTTTACCACTTGATCAAATAACATCACCTACTGAGTTTAACTAACATACACTAATTAATAACATCATTTAACAGTAGTTAACACGAAAATTCAGTTCATAATCAAGTTAAGGAAAATTATGGCACGGTTTTTACCCGTAGGTCCCGTTAGGGCTCGTTTTTAACTATTTAGCCAGTTACGTGTTATTTTTCAACTTTAGGCATTACTAGGTAAGGGTTTAACATGTAATAAGAGTTAATTGTACTAGGTAAATCAGATCTTACAAAGTGATTGGTGGTTTGAGCAAAACCGAAC
This sequence comes from Glebionis coronaria, assembly GCA_025667525.1. Lineage (NCBI taxonomy): Eukaryota > Viridiplantae > Streptophyta > Magnoliopsida > Asterales > Asteraceae > Glebionis > Glebionis coronaria. The sequence goes on along the minus strand of CM046880.1, from coordinate 366,423,070 downwards.
CTAGAAAACCCTAAAAAGAGTTCGGCTAGGAATTTGCTTGCACAACCCGTATACGAATACTTGGAGGCCTTAGGAACTTGTAGTAGGAATACTTGGAAGACCAGAATTAAAGTTAATAATGTTTTTAAGTAACAATAACATCAGCAGCAACAAGAATCGAAAATCAAAATTAGGGTTTCTTAGAATACCCTAAATCGAATTTTGGTTAGGGTTTCGTCTATGGTTCTTCACACTTGCTGAGCTTCTAGGGAAGAGATGAAGGGTACTTGGTGATGGTTTAGGAGTCCTGAAAGCACCTGTGGTGGTGACAATGGTGGTGTGATGATGGTAGTGGTTCACAACAGAATACAACCACAAGGAGGAATTTAATTTAACGTGTTTTGATGTTTTGATGTTTTTTTGGTGATTCAAGCCATTGTCATAGCTACCTATTTATATAATCCATGAAGCCTTATCACCAATGCTTCATCAATCCATAGAAATCTTGATTTATGGCTGAAATTCAGCTACTGTAGCCATGGATTGATGAACAGGAGCTTGAGGATTTTTAGGGATAACAAAATAATGTCGTTGTTGCATATTGGAGAGGTATGGGTCGAATTTTTATCATTAGGAAATAATATGTCCATTATTTAGGAACTAGATAACTTGTAATTATTTTAAAAATAGTTTCCTTATGCTTAGATATACATATAATCGATTTTTGTGTGATATGGGCCTAAGACCACCGAAATTCACTAAACATGGGTCATTAGTGACTTAATTTGGGCTTAGGTGCTTTCAGTTGGGTTTAATTTTGGTATACGGGCTTTTAAAAATAGTTACGGTCTTATTTCAGGTAGTTTAATAATTTATTTAAGCTCGTACAATTTATTTTGAAGTTTACAAATTAATTTTATTAGTTCTTAGTTGATAAAATTAATTTACACATTTTCACGATCATTCTTCTACAAAAACGATATTTTATAATTAAATAATAAATAAAATACGATTACCTCGGTAAATTATCCGAAACGCTGAAATAAATTAAAAGTGATAAATATATGATGTATAGAATTTTTATAGTCCATCATATATTATTTTGAAGAAATTGTGAGTTGCCAACGTTTATATAACTTTTTATTATTAATTAACGGTGATTTCGATAATTTACGTTAACTATTAAAAATTAATTATCATTGACACTTACATGACCTATAAACTTATAAATAACTCATTTAATGTAAAACAAATAAACACATAAGCTTTTAGTTTGATGGCCTCCAATTATAGTTAATCACGATATCCAGATAGCACAGTAATTATTCTCTACTTTACAGTAATTATTTTAAACACGTAGCATATAAATTCGTATATCACAAATAGAATATCCTAATAGTCCTTTAAAAGTATTATTGGTGATATTATAATTTGTTAGTTTTTGAAAATCTCCATGTTTATAATTTACAGTGTTTTAATAAATAAAAGAAAAAAAAATTTGTAGCGATAATTATTTTATTCTTTGGATTTATAATGAGTTCAAATTTACGGGTTGTCATATTCACTCCGTCTTAGAGGATTTCGTCCCGAAATCAAAGTGCCGTATACGTTAGGGTATTTGTCGAGAAGAAGACGAGAATGTCGAGTGGTAAAAAAAATTCCCATACATTTAGTGTATGGTTGAAAAAGTGATTACGTTTATTCTGAGTGAATTAGTATTCATTTTAGTATTTCTGGTAACTACTATGAGCACACTATTATTCCATCTAAATTGTACATAGGTGATCAAGCTATGTATATTCCAGATACAACATATAGCATCCTCCTTTTCGTCACCTCCTTTATTTGTATTATATTTTCGCTATATCTTACCATTAATTAACAGTTAATTAGATAGAGCATGACATATTATATACTATTGTAATACGATAATGTGACTCACTCGGTTACGTCATCCCATGCCCATAGGTGATCATGCCTAATCCCACAAAAATGTTTTTCACTATAACACTTAGTAGTCTAGTAAAACAAAATAAGGTTTTAACACTAGATGGTTGGTATATTATTTTATCATGCAATTTAGAGCGGATTATAGTCTAGAGTTACTATGCAACCTAGTTCTCTATAATCAAAGCTCTGATACCATTCTGTCACACCCCCAAATTTCACTGCAGTTGAAGACTGGATTTAGGTTGCGACTTCATGGCGTGAAGAGGACTTGATGCGAGAGAACGACCTCTACATGCCAAAAAAAACAATGCAGACTCCACATAATCCACATAGTAGCATACCTGAGAAAAACATTGCTAAAGTGTCAACACAAAGTTGTTGAGTTCCGAGCTTTGAGTTTAAGAGAATAATAAAAATCATTTCAATGAACCACAAGATTTGTATCCACCTGTGACAATATAACACATACAAAGTCACATAGTTTATCTTTACTACTATCTAAGCTCATGACATCGATGCGTTAACGAGTCTAACTGATTTCGTGTGTGCCCGTGAAGGTGACTAACCTAAGTCACCCATTGTCTTCAAATGAAACTGTATTTACTTGAACGACTGATTCAGAGTAAATAGGAGTGTCAACTCCGATAGATCTATCCATAACTTTCGCGGTCACTTTGCTGTAACACAGCTAGGTGACTAACGGTTCATGATTCGTGGGCAGTTATCATTTGGGTTGTTTCGGGACATAGATCAACTAGTAACGAATATTCACTTGTGTTCACGCGTTATAAATCAAGAAATGTTCTCACCCCAAAAGACGATAAAACATTTTTAGAGAGATAAGGGCTAGAACAGTTTCATAAAGAGGCTAGAAAAGTCACAAGTTTATAAACTAGTTTAAGAGTGGGGCTAGAAACTCACCTTGTTGATAGTAAAGTGTCGCGGGACAAAGTCGAATTTTACCGGTAACCTAATAAGAATAATGTTCATTTAACCATTTGTAAAATAAATATAATGTACATGTATAAACCCTTTCTTAGTTGGTGCTTTAGGTTGGAATAATAACGACTAAAGTTTTATAAACGTTTTCGGCTATTAATTAATTTAATTATGTAAATTCGGGTTTTATCTTTTTAAACTAGGGTTTCATCAATTACTATCATTTTAGATTTTCATGTTTATATAAAATAATTGATAGGTTGATATGGATTCAAGTAAAATAAATTTAAATTTAATTAAATTCTGCTAACAAATTAATAATTAAATTTTACATAGTTCTTAATAAGTAAAAATTCAGGTTTACGGTTTCAGCTTTCGTATTTATTTCTTAATCATCTTAAGTATTATAAAAGCATGTAATAATTTACTAAATTAATATCAAGTATAAAATTTATAAGTTTAGCATGAAATTTCATTTAACAATTTCATGGGTTATAAAATATAATTAGATTTTCTTAAAAACGTCATTTTTACGCGTATTTATCGTTTATTAATTATAAACTCGTTTTTAATCCTTCTACCATGATTATTTTTGCAGAGATTGATTCATATTATGATCTTAAAATTTTATTAACAAATTCATATTAGTGACATTCTAAGTGTTCTAAAGTTACCATTTTGCATGCATACAATTTCATTAATTTCACATAAAATCATATAATTAAAAGTGTGATAATTAATTCATTTTTAGGTCTTTTTAATTGGTTTAAAGAGCATTAGAAATTTTATGACAAATTCAATATGAATATTTAGAGTAAAAATTTCGTGACCAACATTGGATGGTCGGTTTTTAACAAAAGTTTAGGCGTTTTTAAGCTAGTTTAGCAACGAGAGTTTCAGCTACTTTTACCATTTGATCAAATAACATCACCTACTGAGTTTAGCTAACATGCACTAATTAATAACATCATTTAACAGTAGTGAACACGAAAATTCAGTTCATAATCAAGTTAAGGAAAATTATGGCACATTTTTTACCCGTAGGTCCCGTTAGGGCTCGTTTTTAACTATTTAGCCAATTACGTGTTTTTTTTCAACTTTAGGCATTACTAGGTCAGGGTTTAACATGTAATAAGAGTTAATTTTACTAGATAAATCAGATCTTACGAAGTGATTGGTGGTTTGAGCAAAACCGAACCTAGAAAACCCTAAAAAATGTTCGGCTAGGATTTTGCTTGCACAACCCGTACACGAACACTTGGAGGACTTAGGAACTTGTAATAGGAATACTTAGAAGACAAAAAGTAATTTCAATAATTTTTTTAAGTAACAATAACATCAGCCGCAACAAGAATCGAAAATCAAAATTAGGGTTTCTTAGAATACCCTAAATCGATTTTGGCTAGGGTTTCGGCTATGGTTCTTCACACTTGCTGAGCTTCTAGGGCAGAGATGAAGGGTACTTGGTGACGGTTTAGGAGTTCTTGAAAGCACTTGTGGTGGTGGCAATGGTGGTGTGATGATGGTGGTGGTGCACAGCAGAATACAACCACAATGAGGAATTTAATTTAATGTGTTTTGATGTTTTGATGTTTTTTTTGGTGATTCAAGCCATTGTATTAGCTACCTATTTATATAATTCATGAAGCCTTATCACCAATGCTTCATCAATCAATAGAAATCTTGATTTATGGCTGAAATTCATCTACTATAGCCATGGATTGATGAACAGGAGCTTGAGGATTTTTAGAGATAACAAAATAATGTCATTGCTGCATATTGGAGAGGTATGGGTCAAATTTTTATCATTAGGAAATAATATGTCCATTATTTAGGCAACTAGATAACTTGTAATTGTTTTAAAAATTGTTTCCTTATGTTTAGATATACATATAATCGGTTTTTTGTGATATGGCCTAAGACCACCGAAATTCATTAAACATGGGTCATTAGTGACTTAATTTGGGCTTAGGTGCTTTTAGTTGGGTTTAATTTTGGTTTACGGGCTTTTAAAAATAGTTACGGGCTTATTTCTGGTAGTTTAATGACTTATTTAAGCTCGTACAATTTATTTTGAAGTTTACAAATTAATTTTATTAGTTCTTATTTGATAAAATTAATTTACACATTTTCATGATCATTTTCTATAAAAACGATATTTTATAATTAAATAATAAATAAAATACGATTACCTCGGTAAATTATCTGAAACATTGAAATAAATTAAAAGTGATAGATATATGATTTATAGACTTTTTATAGTCCATCATATATTATTTTGAAGAAATTGTGAGTTGCAAACGTTTCTATAACTTTTTATTATTAATTAACGGTGATTTCGATAATTTACGTTAACTACTAAAAATTAATTATTATTGACACTTAAATGACCTATAAACTTAAAATAACTCATTTAATGTAAAACAAATAAAACACATAAGCTTTTAGTTCGATGGCCTCCAATTATAGTTAATCACGATATCCAGATAGCACAGTAATTATTCTCTACTTTACAGTAATTATTTTAAACACGTAGCATATAAATTTTTATATCATAAATAGAATATCCTAATAGTCCTTCGAAAGTATTATTGGTGATATTATAATTTGTTAGTCTTTGAATATCTTCATGTTTATAATTTACAGTGTTTTAATAAATAAAAGAAAAAAATTTTGTAGCAATAATTATTTTATTCTTTGAATTTATAATGATTCAAATTTACGGGTTGTCACATTATCCAAAAGAGCACTAAATAAGTTCCGGGAACTCTGCTCCTTCTGACTCAGCTTAGAACCCAAAACTTTACTATTCAAGAAACCCCTCTTAAAAGTCGAATCATCCTTCTTCAAATTATCATTACAAGCCTTTGAGGTTTTTCCTCTCTCAACACGACGATGTGGAATGTTAAGGGCTGGTTTTGATAACTTGATTCCAGCAACTTGATGTTGCTTATTGTTCTTCTTTTTTCTTTTTAACCTCCTGGAAACCATCATCCACCACACTATTGGCCACAACAGCTACCACTTCTATAGGCCTTCTCGGACACTTATCATTAACATGATCAAACTCCAAACAAGTAAAACATCTACACGGCCTCCATTCATATTCAATATCAATCGTAACTAAAGAATGCCCTTTGTCACAACCCCTTGGAACAACAATTACCATAGAATCTATTAAATAAATCTCCGTCGACAGCTCAATAAGTGCCCTAGCATAAGTACTTCTACACCATGAATTCAGACACATATTACTAGTAGGGGTGGGAATCGGGTCGGGTCAACCGGGTTCGGGTCAAGTCGGATCGGGTCAAGTCGGGTCAGAACTCAAAAAAAATCAAACCCGAACCCGAGCCTAATTAGAACTCCGGTCAGTCGGGTTCGGGTCAATTCGGGTCGGGTTAATTCGGGTCGGGTCAACTCGGGTTCGGGTCAACCCGAGTATAAGTAAAAAAGTTAAAAATTGACTTATTTAAGTATATTTACAAGGTAAAATGTGGTAAAAAAATCGGGTCAAGTCGGGTTGGTCGGGTTCGGGTCAAGTCGGGTCAAGGCTATAAAATATAAACCCGAACCCGAGGCTAATTAGAACTCGGGTCAATTCGGGTCAACCCGAATTGACCCGAATATGTTTTTGAACCCGAGTGACCCGACCCGAATAGCTTATTTCGGGTTCGGGTTCGGGTCGGGTCAACTTTTTCGACACCCCTAATTACTAGTATATGAATTCAACATGCTAGGTTTACCAATTTGAGTGGTAATAAGGCTAAGACCAACCTCTGAATAAGCAACTATAGGCACGTGATGAAGCTTGACCTACATCGGAACAAACTTTTTGTCACTTGTATAAAATCAAAATAAGTTGTTGAGTTTGTTTTGCTTATCGACATTGATATCGGCTAGCTTAATTTGAAATCAAAACACTTTGGAATTTGTTTCTAGTCGATTTAATCAACTAGAACTCCCTAATTCGATAGTTTTAACTTTAGTCGTGTTTTGAGAGTTTAGAAGTAGTACAACTTAAGCCCCTCACTTTGCATTCATAATTTCAGTAAATCCTTTTTATTTAGTTAGATAATCCGTTAGTCTCTTTCTGTTAAAGTAGTTACAAAGTAGGTCCTATTCAGTTAAGACTGCTTTGGGCCCAAGTAGATTAGTGGGCCGTAAGTATTACTCGATTTGGTTTTTATCTAGTAATATTTAGCGGTAACCTATAGCTTAACATAGTGGCCCATTAGTATAGGTTTAACCCGATAGATTTAGCCCATTAGTAGGTCCATTTGTTTTTAGAAATATAATATTAGAATTTGTCTCAATTTGCGTGCCTAGTTATATTCTTACATTTTCATATTCGTAGATATTATAAAATTTCAAAATCGATTATCCAAGAATAAAAAACTTAAACTTGATCTTTCAATTCATTCACGAGAAAAATTGATTGACACACTCTAATTTGTGATTGAGACACTAAAATATATTCGTTTTCCTTGAATCGAGTCAAATTGATCTTAAATTTCAAGCAAAAGACTTAATTATTTTTTGTTAACGAAAGCTTGTTTGGTATCTATGTCTAATTAGCACAAAGCACGGAAAAATAAATATAAAAATAGAATCTATACTACGTATACTACACTAAAACAAATTGCAGATGCCACATTTAAAATACACGAAATACAAAAATATAAAATACAAATTTATTCTACAAATGCAAAATACACAATACAATTTATAAAACTAAACCTACTTTGCACTCAAAACGAGAAATCATACTAATACTGAAATGAGATACTAAGAGTTTAGATCTAATCATATTTTAAAGTGTGCAAATATTAGCCCTTTATATAAGGAAAAAAAACAAAAGATAAACACATGACCCTAAATTACGGTACCAATTTTTAGCAGCGATTTTAACATAAAACCCTCGTAGGCATTGTTACGTACCTTTGCAAGATCGAAACCAATTTTTAACCTTAATTTAATTCCGGCAATGCAAACCATGGGTGATTCAAAACCTCCAAATTCCACCCATCATGTTAACAACCCTCCCGAAAGATTAAGCATTCGCGATTCATGTAACATATTGAAATTTAAGCTTTCCTCGTCATCGTTCCTTAAGCCTGAGATCGGTCACGTTAGCAAAGTGATCACAAGAGATGAAGATAAGAATACGATGATGACACAAACTGCATGCAACTTATCATTACAGCCTGTGATTGGTGAGAAGAAGTCAGCAAGAGTTAAACGGAGTTGTGTAGTGACAGATAGGGTTAAGTTTTATCGTTCGTTGTCTAGAAGTGAAATTGAGCATGATTTTATTATAATGACCGGGAAGAAGATGCTTGGAAAACCGAAGAAGCGACCTAGGGTTGTGCAAGATAAGATCAACGCAAGTGAACGAGCTATATATTTTGTTTTCGTAAGTTTTTAAGTTTATAGTTGAATAATGCTTGTGTTTATTGATTATCTGCAGGCTATATTTCCAGGCCAGCGTTTAAGTGACGTACATGCTGATAAATATCAAGTGAAAGAGAATGGAAAGCGATAAAGATTCCAAGTGTTAGACGATTGCGTTTTGATACAAGATTGCTTATTCAAACTGCTTAAGTAAGTGAAAGCTATATTTATACTTTTGGATAAGCTATAGTTTGATAAGCGATCCCATTTTCCCAAACACCCCTTTAGCAATGTGATCACAGTTTTTTAGGTTATTACTTATTTACTTTTACATGATTGTCTCAAAACTCAACAGAAATATTCCTATTCATTATATGATACCAAGCATCTTGTGGCCAGCAATTCTATTAAGTTCTGGTATGAACAAATGTATATCGATCAATGGTATGAATATCAAACTAAAACCGTTGTGATTGAATAGTTCAGACTTCATATTAAACTGTAGATCATACAATTAAGCTATGAAACTACAAAAACCAAGAAAGGACAAGAGTAAGGTATCATTTCGATCTGTGAATTATCTTATAAGATAATTATATGAGTAAGACTTAATTTTCATTAACTTTCTGCATTATGCCATTATGGATAAGAATATGCTGTAAAATATGTTGTGTATACTGCTCTGAAATCCCCTTCTAAAACAAGATCATAGGATGAAAATACTTTGGTTCGTATTCTAGCTGTTGATGCACATTGCGTTGCATTTTTGTGCTATTTGGGCTTATTCTTTTCGAAAGGTATACAAACATTTTTCTGATAAGCACCAAACATATAAAAAAACTTCCTGCGCTTCTGCAAGATTTAGAATGAAAAAGAACCAAAAATGACAGCAAACCATGTATAAGTACAATGTGAACTAAAGCACTAGATGCCAAATCATACAAAATCTAACAGGAACAAAACACCCGCTCTTTGCTAGTTTTGCTGATTTATTTTCACTTAAAGATAGACCGATTGTTTTGTTTTTATCTTGGAGATGGACCGGCTGCAGGTTTATTAGTCTTCTTTTATTTTTTTTCTTTCTGCTATTTTTCGTAACGGCTATAGGCTCATATTATAATTCTAGCTCATGAGAGTCATGTATGCCGATTTATCAAATGTCACTAGCTGTGCTTTTGGGGCTACTAATATGCGCATCTGTTAAGTCCCTCCACCTTTGGATTGGGGTGTGCGCCTCTTTTGTTATTGACTGAATTATTCATGAATATGGGTGCATTAAGGGCTGAAAAGGAGTCACGATGAGATGAACCTCGACTAGACTCCAGCTCAACTTGACTAGTTTCGGTCTAAGTTGAAGTTGATTCAATACCTCAAAAAGCCTTTTCTGATGCAGGACTGAAAATGACATACACTCTCTTTGTATTGCAAATTTATATGTTTAGTGCTGTATAGCGTGTGGTGTACATTATATTTACAACTACAACGACTGATGGCGACCAAGAGGAATTTGGCATTTATGCTCACGAATTTGTTAAAAACATGGTTTAAACAAGCTTGCTGCAATGCACTTGTCATTATTGCGACAAAAGTAGTGGTACATTGAACCACTGCAAAACGAAGAGTTGTGATACTTAAACCACTACTAAGAATAAAATTTATAATCAGCTCCTTATTCGGCAGCGATTGTCCAGTCAACAAACTTACTCGTTTTTCCTCCAAAACCAACCAACACATCGGTTGGTGATTTTCCGGTGGCTAAATTATCTATATCAACAGATTTTGATCTTGAAAAACATACAACATAAAAGAGAGAGTGTGTGTTCTATGCCCTTTGTTTTATGCCTAAAGACTAAATTTGTTACTTAAGATTTTTTAATTTGCATTTGGTGTAAACTAATGAAGAGAGAGTCGAAAGTTAACAACCTAAGAAGGCTAAAATTGATGATATCATCTGCACATTCAAAATCTAAACAGTACGGCTCATAAACATCTCTAATTTCCATTCTTCAAATACATACTTAGTCATAGCTCGGTACCAATCCCGTTCCGAAGCTGTCCCAATTTTGTGCTCTCGATTTTTTCTCAATCTAAAAAGTTATATACCGATCTCGTACCGAATAGGATTCGAATATCGGTATCGGTACCGGGAAAGAAGGATTTTCCCTTTTTTTTTCTTTTTTTTTTCGAGAATTTCCCGATTTGATACCGATCTCGTACCGAATTAGTGATCCCGATTTTTTTTCCACCTTATCTTGTAGTCCGGATACCGTATCAAACGAGATTCGAGTACTGAAAATCGGTATGATTTCGGGTGCAGTTCAGGTTCAAATTTGGGTCGAAATGGTCATCCTAACTGTACTTATATATTTCCTATGCTATATTTGACTTTTTTTAGTGTTATACTTTAATCAGCCCATTTGATCCGACTAATTCTCAATTACAGTAGAATTTAGATGTTATAAATGGGTCTTGGCTCGTTGGGCCCTTTGGGTTGCTCTTGACTCTTGTTTTCTCTTCTCCCTACCAACCACCCACCCACTCGTAACAATTTCATAGTAAACGGAGTATTTTGACATTCACACTTAACTTTAGGGGGTGTTTGGATGTGCGCGGGTAGGAGGAGATTATCTCTAAATCTCAGTTCTAAATTGGAGATAAGTTAAAAAAAATGTGTGGGTAATAAATGGAGATAAGTGATTATTTGCGTTTAGAAGCTTCAAAATGGAGTTTCAAAAAGTTAGTGGAGAGCTACTTATTTCATTTTCAAAATGGATTTTTGGAAAAGTAAGCTTTCAAAATAGAGTTTATTATCAAATAATCAAATTTGTCAAACACTCAAAAAAGTGATTATTTGATTATTGCGATTTCAAACTGGAATATTAAATCCAAACAATATTTTTTAAAATGGAGTTTTCAAAATGATGATTTTTTAAAATGGAGTTTTTAAAATGAATAATTTGTTTTCAATAAGCACATCTAAACACCCACTTAATCTCCGTAATTGACATTTCATAACACGATGATTTAGTTTAAAGAAAAGAAGTTCTACGTGTTTTTAAAATCCACTCTAAATTAAAGTAGTATTAGGGTATGTGAGGTAAAAAATTTATGTATAATTGTGGGATATTTAGTTGTATTATACAGGAAAAAAAAAAGTCATTAAGTAGTTAGTTAAATGAATCGAGTCACTAGTGGCTCTTTTTAAAAATAATTGGTTTGTCTTTCTTCATTCATTCAAGTAACAATACAATATATAATTACTGTAAGATTATTCTAGTAACAATAAAGGTTGGTTAAGTCTAACCAACTTAGCAAATGCCATATCACTAAAAAAAAGCTAATGTCTAACACTGTCTCGCAGTTGGAGCGGAAGAAGGCCGAACGCTTAAACAGGAACGAAATTCTTCAAGTAAAGAAGACGACAACCCTTTAGTGAATATATCAGCATATTGGTAACATAATTGTACATGAAGAACACGAACATGACCGCGAGCAACTATATTACGACCAAAATGAATGTCAATCTTAATGTGTTTGGTTTGTTGATGCTTAACAAGATTGACGGTCAAATAAATAGCAATTACATTGTTACAATAAACAAGAATAGCATATGACAATGGCATAGGAGTTCAAGAAGAAGATTATGAAGCCATGCAGTTTTGACCACTACATTAGCAACACCTCGATACTCAGCCTCGACACTTGATCTAGCAAGAGCGTGTTGCCGCTTGGATGACCATGAGAGTAAATTATCTCCTCAAGAAGACACACCAACCTGAAGTAGAGCGTCTAGTAGTAACAAATACAGGATCCTATCAGCACCAAGCTTAGATTCCCTAAGAACCAGTGTCCGAGTAGGATTGTAGAAAGCCATATGTGGCCGATCAAGAAGCTTCATTGGATAATTCTTTTGAGAAAGAAACATGTCTGTAGAGTCACGAGTAACCGAAATACAAAAAAAATAATTAAAAGCTCCTAAATCAGTTATATCAAGCTCCGTTTGCAATAAAGAGATAATACGCTAACGTAAATGTGTAAATGAAGCTGTCAATACAATATCATCAACATATATTAATAAATATGCAACGTCATACCTATGTGGATATATAATCATATTGAAAATAATTGGCTTCTCTTTCCTCATTCAATAAACATTAGTATAATATATAATCACAACAATAATTATGAGCTAAGTTCAACAAACTTAACAAAGCTCATATTACTAATAAAACTAATGTCAAACAGCTTCAACGATCTCGCAAAAATAAACAAAAAACTAAAGACATATAACTAAAGTTAGAGACAGAACCAGTCACAACTCACAAGTATGATTTGGATGGAAAAAATAAAATTAGCATACTAATTGAGTAACATTACAAACATTTTTCGATTGGCTGATGTACTTCAAACGCATTTAAAAAAAGTTTTACATAAAAAAAATATCAGAAGTGTTTTAAGATCTTACAAAACACCTCTTGATCATGTCCCCGATTAAAATAGCACAATAACAATATCCCCGTAAGTTTGTAAGCTAATTAGTACTATTTCTCCGATATATTTTTAATTCCTTCCTTATTAGTGTCATTTTTCTAATTTTATTATGTGCAAATGTAGTATCATAATAAGGAACATGCTAAAATTCCTAAACCACTCATTATGTATGGTGAATTTACAGGAACATATGACGGTCCAAGGTGTGAAAACTAATGTCGGTTTCTATAAAGATAAGTTACACAAAAGAAAATTGTGAATTGATATGATGATGGCTTAATAAGGCTGCTTGTTAGTTGATCTACATGAAAGGGATGTTTTATATTGTCAAGATTTGGGCGGTGATGATCAATTCGAATGATAAGAACTGAGTTGTTAAACATAAGTGATTAGACATTTCATTCAGGAGCGTCTTGTAGTTTTCGGTTGTTCTAAGTAAAAGAAAAAAAAAAGTCTTATTATATTCGTAAACTGACAACAAATTATATATAAATTTAAACTTATCTTTTATAAATGTTAAAGTTATACGTATTTGCGTGCAAAACTAATAAAAATAAAGTTTCTTTTAAATAAAAGTTCTGTGCGACCGCACCTATTGCATACCCTTCCATGCCTCCTCCGATCCATCTAGTGACAAATACACTAATTGTGTAAGAGGAAGTTTACGAAGATATATTACTCCGTAGTTAAGAGTTGTTGAAATACATGAACAACGTTAACTTTTTGGTTGTTTATACACTACAACAAAATTAATGTTTAGGGTCGGACGAAATTTAGGGTCGAAATTTTTGACCCTAAATAAAGGTGGGGCCCACACATTTTCAACCCAAAAGAGCCCAAAAAGGCTGGTCAAAAAGTAGGTGGGACCCAATAAATTTAGGGTCGAAATTTCGACCCTAAATTAAAAGTTTTAAATAATTTTAATTTATTTGTTATATAATTTATTTTTAATAATTAAAAACAATTTTAAAAGAATTAAATTTTAAATTTAATAATTTAGGGTCGAAATTTCGATCCTAAATATAAAATTTAAAATAATTTTAATTTATGTATTATATATTATATTTGTAATAACTAAAAATAATTTAAAAAAAATTATTTTTATTATTTAAAACTTTAGGGTCGAATTTTCGACCCTAAATTTAAAATTTTAAAAATTTTTCACGAAAAATTTAAAATTTCACACGAAAATTTTTCACGAAAAATTTAAAAAATTCGCGGTTTATATTTAGGGTCGAAATTTCGACCCTAAATTATTAAATATATTTTAATTTTTTTTTTTAAGTGTTAATGCTTTTAAAATATTAATATATGTATATATTTAGATAATGCAGTAATAGCTAAAAATAATTAAGTCTAAGCAGAACTAAAGCTGTGCAAATAACTTAGCAACTACAAGAACATAACAAGTTCATCAATTACAGCACAAATCCAGAAAGATCAAGCTGGTTACCACTATGAAAAACCAACTAGACTACAAATGACTGTACCCATTGTTTTAGTGCTTTCATTAGTCCCACTATTGATGGTACTAGTTTTAGTGCTTTCATTATGTACCCATTGTGAACAGGAAGATGATAATAGATGTATGTGTGACATCTATTTTGGGTAGTTGTTTTGCTATTTAATGGTTTGTAGTTTGCCTCCAATTATCACTCATCTCAGTTTTCCAATACTAAAAAAAACAACAATAATGGCCTGGTTAGGAAGGTTAGAAGAATTAAAAGAAGTTGCTGGTTCAGATAATTGGACTGATCGAATGGTAGCATATTTTGAACAGTCTGCCGAAGCGGACAAACGTTTTGGTCTGAAACTTGAACGTTTACATGAGGTTTTAGATGAAGCTGTTGAAGAAAGACAACAGTTTATCCAGGAATTAGAACGTGCTGGAGATATATATATCTTAAAGAAATGCGCTAAAGTATTGAAAGATACTCAAAAGAAGGATAAGAAAACCTCAAGTCGGTTGGAAGGTTTAATTAAAGATACAGCAGCAAGAATGACTGAGAAGGAGGAATTCGTTAAGAAAATGAAGGATCAATAAATAAGCATTCGTAAATGCTTAGAAGGAGCCTTTATTTATGAGTTTGAGCAAAGTTTGATGAAGGAATTCGTTAAGACTGTGTCTCTTTTAATCTAATTAATAATTGTTGTTCATATAGAATAAGAACCATACTAACACATGTTGTTGTGTATAATGATGCTTCTGCATCTTTTATGGTTTTTGTGTTTGAAATGTACTTGTATGTTTGTATGAATAAAAAAGGCTCCTTTATTTATGAGTTTGAGCAAAATTTGATTGAAGTAAAATGCTTTTGACTGAACTTTTGACTGCAAAACCTAACACAACAGACTTAAACTAAATTTTGTGACTCAAACAAACTAAATTCTCACAATGATTCAAGCTAGAATACTAATTAATCACAGAACCAAACACTCCTAAACATAATTTTATTCGTCACGGACACTTAAACACACGCTTAATTAAACATTGATATTACAACGATATTAGACTCGTAAACACGGAAAAAAACACATCACAAACTAGTTCAAACTAAGGTTCCCCATGTCATCGTAAAGGTCGTGAAGTAGTGCAGCTGAATCCAATGTGTGCCTATCGGAGTTGCGGTACAACTCTATCGTACGCTCAAGTACCATTATCATTCCATTCAAGCGCACACAGTTTGCACACGCTGAAGAGCTTGGAGAAGAAACTGGAATCGCTGAAGGTCTAGGAGAAGCGCTTGGAGTCGAAAAGCTCGTTGAAGGTCTTGAAGAAGAGCTTGGAGGAGAAAAGCTCATTGAACCTCTAAGAGAATTGATTAGTAGTTGGACGCGTTCGTCTTTCCACAAAAAAAATTTGCATCCATATGAAACTGGAGGTTGAACCCGTGAACGTGGACAAGCATAGTACAGTCTACCAAAGTTTTCAGTTGTCCAAGATTCTCGAAGAACTACATCTCCATGTCCACACCTGCACGGAAAAGCTTCATGCTTCAACATGTACATAATAACAATTTGTTTATGATGATAAGTGTGTGTGATCTGCTGGTGGTTGTGATGATAAGGAGTGTGTGTGGTTCTCTTTTTATGCTAAAAAAGTGAGGGAAATTGTTAACATTTTCCCTCCAATGTTTTCCCTCCAATGTTTTCCCTCCAATGTTTTCCCTCCAATGCTGGTGGTTGTGATGATAAGGACTCATATCATGCAATACAATACCCTATTGGCTCATATCATGCAATACGATACCCTATTGACTCATATCATGGAATACGATACCGTATTGGCTCATATCATGGAATACGATACCGTATTGGCTCATATCATGCAATACGATACCATATTGACTCATATCATGCAATACGATACCGTATTGGCTCATATCATGCAATACGATACCCTATTAACTCATATCATGCAATACGATACCCTATTGGCTCATATCATGCAATACGATACCGTATTGGCTCATCATGCAATACGATACCCTATTGACTCATATCATGCAATACGATACCCTATTGGCTCATATCATGCAATACGATACCGTATTGCCTCATATCATGCAATACGATACCGTATTGGCTCATATCATGCAATACGATACCCTATTGGCTCATATCATGCAATACGATACCCTATTGCCTCATATCATGCAATATGATACCCTATTGCCTCATATCATGCAATACGATACCCTATTGGCTCATATCATGCAATACGATACCCTATTGCCTCATATCATGGAATACGATACCGTATTGGCTCATATCATGCAATACGATACCGTATTGGCTCATATCATGCAATACGATACCCTATTGGCTCATATCATGCAATACGATACCCTATTGGCTCATATCATGCAATACGATACCCTATTGACTCATATCATGCAATACGATACCCTATTGGCTCATATCATGCAATACGATACCCTATTGGCTCATATCATGCAATACGATACCCTATTGACTCATATCATGCAATACGATACCCTATTGACTCATATCATGCAATACGATACCGTATTGGCTCATATCATGCAATACGATACCCTATTGGCTCATATCATACAATACGATACCCTATTGACTCATATCATGCAATACGATACCCTATTGACTCATATCATGCAATACGATACCGTATTGGCTCATATCATGCAATACGATACCCTATTGGCTCATATCATGCAATATGATACCCTATTGCCTCATATCATGCAATACGATACCCTTGACTCATATCATGCAATACGATACCCTATTGGCTCATATCATGCAATACGATACCCTATTGCCTCATATCATGGAATACGATACCGTATTGGCTCATATCATGCAATACGATACCCTATTGCCTCATATCATGCAATACGATACCGTATTGGCTCTTATCAATCAACTAGTCAGAGAGAGGCATAATTACATCTACTACTTCTACATGCAAAACGTACCCTTCTTATTACTGTTGGCTATTTTCAACTCCACTTCTTTTATCAAGTACGGTATAAGAAATAATCAAACCCATTTATTAATTTTTTTTTTACTGTACTTTAGTGGGTCATCTCTATGTATCCATACTTAGTTAACGTGGATGCAAGAGGTGAAAACACCATGGCATATCAAACTTATTCCAGGAAACCCCTAAATAAAATAGTTTGTTAATATTTTATATAAATAATTTAGTAATTTAAAACTCTATTTATATAAATAATTTGTTAATATTTTAAAATTATTCTAGTTTCGAAATTTACTATTTTAAAACGTATTTATTGTAATTTATAAAATAAATTTACATAAATAAAATATATTAGTCACACTTACTATTATTTTATATAAATAAAATAGTTTGTTAATATTTTATATAAATAATTTAGTAATTTATAAACTCTATTTATTATTTTTTTTAAATATTTTAAGATTAAAATTATTCGACTTTCGAAATTTACTATTTTAAAACGTATTTATTGTATTTATAAAATAAATTTACATAAATAAAATATATTAGTCACACTTACTATTATTTTATATAAATAAAATAGTTTGTTAATATTTTATATAAATAATTTAGTAATTTATAAACTCTATTTATTATTTTTTTTAAATATTTTAAGATTAAAATTATTCGACTTTCGAAATTTACTATTTTAAAACGTATTTATTGTAATTTATAAAATAAATTTACATAAATAAAATATATTAGTCACACTTATTATTATTTTATATAGATAAAATAGTTTGTTAATATTTTAAAAATAAAATTATTCTAGATTCGAAATTTAGGGTCGAAATTTCGACCCTAAATTTGTCACTAAAAATTTAATTTACTTTCAAAAATTTTCACGAAAATTTTAAAATTTCACACCAAAATAAAATATTTCGCGGTTTTCATTTAGGGTCGAAATTTAGGGTCGAATTTTCGACCCTAAATATTAAAATAATTTAGGGTCGAAAGTTTCGACCCTAAATGTCGACCCTAAATTCTATCCACAAACACAACCAACAGACATCACTAACTTTTCACATCTTCTTTTCTCATCTTCATAAAAAAACGGGACATCCTTATTCACCACCACCACCAATCCGTATTCACCACCACCACCACGCACCAATCCGTCTTCACCACCACCACCCCAATCCGTCTTCATCTTCATCCGTCCCACCACAGTCTCATCCCACCACCACCACGCACCAATCCGTCTTCACCACCACCACCAATCCGTCTTCATCTTCATCCGTCCCACCACAGTCTCATCCCACCACCACCACGCACCAATCGTCACCCATCACCACCACAGTCCACCACTTTGTTTTTTTAATAAATATAAAGGTAATTGTTTTTTTGTTTAATATATTAATTTTGTTTAATTTTTTGCTAAATATGATTGTTAATGTTTTGTTATTGTTAAATTATTGTTAATTTTTTTGCTAGCAACCACCACCACCACCGACGACAGCAATACCACCACCGACGGCAGCAATAGCAACCACCACCGCCGGCGGCAGCAGCACCACCACGGCAGCAGCAACAGTAGCCACTTTATAATAAAGGTGGGTGTTTATTTTTCTTATATTAAAACGTATGAGCTAATTTTTTTAGTTGTTTTCGGCTTATTTTGGCTTAATTGATTTCGGGTTATATTTAGTCTTAGTTGATTTCGGATTATATTTAGGCTTAGTTGATTTCGTCTTATTCAGGTTTAGTTGATTTAGGCTTAGTTAATTTCGCTTAGTATATATAGTTGATTTCGGCTTAATTCTTTTAGGCTTAATGGATTACGGCTTATATATGGCTTAATATTTATTTAGGAATTTTGACTTATATATATATAGGCACGAGTTTAATTTTTTTATATGTTTATCGTAGCCAAGACCCAAGTCACAGCCGAGAACCGAATTCCCGAGTCACAGTCGTATAAAAGGTAATGTTTTTTTTTTTTGAAATTATTTTAGTGTTTGTTTCAAATTAGATAAAATCTCGGAAACCAACTAATTTAGATGTTTTTATTTTATGTTTGTGTTTGGTTAGCACCAGGACAGTCGGGACAAGTTCCTCATCCGGACCTTTTTTTCTATCTTTCCATCTTTGTTTATTTCAGCCGTGACCGAGGTGTGTAATTAATATTATGCATATGTTTATTATATTATATATTGTTAGTCTTTTGTAGTAAATAATTTTAGGAAGTTTTAGGATTCTAGTCGATTAATTTTGGAAAAGCCTCGTCCGAAATTAATCAACCTTAGAAAACCCGTCCGAAATTAATTTATTAGAAATTAATTTCGGAAAGTCCCCATTTTTGGGACTGCTTTTTGAATGTTTTGTCTCATTTAGGATATGAATGCGTATAACTGGTTTATTATTTGAGATGATTTCGACAGCGTTTCTCCTTTACTCCTACGAATATGTCTTTAAACACATATTTGGGGAGTAGAGGGGAAATGCTGCCGAAATATTCTCGAATAGTAAATCAGTTATACGCATTCATATATGAGACGAAACATTCAAAGAGTGGGTTAGGATTGCCTTCCATAGTGCACTAGTAGGTGAAAAAACATTCCTGATTGTTTGTTTTAAGGTGTTTAATTAAATCACATATTTGAATAATGTTTATTTGCAACGCAGTTATGATAATTGATAAGAGTTGGACAACTATATCCAATCGTAATTCCGATGAATTTTTATATGGTCTTTTCACCTTCCTCGAGCATTGTAAGACATTTGTGCACCCCATCACACAAATGATCCGTTGCCCATGTAAACGTTGTTGTAACTGTGAGAGATTGGTTGACCTCCACACTCTTGAGGTACACTTATCCCAACACGGGTGGGACGAACATTATACCACTTGGAAATATCACGGTGAACCAATTCTTCCGCTTCCTACACCAGTATCACATTCACCTGAACACCTTGACATGAATACGTTCTTAGAAGATATTTCTGTAACTAATGTCGAAACTCTACCGACTCAAACTCCTCCGACTCAAACTCCTCCGACTCAAACTCCACCTGATCAAACAACGGGTCCTAATAACGAGTTTGAAGAGTTACTTAGTAGGTCCACCCAAAAGTTGCACACGCTTACCAATTTACTACATTGGAATTTACAACAGAGATTGCACACATCAAGGTTTTAAATAAAATTAGTGATGTCGGGTTTAACCAGATTCTAGCTTGTCTCCAGAAGTTTTGTACCCGTAGTCAAGGTTTCAATTTCCCATCGTCATACTATGAAATCAAGAAGACATACAGAAAGATCGGGTTAGGATACGAATCGATTCATGCTTGTATAAACGATTGCTTTTTATATTGGGGATCAGAGGATAACAAAAAGAGGGATGATTGTCCAGTCTGCGGAGAGAGTAGATATAAAGACCCCAAGAAAACAAAGGGGAAGTTGGTTGCAAACAAGGTGGTGCGTTACTTTCCGTTAAAACCTAGACTTCAACGCATGTTCAACACAAAACACATAGCAAAGTGGATGACTTGGCATGCTACTGGACAGTCTAAGGATGGCAAGTTGAATCACCCCTGTGACGGTAAAGCATGGAAACATTTTGACTTGATGGTACCTGATTTCTCTAGTGACCCTAGAAACGTTCGATTAGGGTTGGCTGCTGATGGTTTTAATCCTTATGGCATTATGAGTCAAAATTACAGCATGTGGCCGGTCATATTGACAGCATACAACACACCACCGTGGATGTGTATGAAAGAAACTTCTTTAATGTTGACGATGTTAATTCCCGGCCCTAAATCACCTGCAAAAGATATTGATGTTTTCCTGGCGCCTTTGATTAAAGAACTCAAAGATTTATGGAAAGGAGTCAGGACGAAAGACGCTGCTACGGGTACTTATTTCGATATGAAAGCGGCGCTTTTATAGACCATCAATGATTTTCCAACTCGGGGTAGTCTTTCTGGGTGGGTTGGGCAAGGCTACTACGCATGCCCCACTTGTAACAAGGACACTCCATCGATGGCTATCAAGAACAAAATCGTTTATGTTGGTCATAGAAGATGGTTAAAAACAAATCATTATCTAAGGAGTAAAACTAGGCAATTCCATGGTAAAGCCGAACGGAAGCCTAAACCGGAAAGTTTACCGAAATGGATATCCAGTTACAAATTAATAGCCTCTTGAGTCGTAAGCCGGGGAAGCATCCAAAAATTAAGAAAAGCAACCCACCTCCTGATAGAAATGTTGAATTGAATTGGACTAAGCGTTCTATCTTTTGGGAGCTTGAGTATTGGCCCTTTCTTCTACTAAAACACAATTTGGATGTCATGCACATCGAAAAGAACGTGCTTGAGGCAATACTGAATATCTTGTTACAAAACGATAAATCCAAAGACACGGCAAAGGCAAGGCAAGACTTGGAAAAATTGGGAGTTCGACCCGAGTTGTGGTTAGTTCCAAAAGGAAACGGGAAGTTTGAGAAGCCTCATCCAAAGTACTCTTTCACCAAAGCTAACAGGGAACTTTTTTGTAAATTCATCAAAGGAGTTAGACTACCTGATGGGTTTGGATCCAACTTTAAGCAAAAAGTCACCGCTAATTATGACAATATAACGGGCATGAAATCTCATGACTGTCATATAATGATGCAACGGTTACTTCCTTACGGAGTACAACAATACTTGCCCAAAAACATTGCAGATCCTATAATCCAGCTTTGCTTGTTTTTTAAGCAGCTTTGTTCTAGAATTTTGACGGAGGAGGACATGGTAAAAGCTAAAAACCAATTGATCAGTGTGATGATTAATTTAGAGCAAATCTTTCCTCCTGCTTTTTTTGACATAATGCCTCATTTGGTTGTACATCTACCCGATGAGGCTATTCTAGGTGCCCTCTTTCGCTGCAGGTGGATGTATCCATTTGAAAGATACATGAATAAGCTAAAGAATTATGTCCGAAATAAAGCAAAGCCCGAAGGTTCTATTGCGGAGGGCTATGTTGCAGAAGAAGCATTAACTTTTTGTTCGCGTTATCTTGCTGAGGATGTCGAGACGAGATTTAACCGTCTTGACAGGAATGACGACGGTTTGCCTGAACAAAAAGATAAATTCCAGGTGTTTCGGTCCGCATGCAAACTGATGGGTAGAGTCAAAGATATTCACATGAGTTTAGATGTTACGCGGGCAGTTGTATGGTATATACTTAACAACAGTCCTGAAATCGAATCAGACATCTTGGCTTACAAAGA
This sequence comes from Glebionis coronaria, assembly GCA_025667525.1. Classification (NCBI taxonomy): domain Eukaryota; kingdom Viridiplantae; phylum Streptophyta; class Magnoliopsida; order Asterales; family Asteraceae; genus Glebionis; species Glebionis coronaria. The sequence continues at coordinate 366,400,603 of CM046880.1, read as the reverse complement.
GTATGTCTCTTCCTTATCTATATTTTAAAAAATCTTCTTTCGGGATGACTTATCCTAATATCATGAACTTTTGCAGAGAATCGCCTGATAACGTGGAAACGAGGTTTCCCACCTGGTTTAGTCACAAGGTAAATACATTAGATATATTACCTTGGAGTTATTGCTCATATATCTAAATATGTTTGTATCTCTTTCGTAGATTCGTGAAAAAAAACGACAGGCGACTGCAATGAAGAGTTATTCTCTTTGGCATGTGGACATACTAGTGCATGTACATACCCTGCTTGCGTAGTTAACGGTGTGAGGTTTGTGATACATGAACGTGATAAACTTCACACCACTCAATGCAGCGGTGTTTCAACAGCCGGGCTTGATGGAGAGATGTATTATGGTCAACTCGAAGAAATTTTGGAGCTCACTTATATCGGGAACCGCAAGGTTGTGTTGTTTCGATGTAAATGGTTTGACACCATTAACCCCCCAAATTGTACGAAACGCAATAGACGTTCTTACATTGAGCAGGGCATACATCATATTTTGACTAATAAGGAATTTTACAAAAATAACCAATACATTCTTGCGACACAAGTATCACAAGTATTTTACCTTGAAGACCTTGCTAGAAAACCAAAGGGTTGGAAGGTGGTCGAACATGTTTATCATGGCGATGTTGAAGAGTCCGATCAAGATGTTATACATGGTAGCAGTTCATCAAATTTTACGCTGAATGTTGGTTTGACTTGTTTCGAGGATACAAATTTGAGTTTGAATGACGAATCGGCAGAAGTGTCCGCCACACAGGTTAATGAAGACGATGATGATCTAATCAATAATGAAGATGATGACGTTGCACATGCCCTTGATGATGATGATGTTCAAATGTCTGATGATGATGAAGTGAACCCTAATAATGTTGTTGAAGAAGTTTTATCTAGCGATGATTCAGATTGTGATAATTGATCTTAAGTTGTAATTTGAATGAAACAATGATTTAATCTTTAGATGTGTAATTTTTTTTAATGAAATTGTTCTTATATGTTTAAATGTGTAAATTTTTATGAATTTGTGTATTAGCATTAACCGGTCCACGAAATTGTGTGTTCATGTACTTGTTATATTACAGATGGCGTGTGTAGGTGGTAGATCACACGGTGGGGATGGTGGTGGTACTCCACCTAGACGACCTACAAAGTCCGTACCTGGCAATTGCGAAAGTAAGAAATTGTGATTTATTTTTATTTTATGTCAACTCTTATTGTTAATTAAGTGTGTTTGAATTTTCACGAATCAATAACTTCAATAACTAATCTTTGCAGGTGACCCGATACCACATATGGTTACGGTTAATACGAGCCTAAGGAGGAAGCATAGGGCGCATGGAGGACCTTTGCCAGTTACATTTGATGTTTATGATCTTAATAGCTTCCATCCGTTAGGCGATAATGCTGCGATGTTGAGCTCTCTGATGGGGAAACAGTCCGACCACTTCCACTTGCTTGCGAGTGGGAACAGATACCATTGCACCTCAAAGCCCATATCTTTCCTACACTTGAGGTATTAATTGTTTGCGTTACATCTAGTCTTATTAACGGTTTTGGTTGAAAATTATTTGTTTATTTAAATGCATATGTTTACATGTAGACCTATTTCAACCTGACGGGTTGGTTGGATAGTCATGATAGTGTGACTTATGGCGGGGTAACATATGTGGTGGGAGAAAGGATAAAAACTGGAATTAACTGTAAGTTGAGGCTACTTTGGCGCAAAAATAGGAACTTGTTAAAGCGTGACTATTATTCTATCCATGATTCGGCCGAGGAAGCGGCGCTTGTACCGCCCCCATCGAGTTCTACATGGGCCAACAGATCAGCAAGGGAGTGGCTTGATTTGTGCCGGTATTGGTCCGACCTGAGACAGGTGAGGAGAAGTGAAGTTAATGCAGTTAACCGCTCGAAAAACAAAGTTTCTACACATCAAGGGAAAAAATTATTCGCTCAAGGAAGGAACGAATATGTAAGAATCGTTATAGTTTTTGTGATCATTTAAAAGTTTTATATTGTTTATTTATAACTTGTTATTAATTTTTTTTGGTAAAGATCTTGTTATTAATTTATTTGATATTGTACAGAAAGTCAAGCATGGGTCCCACGAGGACCTTATACAAACTTGGAAGAGGGCACGCACAAACAAGAATGGCACTATGTCCGAGGAAAATGCAGACAGATATGTAAGTAATTTAATTTATACATGCTTTAATAACATATTTTTATTTGTTTTTAACTTCTTTTTTTCTCTTTCTTTTTCACAGTCGAGAATGATGGCCATAAAAGAAGCGATTTCTTGCGGTGCTGAGCAGTACAAAAGTGATCAAGAAATAAGTGATCTAGTAAATCCGAGCCGCAACACTCAAAATATCGTCGGCAGGGGCAGGAAGTTGCCGGGTGGTGGTACCTCATATGGATGCGGGAGTAGTTCTTATAGTGAGGGAGTGACTCGAGAACAACTCTCGGAGGTACTTAGGATTCATGAGCAAGAAAAAGAGCTGTTGAGGAAGCAAACCGAGGAGGCGCAGCAACGGGCTAATTTGGCCCATATGTATGCTAGTTTGGCGCAACAAAATGCTGAGGTAAACAGCGCCCGTCTAAGTCATTTGATTTCTCATTATACTTCACATGTGGGCCGAGGGTATACCGGACCTAATAACCCTTTTATACCGCCACCCCAATTCGCTTCTATGCCTGGCATGTCTCAGATCCCTGGTATGCCTCAGTTCCCTGGTATGTCTCAGGTCCCTGTTATGCCCCAGTTCCGTGGTATTTCTCCCCCTCCCGGATTTCCATATAATGCTCCACTCAACCCACTCCAACCTCCAATTACCCAAAATAACAGTTTCAACAACTGTAATCGACCCGTTGTCAACACCACTGGCCCCTCGAGTTCTAACTCTCGGGAAAGTCCCAACTATACCGTCAGCCTAAATCCTCATCAAAATGATACTCGGACCGTCGACGAGTTGGCTCGAGATCTTGAGAATGCCAACAACATGTCCGATAATGAGCTAATTAACTCGGATGCTGATGAGGGGGATGATTCGGGTGATAATGATCAGGCCGGCGGGGACTATTCAGATTAGGAGTTGTTGTTGGTTTTAGACTTTTTATTTTGTGTAATAACTTAAGACTTGTTAAATTGTGAAACATGGATTTATTGTGATGTGTAATAATTTTAGACTTGTTACATTTGTGAAATAAGGATTTGGTGAAATGTATTCTAACGTTTTGGCTATTTAACGTATTGTAAATTATTAGTATTGTACTGTTTAGTGATTTGTAATATTGTGGATTTGTTGAAATATAGATTTTTTTTCGGAAAAAATGCCGGAAAAAAATCTGGAAAAAACCTTCAAAATGCAGTTTTTTTTTTGCCCAGAAACCATTTAGGGTCGAAATTTCGACCCTAACCATATAGGTAGGGTCGAAATTTCGACCCTAAATTATAGCTAGGGTCGAAATTTTCGACCCTAAGTCTTAGGGTCGAAAATTTCGACCCTAGGTTTCGACCCTAAATCCATCCTGCACGCAAGTTTTCTGGAAAAAAAAATAATATAAAATGTTTAGGGTCGAAAATTTCGACCCTAAACTTGAAAATTTTTTTGACCCTAATTTATTAAATTAAAAAAAAAAACGTTTTCACAAACTTTTTTTAATTTACACGTGGATATTATTTAGGGTCGAAAATTTCGACCCTAAATTTGAATCATATTTCGACCCTAATTTAATAAATAAATAAAAAAAAAAACTTTTCACAATGTTTTTTAAATTACACGTGGATATTATTTAGGGTCGAAAATTTCGACCCAAAATTACAAAGACCTTCGACCCTAAATTTTGGTCAAAAGATTTGCTGAAAAGTGGTGGGCCCCAATATTTCGACCCTAAATTACAAAGAGTATTTCGACCCTAGTTTTTTAGGGTCAAAATGTTAGGGTCGAGCACTTAGGGTCGAATATTTCGACCCTAAATATTAGGGTCGAAATCCCTTTGTATTTAGGGTCGAAATTTTCGACCCTAAACCTACATTTTGTTGTAGTGATATTGGCATTGCCTTGTTTAATCCAACAAGTAGATTAACATGATTGGTCCTAGATTTGCGTGTAGTATACCAAGAGAGAGTAGTTGGTCCCTTCACGTTTCATGCTGTAGATTACTCGTAATAAAATACTGTTTTTGAGTCACATTATGAGCACATGTAGTATGTTTTTCATCTAAAGGTATATGAGTGTTACACGTTTCTAAATATTAATACATGCACATGTATATTATTTGTTCTCCTTCACACGTATATATATTCTTTTTACCATGTCTTTTTGTATTATTTTTAGATAAACCTCGCTAACGACTTGCTTAAGCATTCCGCATATGTATATTCCATGTATTATTGTTATACAAAAGTATTGAAACTTGTTTATAGCCCAAGAGCGGATCTAGAACATTAAGTAATTAGATGCATAAATATCTTTTTACGTAATACACATATTTGACACCGAATTTATTTGAAATAAATCGTAATTTTTAACGAAAATTTACAATACGTGACAAACTGTTATCGAGTTCTCGTGAACCTCAAAAACCCTGAATCCACCCTTGTGTATAACTATTTAGCACCTATAATATACGATTTCCTTGCTTTAACTAAATAATTGTTTTGCTAAATGCATAAAATAAAGAATATAATAGCTACACATATGAACAAAACAAGCATTTATTTTAAATAAAGATGTATTTGATGTTTTGAAAATGATTTGTTTGAGCATATCTTTACTTGCTCATGTGAAAGTTATAACAATCAATCACTTATTTCTCATTTTTAGATTGTTCTACACTTCTACTTGATCACTGTCATCTTTCTATCTTGTCTTTTTCTTTGGTGAAACTTTTTCATACAAAATTCCAATGAACAACTCATCGCATTTTTCGTGATGCTAATTGATTTGATATATTCTTAAACGATCAAATAGCTACTACCTTATAATTCTAAAACATCGATCACATCCATGAGAACTTGAGTAGTACGTAAATCAAGTATAATTAAAATTGGTGATCGATCGTGTATTTTGGCAAACATATTAGGGTCTTAAAAATGAGAATGATATAAACTTGCTTTTTTCTAGTTAGAAAGTAAATTTCTCTATTTAATGCTAGTATGTTGATGACCAAATATTGCCCTTACCGATAAAACATTACACAAAAAGGTAAAACCAAACTAACAATTTTATTAAATATACAAAGTAAGGCTATAATCGGGTATACATGACACGAATAAGCCTTAAACATATTTCGACATTTGTATAACCTGACATGTTCAAAGCTTATTCGTCTCATGTATACTTGATTAATAGTCTTACTTGTATGTTTAATTAAATTGAAAAAACTTTTGTTGTATTCATTTCATTGTTCTCTATTTAAAAACCTCATAGGTTATCAACAGGTGTAAGAAATATATGAAGATAAGGTTTAAGCATGCATGTGTTGAGTTTAATTAATCATACAATGAATCGTAAGATGCTCAAAAGAATAGAAAGAATTAGAAGAATAAGATGGCCACTAACAATGATCTCAATTATTATAGACGTATTACGTATATATCACCTCACCCTATACACATCTATAAATCTAAAGATTAAAGTCTTAATATATGAAAGGCTCTTTAATTTCTTAGAAATCTAAATGTTCTATCTACTTGTAAACTATAAAAAACCTCAATATAATAAGAGATTAACTAGTAGGAAATAAATTAAGTAAGGAAGTTTTAACAATAACTGACATAAACAATGGCATTCATTTACTTCCTGAATTGCCACAATTCATCCATGCTCCAATATGTGTCAACTGCCATGTCACCCCTGCTTATCCAATCAGTATCTTCCACGTGGAAGTTTAAGGCGGGCATATGCTCCGGCTGGCCGAACCCTAGCATGTCGAACTCACTGATTTCGACGTCATAACAATCGTTATTTTGGAGAGACGAGTTATAAAATACACTGTCTTCATGAAGTTGTGGCATTTGAGGCAGCTGCGAAAACAACTGCCCATAAGAATCAGGTGCACAAATGCTTGAGCTAGCGTTAATGAGATCTTGCTCGCTAGGTTGTGTTGGATGGTTAGGGCTTAATTTGTTTTGATCAGTTTCGATAGTTGAATTAGAAGCAGTGGATGCTGATGATGAAGAGGATGCTTGCTCGACTTTTTCAAGCAATCTTGGCATCCAAAATCGCTGAATGGCTTCCACAAACCGCTTGCTATTAGAGTCGATCTTAAGGTGGCGAGCTTGTTTTTGTACCCTTGTTCTCCAATAGTTCTTAATTTCATTATCTGTTCTGCCCGGCAAATGTTGCGCAATCTTGGACCATCTATGTTTTTAAGGATACAAGATATTAAGAACACAAAATGAAGATGGCTAATTCTTACATAATAGGAGAAGTCAAACGGGAAACAAGTTACGCCGTTAGCTCTTTTTGTATAACAAAATCAAGTCTATTGAATATAACGTTTGTGGATTTAGATATCACAACATTATTGTTCGTAACAGTAAATCCTGGTAAGAGCAAAACTCACCTATTACCCCACTTGGAATGGAGCTCCAGGATCACAAGCTGTTCTTGTGGTGTAAGATTTCCACGTTTGGTATCTGGTTTTAGATAATTCAACCATCTTAACCTACAGCTTTTTCCTGTTCTTTTCAATCCTGAAATAACAAAAATCATATCCAAAGGTTACAAAAACGTAAAGAAACATGCATGTGAGTTGCTTAATATGCAACTAAATCGTCTTGCGGTAATTTTTATTACCTGCAGCTTTTGCTAGCGAATTCCAACGGCCTTCGCCATGACAACTAATATAACGAATAAGAAGATTATCTTCCTCAAGTGTCCATGGCCCTCTTTTGAGTTGATCAAGCTCTTCTTTGCAAGAATTAGCCATCTTCTTGGTAGCTCTCATTAAAGTTGACAAAAAGTAACACAAGAGAGAATAGAGGAGAAGAAAAGTTTATACTAGTGCTTGAATGATGGGGTGTTAGGAAACCAAGTGGATGTTTATATACATATCAAAGTGATCCTAAAGCCAAAAAAGAATTTTGGTGAAAAAGTTAAAAGGAATTTAGGAAAGTACACCCCATTAAATATTGGCTTTAGAATGATATACAAGTACAAAGCCAAATGGGAATTATCAAGGCGTGGGGTTCGTCACTATCTTTGAAATATCAAAATTGTGTAAACTAATCAAACTAGTGCTCTTTGTGTGAGCATCTAAGTCCTAAGTCTATTATTTTAAAATTTGCTGAAAATGTGTTACTTATCTCCTATGCTAGGGCCACAAGCTTGATCATTCCTCCTTCTTTGCCTCAATTATTTGAGTCACTTAACGTGTCATCATACGTAACTACCATAAAAACATATATGCTACTTGAACAAAACAAATTCTAGCTAATTTTGCAAGTCTAATAGCACATGTAGTAAATTATTTTAACATCTAGGATTCACCCCTAGGAAGATGGATCAGGATCAAAATTGCCAAATGCATTTACGAAAAATAAACAGGTCATGACTATTAACACAAATTTTTCTAAATTAATCGAACTACTCATGTAAGGGGACAATACAAATTTTTTGCTAGGTATATAAGTTTCCACCTATATGTCATCGTATAAGCATGAACATGGTTTCATCATACCTGTGGCGTATTGTTTCTAGAAAGCTAAAAGTGTAAGATTTTTGTAGCTTTCTTTCTGGCACAAAATCAAGATTCTATACTATGGAAAGAGCCAAGAAACCCTCCAAAAGAAATGCCCTTGGAGAGACCACCTAAGAATCAAACTAGAGATGCCCATTGTGATTTTCAAAGGGAATTATGCTCTTCAAAATCTATGTGCATGCATGTGTCTTTTACTAGCTAGGGTTCTTTGGAAGACCAAATGAATTGAGCTTGACTAGAAATTTCACTAATTTGGTTAACCTAAGTAGCATGTAAAAATGATTTTAGGATGCTATATAGAACTCGATCTTAATATGATTCAATACTGTACGTTATCTCCTTAATTAGCAACTCATACCTCTTTTGATGCTTGACCTCTAAAGTCTCGAGCCATTTAAACAACGTAAGATAGACACAAACACCATAATGAAACAAAATCATAAGTATTCTCTTAGGAACATACAATACTAAGATGTTGTTTCTCATAGTTTTTTCCCCACGTATCTCTCTTGTTTATTCGAAATATCATTTTAAGAATCTAATGGAAGTCAAAAGTCAAGCACTGTGATATTCACACCTGTGGTTCCCTAATTCACTTTGTAGACTTGGATCATTTTTTCCTTTGAGACAAATGCATTTTTCATTAATGTCATTTAACTCGTTGCTCTATATATTTCTTTGGATGGTCTCTTTTTTCTTAGCATGAATATGTGATCTATAATTATGAGACATCATCACAAAGACAAGTCTTCCATTATAGCCTTCTAATATTACTACTATATGCTAGTTGATTTTTTTTCTTCGTTTTGAATGTTGAAATTTGTACTCAACTTATCCCATTTATTCTATTGGGATACATAATATATTTGTTGCTTCAAAAATATTAAAGTTGTTTTTTTTCTTGGTTTTGAATGTTGAAATTTGTACTCAACTTATTCCATTTATTTTCATGAGATATATAATATATTTGTTGTTTCAAAAAAATATTAAAGTTTTTTTTTTCTTGCCATAGAATTTTTTTTTGTATGATTAAATTTCTTGTGCCTTTCGAATATCTACTCCTCTTCAAATATAACTACACATAACAACGATGATGTATAGTGACGTCAATTATATTGTGTGCACATATTTTGTTTTATTTTCGTGTATATATAAAGGTGTGAAGCAAACGAGAGTGATTAAAATTTTGTAAAATAATAGTATTACCTGTTTTTTTATGTTTTAAGCAATATAATTTCTCTTAATGTACTTCAAGACTGTATGGTATTATATAATTAATATTTAATCCAAATATAGTATAGATAATTGAATTTTATGTCATATAAGTTCGACCAAGTCTTTATGATATTTAGTGGAGAATGTATGCCAATATGGATTTTTGAGGAAAAGAAATCCAAGATTTTGGCGTAATAATTCCGTGTAACGTATTTTTGACAACTCCATTACAAATAAGAATTTTCTTAAAAGGAATAGAGAGGAGCTAATTTTTCTAATTCAAAGATTCGTTTGATTTAAGTTGAAAATATATATCCATACTTGACTCTTCCATTAAAGTGTAAAAAAGTCTTTATAAGTTTACTTCATGTAAATATTAGTAGTATTTATTTGGCTATTAGTGGTTAAATTTTATATACGACTTTCAGTACGGGTTTCTTAATTAAGACATAGTAGTATACATGTTATTTATAACTTTACCGACAGTCGATTATTTATAATCGAGTAGGAATGCAAAACAGTGATAGTCAAGCTCAAGGCAAAAGTTTTAAGTTTTAGCAATAAACCACACAATTGTATAAGGTTAGATAAAATAAAACGGACCCAAATCACTTATAAGCTTCTATGATTGATAGCCCATGGGCCATAGATAATGTCTTAAGGCTTTTTCATATCCAACCCAAATCTCTTTTCTGGTTATTTGGTTAGTATTTTTGGAGAAGTCTTATCATATACAGGGAGAAATGCGTAAATCGTCCTTTAAGTTTGGTCATTTTGCATGTTTCGTCCTAAATATTTTAAAAGTGTTGATATCGTCCTAAAATCAAACTATTTTGCAAATTTTCATCCTTAATGTTTTGTCATTTTGCAGGTTTTGTCCCAAAAGTTTTGGCTATTTTGCAGGTTTCGTCCTAATAATTTTCCTCATAAGGACGATGCTTGCATTAAAGTTTTCCCACAGGGATGATCCTTGCACTTTTGTAACGTTTAGGACGAAACATGCAATTTGGCAAAATTTTAAGGACGATTTATGCAATTTACTCTCATATACATTAACAAGCTGAATAAAATAAAAATAGGAGTAATATAGATGAAAGGTTTGAGACTGCTCAATTGAATATTAATGTGGGTTGGAATTACTAACTATTAAGTTGTCGTTAAAAAAATTAAAAATTAAAGTAAACATGTGACTTTTTTTCAAGGGTAATGATTTGTACATTCTATAAAGTTATTAACACACTCTAAAATATATGTGTCATGACTATTATACCTTTGATATATGCACATACCACTAAATATTGTAAGGGTAAAAATATTGAAATATACACAATTTGAATGTGTAAATAAATAAGAGAAATATGCAAATCATCACTCTTTTTTCAACCATCTCTCTTTTCTTAGAACAAAATGTTAAATATGACATATAAAAACAATAGTAACTCGTTTTGTTATAGTTATTTTATCCTTTAAAATTATTGCATGACCTGGTAAAACTTGAAGATGAGCAAAATTCTTTCATTAACTGCATCCCAGGGCCGTCACATGATCTTAGAGGCCCTAGGCAATAATGAAAAAGAGGCCCCTTTACACTTATAAATTAAAAATAAATTGCATGTAAACTTGAATTATATGACTTATATCTATTTAACATATAACGTAATTATATATAAAATTCAAAAAACATGAGGCCCTTTTTCAAGTGGAGGCCCTGTGCGATGGCACCACCTGCACACCCCTTGAGCCGTCTCTGCTGCATCCTTTTCGCCATTGTCGAAAGCTAAGTGACAAACGTCAATAATATCTATTTAGTTATTACTTTCTCCATTTTTAAATAAATGTTTACTTTGATTCTTTCCGTTTTTTTTACTTTAACCGTAAATATTTAAATTTGTGTTATATAATACTTGATGCAAATTATATGAATAAAATTGAGTTTTAAATAAAATCTCATTGTTATAATTTTCATCGAATATTATATAACACAAAAAATGATATTTACGGTCAAAATCAAACAAAAAAGACCGCAAAAAGTCACAGTAAACACTTATTTAAAGACGGAAGGAGTAGTAAATAACTATTTCACTAAACATAGCCGAATTAGCTAACTAAAGCTTACTATAATCATATTACTAATAAGAATTACGTAACACAATAAGAACATAAGATGAGAGGTATGGTGGAGAGGCAACTTCTTTCTAATTTCTCTTACTGTTCCCATATCAGCGTCATAGCATCATAAAGCAACTAATCAAAACACCTCTTTGTAGTACCACACACTTTCCTCTTCACTTTATTCCCACCACTATTTTTATATTTATTTTTTTTATTTTCACACAAATTTATTCATTTCATTCAAATAAAAATTATATGTTTTTAAATAAATATAGAATACGAAATTTAAAATGTGATACGAAAAAATACAAAAATTAAAAACACACAACAATAAAAATAAACTACTAATTTTGGGGTTGATTACGTTCCCAAATATACTCAATAAGGCACCGTTGAAACTTTGTATGTGTTGTTTATCACGAAGTTCTTTTTTTACTCCGACGGATTGCACATCGCCTGACCCATGTTCTTAATATATATGGTTGTGGACAAATGTACATTTCACTAGCTTCAAATATCACATACCCTTGATTTTTCCAAATCATGTTATGCAATATGATGCACGTGTACATGATTCTTCGTAACTTGTTGACACTATAAGAACGCGTCGGTTAAACAATAATACGCCATCTTCATTGTAGGACACCAAATGCCCTTTCGATATATTTTCGGGCACCTTTTGGCGGCGTTTAAACAAATCGCTTTTTTCATCGCGTTCAACAGTGAATGATTTCGTAAACGATGGCTATTGTTGGTAAATCTCGTCTGCAAGGTAGTACCCTCTTTGGAATGTTTTCACGTTTACAACATACGGGGCCTTTGCTTTGTTTCCAGCCAAAAGGTCGTCGAATATAGAAGAATGATGCAGAACGGTAATATGATTATTCAAACATGCAACCCCGAAATTCAAATCCACAAACCGTAATGCAACAACCTCTAGTATTATGGTTGAGTATCTTTTATCATTTCTTATATGATGCATCTACGCGTTCGAACAACTTCAGTTTCATCTGTTTCGTTAAGCTGCATTATCGTTTCTAAATCGGTCTTATCTTCGAGATCGGACGAATCGAAAAAGCTTGAGTTAATATTTTTTTTGGAGATAATTTTTGTTGTTTGATAGAGAGATTATAAAGCTATGTGTGTTAAAAGTGTTAAAATGAAAAATATATATAATAGTAAAAGTTTCAAAAAAAAATTATTTTTTTGAAAAACTAGCCGTTACCAACGTCTCTCTCATACGTCGAACGCACAGTGAATTCAATGATAGGTGTGACAGCAAGCATCGGTGAGAAACGACGAGCACGCCACCTCAGCTCGACGAGCTGATTTCCTCCATCAAACCTAGCCTCTAAGAGCACATGGAGTGGTCACACCTCTACACCAAAAAACACAATGTCACGTCAGCTTTTTCACTTCCACATTACACAAAAAAACACATCTTATGGTCACACAATATCCACACCACCACACCAAATTTTCCACTTGTTTTCATAAACTACCATCAGCAATTAATTTATTTAAATCCTAATTTACCTTATTAATAAAAAAAACATTACATCCTAAACAAAAAAACATTACCGAAATAAGAAAAAAATACCGAAATAAAAAAAGTGCATAAAATAAAAACTAATTTTGACTTCGATCAAGTTTCTTTATGATTTCATCATTTTCGCATTGATCAAACGAGCGCCGGTTTCGTCACAATCCCGAGTCGATGTTGTGAGAAATTTTAGTTGTTCCATCATAAGCCACTCGTTGTCTTTGTTTATCGACACTTCGAAGGCTTCTTGGGCGGCTTGACTTTTACGTCCAAACTTGGCGGTTATAGCATCCCCGAATGTGTGCGACCCACTACTCACTCCCGTGCTCGTCGACTCGGATCTTGCCTTCTTTCCAATTCGTTCTTTGCCGGGGGACGAGGTTTTGCATCCGGTGCAAAAAGAGCCTTATTTGAAAGCGACGGAACGTCGCCGGTTGAATCAACGGCTTCGGGAGGGTCCCATTTCGCATGGGATTTCAAAACATTTCAAGCTTCTTCGAGGTGGAAAGTGTTGTTTTTATTTTCATCCCGGTACATTGTTCGAGCCCTCGCCATCACATCCAAATCACTTTTCCCACTTTTGATTGCCGCATTCCTACGTCGGTAACAATCATTGAACTTTTGGTAAGCGTGGTCTAAATCCCTAAATTTACTTGTTATCATATCTTTGGTACTGTTTTAAAAATTTTGGCTAATAAAAGACCACATAACCCTATACCAAAACGTTCTCCTTTTTGAGATCTTCCGACATTCGGGTCCTCCGAAATCTCAACATAACATTTGGCAAGCAATGCCTCCTCCGATGCAACCCAACGTGACTTAGTTTTCGACACATCCGGGTTTTTCTCGAAATCCACCCTTAGTTGACTCAAATCAACATTTTTTTGGCCGCCCGTTTACGGGGGTTTTTTGTGATTGGGGTGTGCGTTGTGAGGATTGTGGTTCATCGAAGGATGGGTTTTCTTGAACCTTTTGGAATTGAATATCCACGTCGGATTGAAATTGAGTGTATCTTTGTTGTTGGAAATTTTCGTATGTTTGTCGTTGGATTTCTAGCCATTCCGGGTTATCCGAATATAGTTCTTGTGAAGACGGACCTCCGGTAAAGGTGTTAAGGAGGCCAATGAAAGAAAGTTTGTTGGGGTTTCCGGATATGATTTCGTATGTGATATGTAAAAGATTAAGAGGATTTGAAGTGTGTGAATTTAGAAGATATATAGTTATGCATATATAGGGTTTTTTTTAATTTGTTCAAAAAATAGCCGTTGGCTATATGTTTTAAAAAAAAATAATTTTTTTAAAAACTAAAAAAGATATTTTGAAAAAAGTAGCCGTTGGCTACTAGTTTGTTTAAAAAAATTATTTTTTTTTAAAAACTAAACTAGCCGTTAAAGGAGTGTTTGGTATGTTTAATTTCAAAAGGGGGTGTTTTGTAAAGTTGCTAAGGAGGTGTTTTGAAAAATGGGCACCATTTCCACGCATGTGGCTGTGGCCACAACGTCTTCCACACGACGAACCAGGATGTGGTCACGCCAACCAACGTCGAGCAACACTGAAACACGAAGTAACCATACCGTGCCCTCTAAAACCACCACTGAAAAGCTGAATTCCTAAAATGACACAAGGATTATTTACCGAAAATAGAATAGTTTTTTATGTTCGTACTACATATAAAAATGAATGACTCAATGATTACCCCTCAACCTATCGAGTAACTATGGTCCTAGACATATAGCTAGACAAGTTTGTATTTCAACCAAATTTGCAATCGTTATTAATACGTTGGGTATGGCGACTTTGTAGAGTTTCCATAAATCAACGAAAAAGGGTCAGAAATTGCAAAGTTGCCGCATTGCCTAAAATGTGTACATTTACGATATGAAATACTTGGTGGGTTTTCATTTATGTTGTTTAGTATAACTTTTTTGAAGGACGGTAATATATGACAACTCATGCTAGCTAGCAAGAAAAGATTTGCATGGAAGATGAAAGTAGTCAACATATTAGCAGTGTTTTAAAATCCGAGTTAACTTAGTCAGTTGAACGTAGTTGAATTATAACTCGGTCGGCTGATTAGACTTTGGTTTTGAACTAAAAACTCGGTTGAACTATTGATTAAAATTGTCGAACCGTGATTCAATAGTTTAATTGGTTCAATTAAAAAACTGATTTTTAAAAAATTAGGAGTTAAATCTTTCATGATAATTGATTCCAAGCTTCTTAAAAATGTTTCTAAACTCTTTCTCATGCTCAACTAGACTGAGAACGAGCCATCTTTTCCAACTAATAAGAAAAACTCAAATAATTTTAAAAGGGTAATTAACGATGTTTTTTAAGAGGCTATAACAACTTAACAAGGGCATGTCAAACTGTGTATTGCGCATGTGCCCTCCCTTTTTTCCCTTTTCAAATAAAGCGAGATGATTGAAGTTTTTCTATTTGGAATCGTGTCAGATCTGGTAGATATTCAGATCGCAATTCGTCTACAAAGTCAGAGCCACTCGTCTCTTAAGGTGTATAAGATCTTACCTTGTACACATTATATATTCTGGTTCTATGCATGAATGAGCAATGAGTCCAACCTATGTTATCTATGGACGTTTTTGAAACGGGTTGGTGCATGCCTACCGTATTTCGTAAAACAAAGTAACATTAGTTAGTTGTTTTTAATGCTAATGCCGACAAAGTTTGTTACTGATGGGCTAGGTCATAGATATCATTCCGTTTTTAGTAATGCACATTCGTGATCCAATTTGCATCAGAGTAGTACATACCAAACTTCATTATGGACTTCATTGAATTATGTGTCAAAAACTCATTACTGCACTCTGACTTTTGGATGATTGTTATCAAGTAAAGTAAGAGTGAATTAACCGATTATGTTTTGTTCATTTCATATTCGATAGATCGACCGACTTGTGCAACAAGTAACCGATTATATATGTTTTCTTCATTTCAAATTCGATAGACCGGCTTGTGCAACAAGTAACGCGCCACCATGATAGATGATACCGACTTTTGAGTACCAAACTCAAACATACACCCATCTGATTTTTTACATCTTTGTTTGAGCAACACCTTATTTCACAGGAATCGCACTAAGCCGAAGAGCTATTGGAACATGAAAAAGATTGATGATCTAGTTTCATCTTAGAAAAGTTATAGCAGCAGATGTAATGATTCAGTAACATAAATGTTGAATAAAATAGGGATGGGCAAGACTAGTTGAATGTCACTTCCTTTTTTGAGATACACAAGGGAAAAGAGCAATTTTGTTGTCCCAACCAAATGCATCTTTTGTTTTGTATGTGGACCAACGAAACTTGCACCATCACTATAGATCGGATGCACCCGCAGGCGATACTTACATCACATTATTCATGAATCGTTTTATTTTGCCAAGTCTTCGAGTATTTACCACCTTTTTCAATCTCAGTTCAGTTGCGAGTCTCGAATCTTGATTTTTCCTTGTCCATGTCACATGTTTTCAGCATTTCAAATAATCGCTGAGAGCTTAGTCGAGCAAAACGAGCAGACCAATTTGTGATATACAATAATGGCTTCACACAATATTAATTTGTGCAATTACATTTCGACATTATTTACACATAAAATAATTAAAGATAAGTTTACTCGATTATATGAATGCAACGTTTACTCGCTCATCGGAAATCAATTTGTGTTTTATAAAGCTCGATTAGCCACTACCTTGCGAATGTAGAATACCATATGAATATACACTTTAACTCGTCGATGTAGTATCTGTTGGAAAATGTTTTGCAAAATATGGTTTTTGTAATACTTTGGACATAATTTTATATATGTATATGTTATATATATTCGTAGTACTTAGTAGTTTTGCGTTCTCCTCGAAGAGAGCTTCGCAACGAGCTAAAGTATGTCCAATATGGAGTTAATATGAATGAGATATCGTGTCTCAAAGTGAGTCACGTGAAACACAATATTTGGAAAAATATTTGTCCCACATCGCTTGAAACATGAAGTGAAAACATGTTTATAAGGAAATCCTAGTTTCTACCCCACAATATTCATTTGTGGGTTTTTACTCCCACGCCTACGCGCGCGCAGGGGTGCAGAAAGTGGGATTTCTAGGCAAAAAACGGGTTCGAAGCTACTGAACTTGTGCACGAGCGCGCGACCTGCGGGACACGAATGCAGCTCCGAAAACTGGCTTGGGTGCGGGCAGATTTCGGTATCTTTTTTGCTGCGAATTCGATTTGTTTTTCCAGAAAATTCTGTACATCTATTTTAGGAATAGATTTAGAATAAATTTGTGTTTATAATTGATTTGCAAATCGTGTTATAGAAATAACAGATTTGTCAGAATATTTTATATGGAACAGAATATTTTTGTCTTGGTGACCAAGGCAAATTTTCACTATATAATAAATCTGTCTCATTCAGTTTGATCATCAGAAAAAAACGCAGCTTTTCATACTCCATTACCAGACGATTTTTCCAGCAGTTCTCGATCAGAAACGCAGAAGGCTTCCGTGATCTTTCAGGCAAGTTTGTCTAGTCTGGCTGTACAACAGCTTTGGACGTTGTACCCTGGGAAATAGACGGCGAATCTGTTTTAAGGGAAGCGTGTTAAACACGTGCCTCGTCTTAGTTTTACTGCTTTCAATTTTATTTGTTATTTAATTTTGTTCTTTGTTCTGTTAATTTTATTATTGTTTTAATAAAAGTATACACCGTTTCCCACAATATCACGGTAAAGTACCCGAGTTGAAAACAACATTCAAGTTAGAGAGATTCCACAAAGTCTCATTAACTCAGTATACTATCTCCTAGTATATGCAAAATGTATTATACCCAAATTTTTACACAGTTGTATATTAGTTATGCCAAGTAAAGTTACTGTTCGCTTAAGTAGTTGTTTGTGTTAAATTTGTACAAACGATCGACAATAAACATATGAGCAAAAGATGACATATACAATTTCTGAAACATGAAAGTAGGATAACCTAACTTAAATGTGTAACCTTCTTGTCCTTTTAAACTGCTTCTTTGGAATATTTTTTAAGGTTTGTTTATAGATAACAAAACACACACTCTTTCACCTCTCATGGATGATCACTTTACCCTAGATATCAGTTCAAACATGGAACTACTAGAAACCAATATCAATAATTCACTTGGAAATTTCCAACCCAATGTTAGTCTTCCATTCATGCCTTTACTAGATGGTACTAATGACAATAATCTGAGCTTTAATATCAGTGGTGATCATCAAACTCGTTCCTTTTATGATCCAATCCCTACAACTACAGATGACATAGACAAGACAATATCGGGCGAAAGCTTGGGAAATTCAAATCTCCCCAACTTTAACTCTGGAGTTACTGGACAGAATAAGGCTAACAGAAATCATGTATACTATCGTTCCTTAATTTTTCCAGATTTTGTTAAACAATTCACCTATATACAGTTTATCTATTTGTTAGTTCATATAGAGTTAATTCGTATATTTCAGAGCTATGGTAGTAGAAAGAGAAAGAAAAACTATGAAGCAGAGAAACCGCGAGAAGTTGTTCATGTGAGAGCAAGGAGAGGTGAAGCTACTGATAGTCACAGTCTAGCCGAAAGGGTTTGTTTCCCATAATTAAATCTCTCTTGTATACTTCTATATGATTTTTGTACAGCCAAACAAATTATTCATAAACTCAACTTTGGGGAGAAGCTAGTAATATACAAGTAGTGACTTGTATACACCATAATTTATACATGTTTTCCGGAAAAAATACTATAGTTATAACCGTCAATAATGGGACAGAAATCAAAAACCGATACGGTTCATATTGGAAACCCTAGCACCAAAATTTAATGAACTAGGAGTACTATATTGATGATCATGTTGGAATTGTTTTATGTTCTTTACTACAGTTGAGAAGGGAGAAAATAAACGGAAAGTTACGATGCTTGCAAGAACTAGTTCCAGGATGTTATAAGGTATGTATGTGAGCTAATTTTCCAAATTACCGATTTCCCTCACTTACTCAACGTCTTAACATCTAGTCTCCACGTTACTTCATGTTTTGGACTAAAATATCTAATTACACACTGTTGTTATCTGATCTGGTTATTTTCCGGTGGTTGTCGATGTTTTAGCTAATTTCTTCTTATTCATGTACCTGCAGACAATGGGAATGTCAGTGATGTTGGACGTAACAGTCAATTATATTCGTGCTTTGCAAAATCAGATTGAGGTAACTTGTGCAGAAAATTACAAAAAATCCTTCCAGCATTTTCCATGCTAAGATTTATGGGGATCATGATGCAAATTTTTCTACGATTTTATGCTTCGCAGTTTCTCTCCATGAAGCTTTCAGCAGCAAGTATGTACTATGACTTCAACTCACCTGAAATGGATGCTTTGGATACAATAAAGGTAGCCTATACATTGTTATCTCGGTACTAAATTAAATTTACTGATCAGCATCATGATTTTAGATCTTAAAAAACTTGGTTATTCTTTTATCTTTATGATGGTCTGAGTGGAATCGATTTTTTAAACTTGTGAACAATGGAGAAGGACTTCCATTTCTGCCTCAAAATTGTCGATGGTTTGAGGTTGATTTCTAGATCTCGATCTCCAAATTATCAAAAACTTGGTTATTGACTTTTGTCTTTTGATTATGATCTTCTCTAAAAATTTAATACCCAATATTATCATGATGGATTTAGATTCCAACGTCCATCACTCAGTTTGAAACATGTTCATATGAGCTTATTAACTTTCTATTTTAAGTGTTAGGTGCAATAGTTTTCATAAGTTTTATCGGGCATCCACAGTTCATACCATATAACACCACTATAACTAATAACATCATCATCAACTATATCATGTTACAGGGCATGTGAGTCTCATAACACAGCACACGAAAAAATACCCTCACTGCACTTTTACATGCCATAGGGAAAAAAATGCCCTATAACGGGTTGCACCGTGCCGTGTTGTGTAATGATCAGTGATTACGAATGTACATGATGAGTGATTACTATTTACTATAGTACATATGCTGCTTAAGCATTTAAATTTTGAACAATTACATCTTAGTTGTACTGCCTAAAAAGTTAGTTTGATTCAAAAATTTGAAGTAAAGTAATGACCTTTTAGCATATCGTACTGGAAACTTAGCTTATATTGATGATGTCGTTATCAAACTTCTTAAGCTCAGTTTTGCTAACATTTAATTATTTAGTTAACCTGTATAGTCTAATTAATTGTGTATCTTGATAGTTATCTAGCACTTTAAGTTAACTAAGATGGATGGTGGCATCGTATATCAGTTGCTAGCTTATGTGTTATATTCATATACATGAACGTACTAGTTGAAAAACATTCATAGGAAACTAAGTAATTGTGGGAATAAATTGATATTGCAGGGAGCAAATGGGTATGAAGGACAAGTTATGGACAGGATGGGTGCAGAAGGGTATGGAGACCTTCTACAGTTTCAATCAACATGGCCTCTTTGAACTCCATATTATTAAGTAATTAACACACCCACACCCACACAAACATATATAGATACTTATAAATAAATGCCAAAAACTGTACCTTATATTTGAATTATAGGGTTCGATCTTTCATCTAATAAATATACGTACGCTAATCGAATAGTTAATGGCAAGTGGACTTCTTATTTCTCAATTGTGTATATTAATCTTTTAAATTTAATTAAAAAACACCTTTCATCTTATTTCTTAAAAATTAATCTTTCAAACCGTTAATCGTTATGAAAAAATAATTATACCGTCACGACGGGAATTAAATTATCTTTCTATAGATATGCACTTCTATATACTTTCGGCGATTTTTTTTTAAAAATTTTCGTAAAAAAAATCACATGTGATTCTCGAAAAATTACATGTGATTCTCGAAAACTCATGTTTGATTTATTATTTTAAAAATCACATTTGAATTTGTAATGCACATGCGATTTGTGAAAATCACGTGTATTTTTTTTACGAGAATTTCAACATTATAAAATCGTTAAAAGTATATGAAAATAACCGTCTATTAAATGACAAAAATATTTTCGTTATTACTTTAAAATCACATGTGATTTATGTGAATTACACTAAAATGTTTGAATCACGTGTAATTTTGTCAATATATTAGAATGTTTATTGCCATTTATATAAATTATGTTCATTTTACCGGGGTGGAGTCCCGTTTACCCAAGAAAAATATATGTAAAACAAATTGGCTTCTGAATTACATGTGATTCGCTGATAATTACATGTGATTTTGCTTGCATTACATGTGATTCAAGCATTCTGAAACCGTAACTTTTCTAACAAACCCACATTAGATGAATCACATGTGATTTTTTTAATCATGTATTATCTGTTTTCATTTATGTAAAATATGTAAAACAAATTGACTTCTAAATTATATGTGATTTTGTTTGAATCACATGTAATTCTGCTTGAATTGCATGTGATTCGGTGATAAGTACATATGATTTTGATTGCATTACATGTGATTTAAACATTTCGAAACCTTAACTTTTTCTAACAAACCCACTTTGGATGAATCATATGTGATTTTTTTAATTATGTATTATCTGTTTTCATTTATATAAGATATATAGAACAAATTGGCTTCTAAATTACATGTGATTTTGTTTGAATCACATGTAGTTCTGCTTGAATTGCATGCGATTCTGTGATAATTACATATGATTTTGCTTGTATTACATGTGATTCAAACATTCTGAAACCTTAACTTCTTCTAACAAACCCACTTTATATAAATCACATGTGATTTTTTTAATCACATGTAATCTTGTTAATATATTAAATTGTCTGCTTGAATTACATGTAATTCGATAATAATTACATTTGATTTTGCTTGCATTGAATCACATGTAATTCGATGATAATTACATGTGATTTTGCTTGCATTACATGTGATTCAAACATTTCGAAACCTGAACTTCTTCTAACAATTCCACTTTAGATGAATCACATGTGATATTGTTTGAATCACATGTGATTCTGTCAATATATAAAAATGTTTTGTTGTCATTCATATAAAATATAGAAAGTAAACTGGCTTCTGAATTACATGTGATTTTCTTTTGATCACATATAATTTTACTTGAATCTCTATGTGTTTTTAGATGTGATTCATGTAAAATATATAAAGCAAATTTTCTTTTGAATTAGTTATAAGTTTATTTTAATCACATGTAATTCTGCTTAAATTACATGTGATTTAATGATAATTACATGTGATTGATCCGAATAACAAGTTACTTATACTAAATCTAAAATCATAATTTTCGCAAAACCGTAAGTAATTTTTTCAAACACTTGTGATTTGTGTCATGATTTTTACCAAATCACATGTGATTTGTGATAAATTTTCTTTTTAATGATACGTACTTCTATATACTTTCGGTGATTTTATAGTTTTCGTACTCACGAATCACATGTGATTTATTACTTTATAAAGCACACGTGAATTTGTAAAATCATTTACAATTTAAGGATTTCTGAAATCTCACGTTAATTGTTACTTTAATATCACATGTAAATTTATAAAATCACATGCGGTATATGGAATCACACATGCATTTTAGAAATACAAATCACAATTGATTTTACAAATTACTAGTGATTTTACAAATTATATGTAATTTTTTTGACGAAAATTTCAACAAAAAATCATCGAAACTAATATGAAAAAGCTAGTGGCGTAACTTGTTACGTGTTTACATTCGACTATGTAAATAGTTACACTAATAAATAATAATAAAAGTTATTTATTTATTCTGTAAAAAAAATATTTTTTTTATAAAAAAGACACAAGTAATTTTTCCGAATCACATGTGATTTTTATAGTCGAAAATCGCAATAATAAAAAATAGTCAAAAATATATCAAAGTGCCTATCTACTGAAAGATAAGAATTTTTTCGTCGTAACGGTGTACTTTTTATAATCTAACGATTTATCGTTTGAAAGATATGATGTTTTTAAGAAAAAGGTGAAAGATGAGTTTTTATTTTTTGATGGAAAAATGAATGGTTGAGATTGCTTCTTTCCTTCTTTTTTAGATGCACATTCTATGAGGATCACCTCAATGCTTTCATAGTTCAGGCAGGGGCGGATGCATGTAGTAAGTGTGGGGTGGTGGTGCCCCCATTGTTGGCCTGATAAAATGAGATTTTAATGTAAATTTTGTTCAATTTTGTTTATCACTCGAAACTCAAAATGCCCCCAATCACACACTAAAATCCAACATTTAACACTCTAAAATCTTATAAGTTTTTATTTATAAGTAAAAATACTCGATTTTTCATTTCGATTTGTGTCTCTCGTTTGCTTTTGGCAAAAAAAAAAATTAACCCCTACATCCTAATTTCCTAATTCCGCCACTGAGTTTTCGTTCCATAGAGGGCTTAAACAAGGTGACCCTTTGTCTCCTTTTTTATTTATCTTAGTTATGGAGTCATTGCACATATCTGTATCTAGTGCAGCTTCGGAGGGCTTCTTCAAAGGTATTCAACTGAACGGTTCGACCTGTATTTCTCATCTTTTTTATGCCGATGATGCCATGTTCTTAAGGGAATGGTCTGATTCTAACTTGAAGGGTATTGTTACAATTCTTCAATGTTTCTTCCTCGCATCGGGGCTGAAAATAAATCTTCATAAATGTCAGCTGTTGGGTATTGGGGTGTCTAGGAATTTAGTTTCTCAAGCAGCGGCTAATATTGGTTGTGGGGTGCTACACCATCAGTTTCGTTACCTAGGTGTCATGGTTGGGGAACAAATGTCTCGTAAGTCGGCTTGGGAGGGTATAATCTCCAAGCTTCGTTCGAGATTATCTATGTGGAAGGTTAAAACGTTGTCCATTGGTGGTAGGTTGACTTTATTAAAATCGGTTCTAGGGGCGACGCCTTTATACTCTATGTCCATTTACAAAACTCCCAAAGGAGTGCTGAATGATATGGAAGCTATTAGACGGAATTTTTTCAATGGTGTGGATTCTTCGGAGAAAAAGATTTCCTGGATAGCTTGGAAGAATATTTTAGCGTCTAAAAAGAACGGGGGTTTGGGTGTCTCTAGTTTTTTCGGGCTTAACCGGGCTCTTCTCCTTAAATGGGTTTGGAGGTTTATCTCACATGATGAGTCGCTTTGGTTCAAGGTGATCCAGGTGATATATGGTGATTTTGTTGATCATCATTCGACTTCTCGGTCTTCTCCTTGGTGCTCGATTATTCGGGAAGTTCGTTATTTGAAAGCGAACGGTTTTGATTTTATTTCTCACTGCAAGAAAAGAGTAGGGGATGGTCTTTTGACTAGGTTCTGGTATGATAACTGGATTTTGGGTTATCCGTTATGTAAGAAGTTTCCTCGTGTGTTTGCCTTAGAATCGGATAAGGAAGCTTCGGTTGCGTCCAAAATTGCTGCAGCCTCGTTGGATATGTCCTTTAGACGATGTGTGCGTGATGGTGCTGAGAGACAGCAGTGGGATGCTTTGAATCTTATTGTTAAGGATGTGTCCCTTTTGCCTACTTCTGATCGTTGGTTATGTGACTTATCGAGCGATGGGGTTTTTCAGGTCAAAGATGTTCGGAACGCCATTGACGCCTTGTATCTTCCTGTTTTTAGCGATCCTACAAGATGGGTAAAATGTATTCCCATAAAGATTAATATTTTTGCTTGGCGTATGTGGCGTGATTGTCTTCCTAATAGAAAAAATCTAGCTCGTAGAGGTGTGGAGGTGGAGTCTAATGTCTGCCCGTTGTGTGCTGGTTCTTTGGAGACATCTCAGCATCTTTTTTTCAGTTGTGATATTGCGCAAGAGGTGTTTGGTAGAATTTGTAGATGGTGGGAGGTGGACGGACAGAGTTTGTCCTCTTTTGATGCTTGGAAGTCTTGGTTGTTATCTCTGCGGCGGTCTTCGGCGTCAAAGGCTGTGTTGGAAGGCGTGTTCTATGTGGCTTGGTGGTATATTTGGGTGTTTCGCAATCGTTCTGTTTTCGATCAGGTTCCTCTGCGCCGTTCGGTGATTTTCGATGACATTGTTTCTTATTCTTTTAATTGGGTATCTAATAGATGTAAAAAGGCGTTTTCATGGGAGGATTGCCTTAAAAATTCTCATTTGATTCCTTTGTAATTTTTGGTTTCTAGCTCCTTGCTAGCCTTTACCAAGACAAAACTGATGATGCTATCTCTCCCAATTGGAGTACTTTCATTTAAAGGGTATAAATTCATTATAAACGAGCCCACTAGCAAAACACTAGAGCCAGCAATAGTTAAGAGAATAAATTTAATTTGTTTGGGTCACAAGGCCATTTTAACTTGATCTTTTTGCTCCTACCATACTTGAAACCCCCGAAACAGATACGGTCACCTAGACAGCTAGACTGTTGCATATAGGAGTTTTTTTCTTATTCCTAGTTCAGAAGTAACTTATTTTCGTTGATGCCATAAGGACCCAAAAATCATCGCATCAAAATATGTTCTTAAGACATAAAATGACGTGGAGTGATCTTGAAACACTGCGTCCATGGCCACATTTGGAAGATGACTTCCCTATCTGCGCCTTGACCGCGCTTTCGAATCTTATCTGACAGTGATATAGGAAGGGCATTGATGCACAACTTAAATAACATTGGTGCATACATGTACGTGTTCAACTTGTATGAAACATACGGCTTGCCCATGCATGAATGTGATATAGTTCATCAATGCTTCTTCTTTCTTAATTGTTTTTACAACTACAATATCATTTTAACTAACACGACATGTACCTTACGATCGTTACATGTGCAATTAAACGATATATTCTAAAAAGACAAAATTCGAGGATGGAACTCAACTCTTCTACAGGCGTGATTTCGAGTGACGAAACTTTTCCCTCTTATATTAGATAGGCCGTAGCCCATACTATAGATCCACTGTTTAGCAGGGCATAGTTATCTTGTGGGCTGTCTTGTACACCCTTCAGTATCTCAGTACTCCCTAAATCCAAAAAGAAATGAGACAAGTGACATGCAAACAACAGATGGGGTGGTTATTGGTACCCTCCTAAATGGATTCCAATACCTCCTATTTTTTTGATTTTTTTTTATTTTTTTTATTTTTTTTTTATTTTTATAATTTTGTTTTTGTTATAAAACTGTAAACCGGAAAGTGCGGAATAAAAAATACAGAACAGAAATTGAAAAAAACTGTAAACTGTCAAAAAATTCGAAACAGAAACTAAAAAAATTGTGTTATATTGTAATTAGGGGGGGACAAAGGGGTATTTCAAGTACTTTATTGTACTTTTTTGGTCAAAGGGGGGTATGAGTAACATAACCCCAACAGATTTCTTACTTGTCTAAAATGAAATTATTATCAGACAGTAAATGACCCAAAGCCTGCAGCCGGTATTGGAGAGTAAATGGCCCAAGCACGGTTGTGAGCTTTAGGTCCGTTAGAGTTTTTATATTTCTAATACCTTAAAATGTGGCACTATATATACATATCAATAAAACATAAACCTTCATTCTTTCAATTATTATATAAACCTTCATTCTAAAATGGATTTATTGTTGAATGATCAAGTTCTCATACGTATGCATTAACAAGGTAGCTAGGAATGATCATGCTTTATGTCCACGGCTAAAAACATGATAACTTTCATCTTATTTCTGTATAAAAAGTTACTCCGATTAAGCATCATTGATTCGTCTTAATTGTCTGGAACAAACTAATCAAATAATCTCAGAGCTCCATTGGGCTCGCCGATCTTGATGAAACCATAATAATTTTTTTTAATTTTTTTTTCATACTTTCAAGTTTCAACCACTTAAATCAAGTTAGGCTTCCCTTTCCATGAAAATTCTGCATCTTCACACGGGGACGTGACTCACTAATGAAGCTTGCCTAGCTCATGTCCTTTCATTGCATTGTTGTGCGCGTGTTTAAAATGTTTTAAACACCTTTAACTAAAGATACGCATGCCGTTCCACATTTTCACACATGATATTAATATCTTCTTTACCTGATGGTCATAGTTATTTCAGCCTAGGAATACAGTGTTATGTACTACTGGCTAGAGTAGTTGTAATTATAAACTCGGCCTTAATATTTTGGTTATCTTGAATGCTGTTGTTAACTATTTATGACACGTTTACTTACAGAAACAGTTGATCTTCACTTCATTCATTCTCACGCAACCCAACGTGATTTCTCTTTCCGTAAGTACACGCATTAACCTCTTGCACGATTCATTCGTACATAACAAGTAGTGTCACTCATTGACAGTGAGGAGGGGAGGTGTGTGTGTATGAAAATGATGTATCCTTCAAATCTATTTACTCGTGCCATTATTACTGTTTGTTTGGACAAGACAAAGTCAAACCGTTAGATTCGTATCTTTGTTTCCTTACTCTTGCTTCGTGCTTGCAGTTTTGAATGAAAGTTTGATTGCAGTCAATAAAGATAGTTTCCTGAATTTTGGAGGCCATGTGCTAACATAATTGAGCAAGCCTTTCAAATAACGACACTTACAATTCGATTTTAATATAATACATATACCTGGCGGAGTCATATAGGTGCCGGGTGTAGCATGGGCTACACCCGTTTCGAGGTCACGAAATACAAAAAATCATCAAAAATGTTATTTTTATGGTTTGCAACCCCAAAACAATTTGTGCTACTATAATTTCTTAAGGTAAACTTAAGGGTTTTGCTAACAGCAGCCCTATGGGTTGTTTTTAAAGTCACCATAATTAAAAATCAACATTTAATTAACATAAAATTTTCCATGTTTAAATAACATAATTATTAATTTAACAATTAATTAAAACAAATCATTCTATATTTAGTGGGTGCTTCAAATCTATTTACTCGTGCCATTATTACTGTTTGTGGCCCAAATTTTTTTTAGTGGGTGCTTTCATTTAAAAGTGGCGCTAGGTGAGTTTGTTATCTGTTTTTTATTACAGCCACAAGGTCACGCGTGAGTAGGTTAATTGGGGGGGGGGGGGGGGGGGGGGGGGAGATGGCAAGTCGCGCGCGACTTGTAGAAGTCGCTCGTGGGTTTTAATCCACTCCCTTCAGCCTAAACTTTTATTTTGTGTTTCTTGGATACTCAAGTTCACATGACCGGTTGTTTACGTTACCCGCTATATTAAAACCTTGGATAGCAAATCCTACGTTTTTTTGAAGAGCAAAGAATTTTATTAGAACCAAAGAAACGAGATAATCCAAATGTTACAGCATCAACATGAAGGCTACAAAGAAAAGAAAAGAAAACAAGAGCTAAAAACAAAGAAAAAAATAGCCTTAAACGACAACCACCAAAGAGAATCGCCTCATGTTGCTAAATTAGAAATATCATCATTAATGCCCCTGGGCCTATTCACCCAAGACTTCCAGTTAGGAATGGAACTCTTCTTTGACCACCTATTAGAAATTCACAACAGGGAATTGGCTTGAATAATAGGGAAAATATTCGCGCCTTGCTTTTTTGGTTTAGATTCATAGTGGCATGGACCACCTTGTTTCGCCATTTCCACACACTTTGTGAGACCCCCAAAATCAGGCATGGAACAACTAGGTAGCAAGGGGGCGTCACGTCATGGTACAAGAAACAATGAAATATTATTGACATAAAGTTGACGTAATAAAAATTTATACATTAAATCATAAAGAATCAGAGTTTTTAAACAAAGGTCCCAGAGTTTTATAAGCGGAAATCTATAATTTAATTATGGTTTTGTAACTTATAGTTATCAAGATACATGATAAACTTCTGACAGTTTTTAGATAAAACCAAAGTTTGAATATACACAGAAATCTCCAAGTTGCGATAGTATCTTGCGGGCTCCCATCCAAGCAAAGCTAAGAAATAATACCTGAGATTAAACATGTAAAATCGTCAACATAAAGTTGAGTGATATTCATAGGTTTAGCAATAAATTTGTGGAACACAAGCATTCATTTGTAAAACAAGTAAATAGAGAAAATGGTTATGATCATTAGCCATAGTCCGAAACCAATATTATTGCTGTTTAGTTCATGAACCGAAGCTTAACTCAAAGTAAGTTCCTCTA
Organism: Glebionis coronaria; assembly: GCA_025667525.1. Taxonomy (NCBI): domain Eukaryota; kingdom Viridiplantae; phylum Streptophyta; class Magnoliopsida; order Asterales; family Asteraceae; genus Glebionis; species Glebionis coronaria. The sequence goes on along the minus strand of CM046880.1, from coordinate 366,371,893 downwards.
GGATGTACTTAGCCTAAATACTCAAGTATAAACAAATGTAAGTGCGTCAAGGTAATCGGGACGGGGATTGTCAATCCCGATGGATCCACCCACAACATTCGCGCTTAGCGCAAAGCATACGGGACAATTAACGGTTCATGATCAAGAGAGGAAACTTAAGGCTATTAACTATAAGCAATAATATCAATGAAAACTGTTGGAAAGCATACAAGTGTGAGTAGCATACAAGTTCTGGATAGCATACAGTTTTTAAATGGATGTGTTCCACCATGTAAAATCTCACCCCGCGTTTAGAAACAATATACAAATAGTAAAAGGGGCTATGAACTCACCTTGACTACAAGGTGAATCAATATGGAACTTGAGGGCTGAGTAGTAACAACAAGAAATCAAGAAACTTTAAGTCATCCAATACCTACGATAACGGGACGCGAAAACTTATAAGATACAAAAATAACGTTTAGAAAACGCTTTGGTTACTATTAGTACATAAACCATCTTGTAACTCGCAAGGCATTGCAACCTATTGACTCGAATTAATTTTGACTTAAGAACACTACTTACCCACTGTATGATCATGTTTCTAAACATTAAGAATGCTCATCAAACCCATAAGTAGCAAACACTTGTACACTTTCAGTCGAAAATTAACGTTGACAAATTTGATGCACTAAATTTTCAGAAACATGCTGTAAAGATTGTATCATATCTAGAGTTGTATAATAGCTATAAACTCAAACTTTATGGCCCTGGAAAGATAAAGTTATTAACTTTTCAAATCATTAAGAAACACTATCAGAGCTATTACCAATCAACTCGAAATGCAGTTTTAGTACAGACTACTCAGATTTGACATTTTCGACAAAAATTTGCATAAAACCATTTTGACCATCATTTACATTCCATAAGTCATAAAAATACCCACTTTGACTTTTTATGCTTTGACCCCAAACACAAATTTGGCGCACACGTCGGTATTGACTAGTTTTGATAAAAAGACCATATGTTACTCATCCGGACACTTTCAAAAACCACCCAACTCACCACTTGTACTACGCAACCAAGGCAATCCAAAAATCAAGAAAGTTGCAAGTATTATTTGAAGAAAAATTTCGTGAATGGCTGTAGCAATCTGCTATCATTCTTAAACTCATTTTGACACTAAAACTTACTTCTAACATCACCTAAACACTTGCACACCCTAAGCAATGCCTCTACAAGTACACAAGACCTATCATGATCATAATACCACCTTGAAATGTAGCATATGGTCTAAATACAAAAACCCCAATTCCATAATCAAGGTATTTAATCAAATAGAAATAAAAGCAATATAATGGTGACAAGAGTACCTTAGTACAAGTGTGACGAATATGAGAACCGGGATGAAGAAAGCTTATGGAAGTACTCCAAGGGCTACCCGCGACCTACAAGAGTGATCACGACCCTTAAGTATGCGTTTCATAAAAATATAAAACAATTGTATCAAATTTTTTTGTAAAAATGTAATATGTATATAACTTGCACAATCAACCGATCCTAAGTGTGGTCATGACCTTCATGACACACAACCTGTAGAAAATGCATAACATGATAGCCTAAGGTCTCAAATAAAGTAACCCAAGTGATTGGTATCTAAAAAAAGCCAACAATTTACTTAACCGTAGGCGTAAAGTCACATTTTCTGGTATAGCTGTTTTGTAAAGGGCGGACCTCCCAATCCATAAGTCCAACAACTATGGAGTTTTCAACCCTGGAACGGGTCTCTCATGAGCTTTCCATAGTGTCCAACCATTCGATCTAAGAGTTTACGGAACTTTTTAAAAGTCTAAAACACTAACAGCCTTACCCTAAGCACCTAATAGTCAAACTACACTAGTCAAACTTGGGACAAAATAACCCGTTAACCTATAAGGTTTAAAGGTCTGAGATTTCCACCATTGGAAAGCCTCAAGACTCTACTTTCGGTCCATACCAACCACGAGTAAATAGCTACTACCAATTACCGGGAAAACTACATTCTTTGAAGGTTACAAAATCAGAATTTAGGTTTTCAAACTCGGGTTTACCGTTTTAGCCATAAAAACCATTTGGTGGTAGCTATCGACGCGAGCTCAGCGGCGTTCGTTAGATTATAATGTATACTAACACACAAGGTCTTAAAATGTCAAATATATTGTCACACCCCCAATTTATCAGAGTAAGGAAACACAGTGGGATGCGACGGTCATAACTATCACAAGATATAGATACAAAGAACGACTATTTTAAAGTCGTTTTAATTTAATTAAAATTATAAAATTTGTTCGGAAGCGAATTACACAGGATCATAACAAAACATTGTTTCAAAAGACTTCAATATTATTCCAAATATCCAAACACTAGTCACGACCATTTTATTTAAAAATCTCCCAAGCATAACCACGTCACTCCTCCGTCTTGATACCTGAGAAAAACATTGCTAAAGCGTCAACACAGGTTGGTGAGTTCATATGTTTAAGTTTAAATAGTGTGATGAACCATAAGATTTTCAAGGCAACCAACATATAATCTTATAACAAATATAAGATTATAATTAAAGTATACGTTTCAACAACCTACGTCTAAGCTCATGACACCGAAGCGTTAACCAACCAACAAGATATAATGAGAGCCCGAGCAAATGCCTATCCCAAAGCATTTGTAACGACTCAAATGTAAGTGTATCTAATTTGGTCACACAACCAACATTAGATAGGGAGGTCAATCCCAATAGATCTATCCATAACATTTGCGCTTACACACAAGTAATTAACGGTTCATGATAGTGGGCTAAAAGCAACTTAGGATATCGGGGACTTAGACATCACGTAGGCAAACGTATCAAGTTTTAGCACTTATGTTCATCCATAAAAATAAGCAATGTTCTCACCCCAAAAGTATATTAAAACATGTAAAAAGTGGGGCTATGAAACTCACCTCGATGAAGTAGTGAATATGATCAATAAAGATAGCACGGAAAATCAAAGCACGCAAAATGATGCGCAAACGATCTACTCGTAACCTAAGTAAAATATCCGTACTCAGGCTAAAGACAAGAAATACTAATGTACAATGCACTTGGTTGATAATTTATACTTGCTATAGATTTATAAAATGTTTTCATACATTTTTCATGTTCAACTATTTTAGTCACGGGGTCAAGTTTGGGTCTTGATATTTTGTTAAATAATAGTCTGAAAAATTAACGGGTTGTTATATAAACTAGGCCGCGAGGTCTTCGATATATAATAAATATCACATTTTTATGAACTCTTTAAGTCTAGCAAATAATTATGCAAAGTAGAGCACTCACACACAAAAATATAACAAGTAAAGTTCAATTACATACAAGTGGTGACCAAGCATTTTTGAAAGCGATTTTCGAATTCGTTACTAAGTCTTAGAACGAACAAAAAGTTGTTTTGAAAACTAGGCCGTGTCGAGTTTAACAAGATATTTTTAGATAGTCGGGGCATGACCTTTAGGTTGGTTAAAAATAGGTGCAAAGTGGGGTGATCGGGCAACTTTACCTCTACTATAATAGTTAGTCTTTTAATTCCTTGAAATTGGTCAAGTGACAGTTATGTTTCATTCTTTTGTTTACACGCATAATCACATAGCACAAACACAAGATTCGTTTTATTGCTTAATATACATGGGCATTATATACGCCCCTTTCTTTATGGCTTTCTATATATGATATTAAAACAAATGCTTCTAGTTATTTTGTGTACAAATTACTCCTTTTTCACATGCATGACATACTACATTTAGCCAAAATGAGAAATCCATTTTGCTTGTGCACCCGCTATGCGCAGCCTATGCCAAAAGTAAAAGGGGTTCTATTTTCTTTCAACTTATCATACATGCATACTAAGTTACTGTTGATATGATTTATACATGGCACCATAGGACACATAACATACATAACATACATATCTTTCAACATGGCAAGTAAGAAATGATAGAAGGGGCTACTGTTTTTTTATAGCTCGTTGGCAGGGTATTCCAAAATAAATGGTCTTTTCTTATAGTACTTGTTTATTTATTCAATAATGGTTCGTTCAAAAGAATATCTAGGTGTATGTTGTTTTCTGTTCGTTAGCCATCACAGGGGAAATGGGTATCATATTTGGTTTATGTGCTTATACAAAACTTATTTATAAAGAGTACACACACAACGCATAGCATACATTTTCCATCATTGGTTAAAAGATAAGTGGCCCTACTACTGCTATTGTTGACGCATGATATCCAAAAAGAAGAAGAAAAGTGGTCACACTTTGTATTCATTATTCAAACAAGCAAAAACATTACCTATTTTAGTCCAAGTATGTTAGGTTACTGTTGGTTTGCTTTATACATGCTAGTCACACACAACCTTTCACATACATGCCACACATATGTTCTTATAAACATTTATCAAGTAATGGAAATAAGAAGCAAATGGTTCATGCAGTTTTCTGTTACATCATTAACGCACATAAACATAAGCAGATGGAGATCTTACGCTTCTAAACCGCACATACTTTGAACATAAACCGTGCACCCTTACTTACTCCTCATACGTAAGCACCTTACAAACATAAGTATACATGTATACTTTCATACAATCCAGCTTGCTCCTAGTTACATGTACAAGATTTTATGTCTCATGAATTTCGCGTTGTGTTACTAAGTACTAATGATCAGATATAGATATGCAATCACATAAAGAATCTCATGCCTAGCATGTCACACGATGGGCTTTTGTTCAGGTTTTCATGTGCTAGTTTTTGTTTATAACGCACACATAAAATCATAACTTAGTTCCTTATAATGGTTTCAAGCACACAAATAGGTATAGCTTGGTCTCTTTTTGTCGCCTCATACACTCGCGTGAAAGCCTTTAGGGTCTAGTTTTTGGTTTGTCCATGACTTGATTTAGGTCAATAGCATATACTAAACACATCCCCATCCCATGACTTGTTTGTTTTAGTTTACAAAATGTTTTAGCAAGTATATATTTATCAACCAATATGAGGTGAAGAAGGTATTTAGAAAGTTACAAAGGTCCTAAGTATTTGATGATGATGAAAGTAAAAAACAAGTGATCTCTACTAGAGCAAGTACCCACGTCCAAACCAAACTCATAATCTTAGCTTGCTTCTAAAATAAACTCGAATGTTGTTGTTTACTTGCTGCCGTGAGCAACTCTCAAAGGAGATGGAGGTTTTTCTTAATGAGTTTGTAATTTGAGTGTGTGAGTTTATAAAGAGATGGAGCTTGTATTTATAGGCAAGAGAGGGTGTGGTTTAGGGTCAAGTAAGCTTTGTTAGGCTTAGTTAGGGGTTTTAGTTAGTTTGTAACTAGTTGCCAACCAAAAGAACCCTCATGGGAAATTGCATCTTGAATGAGGAAGAGCACGAACTGGGGAAAGTACAAAGGGGTCTTGGGGTTTCGTTTCATGGCTGCAAGGGAAGAGAGTAATGTGTACTCTCATTTGACAAGTATTAATAAGGTTTTTTGTAGTTTTAGTTTTGAGAAGAATCTAAGGGGAAAAGGGTTTTATTCGTTGGATGTGGGCGGAAAGAGGGGACAAGGGTACAAATTAATAAAAGAGTTGGTGAAGTACAAGAATTTGAAAGTGTATTGTCGATGGTTAAATTCAACGTGGGTTTTGTTTTTGCTATTGTGAGGGGGGGCGGTTTTGAATAGACAAGTACAATGTATTTGTATTTCTTTTATTTTGGAAATTTTGTAAATGTTTATTGGTAGTTGATGTGTAAGCTACTTAGGTTTAATTGTTGATGTAAGGTATACATTTACGTAGCAGTAGCTTAATAACTTTGGCTAACGGGGAATTTTCTAAGCGTGTCGAAAATATATACCGAGTGGAAAATAATTCATTTGGTGTAGTGAAATTATTAAATGAGGTTACGTTGATGTAAATAAATGTTGACTCCTAAAAATATCAATTTCTAGCGCGTAACGTAAACGAATATCAGTCATGCAAATAATTTTCTAGGTTGTCATTCAATAAAATTTAAATTAGTACACAAAATACGTGTAAACAATCGGGAATATCAATAGACACACAAGTCTAACCCGAACTATTGTTTTTCACGTAATTTAAATATACATAAAATTCACGTTTGTGACATATATGGTCCATGGCCTGTAGCAAATAGCCATACAAGTCTGTTGGGTCAGATTGGGTTCACAACCGTAAATCGACCATAACTCACTCATCCGGAGGAATTATCGCCCATCCAACTTGCTACTAACATGTAAAAGGGTCAATGAATCCATCTAAACTATAAAATCACGGACTAATGTGGGAAAATATGTGAGGTTTGGGCTCACAAACTTGCTGTCCGAATTTTGCTTATAAAATCTTAATTTAACCATAACTTCCTCATCCGGAGGAGTTGTGTGCCTATCCAACTCTCCACTAATAGGTAAAAGGCCTAAAGAATCTATTTAAGCTATAAAAAGTGCTGGTAACAATGAAAAATATGGGAGTTTTGGACTGATATACCTGCTGTCTGAATTTTGGTTATCAAACTACCATGCTAAACAACCTCTAACCCTTTTCTAACAATCAAAATTGCATTCTACACTAACTAACATCAATCAAAGAATCTTAATTCTATAATATGTATGGTGAAATCAAGATTTAACCAAAAACAAAAATTATAACAAGGGTTTTAGCAAAAATTATCAATGCCAAAACCCTAATTAACACAATGCATGATCATCCCATTGATCAAACATGCAAGAACATCAATGCTAGAATTTTATGATTTCTAAAAATCAATTGCATGTGAAAATAAACAATGGGTTTTGATGATTAATTACCAAGGAATGATTTTGGTGCTGTTTATTTACAAGATTGGTGAAGAAAATTGATTGATGGTGGTGGTTTTTTGGTGATGCTCGACGAACAGCAGAAAAGAATAGGGGGAGAGTTATTTTAGTAAAAATAAAATGACAGTTGGTGGTTGTGTATGTGTTGGTTCGATGGGCAGAAAAAGAAGGAAGGGAGAGTGGGTTTTGGCCCACTAATAAACTCCTATTAGTACTAAACTTAAGCCTGCATATTGAAATACTTCTAGCCCGACTCGATTGTAAGCTAATCGTTCCGACTCGGTGCAAGTTATATTACGTAAACAAAATACATTATAGAACATAGTATTTTGACTTCATAATGTCGAAATATTTAGCCATCGGTTCTCGTTCCGTCAATTCGGGTAATCGTTTTGTAAAATGCGCGTGAGTGCTTTTAAATAAAAAAATTTGATTTAAATAAATATGGAAAAATAAAATAAAAATTTTATAATTCCAAATAAATATTTTTAATAGTCAGAAAAATAATTTAAAATATAATTTAATTAAACTTCTCGAGATCTGAGGATTTACGTATGAAGAATAAAAGAAAAATATAACATATTGAAAAATTCAAGAAGCATGTAGAAAGGAATAAAATAATGCCCGAAAAATACGAGTTCTCACAGTCGACCCCCCTAAAGGAACTCTGGTCCCTCAGAGTTCAACTGGAGACGAAAGAAAATGCGAACAAGTGGACTTACATTGTTTAGAACTGATTGATTGCTTCTCAGGTAATTTCTGCACCACGGCGAACCTTAACAATCGGAATTTAAGTACGCTCAGTTTCTTAACTCCTTTTAGAATTTACTTCAAACTCAGATCAAAATAATAACCTTTCAATACGAGAAAATATTAAGAGGTAGAATGGACACGATAACTGCTTAAACGAACAAGGTGCGCTAAAACAATTTGTTAGGACTCATGGATTTAGAAGTTAGTCCTGGTAATATGCAGTTCCTACTGGAGTACTCCGTTACTCCTGGTGAGTTACTCCTGGTCGTATTATAAAGTTGAAAGATGATTATAGAAGATATGATCAAGGAAGATTGTAGAAGATAAGATCAAATATTTAGTCTTCCTATTCATATGGAAAGTATTAAAGATATTGATTATGATGAGGAGGTTACAAGATTATTTAGGAAATAATTAAATGGTATTAATGTATAATACTTTGGAAAGTATTAATTATGTTGTAACCACCTAGGACCCCTTGCACTATAAAAGGAGGTCCTAGGGTGTAGAGATGAACACACTTCCATACACACATATTCTCTACACATTTCTCTTATTGTTTATTATAGCTTCAAGGTTGTAAAACCCTATCACTATTAAGAGTGATCGTATTAATATATTGAGGCTTAGATGTTTGGTTATTTCTATTGTTCTTCTTATATATAAAGATTGGTTTCCGCACACTCTTTGTATTGTGATCAAGGCTTCAAAGATCCTTCAAGAAGCAAACCCAACAAGTGGTATCAGAGCCTCGTTGAGAAGCTTTGATTGAGAAGAACAAGATTCATACATCCGTGTTGCCGAAGAAGACATGGCGTGCAGAACTTCAATCCCAGACAATGAGGTAATTCTTATGACTGAATCTGAAGTTAGAGAATATAATGCTAAATTAAAGAATAATATGCATGCTTATAACAACTATGACTTAGGAAATAGTTATTCTGAAACATATGAACATAAATATTTAGAACTTCAAAAAACAATATGCTGATCTGAATGCTGAAAATGACAAATATTATCTAGAAGTTCAAGCATATAAAAGTTCTCTTAAAACCTTGGAACAACAGAAAAAGTGGTTTCAAAAAACCCAATTAGAGTATGAAGAAAAGATTAGAGTGTTAAGTATAGACTTAGAGAACACATCTAATCTACTGAAATATTCTAAAAAGCTTAATACTGAGGTAAATAAAGAGAAGCAGGAGCTACAGACTAAACTAGATAATGCTTTGGCTAGGTTTGATAAATGGACAAGTTCTTCTAAAAACCTAATCAAATTAGTAGATAGCTCCATGTCTGGTAGGACTAAAGTTGGTTTAGGGTTTAGAAACTATATTGGGCCAAATGATGTTTTTGACTCCTCTTTTTCTAGTGTGTTTGACACTACCCCTGAAGATGTGGAAGGTAGGCCTGTTTTCAATAGGTATAAACCAGCTGCAGAGATGCATGCTGTTCCTCCACCCCTCACAGGGACATTCATGCCTACCTTAGATCACTTTGACTTCGATGAATCACAAATAACATATGGTACAAGGTCCACTGGCTCAATTGAAACTAATTATGTGCCTAATGACTTTGTCTCTTGTAACTCTAGTGACAAGTCTTTAGAACCTAAGACTAGTAACCTTGACTCTTTTGAGTCCGACTCTAGTGCTGAAACACTTGAGTCTGTGCCTGAACCAATTATAATTGAGCCCATGACTCGTAAATATGCCTCTTGTAAGTCTACCTTAAATGCTAAATCACCTAAGTTCTATCCTCAATCTGCTTGTGCTAAGAATGAAAGTAATAGGAAAGCAGATAATCCTAAGAAAAACAATACAAGTCCTAGAGGTAATCAAAGAGGTTGGAATGACATGATGACTCAGAAATTAGGTGATAACTTTGAGTTCAAAAGTAAGGCTTGCTATGTGTGTGGTAGTTTTGATCACTTGCAATATACTTGTAAACACAAGAGAAAGATTAATGATCAACAACAAGTTAAACCGATATGGAATAACTCAAGACGGGTGAATCACAAGAACTTTGGTAGAGTTTTTCACCCCAATCCTAAAAATAACATTATTCCACAACCAAGATGTTTTAACAATGTTAAGGGTACATGGGTTGAGCCTGCACAGTCAAAAACAAAGGTTAATATTGTTAAGGCTTTAGCTAGGTGGGTTTGGAAACCTAAACAAGATGGTTTACAACATGTCTCTAAATCAAATAGTGCATCAAAAACCTTAACAAGATATGACTATGTTGATGTTTTTGGAAGATTCAAGTCTGTCTTAGCTTGGGACTTCCATAAACACTAATCTTTGTTTGGTTTGTGATTATTTCAGCAAATGTGATTATAAATTACTATGTTTTGTATTTTATATATTTGTGTGAACTAACTTTTTGCAGGACAAGAGAAGTTTAAAAAAAAAAATCTTTGATAGTGAATACTTTGCTCTGTTTGAGGGGAGGTTTTAGCTTAAGGGGAGGCTTGTTGTATGTATAACTGTGTATATTCTTGTGTTTTTCTATCTAATAAATTTTACAGGTTGACATTGGTGCTGGTGGATATGGTTCCTCCTAGTAGAACTAAGTTGCTCCTAGTCGACCAATGGTTCCTCCTGGTTACACTCATCCTGCTTCTGGTGGACCATTGTTCTTCCTGATGCATTCTACGTTCCTTCTGGTTGACTCATAGTCTTTGAGTGGTTATAAAAAAAAATTAAATTAAAAAAAAAAGAAAAAAAAAGAGAAAAAAAAAGAAAAAAAAAGAAAAGAAAGAAAATAGACACTTTCGAATCGAAATACCTTTGTATATATTTCACTTTTTGGGCTGTTTTTGTTTGGTACTTAGGTGTTGGCTGCCCCCCACACAACAAATGGTCCTCAACTCACCATGTCTCACCGACAAGAAAGAGTTGATTCACCTTGAGGGTACGGCTCCTGGTGTGATTCTCAAATCCGTTGATGGTTGCCAGGTTACCCAAAACTGGATGGTTTTCACTTGCCATGGTCCTAGACTGAAAAGTGGCTAATCCAAGGGGGTACGGCTCTTGGTAAAGATTTTATCAAATCCGTTGATAGCTATAATAGCTTGCTCAAAGCTATAGGGTTTTCAACTCACCGATGCTTCATTGCTAAGAGTTGACGAGTCCAAAAGGGTACGGCTTCTGGTAAAGACATATCAAATCCGTTGATGGCTGTGATGGTTTGCCAAAAATCATCAGGGTACTCCAACTCACCAATGATTCACGTTCCAAGAGTTGGACTGGGTACTAGTCTCCCAGGGTGATGTCATGATTCCACCAAAAGACTGGCTAGCCCAAGAGTGAGCAGCTACTTGGTAAAGGCTCATCAAATCTGCTCCTGTTGCTGTCAAGAATCAACATGTGCAGATGTTTTCAAGCTTTAAAGAAGCTTAGCCGTTCGTGTATCAGCAGCTACTTTTGTGTTTCTTCTAGTTTTATCAAGTGAGCTTGTTGCTGCTGTGGTTCGTATTCCAATCCTCATGCTTATTGGTGACACATCTACTTGGAAACTTGAACTCAACAAAGTTAAATTCAAGTTTAGGGGAGGATTGTTAGGACTCATGGATTTAGAAGTTAGTCCTGGTAATATGCAGTTCCTACTGGAGTACTCCGTTACTCCTGGTGAGTTACTCCTGGTCGTATTATAAAGTTGAAAGATGATTATAGAAGATATGATCAAGGAAGATTGTAGAAGATAAGATCAAATATTTAGTCTTCCTATTCATATGGAAAGTATTAAAGATATTGATTATGATGAGGAGGTTACAAGATTATTTAGGAAATAATTAAATGGTATTAATGTATAATACTTTGGAAAGTATTAATTATGTTGTAACCACCTAGGACCCCTTGCACTATAAAAGGAGGTCCTATGGTGTAGAGATGAACACACTTCCATACACACATATTCTCTACACATTTCTCTTATTGTTTATTATAGCTTCAAGGTTGTAAAACCCTATCACTATTAAGAGTGATCGTATTAATATATTGAGGCTTAGATGTTTGGTTATTTCTATTGTTCTTCTTATATATAAAGATTGGTTTCCGCACACTCTTTGTATTGTGATCAAGGCTTCAAAGATCCTTCAAGAAGCAAACCCAACACAATTAAGATTAATAATCAACAAGGAATCGCAAATCGCGCAACTGTAAAACACGACAAACTACTTACTAGAGAAATAAAGGAGAAATATGAATTACATATAGACATTTAAAATAAGAGTTGCCACAATTATCCGTCTCGGATTTGGTATTACTTTAAAACTAAGCTTAGGTACTTTCTTGATTAATAGAAAATTTTACAAGGTTTGTTTGTTTGTGACTTTAAAATGTTATGACACTTTCAAAATGGTGTCAATATAGCCAAAGTTGTTTATCAAAGCGTTTGGTGATTTGAAATCAGAACTAGTAGTAAAGAAAAATTGTAACTATGTTATATATGGATTAAGGAGAAATTGAATATTTAGAATCATTAATAGAAGTATAAATTACATCGGAAATTTCATTAGCTTGAAAGTAAAGTATGATAATCAAATAGTTTAAAAGATAAAGCATGACGTATTTTTAAACACTAGTTATAAATCTACCAAAGAGGATGTATAGATCCGACCTTTAACTTGAAACAGTTATTTTGGTTCTTTAACCACTTAATAAAATGTGTAAAACGTTCTTAAAAATTTATAATAATTTTTAGAAATCCATGGAAGGTGTTTAATGCATCGAATAGTAAACATGTGACATGTTCGGATTTTTAAAGGTGACAAAATAGTAAACGAGTATGAAACGAATAATAATCAACAATGTATGCAAGCAATAAAACGAGTGAATAAAACGAAACTTGTACCAAATTCTTAACGAACATGATAGAATAGATGCATCGATGATAAGGATAATGAGAAACAAAGGATCTAGCAAGGGATTAAATCACAAGAGCGGTTGGTGTCACCAACAACGGTTTATTAAGTTCTCGGTGGTCGATACACGATCAAAATAGAAAAGCCACACAACAATTTTTGAATCAAAGAAAACTCTTAAGAAGTCACTTGAGGGTAATTCTAGCAAAATGAAAAACATTAGCAATGAGAGAGCGAAGTCAACACATGGCTCACACGAACGAATTTCGAGATGATAGAGTCTAACACACATCATGACAAATACACAAAATCATCGTTCACTTCCAGTCATAAATCACTATTCGTGTTCGGAGACGTTTCGAATGCCTACCAAAATAGATAGAGAAGGTTGGTCGACGTAGAAGCATAACAACGTTGTAACTTTCAAGTCTGGTATCAATGGTAAGAAAATTAGACGAGTGGTAACGAGAATTATATCACGGGGGAAGATGAGGTAACAAGTAGAACAAAGATCGTTGAGTAAAGAAATGTGCTTGTAGGCATGTAATTCGTTCAAGAAGAGATAAAGAAACATATGCATATATCATGAATGGGTGCTACTCGCAAAATATATAAAAAATTTCAAAACTTATTTTTATCTATTTTAAGAAACATAAGTAAAAAGTTGGTTCTTAGACAATTTTTTTTAAGGTGACTACTATTCGGCCTCGCATGGCTCCTTCTAAATTACGCATAGGTGATCAAGCCATGCATAATTTAGGACTAGCAATGCGATGCACAGTTTCGTCAAAGCAATATTACATGTCATATATTTAAAATATATATATGATACCAAAAATAGAAATCGGAATAACTTATGAAACTTTTCGCAAGTAAATAATCCGCTTGATATTTAAATCAACACCTTTAATGTGACATGAATTCTTTTATAAGATCAAGGTAAAATAATTTGTGAAAATACCTCGTAAAACAATATTACTTAACGTTATAAAGTAACATTCAAGTATTTTAAAAAGTTAAAGTAGAACGATTTGTAAAATGATTTGCAAATAATACGAGTTTGAGTTTATATGGTGACATCATAGCAATGTATAAATAGCAAGTGGGTAACACGAGGGTAGTAAAGGGTAATTAATATGAAATCGATGAAATGGTTACAAGGTGATAAGGTTTCAAAATCTTTAACCAGAATCGTCATGAGACACTTGTCAAAATGATAACGAACGATGTGAAAACAAGAACTTCAAATCTCGACCCAAATCAATGGTACGATGAGAGAAAAGAAAGATAATATAAAATGACAAATACGTCATATATAAGAGAAAGGAAAAAGGAATTATGTATGCGTTCACATCGTAACTAATTGACATAGAAATGTACAACTTTCGACAAAATTATAGCTCACCATCAGTTTATCTAAACACTCGGTTTCAAAAGTTCACGATATATGTATGTATAACTCGTACCCAAAGTTACTATTTTTAAACGTTTTCAAACGTAACTAATGATTGTTATTTGTAAAATATCATTTGTTAAAGTTCTACAAGCTCAAACGAACTAAAAAAACGCTTAAAAACCATATTTCAAAATTTCTATCAGCTTTGACTTTTAGGTCTGACCCGATCAATTAACCCGTTAAATGATATTTTCAAGACTCGGAGTTTAAAGCAATTTAGTGCAAAACAATGTTTTGAACAACTTTCTAGTTTTACCAAGATCTGAAACCAAACGTAAAATGACCTAATTGCCCCTGCACGTTCTGCGCAGGTTTGACTATATTATCTTAAAACGCAGATTTTTTTATTTTTTTAAGATTTGACCCGTTTATACTAGTTTTCGGACTTGGTTACCTACGCGATAAAGGTAAAACGGCATTTTAAACAACTTTTTAGTTTTACTCGAGACTTGAAACGGATCATAAATAGGCGAAAACGTCTTCGCATCAGATATGTCAACAAAATGATATTTTTAGAAAATGCAGATTTTATTAGATAAAAGACCCATAAATATTCAGTTTCGACACTAGTTCCTTCGCGATAGATGTAAAACGACATTTCAGACAACTTTCGTGTTTCGGCCGAAGGCCGAAACGGACCAGAAATGACGATTCTACCCTCTACAGTTCTGCATCAGCAATAATTTCCATGTACGCAGAAAATAAGTTCTTAAATTTTACAAATTTAAAATGAGCGTAACTTGCTCGTTTTTAAGAGTCACGGGTCGAATTTTATGTATAAACGAACGTCTCAACAAGTAGAAATATATTTTTATGTCTAAAGTTTATAAAGATATTTTCTCGACATCGTTAAATTAAATGTAAATTTTCTGCAGAAAGTATATTTTTCGACACACTTCGAAATTTAATCAAACATCATAACAACCCAGAATTTATGTACATACACATGACTTGTGGATTCCATATAGACAAAAGAGAATAAATTATATAATTGAGCATGTAAATGAATATATAGTATAAAAATGGTTAAAGAATACCAACAATAATCTAAGAAATAAAAAGCGGCGCATGACATCCGTATCTTCGATTTCAAGATACAATGCAAGAAGGTCTCTTGGTGGCGTGATTTTCCAAAATCACAAGACATATCGAGAAAGAAATGGAACATTAACAAGTTGCACTTCCAGAGTGGGAAGGTTTAATGAAAGGGGAAGATACAAGTTTATAGAGGTAGAATTGTATTCCAAACAATCGCCACATAATAGAGGACGAATTACAAGATGACGATGGTGTTTCCAAGGTACAAACGAACGTCGTAAATCGAAGTCGAAACGTAGAATGGTCAACGAAATAATATTTAATCGATATATAAGTGCCGTGTAAGATAGTGACGTAAAAGTCACTCAAGGTTACGAAACTCACGATATTATTCAACACGGATTTCAAGGAATGCTTCGAGATGTGTGACTCACACGACGTCCTTAAGTCTTTTTGGAGGCACATTGAGCTACACAATGGTCTATAGACAAATTTTCAAGGCATCCAATCACAGATGGTCGGAAGATAATTTAGATATCTAAACTGATATCTTAAAGGAGTTTAACAATGAAAGTAACACGCACGGTAGTAGAATAAAAATCACAAGTTTCATTGAAAGCAATACTTATTTAATCCTGAACAGTGATATCACGAGAATATACACAACATGTAAAAGAATGAGTTGAGAAAACAAACGGTTCAAAACGAACGAGTATATGAGGTCAGTCGTATCACGCGTAAACAAGATAGCAATAGTACTCAGAAAAGTGATTATGAAAAGTCGGCAGCATACGCGCTCTGAATACAAGTATGTGATATCATAACGATATAAAGTCATTGCAACAAGATTAATTCACAAGAACAAGAATTCAAGAAATAAAGTACTAGCAGATGTAATCACAGTAATATCCAATGATAATTCATTAAGCACGATGGCTTTGAAATGACATAGTAATTATCCTCATTAGGGTAATGTAATATTTCAACATGTAATCAAGAGGTGAAATATTACAATGATATTTAAAAGTAAATAATAAGGATTAGAGAGTTACCCGCGCAGATATCGAACAACAATGGCAGATTCTGTGTTAGACACTTAGAAACATGAAATATTTTAAACTTTCGGTTATAGACTAAGTTTTGAAAAACGACTCAGTTCCCTATAACCATCGCTCTGATACCAATCTGTGAGACCCCCAAAATCAGGCATGGAATAACTAGGCAGCAAGGGCGTCACGTCATGGTACAAGAAACAATGAAATATTGTTGACATAAAGTTGACGTAATAAAAATTTATACATTAAATCATAAAGAATCAGAGTCTTTTAAACAAAGGTCCCAGAGTTTTATAAGCGGAAATCCATAATTTAATTATGGTTTTGTAACTTATAGTTACCAAGAATACATGATAAACTTCTTATAGTTTTTAGATAAAACCAAAGTTTGAATATACACAGAAATCTCCAAGCTGCGATAGTATCCTGCAGGCTCCCATCCAAGCAAAGCTAAGAAATAATACCTGAGATTAAACATGTAAAATCGTCAACATAAAGTTGAGTGATATTCATAGGTTTAGCAGTAAAGTTGTGGAACACAAGCATTCATTTGTAAAACAAGTAAATAGAAAAAATGGTTATGATCATTAACCATAGTCCGAAACCAATATTATTGCTGTTTAGTTCATGAACCGAAGCTTAACTCAAAGTAAGTTCCTCTAGGGAGTATTTAGCCTAAATACTCAAGTATAAACAAATGTAAGTGCGTCAAGGTAATCAGGACGGGGATTGTCAATCCCGATGGATCCACCCACAATATTCACGCTTAGCGCAAAACATACGGGACAATTAACGGTTCATGATCAAGAGAGGAAACTTAAGGCTATTAGCTATAAGCAATAATATCAATGAATACTATTGGAAAGCATACATGTGTGAGTAGCATACAAGTTCTGGATAGCATACAGTTTTTAAATGGATGTGTTCCACCATGTAAAATCTCACCCGCGTTTAGAAACAATATACAAGTAGTAAAAGGGGCTATGAACTCACCTTAGCTACAAGGTGAATCAATATGGAACTTGAGGGGCTGAGTAGTAACAACAAGAAATCAAGAAACTTTAAGTCATCCAAGACCTATGATAACGGGACGCGAAAACTTATAAGATACAAAAATAACGTTTAGAAAACGCTTTGGTTACTATTAGTACATAAACCATCTTATAACTCGCAAGGCATTGCAACCTATTGACTCGAAACAATTTTGACTTAAGAACACTACTTACCCACTGTATGATCATGTTTCTAAACATTAACAATGCTCATCAAACCCATAAGTAGCAAACACTTGTACACTTTCAGTCGAAAATTAACGTTGACAAATTGGCTGCACTAAATTTTCATAAACATGTTGTAAAGATTGTATCATAAACTAAAACTTTATGGCCCTGGAAAGATAAAATTATTACCTTTTCAAATCATTAAGAAACACTATCAAAGCTATTACCAATCAACGGGAAATGCAGTTTTAGTGCAGACTACTCAGATTTGACTTTTTCGACAAAATTTTGCATAAAACCATTTTGAGCATCATTTACATTCCATAAAGATTTTAACTTGAAACCAATTAGAAATATTCACATTTGACCTATGTTATTGTAATAAGTCATAAATATACCCACTTTGACTTTTTAGGCTTTGACCCAAACACAAATTTGGCGCACACGTCGGTATTGACTAGTTTTGATAAAAAGACCATATTTTACTCATCCGGACACTTCCAAAAACCACCCAACTCACCACTTGTACTACACAACCAAGGCTATCCAAAAATAAAGAAATTTGCAAGTATTATCTGTAGAAAAATTTCGTGAATGGCTGTAGCAATCTGCTATCATTCTTAACCTCATTTTAACACTAAAATTTACTTCTAACATCACCTAAACACTTTCACACCCTAAGCAATGCCTCTACAAGTACACAGGACCTATAATGATCATCATACAACCTTGACATGTACCATATGTTCTAAATACAAAAACCCCAATTCCATAATCAAGGTATTTAATCAAATAGAAATCAAAGCAATACAATGGTGACAAGAGTACTTTAGTACAAGTGTGACGGATATGAGAACTGGGCTGAAGAAGGCTTATGGAAGTACTCCAAGGGCTACCCGTGACCTACAAGAGTGATAACGACCCTTAAGTATGCGTTTTATAAAAATATAAAACAATTGTATCAAAATATTTTGTAAAAATGTAATATGTATATAAATTGCACAATCAACCAAGCCTAAGTGTGGCCATGACCTTCATGACACACAACCTATAGAAAATGCATAACATGATAGCCTAAGGTCTCAAATAAAGTAACCCAAGTGATTGGTATCTAAAAAAACGCCAACAATTTACTTAACCGTAGGCGTAAAGTCACATTTTCTTATATAGATGTTTTGTAAAGGGCAGAGATCCCAATCCATAAGTCCAAAAACTATGGGGTTTTCGCCCATTGAACGGGTCTCTCATGAGCTTTCCAGAATGTCCAACCATTCGATCTAAGAGTTTACCAAACTTTTTAAAAGTCCAAAACACTAACAGCCTTACCGTAAGCACCTAATAGTCAAACTGCACTAGTCAAACTTGGGATAAAATAACCCGTTAACCTATAAGCTTTAAAGGTCTGAGATTTCCACCATTGGAAAGCCTCAAGACTCTATTTTTGGCCCATACCAACCACGAGTAAATAGCTACTACAAATTACCAGGAAAATTACATTATTTGAAGGTTACAAAATCAGAATTTAGGTTTTCAAACTCGGGTTTACCGTTTTAGCCATAAAAACCATTTGGTGATAGCTATCGACGCGAGGTCAGCGGCGTTCGTTAGATTATAATGTATACTAACTCACAAGGTCTTAAAATGTCCAATATATGGTCCATGACCTGTAGCAAATAGCTATACAAGTCTATTGGGTCAGATTGGGTTCACAACCGTAAATCGACCATAACTCACTCATCCGGAGGAGTTGATCTACTAACATGTAAAAGGGTCAATGAATCCACCTAAGATTTAAATCACAGCCTACAGTGGGAAAATATGTGAGTTTTGGGCTCGCAAACCTGCTGTCTGAATTTTGCTTATAAAATCTTAATTTAATCATAACTTCCTCATCCGGAGGAGTTGTGTGCCTATCCAACTCGCCACTAATAGGTAAAAGGCCTAAAGAATCTATTTAAGCTATAAAAAGTGCACGTAACAATGAAAAATATGGGAGTTTTAGACTGATATACCTGCTGTCCGAATTTTGGTTATCAAACTACCATGCTAAACAACCTCTAACCCTTTTCAAACAATCAAAATTACATTCTACACTAACTAACATCAATCAAAGAATCTTAATTCTATAATATGTATGGTGAAATCAAGACTTAACCAAAAACAAAAATTATAACAAGGGTTTTAGCAAAAATTATCAATGCCAAAACCCTAATTAACACAATGCATGATCATCCCATTGATCAAACATGCAAGAACATCAATGCTAGAATTTTATGATTTCTAAAAATCAATTGCATGTGAAAATAAACAATGTGTTTTGATGATGAATTACCAAGGAATGATTTTGGTGTTGTTTATTTACAAGATTGGTGAAGAAAATTGATTGATGGTGGTAGTTTTTTGGTGATGCTCGACGAACAGAAGAAAAGAAGAGGGGGGGGGTTATTTTTGGTAAAAATAAAATGATAGTTGGTGGTTGTGTATGTGTTGGTTTGATGGGCAGAAAAAGAAGGAAGGGAGAGTGGGTTTTGGCCCACTAATAAACTCCTATTAGTACTAAACTTAAGCCTAAATATTAAAATACTTCTAGCCCGACTCGATTCTAAAAACGATAATTGTTCCGACTCGGTGAAAGTTATCTTACGTAAAAAATACATTATAGAACATAGTATTTTGACTTCATAATGTCGAAACATTTAGCCATCGGTTCTCGTTCCGTCAATTCGGGTAAATTTTTGTAAAACGCGCGCGAGTGCTTCTAAATCAAAAAATTTGATTTAAATAAATATGAAAAATAAAATAAAAATTTTATAATTCCAAATAAAATATTTTCAATAGTCAGAAAAATAATTTAAAATATAATTTAATTAAAATTCTCGAGATTTCAGGATTTACGTATGAAGAATAAAAGAAAATATAACATATTGAAAAATTCAAGAAGCATGTAGAAAGGAATAAAATAATGCTGGAAAAATCCGAGTTCTCACACACTCCAAAGAGTAAAAAAACAAATTCCTTGAAATATATTTATAAACGAGGAGGTCAAAATCCTACGTGGCAAGGTTAAATGACAAAAGTACCCTCATCTTTAACATTATTCTTCTTCAATCTATTTGATCCGTCACTTGTTTAACTGATGGTTAAATAAGATGATAGTATCATGAACACTTGAATATCATCAAATTTTTCCAGATTTAGACGCTTGTGCTCATGGCATTAGTTATATGTTATTAATTAAACACGAACTTTTCTTTTTAGTTGGAAACAGATTAAATATGCATTAACTAAACTTATAAGGCACCTTGCTTAAGGTACATCATTAGATAGTTGTTATGTATCACATTCGATTACAATAACTCTTCCAAATTGAATCCATGCCTGGCCGGAAATCATCTTGGTGGATGTTGATTATTAAAAAACATGTGAAATTAGAAAAAATGAACTAGCTATTCCCTAAATTTTCAAGAATGTTGCTCCAATAGTTAATATGATCTTCAAAAACACCATGACCATTTCCGTTAATAGCTCTACATACCTTGTCACTAACGTCGAGTGTGTTTTAAATTCCTCCGCCTGTAGGGTTTTCAAGAATGTTACAAAATTCTTGTGAAGTTTTCCAGTTGTTAATACGATATTCTATGGCCATTCTAGTATGAGTTTGTGGTTCAACAAACTTGACAACATTCATAATCGGCATTGTTTAGTCTTTAAAGGCAAGCCCACTTATATCAAGAAGCTTACACAAAGTATTACCTTTCTATGCTTTGAATACATCGAAACATAGTGGTTGTGGTACTAAACTTGATGTTACAAGAGCCAAATATATTCTTTGATCATAAAAGTTAGAAACAACCCAAGGACGACGAACAAACCTAGCCTATGCTTCAAGACGAGCACATTGTGTCATATGACTCACATTAACGTCGATAGCCGTTTTGATTTGTGAGTTATTGGATCAATACCTACTTTGTTTAGGCGCTTCTTAAAATGTGTTTGCTTACTTGGACAAAATAGTAAGCTATCACCCGGTTACCCTTCCATGGAGTAACCTAAGTGTAACTTATATCAATGTTGGGTAACCTAATTAACCAACCTGTGAACTTGAGTAACCTGGAAACATAAAATAAAAGTTTAGTGACTTAGGACAACTCTTTTGTATAATTTAGTAACTTCTTTGTATAATAACCCACTTAGTAAAGCTTGTAAATATAAAATATGTAATGCAAATAGAAAATTATAATAAGTGAAAGATGTGTTAGAAGTAACATAAACTATTAAAAGGATAGTTTCAAATCCGTAGACAGTCGTTAGAGACGTCAGTACAGTGGCTAGTGGGTTGGCTGGCTACCACGGCGCTAGCCACTGTACCGTGTGCTACGTTTTCGCCTCTCAAGCCGTAGAAGCCAGCCATCGTTGTGGGCGACAACACGAGTCCACGGCGCCGCAACTGCACCATGGCTCACGTTGTGGATTTTTTTTTTTTTGAAAATATTACCGTTGGCAACATCTAGTATTTTCCACGGGGATAATTTGACCGTTTTAAGCTTTAAAACAGCCATTTTTACCATTTTTTCACTATGAATACCCATTTAAACTATAAAAAAATCTACCATCTTCTATTCTCAATATTAACACTTTTATATTTTTTTACATCCATCATGAGCCTAAATTCAAACCAAAATCCAATCCAATATCCGAATCAAAGGATAAACAATTTCTATAACGATTCTCAAAATCAGATACCAAATACTCAATTACCTATTTGTCATCTTCGTCTAACCCAAATACTCCCTCATCCGCAAACTCTAGCTCGTCAAGAACTAATCAATTTTCTTAATTTTCCAACTATACTCAAACACCAGATCCTTTTCTCTAACTTCCAACAACAAAACTCGTTTGTTAATTGTACCCCCGAGGCATTCAATTTATGGTTTCAAAATTCTCAACAATCTCAACTATTCCAACAATTTCAACAACTAATTCAACAAAACTTTCCTCAACATTCGTCTCAACAACCTCAAGAACTCGAAGAGTCGGATGAAGACGAAGCTCCACCCGCGTGTCCTTCGAAGAAAAAAGGGACACAAAAAAGTGTTGCTAAGAAAAACCCGAAATCAGACTGGAATTTTTGCCTCAACGTGAAGAAGAAGTTTTGGCCGAGTGTTGGATAGAAATATCCGAAGATCCGGAGGCTGGGAATGACCAACAAAATGAGACATTTTGGTTCAAAATTCTCGCTATGTATAACGATCGGATTACGAAGGAAGGTTATAAAGCTCGAGATAAAAATATGTTGACCGACACGTGGATTCTGATGAATCGAGAAGTATTCATGTTTAACCAATTTTATGATAACGCCAAACTTTTGAGTGCCGAAGAAAATTTTATGACTCGTGTGTTGAGCTTATATAGATATGATAGTGGGAACAAAGAATTTCCACATAAAAGTGCTTGGCTTATTTTGAAAGACAAGTACAAATGGAAAAATCTCGATTCGATCCTAACACGACGTCAACGCGGAAAGATAGCCGACCAAGATCCAGATCTTTTCAATGGCGACGAGATCCCTCGTCCATACGGTGCTCCAAGAGAGGCCAAGGTTCAAGGCTCCTCAAGCTCATCCGCCACTTTGGGTTCTCAAAAAGAAGAATTGGTGGACTTGCTACAAATCAAATAATCTTTGACCGTGATGCAAAAAAGAGCAAATGAAGCGAGAGATAGGGGCAAGACTAGAAGTGTATGAGCTTCAAAAAAGGAACGAACCGACACGTGTGCCGAAGACACGACAAAGA
Source organism: Glebionis coronaria (assembly GCA_025667525.1). NCBI lineage: Eukaryota > Viridiplantae > Streptophyta > Magnoliopsida > Asterales > Asteraceae > Glebionis > Glebionis coronaria. The sequence continues at coordinate 366,348,845 of CM046880.1, read as the reverse complement.
TCGAAAATCTCAAAGACGAGGCGCGTGCAAAATATCTAAAATTTTAAGTTGTAATTTTTTTAGTTGTATATTTTTCGTATGTTTTTTAAGTTGTATTTTTTGTGTTTTTTAAGTTGTATTTTTATTTTTATTATTAATGAAATATTATGTTTTTAGTTTAAAATAAATTGTTGTGCTAAAAAAAGAAAAAAAAAGTGGTGGGGTTACCATAACACCAAAATCGTCTAGTTAACTAGGGAAGGTGTTTTTGGTGTTATGATAGATTGGTAAATTTTGGTGTTATTGGAAAAAGTGTTGATTTGACAACACTTTTCTTCACGGCTTGAGCCCACGGCTCAAACTCTGTCTTCCAAATGCATGATGTTAGATTTTATAATAATTTTTAAAAAAGGTAGAAACTATCAATCTTTTAAACTTGTTTGCTTTTCTAAAAATGAGTAACAATTAATTTGGCTAAAAGTATAAAAAACTATAAATATATATAGAGGATATGAAATGCACATAACCTAAAATCCATCAGCTTCCTCCTCACATCTTTTCCTCTGTTTCTATTTGTTTTCTTAAATCACAAGATATTGAATAAACTACCTTATTTTCGATAAGAATGAAACTGAAATATCTAACTATGTCATTTTATCATCATTTTAAAGCTAAACCTATATTAATAAAACCTTGATCCTCAAAAGTTTTGGATCCTTAAAAAATCGAAAGTCTCGTGCGTTTGAGCACCTTGCATATGCTTAATCCGGCTTTGCTGTCAATCGTAGCATCAAAAACTTTATATTGTTACGTGTAACATTAATGCAAATGCAACTATGTGAAAAATGTTTCTAGATTTTGAAAAAAAAAATCAATCAAAACAGAAGAAAAAAATGTAATAAGAAAAACAATCAAGCAAAGAGAGTTTCATTATTCTTCTAAATATTTTGTGGAATCAATTTCTTTGTTTCTTCGAATAAAGATTATACTCGTTATTACTAAAAAAATTAAGTAAATCATACATCTTATCCTCTTAAATATGTAACCATTTTTTCGAACGACATAATTACATTAATAAGAGCAACCTAGCAAAATCCTAGAAGCACAAAACATAATCAATTACATAAAGCAATGTTAGGGATCTTGAACCACTCGATCCAATTCAAACTAGACTTTATAGTTCCTCGTGAGATCCAATTAAATGTGGCTAGTTTGATATCGTTAAAAATGAGATCCTTTGAGGGACTTTTTACAGATAAATACATCTTATTCCTGAATTTTCAAATTACCTAAAGTGTTGTTTGAACAACAACATCAAAGTGGATGTATTGATTTATCGGCAACGAGAATCGATTCGTTGAGTTCACAACATCCGATAAAGATACAAGTGGGTTGTTGCGAATATTTCACCAAATGAGCACTTTAAGCCATTTTTCGAAAGTCTTTTGTGTCGAATCATCCATGTTGAATCATCCATTTTGAATCATCCATGTTGAAATGTTAATTTTAATCGGGAGAGTTTTATTCCACCTAAAAGGTTGCGGGCTAAGAGGATAACTGTGACAACTGTGGTTTGAGCAGGTTGGCCAATACCGATAGAATTTAATTAAAGTAGTTTATTTGAGCATTGTTCGAGTTGAATGTGAGTGGACACCTCCTTGATGTTTGAGCTGTAATATTTTCGGTCATGTGTTAGATAAATTCCCTAATGCTATTTGAAATGATGGTGCTAAGAAAGTGAAGAAGCCTAAGCAGCCCACTAAGGGTGTGTCAGTTGGTTCTAAGATAACCTTCAAACCTGTTAATCATGAACTTATACATGTTTTAAAGAAGAATATGTGACAACCCATAAACTTCACATCTATGCTATGTGCTATGCTTATATGAATATGGAAATTTGACTGGAAATTTTTGCTTTTATGCCTTATTTGGTAAGATGAATTGTTACTCACAACCTGAATTACCATATCAACATATTCATATATGTTGTAAACATACAATGTATATATCAAGTCTAAGTTCTTAAAGTAATCTAATGAGTTCAATATTGATAAGTAGTACATCTTAATTATAACCATGATGCCCTAAATTCCTTTAGAAACCCTACAATCCTTTTAAATGAGTTATAAACTCAAGAATGGTAAAGTATGAATGGACAATACATATGAGTAAGTAATTATGGATTATAAACAAGTTGTAAACTATACTTTGAAAACATAATAATAACTAAGAATGGTAAGAACAAACTATACAAAGCTAAGTACAAATAAATATATATAATAGTCTAGATCACAACCTAGAAATCTTTGGTAAACATTATTTCAAGCAATATAACTTAATAATATCTATATAAAAGTATCAGATACAATATACTAATTATAATCTATCATATAAAAGAAAAGTAATTGATCACAAAACACTAATATTCACTAATCTAAAGCTAATTACAAGTTAAGACCTAGTAACCTAGATTAGCATATAAAATCCATTTCACATTAAAGTAGAGTCTAATCTTTCTCAAATAATTATAAAACTCAACTAAGTATCATAATAAGTTAATACATTTATCTCAAGCCAAGTTACAAGTTAGTAAAGCATAATGTACAAGTTATTAAAACATAGGATCTTAAGCTCCCATAATTAAACCTAGATTATGATTACCCTATGTAAACCCTTAAACTAAGAATGTAGAATCCTTAGAAGTTATAAAAATACTATATAAGACCTAGAATAAGTTTACATTATGATATTAACCCTAATTACCCAAGATAAAAAGTCATTAGAATTAGTGACCTAAAAATCCTTATATTAAGCATTTCACTTAGAATCAATACCTAGTATTTTAGGACAAGTCTACAAGCACTAATAGCATTACATTTAGGTTATAAGATTATGTTAACACAACGTACAAGTACCTTAAGCACAAGGTACAAGATTTCAATGCATGGCTTATAAATTAGGTCAAAATAGGTATTTTCACCCTTTAGATATGTTTACCTAGAATAACCTATTAAAACAAGTATGAGAACTCAATGGACACCTAAAATACAATGTATAGGACCTAAGTTGAGTTTACATCAGTAGCTAAAAGGAAGATAATGAGTTTTACTAAGATTTAACCATAGATCATTAGAAACCCTAATCTACATAAGTTTTCTTCCCAAATTCACATCAAACCTTTGTTAGAATTCAAACCAAGGAACCAAACCTTCTAAATACAATGTGTAAACCCTAACTAAACACTAATACATCACTAATCATATTCCTAAAACCCTAATCACCAAAATTACAAAGTATAATTTACAAGCCCTAATTTTTAGACCCGGTTTTAGTTTTTCCCTCTAAAACCTATTCAAATGATCTTACCTCCAAAATTCAAACCTAGGACAGATACTTTATGACACCTATAAGATATTTACAGCCCTAAACAACCAAGAACATAGGTGCATAAGTTGCTTGATGGCAAAATCTCAACCTAGTTCTCTTTATGGCTAAAAATCATTCCAACACTTCTACCATAGATTTAAAATGTACCTAGGCTCTATAAACTTGCATAGATATTCCCTATAGTCACTTACCTAGCTGTTTTACACGTTTATATTCCAAAATTAGAGCCTAAGTGTTGGAAATACTATAAATATGGGCGAATAGACAACATAAGAACTCGTACCCCGTTTCTTAAGTATCTCCTACCCATTCTCCAATTCCACTTCTATACATTATAAGACTCTTAGAAGACCATAAAACAGGTCTATAAGGAAGCCATTGAAGCTCTTGAAGTTTTGATAGCAAGTAGTGTTCATGGGAAGCCATAAGGAGCCCTTTTGGAGCTACCTATGTAATCTTTATGTTAAACAAGATTTGATCTTGTTATAATGCTTTCTTAGACTTTTTCTAATGTTTATATAATATTAGAAAGATAATCTAAAAGAAATTAGGTCATATGATCATTTAGAATAAAAGTTATAAGTTAAAAATGTCTTAAAACCCTAGTTTTGTAATTTACATGAAATAATGAGCAAAGACCCGTTTTAAAAGCTATAATTCTGAATAAATGTTTTTATTATGATTATAAATATGTTTTGAAACTTTTTTCTCAAATTCTAGATCATTGGATACATTTTTGAGGTTGTTATATGATTTTTAACAAGTATAGGGACTAAAACTATCATTTTCGAAATTATAAATATTTTGGGCCAAAAGTGTCATTTTGTGAAAGTTAAAACTATAAGAATAAATATTGGAAAGTTTAAGACCCTAAGGTTAATATTTGAGGGATTAAAATGCAAATATTAAAATTATATACTTTAGGGGTTAAAAGTGTAATTATACCAAAGTATACTTAAAAGGGCTATCTTTTCCAATTTTGAAAGTAAAGAAGATAAATCATAAAAGAAAGTAATTGTTAATCATGGATTCACTAACAAGACGGGTAAAAGATCCGGAGGTCGGAGAGGATAGAAGTGGTGTTTAGCCATGGTAGAGAGAGAAACAAGTAAGAATAAAAGTGTGTTTTATTCTAGGGAGAGAAAGGTAAGATAAGAAATGAAAAGCCTCACCCCTCCATGGAAGTATGGAGGGGTTTATATAGCCCGGGACTTGGACTTTACATATGACAATATTAGTCCGTGAAAGTCCCGGCTATTAAACTAATGTAATTCTGTTAGTCGCACACATTTTAAGGCTAACAATCTTCCCCCAATGTGGTGACATACGGAATTACTTACAATGTTCCTAACAAATGCAAATACAACAAAAATATGACAGTATTAAGTTTGCTTCCAATGTTGAGGATGACACGGTTGTCTTCAAGTCTTATAGAAAAACTTATACCCCAGTTTGAATCCTCTTTGTCTTTGCTTGTTGAGGAACCATTGTATCATGTATGAACTGGATTAACTTCCCCCAATTCATACCACATGTCTTGAAAAGCTTTCTTCATAGACTTCTTTTTTACGAAGCTTCTGAATCAGCTTCCCCCCAAACCAATATCCCTGTCTTGAGCAGAACCTGTAGCTTGAGCAATCTTCTATCTTTGACATTTAAAGTGCACAGCGGAATTTTGTAGACGAAGAAGTAAACCCCACCAAGTAACTGCTACCTTGACATTTTTGGTCTTCATGATAATGTGTTTAGGGGAACATGTAAGAAATCAGCAACAAATCTTCTCACGCTTGTAGAATACTTCCCCCTGGAAGTTGATCTAAGTACCCAAAAGTACACGTTCTTCCCCCATGATGGTTACGAACTCTCGGAAGCATCATCTGACGTGTACGGTCAAAATCACGAGATGTTCTTGTCGAAAGTATGATGGTGACGAACACTCAGAAGCATCATCTGACATGTACGCTCAGAATCACGAGATGTTCTTATCAGGAGTAAGAAGGTTAAGAACACTCGAAAGCATCATCTGTCGTGTACGCACAAAATCGTGAGATGTTCTTGTCAAAAGTATGGTGGTTAAGAACACTCGGGAGCATCATTTGACAAGTACAATCAGAATCGTAAGATGTTCGTTTCTGAAGTGGAAATCTTTGTTGACATTTTGTAGCTCAAGTTGCTCGTAAGAATTGTTTGCTGATCACATCTCTACTCTTGTACTCTCTGGCTAAACTTACCGACCTCGTATTCTTTCGGCTATCTGTAGTGACCACTGGTGAAGTAAACCTGATATTCCAAACTTGAAACTGAAGTACAATCTCCCAAATTTGTTACTTACGCTTAGCACTGTGTTGATTGACGAACGGTGCAGAGAAACGTCTCTTAGTACCTTATACATAAAAGAAGAGAGAAGTATAAGATGTAAAACACCTCTTGAAATACCCACAACTACAGATGAGTGTGACACTGAGCACTACAACGTAACTCCTTAAGTGATAGTTGTCCATGTCGTCGACCATCCACCCTTTGACAGTGGAAACTAGATAAATCAAGTCTCAATCATAAATGCTGAAGCGAATCATCAATCGATAGAGGGGGTGAAAAGGCTCGATGATGAATTGAGTAGACGCCTTCGTGATATTCCACTTCACCTTCAAATAATAAATACCAAACCCACTTCGTAATCACTTGACATTACTTTGCCCGAATACTAGCCTTTTTGACAATTTTAGTGAATCTTAAAGGATCATTTTGGTGTTTGTTTGTTTTTGTCGTGAGTTTGTCGTGAGTTTGTCGTGAGTTTGTCGTGTGTGTTTGTGTTGTTTGAGTACCATTAACTAGACATTGACTAAAAGAGATGAGAAGCCGACATAAAAGATATGTGTTCAAAAGTTCCTATTTTTCGTCCTTGGCCCACTGTCGTTTAACATTACCAAAAAAAAATACATATCTTCTTATGCTTCATATATTTAGTCCAGCCCATTATCAACTTCACATTCCAACCCATCATTTAACCCGATCCATGAATCAGATATATAACACCATGCCCTAGTAATTAGGTAACCTAATTACACATAGTAACATCAGCCGCTATTACTCACTTATGGTAATCTCCGCCCCATCTCTCGTAAACTCAGCCAACAAAAATACCAGATTGAAATTAGGATTTTGCTAGTTGAAAAAGAGTTCGTTTTCTCGGAATCTCTTCGAATTGATCACGGTTAAATGTGTGAAATTAGTTGTTTTTGGTGGCAAATAAAATGGATTGGTTATCTATTCTACTTAAAAGGTAAATGCGCAAAACAAAAACAATAAATTAAAAGCGATTAATTAATAAAAACAAAACAATATAAATAATAAAACGAAATTTAAAGCGAACTAATTAACTAAAAGACAAAATTAACTATCGACTCGAAAATAAAGTTTATTAAATGAAAAAGGAGAGAATAAAACTAAAATGGTACTTTAAAGCTAAACGAGGCAAAACCTAAAGCGGGAACTAAATAAAAGATAAAACTTGAATTTTACGAAAAAATATTAATTTTAAAATTAGAAGAAAAATTCAACTAAAAATACGTAACTTTCAGAAATAAAATCGGAACAACTTTCAGATAAAACTAGACAATTACGGAACAATACTAATAAACAAGCAAGCAGGCAGGCTAGCTGCTGGAAGCAGCCAGCCTGGCTGCTCATTTTGGCGCCAACATTGGTTAAGCAGCCAAGCAACCTGGTGGTTTTTGGCAATGTATCGCAATGTGATATTAGATCCATCGCAATGTGTATTTAATGTATCGGAATATATATATATATATTTTTTTTTTTTATTTTAAACTATCGGAATGTGAAAAAGAGAATCTATCGGAATACTAAAAAGATGAACCATCGGAATGTGTTTAAAACTAAAGCTATCGGAATGTTTAAAAATGGTCACCATCGGAATAACATAAAGTGAAATCCATCGGAAAGTGGCTAAAGAAAATTGGGCAGCATTTCGACTTAACAAAGACCTTAAGACCCGTCGGAATATGCGATCGCAATGAGCGATCGCAATCCCGATCGGAATAAGGGGGATTTACCAACCTATCGTAAAGTAGAACCCACACTTGGGTTATTGCGATACAAATCAAGAAACCGTCGGAATGTGATAAAACCCCAATATTGCGATGAAAACAACCTTAAACCGAAATTGGTGGTAAGCTTAAAATCTCAATAAGCACATACAATAAGCTACCAAACCAAAACTTGAACAACTTAATAAGCATAAATTTGAAAGCTTTTTAAAAGACGAAATTCATAAACTTTATGAAAACACAAAATGAGAAAACAAAATAAGCAAACTTTAAAGAGACTAACTTTTTAAGAAAACTAAAAAGCAAATAAGCTAAGTACAAAATAAGCCAATAAGATTGTCAAACTTATAGCTTATTTCATACGAAAACTTATATAGAAGTAAAAAGGTGAACTTTTTACTCAAATAAGCAATATGATTAAGCAAAACCAAAACTTAATCCGAACCAAAATCAAATCAAAAACAAGAAAAGTAGGATGAGAAAGATAAATAAAAGCTTGATAAAAGGGAAATTAAGATCCAACAATTAAATTAACTTACTTGGAATTAAACGGTACGAAATTTAAGACATGAAATTAAAGTGACAAGAAATTAAAAGGTACAAGTAATGAAAATGGTGGAAAGACTAATTTTGTCAAAATTAGCTAACAACTATAAAATGAAGTCCTAATGATTTATTTATAGGGGAGGAGGAGGATTAGTGGAAGGAAGCTTCCTCCCCTCTTTCCTTTTCCCTTAATTGCGTCATTAAGTCCCTCCTTCTTTTAATCTTCATTATTTGCATACTTAGTCCTTTTCTTCTAATCTTCTTTAAACTTGGACTTAAGGGACTTTTGGCTTCGGGATTTCTTTGAACTCGTCTTTAAATTCTTCAATAAAATAGACTTGAATTCTTCGGCTTTTGATAAACTTCCGTCTTTTGACTTTTTCTTCGATAAATCTTCAGAATTGGTCTTGGACTTCCGTTCTTTTTTTTTCACTCTTGACTTCTTGACTTCGTCTTTCGTCTTTTTCTTTAATAAAAGTCCGTAAATGCCCGTGAATATCCGTGTTTTCTCCACTTCTCACCTTTTCGTCCTAAATCACAACAAAAACACAAACCACGCATAATTCCGACATAAAAGACATAAAATACACGTTTTGGCTCGGTTATTATTGTAATTAAGTGGTAAAAAGGATGGGTGTTTTCACACCTATCAAATCCCCTACACTTAACCATTGCAATGTCCTCATGCAATGCATTAGTTACAAAGCACGTTTTACACTTTCCATCATAATCAACCTACATTGGCCTTTATTAAACAACTAAGAAAAATCAAAAAGATAGAAAATAACAAGATGCAACAAGGAAGAAACTTGTAAAGAAATCTAAGACTTACATTAGGGCTTGTGTGTCATGAATGTTCATCACCCTCAAGTTTCACGTTCCCCATGCCAAGCTTAAAAACAAGATCATTGTTAGTACAAGTTAGCATAACGAACATTTACTCATGTGGTTCAATTAATCACTTAAACTCCCTTATTCCTACGAGTATCTCTTATATTTTATTGATGTCTTGAATGATCACGAGGATGCATTGTTGACTTATTTCGATAATTTATTTAGGCTGAAAGCAAAGTAGGACGATTTGATCAATAGTTAGCTAAAGGACAAAATCTCTTAAAACTGCTTCTCGGGATATCAAAAAGTTCATATCTTGGCATAACTTGGTTCACGATTTGAGACCTTTCTCGGGCCGATATTTGGCATGTACTTCATACTTCATATCTTCGAGAGACGTTTTTGAGATAATGGTCTTCTCTTCGTTATAGAGTTTCTTCACTTGGAGACTTTTTGAGGAGTACTCCAGCTTTGTTGACCACGACTTCATGATTATTCTTCAATCTCTAATTAGGATATTGAGATACAACGATCCGCCTCCTTTTCAGACTTGGATCTATTTATCCTCATACCTTGTTAGGGTCTTTTCGGATAGACTTCTCCATGATCTTTATGGGAGTTGATTGCTTTTCGTCGTGAGTCTTGATCCTTCATATTGATTTTGGGAATAATGCTTTTCACATCACTTTGGATCTTCAGCAATAAAATGGAATCCTCATGCCTTGTTAGGGCCTTTTCGGACTCGCCAATCTTCGCGCCCCGCTTCATAAGTTATGCCTTGGCTATGAACTCTTATCATTACCGAGCAACTTTTAAACGATCTTGGGCTAGAAGCCAAGTAAATTTTCAAATCGTACGACCTTACTTATTGCAGATAATTTATTAGCAAGTGATGGGAGAAAAAGATCATAATTAACTCACATAAGTTAATGAGAGAATACCAAACTTGTAACCAACTCTATCATTTCTCGTTCTCCACAATTTAAAATCTCAAGGAATGAGACTCGTGGATGCTTAGCCTAATAAACCAATTAAGGTCTACATGGTTAAGGATACTAGCTAGAGTGAACTTGGATAAGTAAACTCGGGTTGAGTCAAAATATTCACAACGGGCCTAATATATCTAAGATATCTAAACTTGCTAAAACCATTTTATTAAAATGCTAGAAAGTAATAAAAATAAAGGAGACTACAACTAGGCCAAAATAGATTAAAAATTTTGAAAAATGTCGAAAAATTGATTTTCCGGTTAAAATGAGGGCAAATACAAGGAAAAGACCACTTAACTTCGATAGAAGTCCCCCCTACACTTAATATAAACATTGTCCTCAATGTTTAAGCATGTGGGAGTAAACTCCCCTACACTTAGGACATTATGCACTTTGTTTAAATCTCGTTAAGGAAAAGACAACTAAAGAGATTCCTGTTTTAATATTGAGAAATATAAAATAGTGAATCGAAAAGAGTTTAGGATAGAACCGGGAAGAAGGGAACACGGAATCACGGTTCGTCAAAAGTCATCAAGAGTGTGTCTTTGAAGCTCTAATCCCTGCACATGATAAGAAAGAGAACAAGAAACACCAACGGGGCTCCCCCTACACTTATGGTGAAAACAGGAAAGATAGATAGATAATTGGGTTGCCTCCCAAAAAGCGCTTGTTTTTGTTGACCGAGTCACGAGCCTGACTCGTCCCCGAATTAAATGGTCCATGGGGAAGCCTCGAATGTGATACCGGGATCAAAGACCTTGTCCTCGTTCCCGGTTGACATCAACAAAGGAGAGGCGGGGGGATAAGTCTTGAAAGGGAGAAAGGTCCTTTCAACATACGAGAAGTATGTGAATTCAAGATCCACGGGAGGTGAGGTGGGTAAAGGAATCACATTGTCATCCCCCAAAGACAATGGATGTTCAGCAGCAAACGGCAAAGCCGTAAGGTCATCAAGCATAAAATAATCAATGGCACCCCCCGGGTCAAAGCACTCATCCTTATGAACGTTAATCTCTTCGATTTCTTCATCATAGATAGGTGCGTCAAACCAAGGTTTGTCGTTCCCATCATTGAGGATTTCAGAAACTCGCTCGAAAAGATCACGATCAAGTACGAAACCATCATTCATTTGTGGGGATTGTTGATAAGTTAAATCCGCACGAATGTGGTAAACGTAATTCTCAGTAGAGGAGTGTTGATTAGGTAACTCCTCGAGAATAGGATGATTGGTCAAGTGAGTTGGTTCGTCATTATTATGAAAAATAAGATGCTCCAACTCATCAAGTTCGGCATCGATGTTGGAAAAATCGGCCTCGCTTGTAGGAGGAAGCGGAGGTAAAAGAGCTAGCTCTCGTTCGATAATTTCCGCAATCTCAGGCTCGAATTGGAATTCATCATTAAAAGCGACCTCATCCTTACCTTCAGCAAAAGTCGGAATATCACAAACCTCATTAAAGAATTCTTCAAGACCAAAATCACGAATCTCACTCGAAGTATCACTATCCTTAGACGAATTGGTGTTATCAAGAATAGGAGTAGTAATCTCAGAAGATGGGTTGAGATCATAGACATCATCCTCGTCATCATCATAATAGTATGGATACACCGGGGGAGGAGTATAAGTCTCGATATTTGATATTTGCTCCTGTCGATGATCATCTTGACGTTTCTCGATGATCTTGTTGCAAGCTTCTTGAAGTTGTTGACTTAGTTTAACAAGAGTGTTCCATTGTTCATGGGAGCGCAATTGTTCGAAGGAGGGTTGATGATCGATGATGTGCTGTGGGGGTTCAAAATGTTGAAAACCTGAATTATAGCATGATTGTGGCTCATAGTAGTTCATTGGTTGAGAAGAATTATAAACCGGATTTGGTTCATAATAATCCATTGGTGAAGAAAATTGAGGACACGGATTTTGCTCATAATAATTCATTGGTTGACAATAAGAAGAATCATGAGGACCCCCACAAGTTTGGCAAGAAGGGTAAGGAGAGAAGTCGGGTGCGTCTTGTGGATAGTTATTTTCATTGTCATAATTGTACCCCGGTTCTTGCCCGTAATCATACGAGTATTGAACCGGGCCCGAAACATGCCAAGGAGAATCGCTTCCACAATAGATGCACGGGGAAAGAGTAGGTGTGTTCAAAAAGGACGAATTAATTGAGGGACACAAAGGACAAAATCCTGGTATTGATTGTGTATCTTTTATATCGTTTCCGCACCGCTCACATGTACACCATTGACAAGAGTCTTTCCCGTACAATCGTCTCCCACAGCCGACGCAATTGACATAAAAATCCATAGAGAAAGATAGATGAGCAAGAAGAATATTTTTTGTGCAAAGCTTTGAAAAAGAAATGCGTTTTAAGATTTTTCAAATGTTTTTGGAATTTTTTGAAAATTTTTGATACGAAAAATAACATTCACGAGTGAACGGATCCCAAAAGCCAACGCATCTTTCACAAAAAACCGTCGATCCTCACGAAAAGAACCGGCAGCGGCGCCATTTGAAATTGAGATTTTACTAGTTGAAAAAGAGTTCGTTTTCTCGGAATCTCTTCGAATTGATCACGGTTAAATGTGTGAAATTAGTTGTTTTTGGTGGCAAATAAAATGGATTGGTTATCTATTCTACTTAAAAGGTAAATGCGCAAAACAAAAACAATAAATTAAAAGCGATTAATTAATAAAAACAAAACAATATAAATAATAAAACGAAATTTAAAGCGAACTAATTAACTAAAAGACAAAATTAACTATCGACTCGAAAATAAAGTTTATTAAATGAAAAAGGAGAGAATAAAACTAAAATGGTACTTTAAAGCTAAACGAGGCAAAACCTAAAGCGGGAACTAAATAAAAGATAAAACTTGAATTTTACGAAAAAATATTAATTTTAAAATTAGAAGAAAAATTCAACTAAAAATACGTAACTTTCAGAAATAAAATCGGAACAACTTTCAGATAAAACTAGACAATTACGGAACAATACTAATAAACAAGCAAGCAGGCAGGCTAGCTGCTGGAAGCAGCCAGCCATTTTGGCGCCAACATTGGTTAAGCAGCCAAGCAACCTGGTGGTTTTTGGCAATGTATCGCAATGTGATATTAGATCCATCGCAATGTGTATTTAATGTATCGGAATATATATATTTTTTTTTTTTTTATTTTAAACTATCGGAATGTGAAAAAGAGAATCTATCGGAATATTAAAAAGATGAACCATCGGAATGTGTTTAAAACTAAAGCTATCGGAATGTTTAAAAATGGTCACCATCGGAATAACATAAAGTGAAATCCATCGGAAAGTGGCTAAAGAAAATTGGGCAGCATTTCGACTTAACAAAGACCTTAAGACCCGTCGGAATATGCGATCGCAATGAGCGATCGCAATCCCGATCGGAATAAGGGGGATTTACCAACCTATCGCAAAGTAGAACCCACACTTGGGTTATTGCGATACAAATCAAGAAACCGTCGGAATGTGATAAAACCCCAATATTGCGATGAAAACAACCTTAAACCGAAATTGGTGGTAAGCTTAAAATCTCAATAAGCACATACAATAAGCTACCAAACCAAAACTTGAACAACTTAATAAGCATAAATTTGAAAGCTTTTTAAAAGACGAAATTCATAAACTTTATGAAAACACAAAATGAGAAAACAAAATAAGCAAACTTTAAAGAGACTAACTTTTTAAGAAAACTAAAAAGCAAATAAGCTAAGTACAAAATAAGCCAATAAGATTGTCAAACTTATAGCTTATTTCATACGAAAACTTATATAGAAGTAAAAAGGTGAACTTTTTACTCAAATAAGCAATATGATTAAGCAAAACCAAAACTTAATCCGAACCAAAATCAAATCAAAAACAAGAAAAGTAGGATGAGAAAGATAAATAAAAGCTTGATAAAAGGGAAATTAAGATCCAACAATTAAATTAACTTACTTGGAATTAAACGGTACGAAATTTAAGACATGAAATTAAAGTGACAAGAAATTAAAAGGTACAAGTAATGAAAATGGTGGAAAGACTAATTTTGTCAAAATTAGCTAACAACTATAAAATGAAGTCCTAATGATTTATTTATAGGGGAGGAGGAGGATTAGTGGAAGGAAGCTTCCTCCCCTCTTTCCTTTTCCCTTAATTGCGTCATTAAGTCCCTCCTTCTTTTAATCTTCATTATTTGCATACTTAGTCCTTTTCTTCTAATCTTCTTTAAACTTGGACTTAAGGGACTTTTGGCTTCGGGATTTCTTTGAACTCGTCTTTAAATTCTTCAATAAAATAGACTTGAATTCTTCGGCTTTTGATAAACTTCCGTCTTTTGACTTTTTCTTCGATAAATCTTCAGAATTGGTCTTGGACTTCCGTTCTTTTTTTTTTCACTCTTGACTTCTTGACTTCGTCTTTCATCTTTTTCTTTAATAAAAGTCCGTAAATGCCCGTGAATATCCGTGTTTTCTCCACTTCTCACCTTTTCGTCCTAAATCACAACAAAAACACAAACCACGCATAATTCCGACATAAAAGACATAAAATACACGTTTTGGCTCGGTTATTATTGTAATTAAGTGGTAAAAAGGATGGGTGTTTTCACACCTATCACAGATCAAGATCCAGACATTATCAATCAAAAACCAATCATCTACCATGCTCATTAATCCACGAAAATCACAATACATCAACAAAAAACCCACTGACCCTATTGAATTCGATAAGTTAGGTTCAAGATTAACAGTGGCTTCAAGATCTTATGATGGGTCTCAGGTAGGTTGTTTGGTGTAATGATTTGTGATTATCAACCTTTTTTTTAATTAAACGAATCAAGGTTAGACTATAACATATTTGTTATGAGTCTACCTTTAATTTCGAAAATTGAATGACGCATAGCTTGACATTTGATCTATGATGATATAATTTTCGTGCACAAGGTCTCTGTAGATAGAGGCATGCATGAGTAAAGCGAAACAAATCTGAGATCTTTTTCTGTTTAAATGAGTCTAGTTGATGTTGGAGATGGAGCTTTGTACAAAGATGTTCCATCTCGATATTACGTTCTGACTAAGTGGTTGGGTTTACGATTTAAAGTGCCCTCTCTCATCAAACGTTTATAGAATGGCTTCTGAGTATGATGGCCCGAACAATGATACTATAATTACAAAAAACCTTAATCAAATAATACATAACTAATACTTAAAGGTATTAAACTTAAGATCACAGACTTCATACTATACATAATATGTTAATCCAGGTTTGTTTGAGATCAAGTTGTGGTTTGTATGACCAAGTTGTTTATTTGTGACTAAAACATATCTGATATAGCTCAAACTTTATGGATCCCAGGTGAGTTCATAGCCTCACTAAAGTTAACTACTTTCAAATTATTTGAAAACCCGTGAGGGGGATATATTCTAAAACTAAAATACAAGTGTTTTTGTATGCTGCCTAATATGATTATTGATACTACGTTTACTTATTGCCATTAAGTCCCTTTTTAATCATAACCGTTGATCATTCTAGAAATGAGCGCTAATATTGTGAATAGTACTATTGAAGACTGCCATCTCCTATCTGGGAAAGTCGCACTTGCTAGAATGCCAATAGGTTCCTACCTAGGCTAAACAGATACACTTTATTTTGTTGTACTCAGGAGTCTGGCAAACTACCTACATAAGGGCAATTTGTTGGTTTTCTGTTATGTCAAGTAGCGGGGTACAAGCTAGTGCAATAAGAATTGATTATTTTATGCGAGCGAATAACAACGTAGCTCAGGAAAAGGATCTTGTATTCAAAATGATTTTAAACCTATGAATTCACTCAACCATTGTGTTGATTTTAAGCATATATCTCAGGTATTAAAGATTGTTAGCATGGAGCAGCATGAGGATGGCATGAAGAGGTACAAACTTGAAATCATTATTCTAGATTTTGGGAACCTCGTATTGTAAAACTCTAGTTTTTAAATGCTATATAAAGAAATTGATTTATTAATCACTCTTTTGAGTATTTTCTATCATTTTGACTTGTGTTCTATGAAGTAATACCCCAAATCAATGTCCCGTTGCGTTAAGGTAAAAATAGGGGTGTTACAGAATACCACGTCTAGTGGTAGAAAGAATCAAGGTGTCGGCCCTAGTAAATAGGTTAGTAACTCAAATTCTCTTGATGCGTGTAATTCGATTGAAAATGACGAAGATTTGGTTACAAATGGGGGGACTTCCAAGTTGGTTGGATTGGATGACACTTCGGATGAGTTTATATCTATAGATAGTCCTCTTCATGTCGAGTCTGGTGCTACCTATGTTCTAGCTAAAATAAATAAAATGAAAAGGAGTATTATTGAGGGTAATGATACTCTTATCAAGGATGAAGGAAAGTCGGTCCATAGAATAAGGGTTGAGGACTCATGTGTGGGTGATGATGAGTATGTTGTTGAACCAAGGGGTAATGATATGGCTAAAATTTTGGCTGCTGAAACGCCTAATATGGGATATGAGAATAAAAGTTTGTGGGGACAATGGAAATACTCTTACAAGAATGATAATGATGACAATTGACCATACGATTATGATATGTATGATGATCAGATTATCCCTGGAAATATTTAAGGTATAGTTCATAATCTTAGAATCAGGGTCCATAGAAGTAAGAAATTTTAGTTATGTGACTTTATGGTCTTGTTTATGTGTTTCTTTCTCATAAGAAGTTTGTTGCATATGAATCGGGCGGAGATGTAGGATTCACTACATCCTTTATACTTAACTATTTTTTTAGAGTAATAATTTTTTTTGGCGAAACCCTTTACCTAAGAGTACAAGTCTTGGTTTAGAAATGCATACACGGAAGACATGGACGGATTTGTAGGTGTTTGTGATGAAGAACCACCCATTTGGGTTGTGAGTTGAAGTTGGCTTGCATAAATGGGAACACACACAGTTGCGAGGGGATGTGTTAAACGCGTTTAGTGTCGGATGTCGGTAAGTTTGGTTTTGATAAGGATCTGGTGTCGGGTTTCGGTATGGTGGACTTTGGTAAGGATTGTTAGCATATAATGCTTGTGGTCGTAATATGTTACGTTCAGATATATGTTTTCTAGAATAAATGTACCATCGGGTGTCATAGGAAAGTTTGAGTTTCGGTTTCGCTGGCGACGCTTCGTAGTTTGGGTGTTTTTTTAGACATTTTTGAAAGTAAGAAAGAAGTTAATTTTTTTAAAAAGAATGTATATAAATTGGAGATGTTGGTTTTAAAGATGATACTCCCTCCGTCCCATGTTAATAGTCCACCGACCCAAACACGCAGTTTAATAAAAATATCACTTTTCAGCTTCTCTCTCTTACTTTTTACAGACAATTTTACCTTTAACCAATTAATTTAGAACTTCTTTATTGTTTGTAATAATACCTTCAAGTGAGGGTGATATAGTAAACTTAATCTACATTTCTTATCAATTTTTGAATTAGATTATTAATTTTGGGACGTCCAAAAATAGTAACCTGTACTATTAATATGGGCCGAAGGGAGTAACTTTTGATGGTACATTTATATGAAAGGAGTGAGTAATTTTTTTTTAAATTCGATCATTTAACATCAGTTTAAAAAAATAAATAATAGTCCACATATGTCTTGACTCGTGCATGATGATCAATCTAGACAAATCGCGCGTGAGATTGAGGAAGAACCAAAACGATAACGTGTGAGATTGAGGGAGAACCAAAACGATAACACGTGAGATTGAGGAAGAACCAAATCGCGCGTGAGATTTGGTATCGGGGTATCAAATGAAGAATTAGAAGAGATGGCGCATGTCACAGGGTGTTCGCCAGGTTCGTTACCTTTCGATTATCTTGGGCTTCCAATCGGTTCTAATATGAATTTGGTAGCACGTTGGCAAGTATTGGTTGATAAGTTCAAGAATAGATTATCTACGTAGAAGGCAAGACTTCTTTCTATTGGAGGTCGTTTGACTTTAATAAAGGCGGTGTTGGGAAGTGTTGGTACTTACTTTATGTCAATATTCAGAGACCCGGGAACGGTTCTTAATTTATTAGAAAGATTGAGGGCTAAGTTTTTTTGGGGTGGAGATGAAAACTCTAGAAAATTGGCTTGGATTAAATGGGAAAATATTTTGGCATCTCGTGAAAAAGGAGGTTTGGGTATTGGCAGTTTGAAAGCTTTCAATCTTGCCCTTCTTTAGAAATGGAGGTGGATGATGGCTTCCAACCCAAATTTGCTATGGGTTAAAGTCATCAAAGCTATTCACGGAGAGGACGCGGGCTTGGTGCTAAAAAGTTGCAACACAAATGGTGTTTGGGCAAAAATTGTGGGGGTCCATAAATCATTTACATTCTAGTGGCACTGTTCCTAAAGAGACGTTAAGAATTAAAGTTGGTCGTGGTTCGCATGTGAGATTTTGGAAGGATCATTGGATCGGAGATAATCCTTTATGCCAACGGTACAATAGACTTTATAGATTGGATTCGCAACCTCACTGTTTCATTGGCGACCGTTTTATAGATGGGGTTTGGTAGTTGCAGTGGGGATGAGAAGTCACAAGTCGGAATAGTGGTCTATTGGTGTCTTTAATGAATGAGTTGAATCAGATTACGAGCCTTGAAGGCGAGGACTCTTTTTGTTGAAACATCGGCAGCACAGGGGTTTTTACGGTCGGAGCTACTAGAAATCACATTGATGATCTCATGCTTCCGAATTTGGATATCCAAGAACATTGGTACAAGTTTCTTCCTAGAAAGGTTAATATTTTCTTTTGGAGATTGAGATTGGATCGGCTTCCACACCGTTTGAATTTGTCTCGAAGAGGGTTGGATATTACATCGATTATGTGTCCGGTTTGCTCTAATGGGGTGGAATCAAATGAGCATCTCTTTTTCTATTGCGAAGTGGCCTCAAACGTTTGGAGATTGATTCGTATTTGTTTTGAATTCTCACTCGGATTGGTTGGATTGGATCGAGAACCTTCGGATATCAAAAGCTCTCAAGAAACGCATCGTCGCAATAGTTGTTACTACTTGTTGGTGTCTTTGGAGATATCGCAATCCCGTTACATTTAGTTCTCATATTTTGAGGAAATGTGACATTTATGATAGTATTCGTTTTTTTTTTCTTGGTTATATAGTAGAAGTTCTAGTCGTTTAACTTGGCATGATTGGCTAAGAAAACCGTTGTAATTTTTGTTTCTAGCTACTGCTAGAAGTTTTTTGTTTTTTTTATAGAAATCTTTTTTGCCGTGAAAAAAAAACGATAACTCATACGTAAATTAGCCGCTCACGATAATAACTAATAAGTCACCGTTGCTCCGTTTAGCCTTAAATCAACTAGAGTTACCTCAATATTCAG
Organism: Glebionis coronaria; assembly: GCA_025667525.1. Classification (NCBI taxonomy): domain Eukaryota; kingdom Viridiplantae; phylum Streptophyta; class Magnoliopsida; order Asterales; family Asteraceae; genus Glebionis; species Glebionis coronaria. The sequence goes on along the minus strand of CM046880.1, from coordinate 366,329,679 downwards.
CTAATAGCGTGTCACCGTCCTTTGGTTTTTGGAATCTTCTATAGAAGCATCTACTGTAGTTTACTTATACTGTTCCAAACGCAAACAAACAAGGGATAAAAAGCTGAAAACAGGAGTAAAAGGTCTATTAGTTTTTCACTATTTGCTTCAGTCAAGTTCTGTCTAACCTCTCTTCTACATAGTGCAATGGTACTTCAATATTAAAAGTTCTACAACGATCATACTAGTACTACTTAAATACGGGAGTAGTGGATATTTTATAAACTAACGGACACTCCTTTACAAACTACTTCTACTGTATATGGTTACACAACTTAAATTTCAGATTTAACGTTTTCGAAATTTCGAATGTCATTCATATTTAGAATTGTCTTTCTTTACAAGGGAAACTCCGGCATTCCGAGCCAACTCGATCTAGTGATTTACTAGGTATTAGTCAATCACAATTGTGCATGATATAAGATACAGCGGTTGATCACTCGTATTTCCAATGTCTTACGCATAGAAAACGACCGAAAACATACTCAAGAATGGCGATAGGGGATGACCTACCTACTACGGTGAGCCAGTGAGGAGTTACCATGAGACATTCATGTTGATTGTATTCTTTTACAGGACGAAATAACCATGTGTGCACCCACACAGGTATATGTATTGTAAAATTAAGGTACTGTAATAGATTTGGAATTCGATTAACCAACTGCAACAAAAACAATTTGAAATCCAAAAAGGGATTGGCACTTTTCAGTTGAAATTGAACTTGGTTGTCCTACACACATACAACCTAGGCAAGTCTTAAACAAAAAGCCAACAAACCCTTGTCTCCCTTCCCCACAGGATTTCACATTTAGGCTAATGACAACATAGAAACATAGAAAAGAGTTTGCTTGTCCTAACTGATCATAACAACAAGATAAACAGTTCTACATATTACAACCCACCTTTATGATCATAGCTACCACCACCGCTTCCTCCAGTGACAGTGAACGCGTTACCAACAGGTTCACCAATGCATGTGTAACTATTAGTACCGTAGTCCCGTGGGGGTCTGCCAATGCAGCTCAAATTCTGGACGATGAATTGTGGGTTGCCCGAGCAAACATGGCCCGTATAGTTGTCTTTTCTCGGTTGCGACTTCGAATATGGTGATGTGAACGCATGTGGATGTGGATGTGGTGGTGGTGGTGGTGACATGGCAGTTGAAGTACTAGAAAAGAGTCTTGAAGGGTAAACATTACTACCCATGTTGTAATCTCCTTGATTATGATAGCCTCCATGCACTGTTGGTTGGCTACTACAGTCAAATGTTAATATGACTAGTCAATTTAGTTAGAGTTAAAATTGAAGTACAAAAAACAGTTAACCTTCATAGTATCTTCTCAACAAAACAACATAATATGGTACAACACAACCTCATCTCACAACCTTATCTTTTTTCTTTATTACACATCAAAATGTGTAAGGGGTGGTTATTAATACCCCCTTAAATTTATTCCAATACCCCCCCTAGTTTTTTTATTTTTTTTTTATTTTTATTATTTTTTTTTTAATTTTTATAATTTTGTTTTTGTTATAAAACTGTGAAACGGAAAGTGCAGAATAAAAAATATAAATTTTAATATGTCAAAATCAGTAAACTGTTAAAAAATACGGAACAGAAACTGGCAGAAAAATATGTTGTACAGTAATTGGGGGACACAAAGGGGGGTATTGCAAGTGTTTTTTGTCCTTTTTTGTCCCAAGGGGGTATTAATAACATACCCCATGTGTAATTATTAAAGTAGTAGAATGTAAATACCAATATATATTTTCATGAACTTGATATATTTCAAACTATAAGTATAACTATAGTCTCCTGGTCCCGGAAAAGCGGATGTTTGTTGGTACCTCAATGCATGTCGTCCTTTCATAGGCTATACTATGTTTGTACCCATTTGGTTTTGAGACATATAAATTAACATACCCTAATAAAAGAGTAATTAAGTTACGTACCCTAGTTTGTGGAGATTATCATTGCCGAAAACCAGCTGCCGGGCTCTGTTTAATGTCTCCGTCTCCCGCTCTGGGATCACACAACATAACATAACATACGTTAAATTCCATTATTCTCAACAAACCTTACGTAAAAGTTAGTACAAAGCAAATTCATCTTTTAAGAGTTGATGCTTTAAATCTCAAAACCATGTAAATAATAGTAATAAAAATCACTTAGTTATTAAAAAATAAATAAAAAAATATCAACACCATTTGAGCAAACAAAAGTAAATAAGGACAAACCTATATTCTACAAGTAACTTTTTTTTAACCGGCTATGTTTTCGAGTATTATTATAACCCTAAATATTACTACCTCTGTCTCAATATTATTGTCCATCTTTCCTTTTTAGTATGTCCCATAATTATTGTCCACTTCTAAAAATAATTGTTGAGTTTGTTTAAATTTACTATATTACACTTAGTCCAAACTGAGATTTACAAAAATAATTGAAACACTAATTAATTAGCAAAGGGTAAAAGTGTCCTTTTTGTGCTTTCGTAGAAATCAAAGCAGTAATTAATGCATTTTTCTTAAACTATGTAATTCTTGTCTATGGACAATAATTTTGGAACATGTACAATCTAGCTACCAACCATAAAATTTATAAGTACCATTGTCAATGTATGTAACCAAAGAGACACAATAGAGTACAATTTGGTAACTAATACACAAAAATATTAGTTATAAGTTTGCTACAGTACAACATTATTCGGGTATACATTTTGACAGAATTATTAAATATACAAAATCGTAAATTAAGTTTTTAAGACCATCTTCAATACAAAAACAACTAAAGCTTTTTACAATTTTGTAAAAATTTTGCAAAGTTTTTTGCATTGTAGTAAAGGGTTTTATAAAAGCTTTTTAGAAGTTTTAAAAAACACTTTGTAAATAAAAAGTTATTGTGAAAACATGTATTCATAAATATGTTATGCATATATATATATAAGCTTTTTAGAAGTTTTAAAAAACACTTTGTAAATAAAAAGTTATTGTGAAAACATGTATTCATAAATATGATATGCATTTAATCCAATTAACTTTAAAAATTAATACATTAAATGCATAGAGTCTCTTAAAAATTGTTGCATTTGAGATAATCTAAAGTGTATTTTGAATTAATTAAAACTTCTAAGTAAGTTCAATTATTACATTATTCAACGTGACATCTAAAATTTCAACTATTCACTCCTATAAACTGAAAGAAATAATAGTAGTATGTTTTTAATAATATAAACAAATTAGTTTCAATGAAACAAGTTCATGTGCAAGTCTAACTTCAACTAGTCTAAAAAGGTTAAATGCCAAAACTATAGACCTATCCTAAACATTTGTTACCTGGACAGTGTAGCTCTATCCTAGTTTATATAACACATATATGTGAGTGTAAACTAATTTATTAATGCAAAATAATGGAAATAAACAGAGATATAGATATAGAGGGTATAGAGGTTGACATAGTAGTAAGTGTACCTTGACGATGGCGGTTCATGTGTCCCCCAAGAGCTTGAGATTTGCAGAAGGTGAGGGAGCAAAATCTGCACTCGTAGACCTTATTCATTCTACTTTCATCCTTCTCGCCGTTTTTCTTTCTCTTATAGCTTCCTCCTATATGTATATTTCATTTCATTTCATTTAAAAGCAACTTTGATGGGACTTCACATATATTCCGTTGATTGATTAATACTTTGCATTGAAATACGGGTATCAACAAAGTGTTTTTTCTAGGGTTTTGTGATAATAATTACTTTCTCTGTAACAAGTTTGTTTTACGGTTTTACCCATACAAAAACTAAACAATTGAAGAAAAAACATCCCCGAACACTCTTAAGCGAATCGGATATTATCTACTAAACTCGATTTTTATTGTTCTTTAAAAAGGAAGTGATTAATGGTTTTAGGACATTCCGAAGATAAAAGGGCGAACCATACGAATTACTAGACAAAAACCTTACAACTTTTTTGGATAAAGGATTTCTAGATAAATTTTACTATGTCAAAAAACATTCAACTACAAACGATATCGATAATTCTCACATCTCTACTCGTTAAATAGACAACCAACTTACTTTTAGGAAGAAACACATAAAAACTACTAGTGGAATACAAAGTCACATAAGACATAAAGAAATCCAATGTTTCTTACGACCTCGGTCCATGATTCCATAATTATCAGCTATGGGTTAAACATTTTCCAAAATATCCCGATCTTCGTACATATCATCATCATCGTACTATTTATTCATACCATATATTTATCTAAAATATAGAAAATACACACGAGACACTCACTAAAACATACACTAATCTTTTTGGTTCTCACCATCGTGAGCGAACAAAGGAAAATATATTATCTTCGAGCGTGAACTTGGGAGGGTTAAGTTGTAACTGGTGTGTGAGAATTCACCCCTCACGCTTGAGATTCCATAGCATTATTGCATAGCCTAATACTAGTAGTAATAGTTTTACGTGACTTCAATGTCCAAATAAATACTATGAAATCTAGGCATGTCAAAAGTTTAACTTTAACTCTCTGGAAATTAAACACAAACTTTTTAAATATGAAACAAAACAGAAACCCAATTTCTCCAGGTAATCATAGCATATACTCATATAGATATAGGTTGACATGCCCACCAAATTATCTAGGGTTTGCTTCTCAAAGCTACAATACTCCTAATTCTATTTAGTATTAAAAGTAAATAACTAAATATAACAAAAATCAAATCTTGTTTGCTTTAGTAATTTCTAGAGTTAAGATATTCATAAAATATACCGAGTATATATCCCATTTTAGAAAGAAGAAAGAGCAAATTTTAGTTATCGTCTAAATGATAGATTAATACATTGAAGGGTTGATATATTTTTTTGGGCAAATTGCATAAAAAGGTACTCATCTTTGGTCTAAATTCAATTAAAGGTACTCAACTTTTTTTTTTCTCAATTTAAGGTATCGATCTTTTTCCTTGTTGCAATGTTGGGATAATTAACGAAATTAAAAACGACCGTTTACTTTGTTATTGCACCGTTAGTCCTTTATATCAACGACACTTTATAATAAACTCAAAATCCGTTTTTTTATAATTTTAGACTGTTATCTGCCTTTTTCATCTGATTTTTATCGTTTCCGGTCAAAAATGGTAAAAAAACAAAAACGTCAAAAAACTGACGAGGAGTGTAAAAAATGGATGAAACTGGTAAAAATTATACGAAAAACGTAGAAAATTGTCGAAAACTATAAAATAATTTATTTTGAGTTTATTAGAAAGTGTCGCCAATATAAAGGACTAACGATGCAATTATAAAGTAAACGGTCGTTTTTAATTTCGTTAATTATCCCAACATTGCAACAAGAAAAAAGATGGATACCTTAAATTGAGAAAAAAAAAGTTGAGTACCTTTAATTGAATTTTAACTAAAGATGAGTACCTTTTTATGCTATTTACCCTATTTTTTTCTACTTTTATCTTGTTTTTTTTTTTGCAGTTTGATTACTCAAGGAATTGATTTTCAGTGTGTATGAGTTTACAGATACATCAAATGATACATGCATGTTCAAATGACAATGTTAATTTATCACTAATTGTCACTCATTTTTCTTTCTCGAAAGGCAAGTATAAAAAACTATCAAGGAGCTAGACACTTGTTGTCACTCCTAGTTTGGTGAGACCATCATATGTAGATATAACAACCAGACTTCAACTAGTCAGCTTGAGCCATAACCAAAATGAAGGATACCATGCAAAAAGATTCAAGTAAACACCATAAAAGTAATTTTTGTAGAGAAAAGAGAGTATGTAATTTATTACCAACTGGTGCAGCAGCAGCAGGAAACGAGTTATGAAGGGGTTGTTTGTCATGGTCAGTGGCCAAATCTTCTGGTAAGTTGTTTAGGTCTAGTGGGTTTCCCCTGAAAACCATGATAACTGTTAGAAATTACTGTAAAATAGAAAGAGTGTGCAAATGTGTATGTGTAAGTGAAGATGAAATATAAAGGTGAGAGCATTAGATATACAAACAAACATACATGTGACAATACCACCGACAAGAAAGGCAGAAAAATATTATTTTAATAAGCTAAGGCACCAAACACAAAAGATTATCTACAGATCAGATGAAGGTTGGATGATAACTGAATATAAAATGTATATATTAATAAGATGACTTAAGTTTATGTCTGAAATGTTGTGAGGGTCGTCTCTTTCTCCTTAAATTGCTCTTCAGTCTTTCTGTCAACCCTCTTGAGACATCTGTCTGTCAATGAAAAAAAGGAGACACTAGGACTCGTGAATTTAAAAGGAGCTAGAGTCAAGAGGAGGCGTGTTGTACTATAGGACGGATGCTAGGCCATTAGATCTGTAGTAGTTTAAGAATAGACTAATCTCGTCAGAATATATCTCACCTAGCTTTGATATATTTATATGTGGTAGTATTATTTTGAATTACAGTAATATTTTTGTTTACTTCAAAAATAGATGGAGAACATAATTTTTCTGTCCTTAAATAAATATTTTTTACCGTAAATATCTATAATTATGTTATATAATATTCAATGTATTATATATAAATAAATTGAGTTTTAAATGACTTCTCGTTGATAATTATCAATTATTAGATAACTCAAGAAACAATATTTACAGTAAAAAATGAACAATGAAAGCTGCAAATTTGTTTAAGGACGGAAGAGTACAAATACTAAAGGGATTTTAAATTAATAGGTAAGAGTAAAATTGTTATTTTGCAAAAAATATAAGAGGGAAAATTGTAATAGTTATGTTTTTCTAAAATATGTATTTTTATATGTGGACAATAATTTTGAGACATAGGGAGTAGTAACTTTATTTTATGATTATAATTAATCGTATGTAAATATTAAATAGGAAAATTCTGAAAATGACCCCGCTCATTATGGTACAAAAGGTCTTACAATTTATTTTTTCAAAAAAAATCTTATGCAACTTTATAGTTTTTCTAAAATCTTGACAAATGGCATAATATTTTAATATTAACTTTAATTATTTTTTATACTTTATGTGTAAGGTATATGTCTTTGAGCAACTTATACTTGATTTTGTACTTGTATTTGTACGGCCGTTTTTAGTCATTTTATCGTCTTTATATTTATGAAAATTTCTCAATTGTTTGGGCAACTTATTGATAAAGAGAATACATACTCTAGTATTTAGGTTTTGATTGTTTATTCAGATTAGTAACTTTAAATCCCTGGTTTTGATTTAAACATTATTGTAATTACTTTTTTCTAAAAAAACATACCAACAACACACACCTCGGCCAACACACACACACACACTACAAAACACCAGCAGAACACACACAAACCCCATGCCCCAAACATAATCCAGACGCACAATCAAACCCAACATCTCAGAGAATGTGAAAATCAGCATCGTCTTGCATCACTATTTTACCAACTGAATATGGGTAATATGGTCGAGTTCTACAATTCAAAATCAGTGTCCGGTCTATGGTTAAGTTTCTTTCTGAAATTAAAGGTATTCTTATTCAGAATTCGAATCGTGAGAGGTTGTTCAGGAAAATATTTTTGGCGATCGGTTGGATATTCCTTGTCACGGTAATGATAACCATCTTATGCATTATGTTCTCCAACATCACGTATTTGTGTCTAATATTCGTGTTGATCCCCCCTCATTCATAATCCATATTAGGATCATTTTTTACACTGTGGGCGTAAAGAGTTTTGTTTGATTACAGGATCTCGATTTAGTAATGTTCATAAATAACACAATCCATATAGTCCCTTTTGCAAGCATGTATTTCCTGAAAAAAGCAATCTCGCTATAAAGAATGTTAAGCTTTTGAGTTGTTAGGTGTTCTTAGAGATGTCAACAAATGGGTAAAAAATTGATGATGTTGTCAGGGTCTATCCATTGGTTCTTACGGAATTAATGTTTGTGGGTCGTGAAAAAAGGAATTGCATACCCAAGCATATATTGTCCTTGTTGGAAGATTTTGATGCTTGGAATGCATTTCCTTGGGGAGAATACTTCTGGCACAACTTTTATCAACGGACGGTCAATGTTGTAGCAATCCATTCGGCATATCACTTATCAAAGTTGAAGAAAAACTCGTTGTTCTGTCCTACATACAGTATGTACGGATTTTATTGGGCTTTTAAGGTTAGTTTTTTCTCAAAACTAATTTGAATATATTATAACAAGTATCGACATTTATGTATACAAATATTACAAATATGGATTTTGGAGTCTTTACCAAAAAACGCATTATGGTGTCTTATAAATGAGTATGCTTGGACAAGGTTACCAAAGTTTGAAAAAACTAGATCATTCACGTTTTTGGTGGACCGGTAAACAGAAAAACAGACTACCATTCTTATTGTTAATTATTGTTGCATTCTATTCGTATTTACCATATACATATAATTATGTTCGTTACAAGTATCAAACCTAAAGGTGCACCTTTTTGCAACTAATGCATAGCTGAGACAGGAATGACTACTTCATAGTGTTGATTTTACTCCTTGTTTACTTGATAGAGGCATTCATTTTGGTTTAGATTTTACCTGGAATGATCAACAACCGCATACCGTCGAATAGGAATGTAATCCCCTCTCCAACTTCAATCAGGATGCTTAGCAAGTGGTTCTGATTTACATGAGGATGTAGATAACAAAGTTGGTGATGAAGATTATAAAATAGATAGAGTTTTGAAGTTGACATACCATGTAATGGACGTGTGGAGTAACAAACAACCGTTTCTATTGCTCAAGTCGTTGTTGAGTTGTATTCCCTTAGAAATAAGTTTCTTTGTTAGAGATAAGAAAGACATGTGTTGAGGGTGAACTAGAAGTAGTGAAAAAATGAATATTAGCTTTAGAAAATTGGTGCATTTGGTTCCCAAAAGTAATTTAAATACCCAACAAGGGTCAACACCCATACAGCTGAAATAGTTATCACTCAAGAAGGTTGTGTAGCCATTATAAAAAATGATAACGTTGTTAATGAGAAATATGTGACTTCTAATTATAATGATTCCCATATGTGTTACGGTAGTTTGGGGCTTCTTATACAGGCATGTGTTGTTTCACAACAACAACCAAATTTGGATTCGTCGATATAAAAGTTTAAGTACCTGTAACATTGCCAAACATTCAAAGTCATTCCCCCAATTCCAGATTATTTGTACGTACACAAGCCAGAAAATTTAATTTAATGTTTATTTTTTTTATTCATACAAGTATCTAAGTACATTAAAAATAAATTTTCAAGATGAGGAATTTACAGATAATTACAATTTGTTATTCAATGACGACATTGTGCCTGGGAAATTTTCTTTGGATGATATGGACGTAGAGCAGGAAGTTGACAAGTTGGTTGATAATGAAGTAGTAACGGAGATGATTCCCTATAATGGGGAACTGCATGCTAAAATACCATAATAAACAACCTTGTGTTCAGACTTTCAGGTTTTTTAATTGCACCTTTTTCGTGAGTTTATTCTACACTAACTTATATTGTATTGAGGTTATATAACTATCTGCTATTTTAATATAGTATTTTTGTATAATTTCATGAGCAGATGACCCACTTAAATTCCATAATGTTGTTACGATTGATGATGCACCATGCTTAGAAACACTTTTTGGTTCTCTCAAGATAAAAAGAAGAAATCCGAGGAAGCCTCGAGGATTAATCACATTTTAAGGTCTATAAATGCAAGGAAGAAAAAGAAAGTCAAGCGTCTAAAAATTGTTGTCCGTAGTAAGAGGTAGAAATCTGTAGACATGGTGGTTATTTACACACCTGTGTCTAAGAATCATGTATATATTTTACTAAAATTTACTGTCAAGACTCATATAATGTTTTTTTGGTATATTATCAGTTTGGTGATTGTTTTGTACCTGAATTTTGCTTCTTTTATAAAGCCATTTCTAGAAACCCAAGAATACACAGTGTCGACCATTTCTATCGTTTCTTTGTAGCCACACCGTTTGTTGAGGAAATATTATAGTCAACTGTAACCTTGTATTTTATACACAAAATATTATATTTTAATATTAAGTTCTTTGTTAGGTTTTCTCACGACCCACTGACTGCAAAAGGGACAAGGTAATGGTTCCGGATTCATTTAATAACAAATTAAAGCTGAAATACCCAACATAGTATGGTTTTCCTTGGGGGCGTCGTGGCATTGTGGTTGCTCGTAAATTTTAGTTATCCTTAACCTCTCTACAAATGGGTAAAGTCGGCTTGTTTTCTGACTTAGTAAGTTAATAACAGACTTATTTGGTTATAATAATCATAGTTCATTAACATATATGTCACAAACGTGAATTTTAAATTATTTAATTTACGTAAAACGCGATGGTTTGGATTAGACATATGTGTCTATTGATGTTCCCGATTGATTTCGCGTATTCTTTGTACAAATTTGAATTTTTATGAATGACGTTCATATCAATTTCTATTTAAATGACTTATTGTTAACATACGTTACGTGCTAAGAACTTCTATTTAGAAGTCGACGTTTATATTAGATTAACGTAATTTCATTTAAAAGTTTCGCTACACAAATCAAACGTTTCGACACACTTAGAGAAAACCGATTCCCTCTTCAAACCCAATTTAAGTAATACAACTAAAACCTTACACTACATAATAAATATTTAAACCCTCCAAATACAATTTCACAGAAATATTACTATACATAATAATAATAATAATAAAATGCAAATCCTTTTTCCTTGCTACCACTTGTTCAAACCGGGCCCCCCACCATTTTGTAAAACCTACGTTTTACTTGTACCTCCACAACACACATTTCATATCTTGACTAGTACTATACCCACTCACTTAATGCATGTACAAATTGTCTCATTTCTTCTCACATAACCCACCGGACACCCTGCATACCCATCATGTTTTCCTATGGATTTCTCAAAACACTAATGATACAACAACCTAGGGCAATACTAGTCAAATCAAGTACATCCTTTTTTTTCTTTCCCTGCCCAAGACGAGAATACCATGCTTTAGTTCTTCCCCATGCAAATACAACTTCCCATGATGAACCAACTTAGTTGGAAACTAGTTATAACTTAACCAAAAACCCTAACTAGATCATTCTAACCCTAAACCACATGGTGACCCTATAAATAGAAACTCATTTGCAAAGGAAACGCACACATACTCACTCATAGAAAAACAAATATCCCTCCCATGTGAAGACTTCTCTTAGCCGCTGCCTAGAATAAAGGAATAAAGATTTCGAGCTAGTTCTAGTTGATTTGGGATCGGGTTAAGCTTGTAGAATTGATTATGTAAAGGAGTTACTAGTTCTTATTCATCACTTCCTAACACTTAACTTAGGACCTCTTGTAAGTCCTTCTTGACAATTGTTAATGTAGAAACTAGAAGGGGGGGGGGGGGGGTTGAATAGTTTCTTAAAATTTACTTGTTAAAAATGATTTCCAAAAATCCTTTTTCAAAAACTTAGGCTTGAGGAAATATGTGAAATCTTCTTATGCACAAATATGAACAATGATAGTGTAGCTAAACTAATAAATATATCCACAAAGAATAAAGAATGATAGTGTAGCTAAACTAATACTAACAAAAATATATCCACAAAGAATAAAGAATGATAGTGTAGCTAATCTAATATTAACACATGTATATGCAAAAAGTAATAAGGAATGTAAAGAGTTAAGGGTAAAGAAAGATCAAACCGAACACCAAGGATTTATAGTGGTTCGGCAACGAAGCTTACTCCTCGTTCCTACTCCACTCCTCGAGTACTCCTTACTCGAGAGTTCACTACACAACAAGCTCCTTATGGTGGAGAAAACCGTACACGTCGCTTAACCAATTTCCGACTCTAAGCTAAAAGTCGAGCCCTAATCGTAGCTAGGACCAATCTACACAACTATACTTAGTACATACACAACTTCCAAATAGACACAACTACTTGGATCTTCACAACTATGACACAACTACAAGAATATACAAATTGATCTTCAATAGATCTTTGGTGGTGGACTCAACACTTCACTAGGATAGTGTTCTTCTCTTTGCACTTGGAGAGGAAGAGATGGAAGAACAAGATTCACTTCTTAAACAAGTAATAATCAAACAAATGATCAAAGATTTGAGTGATTAAAGAAGGGGTTTGAATCTGGAAATAAATGTGCAAAAGAGGTGAGGTGAAAAGCTGAGAATGGCCAACTATTTAAAGGACAAAGGTGCCAACGGCTATATCTGCCCGCGGTACCTTATCACAGCCCGCGGTACCTTATCGATAAGGTACCGCCTAGGCGCTAAGGTACCGTCGGACTAGACTCCGCTCCTTTTTGTCTTTTAGTGGTGGAGGTCTTATCTGGGTATAAAAATATCCTGAAAGGATATTCTTAACAGTTATAAGAATATGCCATTTTCAAATTTCAAATAATTAATTTAATAAAAAAATTTCTTAAAAATAAAGTTTAATAAAAACTTGTCACATTTAATAAAAAGTGAGTTTTAAGAAAAGATTAAATCACTTGATCACTTGATTAAGGTTAGTACTTGTTTATCCATACCTTAAGTGAAAATGGGTAAAATGAAAAATACTTGAACTCAAGAATTCGTTTTTCGTTGTTTTCGTAAATGCTTGTTTTTACATATTGTCGTAATCAAAACTAAGCGAGACCGAAAAATGCAAGTAACGTTTTTAGTCATTATTGCATTAACAATCTCCCCCTTTTTGATTCCGACAATACATAAACTCAATCACACAAAAAACAAGATTTTCGAAGACGAGTTTATTCATTTCTCCCCCTTTGTCGAAGCAAAAAGGTTGCGTAATCCGGTGTTGAAGAAACGGACTTTGCAAAGACTCCCCCTTGGTGCTTACTCCCCCTAGCAATAGGTCACATAAAAGATAAAATAAAAAGAGAAGAAAACACAAAGACAAAGATCCAAGATAGGTTACTAAAAGAACATCATACAAAGAAGTATGGAAAAAGAAACAAGCCAAAAGCATAAATCTAATCCTAGTTATTCTAGAATTCTAAGATTTGCTTGAATGTGGTGTCTTGAGGATAAGCAATCAATGCTTATATGAAAGACAAGGTAATAGCGGAGGGTGGTGGTGGTGGCATGTTGGAGATCTCATAATCAAAGTGAAGAGGAGGCTTGATTAAGAGACTCTTGATGTAGCTCAACTCCTCATAGATGTGTGCCATAGCAAGATGTTGATATTGACAACAATGACAATATGTTCCATGGTGCATGACATTATCATGAGAAGGAGGAAGAACACTAAAGGGTGGTGGTGGAAGAAAGGAAGTTCCACAATCAACATTCTTGGTAGGAGAAATGTGATTAAAAGTATTCTTGGGTGGGTTTGGATTGAAAGCAATTAGAGAAAATGGAGGAGATTCAAGGCTTTCATTGGGAGAATAAGACATTTTGGATGTGAAGTAATGCAAAATGCTTATGGTTTAAATAGGGAAGGCTTAGGGTATTTTTGGGGTGGTCAAAGGGTTTGAAACAAAGATTCTCAAAAAGGTTGGAGCAAATCTGGAGTTTCAGACAAAAACCCGAAAAGGAATGCCACTGTAGGCGGTTCCTTATCTATGGCGGCGGTACCTTATCAATAAGGTACCGCGGTTCACATAAGGAACCGCCTGCAGAAGCAGGGTTTGGTGTTTTGGATGAAGATTTTCAGCAAATCTTATTTTTCTAGTCTAACTTATCATAGGGATATGCTTAAAAGCAAAGATAGACAAAGAAAATATATGCAAACTTACCAAATAGAGATTTGACCAAAATACATGGATTAAAAAATCAATGTAGGAGGTGTGTAAGACAAGACCTTAAGTCATGACACAATGATCCTCCATGATTCAATCTTGTTCTTGCTATGTTTGAGAGAATCATACATATGAATTATGTAAGCTCTATATTAATAGCGAGAATCTATGAAAAAAATCGTTTTTAGATTGAATTAACAATGTCAAACGAATTTCTCAACCATTTTTGAAAGAGACTTTGAGAGTTTTGAAAAGGTGATGAGAAGATTTTTCAAAAGGAGTTTAGAAGACTCAAGAACTCAAAGTCGTAATAGAAAACACACAATAAGAAAGGAATTTAAGGAAGATGTTCCATTAATCCTAGACCTAGACGCAAGTAATTGAAAGGTTCCCTCTTAAGTGGCTTAGTGAAGATATCGGCTAAGTTGTCCTCGGAGGGCACCTTTTCAATGGTAATGTTCCCCTTTTGAACATTATCCCTAAGGAAATGGTGTCTAATTTCTATGTGTTTGGTTCGCGAATGTTGCACGGGATTCTTGCTTAGGTCTATAGCGCCTTTATTATCGCACATGATGGGAACATCATCAAGAGAAATCCCGTAATCAACAAGCGCTTGCTTCATCCATAGAGCTTGTTGGCATGCTTTACCGGCACTCACATACTCGGCTTCCGTGGTGGATATGGCAAGAGCGGTTTGTTTCTTGGAGAACCAAGAAGTTAAACAACAACCCATGAAGGTACAAACTCCACTAGTGCTTTTCCGGTCCACATAGTCTCCCGCATGATCCGAGTCCGCGTAGACAATGGTTTCTACGCCGGTCCCTTTAGGATACCATAATCCTAAATGTATAGTGCCTTTAATGTATCGGAAGATACACTTAACCGCTTCAAGGTGAGAGGTTTTGGGAGCCTCTTGGAAGCGAGCACAAAGGCAAACACTAAACATGATATCCGGTCGACTTGCCGTTAGGTACAACAAACTACCAATCATACCTCTATATTTGGTGTTGTCTACCGACTCACAATCATCATCTACGGTGAGTTTAGTATCCGAGGTCATAGGGGTCTTCATTGGTCTAGATTCTTCTAATCCAAATTTCTTTAGCATTTCTTTAGCGTACTTAGATTGACTAAAGAAAATACCATCGTCCATTTGTTTAATTTGGAGTCCTAAAAAGAAGTTAAGTTCTCCCATCATACTCATTTCACACTCATCATGCATGATTTTGGCAAAGTCATCACACAATTCTTGACAAGTTGAGCCAAATATAATGTCATCAACATATATTTGTACGATTATGAGGTGAGAACCTTTCTTCTTTGTAAAGAGTGTATTGTCTACCATACCCATGGTATACTCATGTTTAACAAGAAACGCTTTAAGTCTATCATACCAAGCTTTGGGTGCTTGTTTGAGTCCATAAAGTGCTTTCTTAAGCTTGTAAACATGGTCCGGTTTCTCAAAATCAATGAAGCCGGGAGGTTGAGCCACATATACCTCCTCATTGATCAAACCGTTAAGAAATGCACTCTTTACATCCATTTGTTGAAGCTTAATATCTAAGGCACAAGCGTAGGCTAAAAGGATTCTAATTGATTCTAATCTAGCTACCGGTGCATATGTCTCGTCATAATCAATCCCTTCTTGTTGATTATAGCCTTGAGCTACAAGTCTAGCCTTGTTACGAGACCCAACACCATTCTCATCTAGCTTATTCCTAAATACCCATTTGGTTCCTATAATGGTAGAGCTTCTAGGTGGAGGAACAAGTTCCCAAACATCATTGGCAACGAATTGATTCAATTCTTCTTGCATTGCAATGACCCAACTCTCATCCGTCAAGGCTTCTTTAACATTCTTAGGTTCAATCATGGAGACAAAACAAAAGAAGTTGCTTTGATTTTGGACTTGAGATCTTAGGGTCCTTTGATTTAAGTCACCAATGACATTATTGAGAGTATGATCCCTAGACTCCTTAATGTTTACTTCCTTTTCAACACTAAGGTCTTCAACTCCTATTTTTCTAACCTCTTTGGCTTTAACTACTTCTAATTCATCCAAGTCATCATCAACCAATGGTGGTGTCTTGGGTGAAGGAGGGGTTTCATCAAAGGTTACGTTGAGTGATTCTTCAATAACCCCTGAGGTTCTATTTAGGACTATGTAGGCCTTACTAGTAGGGGTGGGAATCGGGTCGGGTTGGTCGGGTTCGGGTTATTCGGGTCGGGTTGAATTCGGGTTGAGGCTAAAAATATTTTACCCGAACCCGACACGATTTGAACTCGGGTTAGTCGGGTTCGGGTCTATTCGGGTCGGGTCTACTCGGGTCGGGTCTATTCGGGTTCGGGTCAACCCGACTACGGGTAAAATATTAAAAAAAAACTTTTTTTTTTAATTTTTTAATAGAATTTATATTTAATTTTAATTTTAAAAATAAAAAAAAAATAAAAAAATTTCTTATTCGGGTCAATCGGGTTGACCCGAACCCGAATTAAGCATAAATATTTTACCCGATGTCCGACCCGATTTCGAATTCGGGTTAGTCCGGTTGACCCGACTAACCCGAATTGAAATTTCAACCCGAGTAACCCGACCCGAATATGCTCGGGTCGGGTTCGGGTCGGGTCGGGTTCGGGTCGGGTCGGAAATATTGACACCCCTACTTACTAGTTTGGGAATAACCTAAAAGGATACCTTCGTAAGACTTTGGGTCAAACTTGGTAAGGTAGTCTTTGGTGTTGAGGATAAAACACTTGCTTCCAAACACCCTAAAGTATTCTAATGAGGGTTTCTTACCTTTAAGAATCTCATAGGGGGTCTTTCCTAGGAAAGGTCGAATAAGAATTCGGTTGAGAATATAAGTCGATGTATCTACGGCATTGCACCAAAACTTTTGAGGCAAAGATTGCTTGTTTAACATCGTCCTACTCATCTCTTGGAGAGTCCTATTCTTCTTTTCAACTACCCCATTTGATTGTGGAGTGCGAGGAGCCGAGAAGTTATGGGTAATACCATGGGCTTCACAAAAGGCACCAAATTGCACTTCATTATCAAATTCCCTACCATGATCCGTCCTAATAGAAACAATTGAACATCCTAGTTGATTTTGAATTCTTCGATTAAAGATTTCGAAATGAACGAAAGCTTCATTCTTAGATGCCAAAAATCTAGTCCAAGTGAATCTAGAATAGTCGTCAACTATAACTAGGGTATAAAGGTTACCTCCATAACTCCGTATGGCGGACAGTCCAAAGAGATCCATATGTAGGATCTCTAAGCACCGAGAGGTCGAAACCAAATTCTTGGCGTTGTGACTTGAGTGAACTTGCTTTCCAACTTTGCAAGCATCACAAAAGTGACTATCAAACTTAATCTTGGGGAGATGTCTTACCAACTCCTTAGAGACTAAAGATTGAATTAAACGCATATTAGCGTGACCTAATCTCCTATGCCAAAGAGTAGAACTATCATCTATAGTCGCAAGACATATGTTGTCTTTTGACTTCTTATTAACCTTCATGACATAAAGCCCATGCTTTCTAACACCTTTTCCAATGACTTTTCCATCTTTTACGATTTCACTGTCATGTTCGGAAAAGATGACCTTACACTTATTATCACAAATTTGACCTATACTTAGAAGATTAAAACCTAAGTTATCTACATGCTCAACATTTTCAATGGTCATGGAGTCAAGAGAAACCGTACCTTTGCCAATGATATTACCACGTAGACTACTAGCAAATGTGACGTTACCTCCATCATATGCTTTGTAATGCTGGAACAAACTTCGATTACCCGTCATGTGTTTAGAACATCTACTATCCTTAATCCACTCATCGGGCTCCAAATCAATTCCCAAGCATATCTCTTTAGAATTGTGAGCCATAAGACATTTCTCCTCTTTGGGGTTGTCATCATCATCTTCACCGCTATCGCTCCAAGCGCCACTAACGAATGTCGTGTGGTTCTTATCACGAGCGGGCTTTGGACAATCACCAATGAAGTGATTTGGATCACCACATCTAAAGCAACTCCTATCACCTTTTTCGTTCTTGACAAACCGACTCTTTGACAATGGTTTCTTGTCATAGTTTGGTTGCCTAACGTGTTGACCTCGTCTCTTGAAGAACTTCTTGAAATCTCTCACCGCCAATGCATACTCCTCGTCATCACTTTCCGAGGAACTATCATGGTCACTTTGTGCCTTCTTGGCTTTAAGTGCAAGAGATTTCCTTTCACTCTTGGTTTTTACTAATTCCGAGTCCTTCAAAATTATCATCTCATGAACCTTCAAGTTTCCTATGAGTTCATCGAGTGATAAAGTTGAGAGATCTTTCGACTCTTCAATAGCCGTGACTTTTGCTCTCCACTTTGGATGTAAGGCCCTTAGAAACTTCCTAACATTGTTCTTGCTAGAAAAACCTTCATCAAGTGCTTTTAGACTAGTAATAATGGTGTTAAACCTAGCAAATGCACTATCAATAGTTTCATCTTCTAAGATGACAAATTGTTCATATTGTTGGACAAGAAGATCGATTTTACTTTCTTTGACTTGGCTATTACCTTGGTGGGTTACTAAAAGAGTGTTCCAAATATCTTTAGCGGTTTCACACATAAAAATTCTTTCATACTCTTTCTTAGGTAAAGCATTATAAATCATCATTTTAGCCTCATTATTTTTTGAAAGTTTCTTTTTAGTATCATCATTAGCTTTGTCAAAAGTGACTAATTCTTTTGTTTTAGAAACTTCATTAAATTGAAAGGTTAAAAAATCACCATTGGTAATAACATGCCAAAGATCTAAATCTTTTGATTTCACATAAGTTTCAAATCTATTTTTCCAATAAATAAAACTATCGGTTTTAAAAAGTGGTGATCTTTGCATAGATTTCCCTTCTAGGTACTTGTTGGAATCCATAGATCGATTCAAGTTTTTAAAATACAATATACTTTAAAAAATTCTTGAGCAACCCGCTCTGATACCAATTGTAGAAACTAGAAGGGGGGTTGAATAGTTTCTTAAAATTTACTTGTTAAAAATGATTTCCAAAAATCCTTTTTCAAAAACTTAGGCTTGAGAAAATATGTGAAATCTTCTTATGCACAAATATGAACAATGATAGTGTAGCTAAACTAATAAATATATCCACAAAGAATAAAGAATGATAGTGTAGCTAAACTAATACTAACAAAAATATATCCACAAAGAATAAAGAATGATAGTGTAGCTAATCTAATATTAACACATGTATATGCAAAAAGTAATAAGGAATGTAAAGAGTTAAGGGTAAAGAAAGATCAAACCGAACACCAAGGATTTATAGTGGTTCGACAACGAAGCTCACTCCTCGTTCCTACTCCACTCCTCGAGTACTCCTTACTCGAGAGTTCACTACACAACAAGCTCCTTATGGTGGAGAAAACCGTACACGTCGCTTAACCAATTTCTGACTCTAAGCTAAAAGTCGAGCCCTAATCGTAGCTAGGACCAATCTACACAACTATACTTAGTACATACACAACTTCCAAATAGACACAACTACTTGGATCTTCACAACTATGACACAACTACAAGAATATACAAATTGATCTTCAATAGATCTTTTGTTGGTGGACTCAACACTTCACTAGGATAGTGTTCTTCTCTTTGCACTTGGAGAGGAAGAGATGGAAGAACAAGATTCACTTCTTAAACAAGTAATAATCAAACAAATGATCAAAGATTTGAGTGATTAAAGAAGGGGTTTGAATCTGGAAATAAATGTGCAAAAGAGGTGAGGTGAAAAGCTGAGAATGGCCAACTATTTAAAGGACAAAGGAGCCAACGGCTATATCTGCCCGCGGTACCTTATCACAGCCCGCGGTACCTTATCGATAACGTACCACCTAGGCGCTAAGGTACCGCCGGACTAGACTCCGCTCCTTTTTGTCTTTTAGTGGTGGAGGTCTTATCTGGGTATAAAATATCCTGAAATGATATTCTTAACAGTTATAAGAATATGCCATTTTCAAATTTCAAATAATTAATTTAATAAAACATTTTCTTAAAAATAAAGTTTAATAAAAACTTGTCACATTTAATAAAAAGTGAGTTTTAAGAAAAGATTAAATCACTTGATCACTTGATTAAGGTTAGTACTTGTTTATCCATACCTTAAGTGAAAATGGGTAAAATGAAAAATACTTGAACTCAAGAATTCGTTTTTCGTTGTTTTCGTAAATGCTTGTTTTTACATATTGTCGTAATCAAAACTAAGCGAGACCGAAAAATGCAAGTAACATTTTTAGTCATTATTGCATTAACAGTTAAAACTATATTGGTTGATAACATATACTTGCTAAAAACACTTGAAAACTTAAAACTATACTAATGAACCAAGATAGTCGCGGGTTTGGGTTGATGAGTATTTTTATAAATGAACTAAGTCCCGTTTTCTTTCATGATATCAAGAGACCACGACTTGGGAAGTTACCTAACAACCTAGACCTTGAAAACAAACCACACCATGAATGTATGGTTATGTGTGAAGAACAAGCATGGGTTATGTAGAGGAACATGTATGATTTTATGTGCTTTTTCAACAAGAAACAACTCCCTAAAAACAAGTCCTAATGTGTGATCATGTATGTGTAATTACAAGTGTGAAGTACACGCGTTGTGTTCATAAATTAGTTAGTATGTTTCACGAATGCAAGTAACCAAGGATTCGAATATATGAAAGCTAAGACCCTTAAAACTCATGCGTGTGATGTGTGAAGAATTGTGTGATTATATATGCAATCCTTCCAACAAGAGTGAAAACGTGTATGTGCACAAGCCTAAAGACGATTTGTGTAATGTATGAATATGTCTTGCATGATTGTGTGATACCATGAATATGTGATTTTAGGTGTAAAGCCCCATCATGAATGATATGAGTGCATGCTACGAACCACGACAACAAAACCAGGAACTAAAATCTGTAGGTGATTAGACAAGTGTTCATAGGTGCATGACTTGTGTATACATGTATGCTAATGTTTAGGT
The DNA here is from genome assembly GCA_025667525.1 of Glebionis coronaria. Lineage (NCBI taxonomy): Eukaryota > Viridiplantae > Streptophyta > Magnoliopsida > Asterales > Asteraceae > Glebionis > Glebionis coronaria. Next base: position 366,308,820 of record CM046880.1, on the reverse strand, counting down.
GCGTGTGCGAATAAAGTAGCAGAAAATCGCATGAACCATTTGCTTCTAAATTCCAGTACTTGATAAATGCTTATAAGATTATATGTGTGCTGCGTGCATGGGGTATCAACCAGGAAGAAACACAAGACAAACCTTTTTTACTATCTATATACAAGTGAGTGCTTACTTGTTCTAGTGTGCGTATATATTTCATGAGTATACTCTGCGAAACCAAAACCAAGAAGTTAAAACGTATATATATGTGTATGTGTGTGTGTGTGTGTGTGAACGAACAGGAAGAAACATTATAACTCCAAGTTAATATGTGTTATATATGATGTAAATGAACAATGACTAGCTAGGAAATGTGTAAGATTTCTGCCAGCAAACAGTGACTAGAAGCAACATTGAAACGAAATAAGAGACAGGAATAAACAGTGGCTAAGAGAAACAGTGATATACAAAGCGTAATATAGTCATTGATGTGTGATTGCATGTATATAATATAAGAACTGAAAAGCAATTAAAAGTAAAGCATGTTTCCTGCGTAAAACAGTGGCTCGACAACAGTAGCACATAATATAGGAAAGGATTATGACATGGGTGTTTATATATATGAGTATGTATGAGGCATGAATAAATAGCAAGTAGAAACCAATTAAGGACCACTTCCCCTTTTGGGTACCTGCTACAAAAACACAACAGTAGGCACCACCTTCTTCCTTTTTGACTTAGTGTGTAAGTAAATGTATGGTATGTATTGTATGTTGCCATGTACATTCTCATGTATGATAAAGATACAAAGCAAGTAAGGACCACCCTTTTTTGGATAACCTGCGTGGGCAGGGAATAACAAGCAACAAAAGTAATTTTCCTTTATATGTATGATACATGTATGATATGGATGCCAAAAATAAGTGGGTGTGTGAACACAAAGTCACCATTTCTCTTTTATTTCCAAATCTTATTAGGAGAGTACATATAACAAAGGAAACTTCGACCTATAGGCCACACTTCACGCCTAGTTCTAACCGGTCGAATGACCTTGCCCTAAAAATCTAAAAATACCTTATTAAACTTGACATGGTCTAGTTTTCAAAACAACTTTCTGTTTGTCTTGAAATTAAGTAACAAACTCACAATTAACGTTCAAATTCTTGTTTGACACTTATAAGTAATTGAAACTTATTTGTTTATTTTTGCTTGTGTGTGCTCTACTTTGCCTACTTATTTACTATACTTAGAGACTTAACAAAAATGCGATATTTATGAAATACCGGAGACCTCGCGGCCTAGTTTTTATAACGAGAACCCGTTTATTTTTCGGACTATTAAATAATATGTTATTAAAACCCAAAGTTGACCCCGTGACTAAAGTTGTTGAACAAGAAAAATGTATAAAAACATTTTATAAATCAATAGAAAGTATAAATTATCAACCAAGTGCATTGTACGTTAATATTTCTTGTATTTAGCCTAAATACGTATATTTTACTTAGGATCGTTTGCGCATCGTTTTGCGTGCCTTGATATTCCGTGCTATCTTTGTTGATCTTATTTACTACTTCATCGAGGTGAGTTTCATAGCCCCACTCTTTACCTGTTTTAAATGCTTTTTGGGGTGAGAACATTGCTCAATATTTTTACGGATGAACATAAGTGCTAAAGTTTGATACGTTTGCCTACGTGATGTCTAAGTCCCCGATATCCTAAGTTGCTTTTAGCCCACTATCATGAACCGTTAATTACTTGTGTGTAAGCGCAAATGTTATGGATAGATCTATTGGGACTGACCTACCTATCTAATTGTGACTGTGTGGTCAAATTAGATACACTTACATTTGAATCCTCACAGATGCTCCAGGATAGGTATCTTCTTTGGGCTCTTATTATATTGTTGGTTAACGCTTCGGTGTCATGAGCTTAGACGTAGGACTAAAAACGTATACTATTTTGATTATAACCTTGTTTGGTTATATGCCGTTTGTCTGATTAAATCTTATGGTTCATCACACTTATTTATAACAAAACCTATGAACTCACCAACCTTTGTGTTGACACTTTAGCAATGTTTTTCTCAGGTATCAAGACGCAGGAGTGACGTGGTTGGGCTATGGAGATAAATAATTTGTCGTGACTATCTTTTGAGAACGTGAACACTTATGTTATGTCTTCAAAAATTAGTTTATTCTATAATGTTGTATCAAATGCTTCCGCACAATTTTGTTTAAGTTTAATGAATTTAAAATGACTTTTAATGTCGTTCTTTATAATCTATGTCTCATGATAGTCATGATAGTCGCACCCCAGTGGATCCGTGTACTCTGATAATTTGGGGGTGTGACAGATTGGTATCAGAGCTGTGGTTATAGAGAACTAGGTTACTTTTATAAAAATCATTTTTACAAAACTTGTGTCTAAAATGAAATTTTGAGAAAAGAGTAATACTAGACTATAACCATTTCTCTATCTCCATGGGCCACTTCACTCCACGTCTTCGATAAAAGTAAGTTGTGACTTGAATTGTTCCATTTTATTTGCCATGATAGTTCAAACTTGATTGCTACTTGTTATTAGCATTAAGTATTTCCTTCCTTGATTGAATGATCCTTATGTAAGACGTACTTATATAATGTGTACTAAGACGATTTTTCTTATATTTTGAAGTAAAAGACCTAGCATCCTTGTTTGGATTGTTGTGCTACTAAAATGGTTTGTGCCATGTTTAATTGAACTAAGATGGTTTGTGCCATGTTTAAATCGAACTAAGATGGTTTGCGCCATGTTTATTTGGAGTAAAACATACACATACTTATACTGTTATGTATTTTCTTAAAAACAGTCCACTGGACTACTATGAACTATTTAAACACTTGTGTGTTTCTATGTTACCCTATATCAATATACGCCGAATTAAAAATATGCGCCAAACAGTACTTGAACGCGCTGAGATTTAGCATTGGTTGATGATAAGTCGTGAGTAAACCCAAAAACCAACACAATTCATCAAAAATGTTAAGGGGTATAACGATACTTAGCAAGGTCTCAAGGCTGTTCTTGTTTGATTGGGTTGCGAGACTAAGTTAAGTGCCAGTCGTTATACAACTTAGGGTTTTTGATGAGTTTTCTTGTGGATGGGTAAAACTCATAAATTTACATCTTGCGTGATTAGTTTGATTGTTAGGGTATAACGCATTTGATGAGTTTTATGTAGGTTTAATCAATGTTAAATTGTGTGAGTAATATCTAAAGACGAGTAAATTCACCAAAGATGTTAAGAAGTTTAACGACTAATACTTTACTAGACCTGAAGGCTGTTCTTGTTTGATTGGGTTGCGAGGCTTAGTCAAGTGCCAGTTATAACGCAGCTTAAGATTTTTAGTGAATTTCCACGGAGATGGATAAGACTTACATGATCTGACAAGGTGATTACCTCATTGATGTTTGACTAAAACGATGCATTAGTACCATTAGTTGTATAGTGTGCGAACACTAAAAGAGTTAAAGTTGTCGTCTCTATTTTTTTTATACAACATACGATGATAAACACTTTATACAAAGTATTACTCCTGTAACACTCCATAAAGTACTATATCATAAGGAACAAACATAAATTAAATATTACAAAAATATGAAAACTATCCGGACATATGCCTACGCGTAAGGCGAACGCACGTCAAGGAGAAATTTATGTTGGAGAAATTATACAAGGACGGATATAAAAGTTCGAGTCTATTGGTTTGCAACTAAGTTTCTAAGAACTATTATAAATTTACAAAGTATGATATAACAACTAATATTAAAGGAAGAACTCGGATTATGACATATTTTTAATTAAAAAGGTTATCGCCTGTCACAAAGCTTGAGAACCCTAGATGTGAATTGTGGTCACTTCTTAGTGCGTGTCGAACATAAAAGGTCTACAGAATGATTATCAACAAACGGCAGATAAAAACAAAATGAACTACTTTTGCGATGAAAAATCCCTGTGATGGAATTAACTAGTTGATCGGATTAAGCAAATTGAACAATTTTGGAATAAAAACGAATTGACCACAGTGTCTGAGATGTAATAAAGCATCATTACAGCTCTGGAAAATTCTGTGATAGAATTGAGTGACTGATGTGAAATATTAAATAATTTATTTTTATGAAGATCAAATGACTTGACATTCGTCGATGTCACCACCAATACTTTAAAACTTTTTTTTTTGTTTCGAGTTATTTAAAAGAAAAAGTTATCTTTATATCTTGTGAAGCTTTTACTTAAGAATTTTCTTTAGAAGGAGTTTTATAAAATATTTTGTAAAACATTATAATTTTTTTAATTACTTTGAAAAAAAAGAAAAAAAAAGATCACCGAGAAGTTTATTAGTAAGAATGTCATAAATTTTGATAAAAGGTTTTGGAAAAATTAGTAAAGGTATTACTGATAAAAATTCCACAGTTGATGACGAAATATTTTCGTATAGATTATCATGCAAAGTTTTGGAAAAATCTGGCTTGACGAGCAACTTAATGTATAAAACACCGAGACTAATGTTGAAACATTTTTAGTAAGGACTATCATGTAAAGTTTTGGAAAAAAAAAATCTATTTTTACGAAAAATTTGATTTGGGAGACGCAAATTACTGATAAACTTGACAAGAACTAGTACAAATAAGTATGGAAATTATTTTGTTGATTGTTAAAAGTGAGCAATGGTAATAAATAAAATGAACTATGGACTAACTTGTTGATTGTTAAAGCAAATAATGGTAACGAATGAAACGAAATACGGACTATCAATATATAAATTACATTCTCAAAGAGTTAAATTATGATGAAAAGGAGGATGCAACCGTTGATCCCGAGACGTACGTAGCCTGATCAACTTCGTATGATCGTGGTCGAACGCGGGCATGCTTATACTAGTCATCGTAAAAATAAAATATACTGGTATTAGTAGAATATATTCAAGTCGCCCTATTCGTCAAAAAAAAATTTATTATGTGCTATGAACGTCGAACATTTTCTACCGTATTAAGTAAGAACATCAAGTACGCGATACAAGTAAAAATCTATTACGACTAATTTCTTTGCCACTATAACAAAACTAATATCGTCGCGAAAATTCGACATACAAGAAAAGACTTAAGGAACGCTATAGGACCATGTACAATAGGAAGGAATTTTTATTCGTTCTAACGAAAGTAAGATTATAGAAATTTTAATGTAGCGAGGATCTAAGAAGAACGAACACGTTGGACACCAAGAAAGTTAGATGAAAATTTAATGCACCTCTTGTTTTGTTAACGACATCGACATGCGAGTTTTGAGGACAAAACTCAAAATTTACGGATATTGAAAGTCACAAACGTGAATTTTAAATTATTTAATTTACGTAAATCGCGATGGTTTGGGTTAGACTTATGTGTCTATTGATGTTCCCGATTGATTTCGCGTATTCTGTGTACAAATTTGAATTTTTATGAATGACGTTCATATCAATTTCTATTTAAATGACTTATTGTTAACATACGTTACGTGCTAAGAATTTCTATTTTGAAGTCGACGTTTATATTAGATTAACGTAATTTCATTTAAAAGTTTCGCTACAAAAATCAAACGTTTCGACACACTTAGAGAAAACCGATTCCCTCTTCAAACCCAATTTAAGTAATACAACTAAAACCTTACACTACATAATAAATATTTAAACCCTCCAAATACAATTTCACAAAAATATTACTATACATAATAATAATAAAAAAATGCAAATCCTTTTTCCTTGCTACCACTTTTTCAAACCGCCCTCCCCCCTCACAATTTTGTAAAACCTACGTTTTACTTGTACCTCCACAACACACATTTCATATCTTGACTAGTACTACACCCACTCACTTAATGCATGTACAAATTGTCTCCTTTCTTCTCACATAACCCACCGGACACCCTGCATACCCACCATGTTTTCCTATGGATTTCTCAAAACACTAATGATACAACAACCTAAGGCAATACTAGTCAAATCAAGTACATCCTTTTTTTTTCTTTCCCTGCCCTAGACGAGAATACCATGCTTTAGTTCTTCCCCATGCAAATACAACTTCCCATGATGAACCAACTTAGTTGGCAACTAGTTATAACTTAACCAAAAACCCTAACTAGATCATTCTAACCCTAAACCACATGGTGACCCTATAAATAGAAACTCATTTGCAAAGGAAATGCACATGTACTCACTCATAGAAAAACAAATATCCCTCCCCTGTGAACACTTCTCTTAGCTGCTGCCTAGAATAAAGGAATAAAGATTTTGAGCTAGTTCTAGTTGATTTGGGATCGGGTTAAGCTTGTAGAATTGATTGTGTAAAGGAGTCACTAGTTCTTATTCATCACATCCTAACACTTAACTTAGGACCTCTTGTAAGTCCTTTTTTACTATTGTTAAAACTATATTGGTTGATAACATATACTTGCTAAAAATACTTGAAAACTTAAAACTATACTAATGAACCAAGCTAGTCACGGGTTTGGGTTGATGAGTATTTTTATAAATGAACTAAGTCCCGTTTTCTTTCATGATATCAAGAGACAACGACTTGGGAAGTTACCTAACAACCTAGACCTTGAAAACAAACCACACCATGAATGTATGGTTATGTGTGAAGAACAAGCATGGGTTATGTAGAGGAACATGTATGATTTTATGTGCTTTTTCAACAAGAAACAACTCCCTAAAAACAAGTCATAATGTGTGATCGTGTATGTGTAATTACAAGTGTGAAGTACCCGCGTTGTGTTCATAAATTAGTTGGTATGTTTCACGATTTCAAGTAACCAAGGAGTCGAATATATGAAAGCTAAGACCCTTAAAACTCATGCGTGTGATGTGTGAAGAATTGTGTGATTATATATGCAATCCTTCCAACAAGAGTGAAAACGTGTATGTGCACCAAGCCTAAAGACGATTTGTGTAATGTATGAATATGTCTTGCATGATTGTGTGATACCATGAATATGTGATTTTAGGTGTAAAGCCCCAACATGAATGATATGAGTGCATGCTACGAACCACGACAACAAAACCAGGAACTAAAATCTGTAGGTGATTAGACAAGTGTTAATAGGTGCATGACTTGTGTATACATGTATGTTAATGTTTAGGTGCGTGTGCGAATAAAGTAGCAGAAAATCGCATGAACCATTTGCATCTAAATTCCAGTACTTGATAAATGCTTATAAGATTATATGTGTGCTACGTGCATGGGGTATCAACCAGGAAGAAACACACGACAAAACTTTTTTACTATCTATATACAAGTGAGTGCCTACTTGTTCTAGTGTGTGTATATATTTCATGAGTATACTCTGCGAAACCAAAACCAAGAAGTTAAAACGTATATATATATATATATATATATATATGTGTGTGTGTGTGTGAACGAACAGGAAGAAACATTATAACTCCAAGTTAATATGTGTTATATATGATGTAAATGAACAATGACTAGCTAGGAAATGTGTAAGATTTCTGCCAGCAAACAGTGACTAGAAGCAACAGTGAAACGAAATAAGAGACAGGAATAAACAGTGGCTAAGAGAAACAGTGATATACAAAGCGTAATATAGTCATTGATGTGTGATTGCATGTATATAGTATAAGAACTCAAACGCAATTAAAAGTAAAGCATGTTTCTTGCGTAAAACAGTGGCTCGACAACAGTAGCACACAATATAGGAAAGGATGATGACATGGGTGTTTATATATGTGAGTATGTATGAGGCATGAATAAATAGCAAGTAGAAACCAATTAAGGATCACTTCCCCTTTTGGGTACCTGCTACAAAAACACAACAGTAGGCACCACCTTCTTCCTTTTTGACTTAGTGTGTAGGTAAATGTATGGTATGTATTGTATGTTGCCATGTACATTCTCATGTATGATAAAGATACAAAGCAAGTAAGGACCACCCTTTTTTTTGGATAACCTGCGTGGGCAGGGAATAGCAAGCAACAAAAGTAAATTTTTTTTATATGTATGATACATGTATGATATGGATGCCAAAAACAAGTGGGTGTGTGAACACAAAGTCACTATTTCTCTTTTATTTCCAAAGCTTATTAGGAGAGTACATATAACAAAGGCAACTTCGACCTATAGGCCACACTTCACGCCTAGTTCTAACCGGTCGAATGACCTTGCCCTAAAAATCTAAAAGTACCTTATTAAACTTGACATGGCCTAGTTTTCAAAACAACTTTCTGTTTGTCTTGAAATTAAGTAACAAACTCACAATTAACGTTCAAATTCTTGTTTGACACTTATAAGTAATTGAAACTTATTTGTTTATTTTTGCTTGTGTGTGCTCTACTTTGCCTAATTATTTACTATAATTAGAGACTTAACAAAAATGCGATATTTATGAAATATCAGAGACCTCGCGGCCTAGTTTTTATAACGAGAACCCGTTTATTTTTCGGACTATTAAATAATATGTTATTAAAACCCAAAGTTGACCCCGTGACTAAAGTTGTTGAACAAGAAAAATGTATAAAAATATTTTATAAATCAATAGCAAGTATAGATTATCAACCAAGTGCATTGTACATTAATATTTCTTGTATTTAGCCTAAATACGTATATTTTACTTAGGATCGTTTGCGCATCTTTTTGCGTGCCTTGATATTCCGTGCTATCTTTGTTGATCTTATTTACTACTTCATCGAGGTGAGTTTCATAGCCCCACTCTTTACCTGTTTTAAATGCTTTTTAGGGTGAGAACATTGCTCATTATTTTTACGGATGAACATAAGTGCTAAAACTTGATACGTTTGCCTACATGATGTCTAAGTCCCCGATATCCTAAGTTGCTTTTAGCTCACTATCATGAACCGTTAATTACTTGTGTGTAAGCGCAAATGTTATGGATAGATCTATTGGGACTGACCTCCCTATCTAATTGTGACTGTGTGGTCAAATTAGATACACTTACATTTGAATCCTCACAGATGCTCCAGGATAGGTATCTGCTTTGGGCTCTTATTATATTGTTGGTTAACGCTTCGGTGTCATGAGCTTAGACGTAGGAATACAAACATATAGTATTTTGATTATAACCTTGTTTGGTTATATGTCGGTCGTCTGATTAAATCTTATGGTTCATCACACTTATTTATAACAAAACCTATGAACTCACCAACCTTTGTGTTGACACTTTAGCAATGTTTTTCTCAGGTATCAAGACGCAGGAGTGACGTGGTTGGGCTATGGAGATAAATAATTTGTCGTGACTATATTTTGAGAACGTGAACACTTATGTTATGTCTTCAAAAATTAGTTTATTCTATAATGTTGTATCAAATGCTTCAGCACAATTTTATTTAAGTTTAATGAATTTAAAATGACTTTTAATGTCGTTCTTTATAATCAATGTCTCATGATAGTCATGATAGTCGCACCCCAGTGGATCCGTGTACTCTGATAATTTGGGGGTGTGACAATATATTTAACACGCACTCTGATAAAGAGACAAAGTTTCACGTATGATGTCATATCAGAACATATATAAATGCAAGCGGAAGTCTTTATTTATTAAAATATCAAAACAACTTTCTAAAAGTATGCAATTCCAAAACATGAGGGTCCAAATGAAAAACTTCAAAAGATAAAGGTCTTCAAAACATTTTTCGAAAGATAAGGGTTCACTAAGGTAAGTCTTCTAACTCTTCCTACACACATCTCTCATATCTCAGATTCCCGCTTACTACCTGCCGCAAGAAAAGAAAACGTGGATGCGCTAACGCTCAGTGAACATATATAATATAATAGCATATATGAAACAAAGGAATATCGAACGGTTCACCAAAAGTTGCTGAACAAATGATAGAGGATATATATGGAGTTACAATAAGAATAAGAATCACAAAGGAAACGCCCACGAGCCCACAAAATAGCTAAACATGATACATGAATGTCCCTACAATTATATCACATGCAGTAATGATTCTCCTAAATGTACACCGAGAGTTATTCCTGATATACCAAATGTGAAATGGGGTGTATTGCACATACACAACCATTTACCTAAACAAAACAAAACAAGGTAACTAGGATGCATACATACGCCCCCTGCAAAACATAGTCATATATGTACACTAGTTCGATAACTAGCGCACACACATATATATCATAATCAAATATGCACACAAAAGGGAACGTCGTGGACTAATAAAACCGTCACAAATAGTGTCATGTCATTGGTGCATCAATGACATGGTCATGGTACCTCCATGACTAGTTACAAGTAGCTCGGGCATCGGAACAAATCAAAGGGTTCATATAGTGTATCAACAAAATGTCATGTCTAAACGAAACGAATAAGTTTCTGTCATGGCAATATCAAATGACGCATTTATCAAATGAATTCAAAACGCTTATGTTAAATGGGTAGCGAAAGAATGTTGAATCAACTATTACGAATCGAATGTCGTAAGAATCCTTTTAAAAGAAAGGATGAAAAATTTGTACCGATAGGGAATGCAATCGGAAATACCAACGAATCGTAACGATAGCTAAAAGAAATATTTATTGATCAATTAATATGTACCGAGAGTGAAAGATAGAATATTCGTACAAACAAATAATGCTAAAAAGGGAAGATCGGATATCCATACGAATAAATAATACTATAAGAGAGAGATAAAATATTCGTACGAACAAATAACATTTGAAGAGAGAGTAGATATATATGTATAATAAATAATACTTAAAAAGGAGAGACTGAATATCCGTACAAACAAATTGTAAAACCCGCATATAAATACCATGAACAGTACACCACGTAAACTTACGAACCAACTAAAACTTTCCATATATATTATGTACACGTGTCACGAACATTTATTTACGAGAAACTACGTATATTATTATGCACGGTAAATAATTATTACGTATAATAATTATAACACGAATATTAAAACACGAACCACGAATATTTAAACACACGAACTAACACGAATAATAACTAAACACGGAAAAGGCCCGGTTTGACCCTTGTTGGGCTTGGTGTCCGCGGCAACCAAAGAAAGGAGGGGCCCAGGCCCATTTTAAATTTAACTAATGAAAAACTAAAACACAGGATTTTCATAACACAAAGTTTTATAAAAAAATAGAACACTAGCCCCCTAGGTGTTCATAGCCACGACATCACAAGATACAAAGGAGAGGGCGTTTTTTTATTTTTGATCTTGGGTTTGTACGTGTTTGTGTTCGTGTTCTAAACCTCTTTTCATTCACGTAAACGGTAAAATCATAAACCTTCATCTTTTATTTCTTTTAAATGAATTATGTTCATGTGTTCTTAAATCTTTAAAAATAATTGGTAAAAACATGTTATGGGATAAATTAAACCAAGATTAAGGGTGTGTTGGTGTTGGTTTTGGTTCGGCACACAACCGAGAGTCGTAAGACTCTCGGTGCCGACTTGTTTCGCCAACCGAGAACCCCCAAGGGGCTCGGTGTGGTTGTGTTTCAGACAGGATGGGGACCGAGACCCCATGGCGGGGTTCTTGGAGGTGTTCTCAGACAGAAAGGGAAACCTTGGCTTGCGTTGGGGTGTGTTTGTTTGTTTCAGGCAGCACCAACCGATAGCTTAGGCTCTCGGTGTGGGTGTTTGGTTCGGACGTCGCACGGACGGGGCCACGGCCTTCGGGCTGTGGTACCCGGTCGGTTTATGGTCACGGTTTCGGGTTCGGGAATTATTAAAATTAATATGCTCATGTGGTTATTTTAATTTATTTTAATACATGTATAATTAAATTAACATTATAACTTATGTTATTTTTATTTAATGAAATAAAACATGTATAACCTAAGTATTTTATTTAGGCTTAATTAAGTTAAAACTAGGACTTAGGTTTTATTATTAAAATTAATAATACATGTTATAACCTAAGTATTTTACATTACTTAATTTAATTAAAATCATATAAGGTAAAGTTTATTGTTTAACCATGATACTTTATTAATTAATAAACCATGGACTATTATTAATTAATAATCATTTTAACCTAAGTATTTAAATTTAATAAACTTTACTAATAATAATCATGACTTATAATATATGACTAATAATCACCAATTTATATTATAAGCCTATTAATCCAGCTTATTTCTATTTATGGAAACTTTCTATTTCAAGAAACTTACTATTTTTATAAACTGATTAATTTTAGAAACTTTCTATTTTTGGAAACTTTCTGTTTTTGGAAACTTTTTATTTTTGGAAACTTTCTATTTTATGAAACTTTCTATTTTTGGAAACCTGCTATTTTTAGAAAGTTACTTGTTATTACACTACGAGTATAATAATACAAGAATACATGAAAATACATAATCAGAAGACATGAAATACATGAATAATACAGTATATCATTTAAAACAGTAAAATAAGACAAGAACATATAAAATGAGTTAAGAATATACAAGAACCAGTAACACACTCAGATATCAGACAACTCATATATGTCCCTTATTTATGTAGCACTAGTGAGGTCAAAGTAGGGCTTTTCATCCTTTCATCTTTCCCCGTTCACTGGAAATAAGGTATGGATATTTCGTCCTTCAGTATGGACATTTTCTTTCCTTATTAGGATTCCCCGTTTGGAGCCAACTGTTTTCCCCAAGTATATGTTTTATATGTTTTGATAGCTTATGTTTAGTTTTAAATGCGCCATATACATGCTTCAAGCACAAAGTGACCGATAATAATACAAATATAACGGGCATGAAGTCTCATGACTATCATATAATGATGCAACGTTTACTTCCTTACGGACTTCAAAATTACTTGCCCGAACATATTGCAAAACCAATAATCAATCTATGTTCCTTGTTTAAGCAACTCTGCTCTACAAATTTAATAGAGGAGGACATGTTGAAAGCTTCGGTAAAGGTGGTTGAAATTCTATGCGAGCTTGAGCGCATATATCCTCCTGCTTTCTTTGACATTATGATTCACTTGCCCATCCATTTAGCTCTAGAGGCTCTTGAAGGCGGGCCTATTCAACCCCGGTGGATGCTTCCATTTGAAAGATTCATAAAGAAGCTAAAAGGTTATGTAAGAAATAAAGCTAAGCCGGAAGGTTCAATCACGGAGGGTTATGTTGCAGAAGAAGCATTGACTATAAGTTCTCAATATTTTCGGGGTGTTACCATGAAATTTAATCGTCCCGATCGTAATGTGGACCCCCCCTCCCTCAACGTGTAAGTTTTAGGTGTTCCGATCGGTATGCAAGCCGATTGGTTTACTGTCCTTTCCTTATTTTCCTACCTAAGAGTACAAGAAAGTGAGATGGTATATACTTAACAACAGTCCTGAGATCCACACGCACCAAGACCAGTTCCAGAGGTACGCGTTTTTTAATTTTGTAACTTTTTTTTCTTAACTTATCATTTTGACGACTTATTCTAATAGCATTAACGTTTTTTAGTTTATTTCCAGAAAAAAGAAAAAAAGACATGCTAGAAGAATTCCCCCACTGGTTTAGGACGCTGATAAACTAACACTTATTTTGTGTACTTAAGTGTAAAAATAACAATATCATATTTTTTATTTTCTCTACAATCCTATCTTCTTCATAGATCTTTGAACGTCACGCACAAAATCCCCAAGACCCAGAGGTTAGCCCAACCAGCGAGTTATTCGCTTTGGCTAATGGACCATCAAAGGCTCCAATGTCAGTAAACTGTTGCGTAGTAGATGGTGTGAGGTATGTCGTGCAGAGCCGCGATGAACGTCGCGTAACTCTAAATAGCGGCGTTTGTTCGACTGGCCCTGACAGGGAAATGTCTTATGGTTAGCTTCAAGAAATCCTCGAGTTTGACTATTTGTCGTTTAAAGTTGCGTTGTTCAAAGTTAAGTGGGTTGACACTAGCAACACTGGTAGAGTCAAGAAACTTACCTTTAGAAACGGAATGACACAAATCGTCGGCTCTTGTGAGTGGTGGAAAAGTGAACAATACATTCTCGCAACACAAGTCAAACAAGTCTTCTACCTTGTAGATCCGGCCAAACCCAACGTGAAGGTCGTCGAACATGTTAATCATAAAATATTTTTGAACAAGGGTGTAATTGTGGTAGAGAATGAACCAGATATTATCCATTTGGACAACTCATATGATCTCCCACCTTCTACTAGTGATCTCCCACCTTCTACTAGTGGGAATGACTTCGGTAATTTCACCTTCTATATAGATTTGCATATAGATGGTGAATCAACGGAGGTTGACGCACCGCCAGATATCGATGATGTTCTTGGCGAAGACGATGATATTACTGATGATGAAGACCCCCTTCCTCATGATTTAGCATATTCTGATGTTGAAGACCTCATCAAAGATGATGATGGTGTTGAGAAATTTTATTCTAGTGACGAAGAAGATTAACTTTGTGTAGTAACTTGCAAAATACACTTATATATTTGAATGAATGAAATTATTGTGGATTGTTTAAATGTGTAAATTTATTTTGATATTTAGATCTGTGCATGCTTGTATTATTTTGTTAATGAATTTCTACATGTTATGCTAATTGTACCACTACAGATGGCTGATGTTGCACGGGGACGCGGCGGGGACGGTGGTGGAGAGGATCCTTCACGTCCACGTCCTCCATCATTTGGTTGCGGGGGTTGCTTCGTTAACCGAGGTAAGAATTTCTGGATTATTGTAATACAAGCATAAATTTGATACACATATTGAACTTGTTTGCCTTGAACTTTTATGACTTTATCACTCACTTGATTTTGCAAGAAAAGGAAAGCAAAAGCACAATTTGGGCGGGAAGAGAGTCGGCAGGGACACCCGGTACAAGACCCGTTGCCTGAAATTACTGGATGCGGTGGTCGCGAATCAAAACTGGCCAGTCGAGATCGACTTCGTAGACGCTAAAGATAACACAGTTGCACCTGTCGGCCCCTACGCGAATCATTGGGGAAACTATTTCGGGGTGGTCGTTAGGGAAATAACTTTGTATTACCCTTCGTGGAAGGATGTCCCCGAAGGGAATAAGGCGGCGGCCATGGCAGCTCTTTCGGTCAGTTATCATTTTATGTTTATTTAATTATAATGTTCATTTATTTAGTTGTGTATATTTTTTTAATTTCGTTTATTTATTTATATCATATAAATAAATAAACAAATTTAAATAAATATATAAATTATATTACTAACTCTGTTTTCAATGTGTTGTATTGTGTATATTTATTTAAATTCATTTATTTATTTATATCATATAAATAAATAAACAAATTTAAATAAATATATAAATTATATTTCTAACTCTGTTTTCAATGTGTTGCATTTGATTGCAGCAAAAATACAACCTCGAGCCGCACAGGAGATCCGAGCGGTGGAAGCGTATTTATGATACCATTACTGCCCAGTTCAAAAGACATACAACACCAACAAGGCCACTCTGAAGCGAGAATACTGTAAAAAAGACCCCAAGACTGGAGAATACGATGTGGCTCAGATTAGGCGGGACATACCCGACGAGTGCCCAGTTGACGAGTGGGAGAAACAAATCACGTTTTGGACTGACCCTGCCCAAAAGAAGCGATCAGTAAGAAACAGCCAAAATCGGTCCAAGGAAACACTTCCCTCCTGGCATGGATCTCGGTCGATCCATCGCACTCGACAGCTCATGGTAATTATTATTATTATTATTATTATTGTTATTATTATTATTATTATATTTTTAGAATTCCAATTTTATTAATCACACAAAATTGGAAGGGAGCCGCGAAACAAGCTGCGCGCCCACCCCTTTTTGAATACAAAAACTAAGTCTAGACATCAAAAAACCACCACTCCTCGCATCATTAGAATGACAACCAGTTAACCGCTTAAGACGCGAGAGAGTACCCATCGCCTCCTCCTCAAACTCCCCGAAAGTCGAGAAGGCGAATGGAATAAACGAGTAACCATGCTCAGCACAAATAGAAGAATACTTCCTCTTCTTCTTCTGGACAGCCGACTGCAAAGCACTCCCAGGAACCCACGAATCCAACCCCGCCCCTGCAAACAGAGAAACCCCTGTAACATCTAAACACGCATCTTTGCCCTGGGACCAATTGTGTAGCAATAAATCTGATGGCCGAAGATCACGCCCACCATCAGAAACAAATCCCATATCAACTTCTTTCCTCACCGACACACCAACCTTAGAACAAATATCAAACAACACATCACGAACAAGATTGTGCTCAGCACAAATAGAACAAATTATTATTATTATTATTATTATTATTATTATTATTATTATTGTTTTTTACTTATATTTATTTTTATTTTATTATTATTATTATTGATTTTACATACATATATATCTGATTATACATTTTGGTGTGTTAAGATTTGCTGTTTTTAATTAGATTGATCTTATATGCGTGTGTATGTACAGAAAAGGGCGTCAGAAACCCAACAGGAACCTTCAGAGATCGATATGTTCTATCGTTTGCACACGGATGCAGACGGTGTATTTGCAGATCCGGCCGCTCTCTGGATGTATGTAAGTATTCTATCAAAACACATTTTAATGAAACATTGATTAATAATCTAGAAATCCGACTAATATATTTACTATCTTGTGTTATTGTCACTACACATGATAAAATGAGGGAGCTAGAGGCGACGGGTGAGCACACCACTTCAGAGATCAACAAAATGGTACGAGGAGGAAAGTTTCGCAGCCACCATCCTGGCGTGGGTCAGGTATTGCCGGGATACGCCAGTTCTAGGCCGACCTTTTCGGCACCCCCTGACACTCGTCGGGATGTTGATTTCATTATGACCCTGCTGAGAGGCGACGACAGGTATGCCGATCATTTTTTGAGATATGAGAGTGGTGGTGCCAACGGGAGCGAGAGTCACCCGTGTGATGATGGTGAGGATCGGGAGGGTGGTGAGGATGGTGGCGATGACGCGAGCTAGGCGTGTCATATATGTGTTTATTAGTATGGTACATTGTTTCCTTATATTCATCTTGACTTGTTTCCCTATTATCCTAAATTAGAACGCTTGTTTCCCTAGTATCCTTAACTATCCGGACTTATCCCTAGTTTCCTTAACTAAATTAGAACGTTATATTATATTTTGATGCAAGTTTGAACTTATTTCGCGTTTGTGTTGATTTGTATACCAAGTTTACTTTCTAGTGTCTTTGGTGAGTAAAATACAGGTTTTTGGTACAGGTTTTGGTAGATTTTTCCGGAAAAAATCTGGAAAACGCCTGTTGTGCAGGCATTTTATAAAAAATCTGCAAAGTTTTCCCCAGCGACATGTCGCTGGGGAAACTAGTCATAATCGACAACAAAATCAGGCAATAAGCGTTGACAAGTCAAACCTATCGATAGTTTTCCCAGCGACATGTTGCTAGGGAAAAGTTGGAAAAACGCTGACAAGTCAAACCATAAGCGTTGACAAGTCAAACGTAAGGAGAGATTCCCCAGCGACACGTCGCTGGGGAAACTATGTAATTAGCTAAGAAGATTAAGTTTAACTTAATTTTTATTGATTTAATAAAGATTTTCCCCAGCGACATGTCGCTGGGGAAACTCATGCCACCGTGACAAACTATTTTTTCAGGAAAAGTCTGCGGGTCCCACAAGTCGCTGGGATACTTTTCTCATCGAGCGTACCCAACGACATTTCTCCAGCAACATGTCGCTGGGGAATAGCATCCCATCAACATGTCGCTCGGGAAATCCCCTAAATTTTTTCGTTGGGGATTGGATCGACTGTTGTAGTGTATGTTTTCAATAGAACTTCAATCTTCTTTAAGCGACACTTTCTTACAGTTTACATGTATGAATAATTCAATATGCCAAAAAATACGTATATAAAAGAGTTAACAACACATGGCGAGGGTGTCCTTTGATGAGTAGGGTGGAAGCATTGCATCAGCTAGTAGGGAAATGAAGACAAAACCTAGTCCAAGCATGCGTAAAAACTATGTAAATGTTGATTAAGATAAGGCCATGTCTATTGAAGACTACAATCGAACAACCTTTTATCACATATAACCTGAGGTTGTCATATGTGCATGCATCATACATGTATCTCGTACATTGTAACTTTACATCGAACGACCAGGTTAAGTTTGTGTGCGTTGGATTTTTATGTACGACCAACTTTATGTCTATTATAACTGACCTTAGGTTCTTGGAAATATAAGTAACTAACATAGGTAAAAAAATAAGTCATTTCGGTGATTAGGGTTTGTGGTTTTTTGATATGTGTACATGTACTATTGATGATTGTTAGGGTATGGTACAGATAAAGGTACGTGAATCGTGGTAGGGTTATGTCCAAAAGTTTAATTGTCACAAGAAAAGACGACCTTTACTCATCAAAACATTTAAAAATTTAGAAACATGACAGAATGGAAATTTTTTGTACTGTATAAAATATACAGCATCATTGTACATTATAACTTTACAAAATTTTGTACTCCAATAGCTATGAAGTTGTGAGACTCTTATAAATATTTTTGAAATATGCAATGTGTAGGTACAGTATATATATATTGGTGGGTTTACATGGATCTCCATTAAAGTAAGAAGTATGATCATCATATAGCGCTGGATCGAATGAACATGGGAGTATGAAGGGGAGCAGGATGAACGAATAGAACATCACCGAATGTGTGAGGTCTCAGTCTCAGTAGGAAAAAAGATGTTGAGATGATAGTTTTTTTTTTAGAAATGCAAACTTAGTATACGTTACAATGGTTATTTAAAACCTTCTATTTACCTCAATCAATATTTTGTTTAATCTTAACACAATCCATTGACTTCTATTGAGTTTAGTGCATTCCAAAGGTCGATAATTTGGTCTAATTTTTTATGTTTTCGTTAATATTTTTATGTTTTGTCAGTATTTTAATGTTTTCCTTTGTATTTTAACGTTTTCTCATTTTTTTTACGTTGTCATACAATTTTTTATGTTTTCGTCCGATTTTTTTACGTTTTTATCAGTTTATTTACGTTTTCGTTTAATTATTACGTTCTTCCTTTTTATGTTTTCAGTCAAAAAACGTAAAAGGGCGGAAACATTAAAAACAAAAAAAGGCACGAAATGTAGGTAAACGTGAAAAGACGCAAACCTAATACTAAAATGTAGCAAGATGAAAAAAGATCGAACGAAACGTAAAAAACTAACGAAAACATTAAAAACGACGAAAACATAAAAAGATTGTCGCAAAACTTAAAAAATGTACCAAAACAAACTGACAAAAACATTAAAAATCGTCTAAAAACGAAAATAAACGGACGAAAACGTAAAATTTTATTGACAAAATGTAAAAATACTGCCGGAAACGTAAAAAAAGTGACGAAAACGTTAAAGAATATGAAAACGTTGTAAGTTAGTGGGTCGACCTGACCCAAACCGTCTGACCCATGACCCGTTAAACCTTTATTAAAAGATGAACCATTTGACGGATAAAGCATTCGACCCATAACCCAGATGATTTTTTAGTACATAAGCTGCTTTCATAAATAGCATGCAAGAAGTGATTATTCTGTAATTGTAGAATATATTTATGACGTCGATCTGAGCGTTTTTTTTATTTCTCAGTTTTCAACTTGTCACATTAAACTAAAGAATCATTCTTTTATGTAGAAAACAGACTTCAGTTTTTTGAAATTGTTCTGGTGTCCGAGTTTGGTTTCTAGTTATTTAAGGCTCGAATTTGGTTTTTCCGTTTTTCTGCATACCCTTTAGTTGTGTTTTATGGTCGCTCGCCTTAGTTTTTTACTGAATCAAGGTATGCATGCTGGACTATCAAAATACGTTCCAGTGAACTTAAAAGATATAGAAACAGCAGGATTTGAAGAGGGGGAAGAGGTTTCACTGGAGTCACTCAAAGAGAAGGCTAGAGTTTGATCAATTTATCAGGACGGGAAAGGAGACTTCCTCTCAAGGTACTCGGATGCTTTTCATTCAACATTGCAGCAATCACCTTTGCAGCAAAACAAATATCAACATAATGAATATATATATAAATACACAAAAGCTACAATATACCGGGAAAAAAGAGACAGCAAACGGTTAAGGTCCAACGCATTAAAATTGCCATCCTAAACTGTCATAATCGAACTACGCCTCACCATATAAACCAGACTCCATAGACAAATATACTTGGACATTGTTAATGTGTATGCTTTTCAGTCTAAGCTAAGTAACTACCAAACATGGACTGCAGGCCCGATATAAGAACAAAAGAGACTCTAAAGCTTTATGCCAACTAAACTAACTGGTTTATACATCCCGGTCCTTTCCTGTAACATATTTTTCTAAGTAGGAAGTTACACTTGATGCAACTCCAAACATGTTGTACTGAAACTTTCATCATTGAGGTGATGGAAAGTCATCATTTATGATCAGCTCGAGTAGTGTTTAACACCAGCAGTTGAGTAATAGATGTTAAGAATGATGTAAATGATACGATACCAAAAAATGGCAAGCGTACATCTGCTACAGGCCTACAGTTATTTCATTAGACGCATTTAAAAGTTGCTGGTTGTATCACTCGATTGATAATGACCACTTCTCAATTTCAATAGTCTGAATAGCATCAAACGAATCCTCTGCAACAAATTTTCATGAGCGCAGATCTTCTAAATACTTGTTTGTCATTTTTAATTTTCCACCCGACTACCTTGCTTGTGTAACATCTATTAAGTAGTCTGAGGAATGAAAAGTTGACTCTTATCCCCAAAACGGTTGTATTTTTAAGAATGTTTCATCTTGCACAAATTTAGAATAATATGGTACTTTTGTGCATTCAAAATTTTCCGATACTTAGTTTCCTATACTTCCAAAAGCAACAAAAAAAATTGTTACACTTCTGCAAATAAATTGCAGATGACCCAACTTACATAACAACAAGACTTCCAAGACCAAATGCACAGAAATGGGTTTAATAAAGAGAGACAAACCCGCGAATAATTGGGTTGTTAGGAAATGTGTCACACAACACAACCGTCCTCTTCATGTCTCATTTTCAAACAGACCCCATCCTCCGCCTTTTGTAAGTTTACTTGCATTCACTCAACAATTAGTAAGTATGATTAGTTTGTTTTAAACTTCTTTGCATATTTAATAGGATGAGAAAGACAAAAGAATGCAAGAACTAACTTCTGAACTGCGTGTAAAGAAGAGGTTAAGTGCAGCGTAAACAGCTACTTGCTAGAATGAAAGATGTTGATGTTCACAGTGAGAGATATCCTTAAAAGTTCATCTTGTACAAAATAACTTAAGAAAACTTGAAGCAAAGAATGCCCACATTCTTCAGCTAAAAGTCGACTGACTCTCTGACTAACGTATGTTTGGTGAGTATTTTTATTCTTTTTTTCCGGATTGACCTTTGTTGCAAAGTTGCATTATCTTTGTGGAGATGATTAAAAAAAAGAGAGTAGTCTTGAAGAAAGTCGCCATTTTGATACTTGGTCATTTTTACAAAGACGAAAGAGATTAAAAATTTTAATGTTGAACCATCATTTTGAAGCACTGTACTATCATAATTACCATGGAGACAACCACCAAGATTTTGGTTCTGAAAATGATTCCTAAAGGTAAAAAGATGGGCGACGTTGAGTACTGAGCATGTTTGCTAAACAAGTCATGATCTACTAAGAGTCAAAGTCTCCAACACTTCTAAATAAAGCAATGCAATGGGTTGTAGTTGAAAGTGACCTTTATTCACTATCAACATATTCAACCAAAATTGGCCCGTTTCCTCCCAAAATATTGATTCGACCCATTTTTAAGTAAACAGGGTACAAAGGCCTTCTGGTCTAGAGGTATGGAGGTTTTACCCTACTAGGGAAGGTCTCATGTTCGAGTCTTGTCTAGGGTGATACGGGTTTCCTCCCGCGTGTGTAAAAGGAAGGGTGATAAAACATCTAACCGCTAACTATCACTTGGCTAACCTGGCCTCCTTTGTTAAGGGACCAACAAGCAGTAGTACAAGGCCATTCACGTGCTCATTAACTACACCCTTCGATCCAAATCTTAGGCCCATTATAACCTCCACATATGAACTTTCTAGATCATGCCAATCTTAGATCTTAAAGTATTTGTATCCGTCTTCCAAGTTGTTTATTCCCTCTACCCAGTCACCCACTGACCGACCGCCAAAAACTACGTGCTGATACTAATATACCTGCCAAATAAGAAAGCAAGAAAAAGTAAAGAACTAAGCTTACACAAACTAAGAATGCGTACTTTTTAGTAGCAGTTTGTGCACGTTGTATTCGGGTGGAAAGATGTACGAATCACACGGTTTGCAGCTTTACCTAATAAGGTTTGAGTAATTGACTGCAACAACTTGGTACACAAACAATTGAAAGGTTGACGAGACAAAAAAGGCATTCAATTTATGTTGTTACCTGCAAATTTTTATGAATTATATGCACCCAAACGTCCCATGACATACCAATACCATGACTGAATAACCTGTCACATAGATTAGACAGATTGCTTTATTTATTTCTGTGAATAAAATGTAGAACGGAAGGGGAGGAGTAGAATCAACATAATCTACCAATCAGGTCAACATCCTTATTAGAAGGTGGTCCATATAACATGAACTATTATATTGGAACCAACAAGACTGAAGCTGCAAATTACATATCAAAACAATGACCCTTTTCAGTTGGTAAATCAACAAGGTAAAAGATCCTGTTTTAGCCTTGTGAACGTCTCTCATCTTCTTCCGTATCCTATCTTCAACCTGTAGAATCTTGTTTGCAGACACATTAAACAAAACAAATAAAAGTACTCTAACTACTCAGTATTAAGAAGGCAAAGAAACATATACTATACACCCTGCACTATAAGAAGGCAAAGAAACATAATACAACTAAAAAGGAGAATGGAAAGTCTCTAGTTTTGAAAGCAAAACTTTAACATGAAACCAAAAATCCATGTATGTTAAACAACAATGTGGATAACATGAATGTGTAGTGGCACGAACTGATAGTGGGAACCATATATTTTTTGCGTGTCAAGTTGCACATTGATCTAAACTTAAAACCAAAGCTTGTTAAAACTTAGTGGTTAAAATGGTTTTGGTACAGTTATAAAGATAGATTAGTTCTTTAGTTACTATGTGGTTAGATTGCAGTAATATATGTGAGTTTGAGTTTACATTTAACGCAACAGTATCAATTTCCAATTGCAGACATACACTACGGGCATAGTGGACACAACGGATAGCATAGAGAAAGGATCTATCATTATAGCTATAATGAGTTTACTCATGATATATGATCCAACCAAGCAGTAACATGGGATCAAAGACAAATATGTTAGTTACCTTCTGTCTCATATGTTCCGGCTTGCCTATGGCATTACCCGAAACATTTCTTTGTTAAACATCATATTTAACAGCTTCTTCCAGCAACCCTACAACCAACTTTAATTATAGAAACATATATGTGGTCTTGAAGCCAACGATGCAGCTTGGTCGATTATATTCAAACATTTACTCGTCATAGTAACAAAAAAGTTTAGCGACAAACATTTATCGTTGTGATATTCTTATTCAATTTCATGAACTATAAGCTAGAAACAACAAAGGTTGTAATGTGATTGTTAAAATTGAAGGACCTATTCTGTAAAACCCGCATGCTTTTACCATGAACAATACATATGTATAATCGAATTACAAGTATTACGTACGTGTTATTACACGATAAGTATCTAAGTATATTAATACACGATAATTATTATCAACAATAATTATTATCACGAACATGAAATCATGAACGTATATAATCACGAACCTATTATTATGTATTTACGTAATATTTATTACGATTACGTATAAATATATATTATAACACGAAAGAGGGATAAATAAATCACGTAAACACGACCACGAGAACACGTAAATAATTAGAACACGGAAAACAATGGGTTTCCCCTTGTGGGCCCCACCTACCCGCGGCATGAACAAAAGAAAGGGGCCAAGCCCACTTTTATTTTTAAACTAAATAAAAAAAGGAAAAATATGTTTTCATATTACAGAGTTTTTAGAAAAGAACAAAATCCTAGCCTCCTTTTTCTTCTCCCTTGGTCGCCGGGTATAAACACCACAAGAAGGGGTGTTTGTTGATTTTGGTGATCCAATTCTAGCAAGATCGTTCGTGTTATCATTCTCTTTTGTTTCACGCATTAGTAATCCTTAAACCTTTTTCTTTTTAATTAATTATTAGATCAAGAACACATGAATCATGGGTTTATTAAAAACTATTAATAAAACATGTTAATTAAATCACAGGGTAATAAACATGGTGGTTTAGGGGTGTTTTGGTTCGGCCGATGCACACAAACCGAGAGCCGAAGCTCTCGGTGTCCCACGTGTGACCACAGCCGAGACCTTCGGGTCTCGGTGTTGGCTTTGTGGTTCGGCAGCAGGCAAAACAAGGGACCCCGACGCATGTCGGGGTGGCCTTGTGGTTTAGGGGGGTCTCGGTTGAAAAACAAACAAGCACCACCGGCTTAAGCCGGTGACTAATATGACCAAGCAGGGGGACACCAGCCGCGACAGCAGGGGGAACCACTGGCTAACTTCCGGTGGGAACTTTGCTTAGCCAGCGGCTAGCCGAGAGACCAAGGGGAACCACCGGCTTAAGTCGGTGGCTGTTTTGCGAAAAAAGTGGCAACCGGCCGGTTCGCCACTGTTAAGGGTGTGTTTGTTCGGTCCGGTTTACGACATGTCTATATTTAAAATACGGGTTCGGTTCACGACTTAATTTTACAAGTTTATTTATTTACAAGATTAATTAAATTAATTTAACATGCTATATAATTAATTTAATTTAGACATGACTTAGGTTAATTATTATTATTAATAATACATGATTTTAACCTAAGTATTTTATGATTTAATTTAGACTAAAGTAATTAATTAATTATTAAAACATGGCATATAATTAATTAATTTCCATAACTTAGGTTATATTAATATTAAATATTAATACATGTTTTAACCTAAGTATTATATACACTTTAATTTAATTAAATCATGCTATAGTTAATTAAATCTTATAACATATAGTTTATTTAATTTACATATAATAATTAATAAACTATACTATTTAATCACATGACTTAGAATATTAATCAGTAAAACTCAAGCTTATATTATTAGCTTAATAATTTAGCTTATTTCTAAAAATGGAAACTTTCTATTTTTAGAAACCTATTTATTTTAAGAAGCTAATCTATTTATGGAAACTTTCTATTTTTAGAAACTTATCTATTTTAAGCAGTAAATCTATTTTTGGAAACTTTCTATTTTAGGAAACCTGCTATTTTTAGAAAGTTACTTATTATTACACAACAAGTATAATAATACAAGAAATAGAAATATACTTAATCAGAATATCCAGAATACATGATAAACACAGCATAACGATAAAATCAGTAAAACAAGACATGAACATATAAAACAAGCTAACACATGATATAGAACCAGTTATGTACTCAGTAATCAGAATACTTATACACGTATATTATCTATGTAGCATTAGTGAGATCGAAGGAGGACTCTCTTCCGTTCGTCTTCTTCGTTCACTGGACATAAGGTACGGATTCTCCGTCCTTTCAGTATGGACATTCTTCCTTATTAGGATTCCCCGTATGCAGCCAACTGTTTTCCCAGTATATGTTTTATATGTTTTGATTTGCTTATGTTTAATTAAATGCCTAAGCCATATACGTGCATGACCAGTTTCACCTAGTTATGGAGGTACCATAACCATAACACTAGAGGCACCAGTGTTATGACTTCACCACGGCGGAGTGATAGCTCGTGGCGTCCCTTTCAGCTTTTGGCCATATTATTATGTTATCATGTGGGGCGTATGGGTGCATCATAGGTTACATGTTTTTACAGATTATTCAGGTGAATGTTGTGTGTGCCTTGCATCCTTCACAAGGAGCTGATCCCTCCTACCCAAAACCTATATTAATTTGAGGCAGCCCCTCTAATTGCATGACGAGATCACCCCTCCAAGTATTCATGCACGTTGATATTTCATGACCTATATTGGCTAATGGTAAACATGTTAAACAGTTTTTATAAGATAAACATAAGGCTTTTCAAACTATAAAACCAGTTTTACTAAGTTACGTCAGGTTTTCCAGGACTTAATTAATTTTGCTACTATATGTTGTATATGCTTATGTTATTCATTCTATGCTTGTATATCCACTGAGCGTTATGCTCAGCCGTTTTCCTTTCATGTTCCCAAAACGGCAGGTACTCAAGGACGCTCGTAGACTTTAAGCGTACGTGCATATGGATTGGAAGCTTTCTAGCCTTTATTACGTTATGCTTATCCTCATACTTCTGCTACTTATTTCCATGGACATTGTTTAATCGTTTTCATTTACAGTACTTATGTTTGTGGGTGATGAGCTTTACTTTGGGGTACCGATGTTTGTTTCCGGTATTTCCTTTTTGGTCATGTAATGTTTAAGACATTTATCCTTGTATGCTTTGATGACACGCCATAATCACGTGTGACATTCCATTTACCGAAATGGGGTGTTACAATTATGGTATCAGGGCCAAGGCTTCGACCTGTAGGCTCTCAAAACACGACCTGTGATTGGTGGGTAGTCACTATGGTCTTCCTAAAACTGACAGTCGGTTTTCATGCATTCATTGTTTTCATGCATTCATATATATATGTCATTGTCGCTGGTTTATGACTAAGTAATGGTTGGTACAGGACTGGCCCTATTTAGTCGCATGTGTTTTATCGAAACTTTTAACTTTGGGACCGACCTATTGGCGTCCCCTCACCATGTCTTTTGTTTTGAGTGAACTGACCATAGGCGTTCACTCTCGCTCATATAAAAGTTTTCATAAAACTGCATCATGCATTCATGTACTAGTTTTCCTTCATAAATTTTTTCTCATGATTTATTGGTATAATTTTTTTCATGTATATAGTTTATGTTTTGATCAGTTTAATCATGTATTTTTATGTTATAATGTCAGATGGTTCTCACACGCGAGCAGGAACAACTCAATGCAGCAGTCGAAGCTACAATGCAAGCTATGCTTCCTCAGCTGAGGAACAAAATCAGGGCTGAGGTGCAGGCTGCCAACAATCAGCAACAGCACCTAGTACCTCCTCCTCCTCCAGCAACATGGTCACATGGGTGGAGAGATTCAATAAGCTACGCCCTCGATCTTTCGAGAAAACAGATAGCCCTAGTGAAGCTGAAAGTTGGTTGGCTCACACTGAGAATATCTTCGATGCAATGGGTTGTGACCCCGTCTTCAAGTAGAGGTTGGCCTGTTACCGGTTCGAAGGTGATGTGCTATCATGGCGGGAGGCACTGAAGCAGTCTGAGGGAGGTGATAATTGGGTGGCTGGTTTGACTTGGGCTCAGTTCAGGGATTTGGTGATGGGACAGTTCTTTACCAAGGCTGAGCAAGACAAGTTGAAGAGAGAGTACCATGGAATCAGACAAAGAGCTGGAGAGAACAACAACAAATTCATGCAGCGCTTTCTTTGTTTGGCTGGTTTTCTTGGCGCAACAGCAGGTACTCCTGAAGAGCAAGCATACCACTTCCGGTGGGCTCTTCGTACAGCGGTCGCAAACAACTTGGTGTGTGCTACGTTCAACATAGTGGCACAAGTGGCCGATGCAGCACGTAAGCTGGAGATGCTATAAGAAAGAGAAGAGTTCGGGGAAGCAGAGAGACCCGAGAAGAGGTAAACATTCGTTATTCAGCGGTGACCAAACCGTATTCTTTCAGTATATGTCCATTTTTACATCTCTTTTAAACTGTATTTTCCAGGCAGAAGACTGGGGACCGGTCTCAGCCGGCTACTCCGTAACAGCCTACTTAGCCCAAGGAAAACGGTCAGACTCACGACCGTTCTGCTACGGATAGGCGTGGCGGTAATGATAATTACTGTAACAACGCTGGAAAGTCCAACAGCAGGAGGTCCTTATACTTACTCATTTTCTTATGATTACATGCAATAGTTCATAGTTCTGACACATTAGAGAATCTTCTACCAGGAATCATGGTAACGAGAGGGACCAGAACCAAAGAGGTTCACATCCTAACCGTCCAGCTATCACTGGTATTCTATCTTACGAATTTTCCGCATTGTCCTTAGTACCTATTATCATGTCTCATGTATACTGTTCTTATCAGGCTCTCAGCCAGCAAGGACACCTGCTGGAGGATATACTCATCCTCTCTGCACTACCTGCAACCGTAGGCACCGAGGGCCATGTCGTCACGACAGCGACGCATGCTACAAGTGTGGCCTCACTGGCCATCGCATGAAGGACTGCCGCAAGGGCGAGATGGAGGGTACATCTGGACATGCTGATACCAAGCCGCCTCCTACTAGTGGACGCGTTTACACGACTTCTCGCGATTAGGCCAACAAGTCTACAGGTACCATCACTAGAATCTTGTATATGTATGGTCAAGCTGCATGTGTTCTATTTGACACGGGTTCTACTCATTCGGTCATTTCTACTGTTTATGCTAAGAATGTTAGATATCCCCTATGCCATTAGAGAATGTACTGAACATTTCCACGCCTTTAAAAGAATCTGTACGCATAACCCATGTGTACAAGAGCCTTCCCCTATAGCTTGATGACAAGATTCGTCTTGTTGACGCACTTCCGCTGGACATGAATGATTTTGACATGATATTGGGCATGGACTGGCTATCCAAGCATCATGCTACTATAGACTGCCATCCATATCAAGTCATCTTCGGTGATGTTAATGCACCAGAGTACTTTCACAACGGGTTCGTACCCGGAAGATCTGTATAAATCATATCAAACCTGCAAGCACGTGCATTACTTTCACATGGGTGCGAGGGTTATCTAGCTACTGTTCATGACATGGATGTTGAATCTACATCAATTCAGAATCAGCCGATAGTGTCAGAATTTCCAGAAGAACTTCCGGGCATACCACCTGCACGTGAGGTAGAATTCAATATCGTGCTCATCCCAGGAGCTGAGCCAATATCCAAGGATCCTTATCGCATGGCTCCAATAGAGTTGAAGGAGCTGAAGGATCAATTGCAAGAACTTCTGGAACGAGGCTTCATTCGACCGAGCGCATCTCCATGGGGCGCACCGGTCTTATTCGTTAAGAAGAAGGACGGCAGTATGCGTCTTTGCATAGATTATCACGAGCTCAACAAGATCACCATCAGGAATAGGTATCCTCTACCACGCATTGACGATCTGTTTGACCAACTCCAAGGGGCCAAACATTTCTCCAAAATTGATCTAAGGTCGGGCTATCATCAGCTACGGGTAAAAGAGCAGGATATCGCCAAGACTGCTTTCCGTACATGCTATGGCCACTACGAATTTGTAGTCATGCCATTTGGCCTTACCAATGCTCCAGTAGTGTTCATGGATTTGATGAACAGAATCTTCCATGAATTTCTGGACAAGTTCGTCATTGTCTTTATTGACGACATCCTGATATTCTGTAAGTCCAAGGAGGAACACGAAAAGACCATCTTCGTACAGTGTTACAGATTCTTCGCCAGAAGCAGTTGTATGCTAAATTCTCCAAGTGTGAGTTCTGGTTAGACAAGGTGGCATTCTTAGGTCACATTGTATCAGCAGAAGGAATCACTATGGAACGAGCAAAGGTTGAGGCTATTACTAAGTGGCCAAGACCGACATCAGCGACTGAGGTTCACAGTTTCCTAGGCTTAGCTGGTTACTATGGTAGATTCGTGGAGAACTTTTCCCGTTTAGCACTACCATTGACCCAACTGATGAGAAAAGGGGATAAAATTCGTCTGGACTGAAGAACGAGAAAAGAGCTTTGAAGACCTAAAGCAGAAGTTAGTATCTGCACCGATTCTTACTCTCCCATCTGGTACAGGTGGATTTCAGATCTACAGTGATGCATCGGGGAAGGGACTTGGTTTTGTTCTCATGCAACATGGGAAAGTGATCGCGTACGCTTTACGACAGCTTAAGCCTTATGAGTAAAATTACCCTACGCATGACTTGAAACTTGCAGCAGTCGTGTTTGCATTGAAGATATGGAGGCACTACTTGTATGGAGAATCATGTGACATGTTCACGGACCACAAGAGCTTGAAGTACATCTTCACTCAACGTGAATTGAACATGAGACAGAGGAGATGGTTAGAGCTGTTGAAGGATTATGACATTAATCTGCAGTATCATCCCGGAAAGGCAAATGTAGTGGCAGATGCACTTAGTAGGAAATCCGGAATGATAAACGGCAATAAAATTGAGGAGGAAATTATAAGAGACTTGGAGCGATTAGACATTGAGATCATGGTACGTGGACAACACGGTTACTGGGCTAATCTTAGAGTGGAACCCGAGTTACTCTCTAGGATCAAGGAAGCTCAGAAGGAGGATGGTGAAATCTGGGCGATAATTCAGAATTTGGAGAAGCATAAAGAATTTCGAGTAGACGCAGACGGTATCTTATGGCAGGGCACGAGACTTTGTGTTCCTGATGATCAAGAACTCCAGGAAGCATTGTTAGCTGAGGCTCATAGCTCCCCATTCTCTATTCATCCTGGTTCGACCAAGATGTGCCATGACATCAAGCAATACTTTTGGTGGAGTGGTATGAAACAGGATGTTGCGACTTATGTCTCCAAATGTCTTACCTGCCAGCAGGTTAAGATCGAGCATCAGCGATCTGGCGGTCTTCTACAACCGTTAGATATTCCAGAGTGGAAGTGGGACAAGATCACTATGGATTTTGTTACCGGTCTTCCGCAGACAAAGAGGAAGCACGATGCGATTTGGGTTATCGTTGATCGACTTACTAAGTCAGCTCATTTCTTACCGATCCGCAAGGAAGATTCGGTCAGTAAACCCGCCGATACATACAAGAAGGAGATCATGAGACTTCATGGTGCTCCATCCAGCATCGTCTCAGACAGAGATCCTCGTTTCACTTCGCGATTTTGAAGGAGTCTACAGAAAGCTTGGGGTACAAAACTTAAGCTTAGCACGGCTTTTCATCCTCAAACAGACGGGCAATCGGAGCGAACGATTCAGACATTAGAAGACATGTTGAGGTCATGTGCGTTGAAATGGACGGGATATTGGGACGATTACATCTGTTTAGTAGAGTTTTCATATAACAACAGTTGGCACGCAAGTATTAAGTGTGCTTGTCACACCCCACCATGGCGGAATATGGGGCGCGACGTATGGATATCATCACAACAACAGCGTGTCTATAGAGAGAACTAAATGAAATTGAAATATCATAGATGGCGACACAAATGTCGTGACAATATCTCAACAATGCAGGCGTCTAGGTAAGTAGGTAACAGGCCTACCTCTTACCAAAGACATACAAATAAACAAACATCAAACATATAGGTACCACAACGTTCACTTAATCAAAACACAAAATAAAATCTAAGAGGAAAGGGATTCCTCCGAATGCAATCCTAGCAGCCTCTATACTCTAGCCACTTCTAACATCATCTTGCACAACTACCTCACCTGAAAATGACACTAAAATCTGTCAACATAAAGTTGGTGAGAACATAGGTTTAAGTTATCTAGAACATCATAAGAAACCTTGACATCCGCTGTAAATAAGTTGAAGAAAAACAATTTATAGTAATGGACCATAATGTGATAATCATGCTACATGCATCCACAACAAAACTCAAGCCAAGTACCAACCACATCTACAATTCACAAAGCACATTATAACAATCAAGAAGTATCCCGTCACACGCACAAGAACGCACACCACACTATCCTGATCTTTCCCACACCACCTGTGGAAGATGAACTATATCCCCGTCGAGATATCTTGCCTCCGAAGAGACGATGCACAAGTACTCAGGACGGATCGTGCCCCACGCTCCACACACATCACAACTGGTCCCATAGACGCCCATACATCTATGTACCAAAGCCAATCACAATCCAAACAAGATTCACATAGCAGAACACGTACCAAAGCACATATGAGAACACATAAGCACGCAAGTCACACAATAACACATTTATGTCCACACATTTTATAACATAGTACTAAATCATGTTAAAGAACATTTCAAGTGTCATCTCCATCCCATACTGGAAAAAAACATTTAAAACGTAGTAAAATGGGACTATGAACTCACCTGATTGCTTCTCCAAAGTCCTTGCTCTAGCCCCAAGCTAATAATCCAAAAACACATAGATCAATACATGAACCAACCTCTAAAATGGTTCATCAACCTATGATGGACATCTAACCTCCTCTCATATAAATACCCCATTTATAACTCTAAACACCCCATTACCCTTCCTTAACAAGTCCTTAACTTGGTAAAGTTTAATAGCTATCCCGTTCACAATTTTACACAAAACAGTCCCAGTTTTAGGTCTCAAAACTTTAAGTCAAACGCCCACTTAAACATACCCATGGTTTCTGTAAAAGGAATATTCGTACCCTTACATATGTTGGCTAACACCTCCCACTTGCCCTAACCTTAAAGTTACTGTTAAGGCCCCGATATACATATATCTACTTTTGTCATTCCAGATTTCCTGATTTTAAACGTACTAAAAGTTTGTTACCATTAAGGGGTCTTACCCTAAACCACAACCTTAGCCCAAGTTCAGATCCTTATTACAATATATAAACCATCTCTCATGTTCGTGAGAAGATCCCCATGCAACCCTAAGTACCCCAAACAACCCAAAACTTAAAAAGAAAACAGGCTGACTTCAAAACTGTATTGACCTCCGACTGTTGTAACCTGTTTTTGACCCACTTCCCGACCTCCAATTTAGTTCTAGTTTCTTGCATTGGAAAGCCACTTCAAATACCTTTTCAGGGATACTTGGATCGCATCTTGAATGTTCCTAGAACTTCCGATATGATCAAAACAATTGACTCAAAATTCTGCTCAGTTTTTAAAAACGGGTTTAACAAAATCAACCTCATTAATTAACCCTAATCCCTCTAATTACAAGCCCTAATTTATGTAATCATCATATTATGATTAATACAACATTAATTTACTGTTTTTATATTAAACCCTAACCTAAATCCATCATAATATTATTAAAGAAAACATAAAAACAATTTAATTAAGAAGGGATTTGAAGATTTACCTTGGATTTATGAAAACCCCCAAATTTTATGAAGAACCCTAATTTTTTTATAAGACTCACGAATTTCCTTCATCTCCAGGAGAAAAATAATGAATTTGGTTTAGTATATACATTATATAGGGTATGGGTGAATCCTAGTCCAACCCAAAGCCCACTTTCCTTAAATATTTTCCTTTTTTTCCTTTTTTTTCTCTTCTAAACCGACCCAAACACCCCTAATTTCGTTTTTTTCTTTATTTTTTTTTCTTTTTATTGTTAATTAATATCTTATTAATATTACCTTAATTTACCTTAATTTATTTCAGCTCCTAAAACTCCCAAAACCTCAAAACCGTAAAACTAGTCAAATTTACGCGTTTTACCGTAAAAGACGTAAAATATACACTTTTAAAAAAAATCTCAAATTCTTAAATAAACTTTATAACTAAGTCCTAAATGACTTAAAACCATCCCGAAAAATATTCTTTTGGATAATTACCTCACCCGAGACCTCTAAATGCTAAACCGTAAATCCTAAAAAAATACTATTACTATAATACTTATACGTATACGTAAACACCATAATATCACCATTTTCATTTCATAGTCACCACTTGTGAGCTCATGAACATGAAATAACCGTTTCTCGATTTACTTATGAGTACTCTATACTCATAAACGATAACCACACCAACCTCGTTCACACAAAATAAACACGTAAACACACAATTCAAGTAACCACACATAAAATAACCTAAAAGTAAGACCAAGTGACAAACCCAAAACCTAGGGTTGTCACATCACTCCCTCCTAATAGAAATCTCGTCCCGAGATTTACTCCCAAACTCAAACTTATTCTCAGCAAACAAACGAGGATACATATTCTTGATAAAACCTTCACGTTCAAACGTGAACTCAGTTTACACGAAAATAATCTCAACCAACAACACATGAGCCTTAACCGTCCGCGAGGAAACTTATCAAAACCATAAAGTTATGTAACCAACCTAACTAAATCTCGCAACTCATCAGACAAGAAGTGTCTTGAAATCAAGTTAGGAGCCGTCACATAACTCAACGGGTTTAACACTGTCACCCCGATTTCAGTCTTACTCATAAATACCATAAATCAAAACTCATCAAAATATAACCACGTATAATAAGGTCTAAAGAACTCTCAAATTCCTTCCCAACTCATTTCTATGTTAACCCTCCAAGTGTTCATTACCGAAATATACCCAAAACACGAGTTTAAACCATGTTGTCCGAAAATTAACCTTGAACTCAACACTTGTACAATTAATTCGACCGAGCTACTGACTTCCAATTACGAAACTTTCTGAATATTTGAAAAGTATGTTCCGAGTACATAATTTGAAAAGTATGTTCCGAGTACATAATTTTAGGCTTTTGAATCACCCAAAAACCTTTAAAAACGAATAAGTTATGACCAAAATGATTTTTCTCAAAATCTGC
Source organism: Glebionis coronaria (assembly GCA_025667525.1). Classification (NCBI taxonomy): domain Eukaryota; kingdom Viridiplantae; phylum Streptophyta; class Magnoliopsida; order Asterales; family Asteraceae; genus Glebionis; species Glebionis coronaria. Next base: position 366,274,183 of record CM046880.1, on the reverse strand, counting down.
CTAGGCATTAGCGACAGTTTCTGGCAGTTAGCGACATATTTTGACAGTTTAGCGACAGTTTCTGCCTACTCCGATTTATACCAAAAAAAAACGATTTTTAAACCATAAAACCCCCCATTAATTACCAAAACTAGAACCTAATTTATTTTAATTCCAGAAAATTAAAACTCTATTAATTACATGATTTTAACATATTTCACTAAATAAGAACAAAATTTTTAACTTAAGAACAATAACTTTAGGTGATCAAAACCAAAATATTTTAAAATAACTGAGTCATGCTTATATGTTAAAGAATTTATATTCCACCTTATTTGAAACATGATCCCGACACTTCCTTATTTCATCGACTACCAACAACTATTTTTTTTCAATTTGCAAGTTCTATTTTTTTACCATGTATAACTCGAAACAAAAGACATCGTTACCCCAAAAAGAAATCTCCACCATCTCAAAATCCTTCACGCCAAAAGTACCGTACAAACAAACACGTGAAATGAGGACCCGAGAAATGCGCTACTACAGAAGTTGAACATCTCAAAGAGAAACGAGCTAGCAACCATCCCAAGAATACAACCGGTAAGTAGAAAATAATTTTACATACATAGGCATAAGCGTACATACACTCAAATCCATCCAACATATACTATACAAGCATGTATTAACCCTCTTTCATGCAATCATACTTGAAAGTCCAGTGGTGTTGTGGCACATATATAATTATGTAGGCCTCCATAATTATACATGTTCCCTTTCACCAATGTACTCCCTCCTATGATGACACTTATAAGAAATTAATACTACACATAACACATAATCCAACAACTCACAAGCACATAACCACACAAGATAAGATCCAAAACCCCATGTATTAAAATAACATAGCCAATGCACGAAACACATAAACTCGTAGTCCAGCTGAACCAGCGTAGACAAAATTCGAAATGTATAAAGAACATGAAAACATAATTAAGAGAAATCCAACAATGACTAGCGTATACGACCATGGTTCCACCCGCACTAATCAAAACTCGTAAAGAAAATAACATGTAGTTAAGTATGAACCATAGTAGTTCATAACCTAACAAATACTGCAAAAATAATATTCTAACACATCAATTAATATAAAATGCACACATACTCCTATGACGCCTATATGCAGGGACCCTTAAGCTATAGACTAGGCTACACGACTAGGCAACCTAATTCTCTATAACCATTGGCTCTGATACCATTCTGTCACACCCCACCATGGCGGAATATGGGGCGCGACGTATGGATATCATCACAACAACAGCGTGTCTATAGAGAGAACTAAATGAAATTGAAATATCATAGATGGCGACACAAATGTCGTGACAATATCTCAACAATGCAGGCGTCTAGGTAAGTAGGTAACAGGCCTACCTCTTACCAAAGACATATAAATAAACAAACATCAAACATATAGGTACCACAACGTTCACTTAATCAAAACACAAAATAAAATCTAAGAGGAAAGGGATTCCTCCGAATGCAATCCTAGCAGCCTCTATACTCTAGCCACTTCTAACATCATCTTGCACAACTACCTCACCTGAAAATGACACTAAAATCTGTCAACATAAAGTTGGTGAGAACATAGGTTTAAGTTATCTAGAACATCATAAGAAACCTTGACATCCGCTGTAAATACGTTGAAGAAAAACAATTTATAGTAATGGACCATAATGTGATAATCATGCTACATGCATCCACAACAAAACTCAAGCCAAGTACCAACCACATCTACAATTCACAAAGCACATTATAACAATCAAGAAGTATCCCGTCACACGCACAAGAACACACACCACACTATCCGGATCTTTCCCACACCACCTGTGGAAGATGAACTATATCCCCGTCGAGATATCTTGCCTCCGAAGAGACGATGCACAAGTACTCAGGACGGATCGTGCCCCACGCTCCACACACATCACAACTGGTCCCATAGACGCCCATACATCTATGTACCAAAGCCAATCACAATCCAAACAAGATTCACATAGCAGAACACGTACCAAAGCACATATGAGAACAAATAAGCACGCAAGTCACACAATAACACATTTATGTCCACACATTTTATAACATAGTACTAAATCATGTTAAAGAACATTTCAAGTGTCATCTCCATCCCATACTGGAAAAAAACATTTAAAAACGTAGTAAAATAGGACTATGAACTCACCTGATTGCTTCTCCAAAGTCCTTGCTCTAGCCCCAAGCTAATAATCCAAAAACACATAGATCAATACATGAACCAACCTCTAAAATGGTTCATCAACCTATGATGGACATCTAACCTCCTCTCATATAAATACCCCATTTATAACTCTAAACACCCCATTACCCTTCCTTAACAAGTCCTTAACTTGGTAAAGTTTAATAGCTATCCCGTTCACAATTTTACACAAAACAGTCCCAGTTTTAGGTCTCAAAACTTTAAGTCAAACGCCCACTTAAACATACCCATGGTTTCTGTAAAAGGAATATTCGTACCCTTACATATGTTGGCTAACACCTCCCACTTGCCCTAACCTTAAAGCTACTGTTAAGGCCCCGATATACATATATCTACTTTTGTCATTCCAGATTTCCTGATTTTAAACGTACTAAAAGTTTGTTACCATTAAGGGGTCTTACCCTAAACCACAACCTTAGCCCAAGTTCAGATCCTTATTACAATATATAAACCATCTCTCATGTTCGTGAGAAGATCCCCATGCAACCCTAAGTACCCCAAACAACCCAAAACTTAAAAAGAAAACAGGCTGACTTCAAAACTGTATTGACCTCCGACTGTTGTAACCTGTTTTTGACCCACTTCTCGACCTCCAATTTAGTTCTAGTTTCTTGCATTGGAAAGCCACTTCAAATACCTTTTCAGGGATACTTGGATCGCATCTTGAATGTTTCTAGAACTCCCGATATGATCAAAACAATTGACTCAAAATTCTGCCCAGTTTTTAAAAACGGGTTTAACAAAATCAACCTCATTAATTAACCCTAATCCCTCTAATTACAAGCCCTAATTTATGTAATCATCATATTATGATTAATACAACATTAATTTACTGTTTTTATATTAAACCCTAACCTAAATCCATCATAAGATTATTAAAGAAAACATAAAAACAATTTAATTAAGAAGGGATTTGAAGATTTACCTTGGATTTATGAAAACCCCCAAATTTTATGAAGAACCCTAATTTTTTTATAAGACTCACGAATTTCCTTCATCTCCAGGAGAAAAATAATGAATTTGGTTTAGTATATACATTATATAGGGTATGGGTGAATCCTAGTCCAACCCAAAGCCCACTTTCCTTAAATATTTTCCTTTTTTTCCTTTTTTTTCTCTTCTAAACCGACCCAAACACCCCTAATTTCGTTTTTTTCTTTATTTTTTTTTCTTTTTATTGTTAATTAATATCTTATTAATATTACCTTAATTTACCTTAATTTATTTCAGCTCCTAAAACTCCCAAAACCTCAAAACCGTAAAACTAGTCAAATTTACGCGTTTTACCGTAAAAGACGTAAAATATACACTTTTAAAAAAAATCTCAAATTCTTAAATAAACTTTATAACTAAGTCCTAAATGACTTAAAACCATCCCGAAAAATATTCTTTTGGATAATTACCTCACCCGAGACCTCTAAATGCTAAACCGTAAATCCTAAAAAAAAATACTATTACTATAATACTTATACGTATACGTAAACACCATAATATCACCATTTTCATTTCATAGTCACCACTTGTGAGCTCATGAACATGAAATAACCGTTTCTCGATTTACTTATGAGTACTCTATACTCATAAACGATAACCACACCAACCTCGTTCACACAAAATAAACACGTAAACACACAATTCAAGTAAGCACACATAAATAACCTAAAAGTAAGACCAAGTGACAAACCCAAAACCTAGGGTTGTCACAGTGCTCCATTTGAGATGTTGTATGGTAGGAAGTGTCGCGCCCCAATCTGCTGGGATCAGGTTGGTGAGCGAACACTTGAAGGACCAGAAATGATAGAGTTGACTAACGAGAAGTTCGCAGTAGCTAAGCGGAAATTGCAAGAACCACGGTCACGTCAGAAGAGTTATGCCAACAAGCATCGTAGGGACTTACACTTTTAACGTAGGAGATCACGTCTTCCTTAAGGTATCGCCGGCACGTGGTGTTAGACGTTTTGGAATCAAAGGGAAACTCAGTCCTCGATTCATCGGACCGTTTGATGTCATTGAGCGAGTCGGTGAAGTATCTTATCGTTTAGCGTTACCTCCGCAGCTTTCTCATGTTCACGATGTTTTCCATGTGTCCTTACTCAGAGGGTACAAGTATCATCCCCTTCACATGTTCAGTATCCACTGGAACAGATTCGTGAAGATCTTACCTTCATAGAAGAACCCGAACGAGTTCTTGACAGACAAGAACGAGTCATGAGGAGGAAGACAATTCCATTCGTCAATATCCTTTAGAGGGATCATACCGAGCGGGAAGCCACTTGGGAAACAGAGGAGTCTATCCGGGCTTCTTACCCTCATTTCATATTTTGAATTCGGGTATGTTCTTCTTTTCCAGTTTACGTTATCCATAATTCGGGGACGAATTATTCTTTTTAGGGGGGAAGAGTTGTAAAACCCACATGCTTTTACCATGAACAGTACATATATAATCGTACGGCACATGATTAAAACTTTCCTTATATAACATGTTTACGTTTCACGAATGTTAATTACAAGTATTACGTACGTGTTATTACACGATAAGTATCTAAGTATATTAATACACGATAATTATTATCAACAATAATTATAATCACGAACATGAAATCATGAACGTATATAATCACGAACCTATTATTATGTATTTACGTAATATTTATTACGATTACGTATAAATATATATTATAACACGAACAAGGGATAAATAAATCACGTAAACACGACCACGAGAACACGTAAATAATTAGAACACGGAAAACAATGGGTTTCCCCTTGTGGGCCCCACCTACCCGCGGCATGAACAAAAGAAAGGGGCCAAGCCTACTTTTATTTTTAAACTAAATAAGAAAAACGAAAAATATGTTTTCATATTACAGAGTTTTTAGAAAAGAACAAAACCCTAGCAAGATCGTTCGTGTTATCATTCTCTTTTGTTTCACGCATTGGTAATCCTTAAACCTTTTCCTTTTTAATTAATTATTAGATTAAGAACACATGAATCATGGGTTAATTAAAAACTATTAATAAAACATGTTAATTAAATCACGGGGTAATAAACATGGTGGTTTAGGGGTGTTTTGGTTCGGCCGATGCACACAAACCGAGAGCCGAAGCTCTCGGTGTCCCACGTGTGACCACAGTCGAGACCTTCGGGTCTCGGTGTTGGATTTGTGGTTCGGCAGCAGGCAAAACAAGGGACCCCGACGCATGTCGGGGTGGCCTTGTAGTTTGAGGGGTCTCGGCTGAAAAACAAAGAAGCACCACCGGCTTAAGCCGGTGGCTAATATGACCAAGAAGGGGGAACACCAGCCGCGGCAGTAGGGGGAACCACTGGCTAACTACCGGTGGGAACTTTGCTTAGCCAGCGGCTAACCGAGAGACCAAGGGGAACCACCGGCTTAAGCCGGTGGCTGTTTTGCGAAAACAGTGGCAACCGGCCAAGCCGGTTCGCCACTGTTAAGGGTGTGTTTGCTCGGTCCGGTTCACGACATGTCTAGATTTAAAACACAGGTTCGGTTCACGACTTAATTTTACAAGTTTATTTATTTACAAGATTAATTAAATTAATTTAACAAGCTATATAATTAATTTAATTTAAACATGACCTAGGTTAATTATTATTATTAATAATACATGATTTTAACTTAAGTATTTTGTGATTTATTTAGACTAAAATAATTAATTAATTATTAAAACATGACATATAATTAATTAATTTTCATGACTTAGGTTATATTAATATTAAATATTAATACATGTTTTAACTTAAGTATTATATACACTTTACTTTAATTAAATCAGGCTATTGTTAATTAAATCTTATAACATATAGTTTATTTAATTTACATGTAATAATTAATAAGCTATACTATTTAATCACATGACTTAGAATATTAATCAGTAAAACTTAAGCTTATATTATTAGCTTAACAATTCAGCTTATTTCTAAATATGGAAACTTTCTATTTTTAGAAACCTATTTATTTTAAGCAGCTAATCTATTTATGGAAACTTTCTATTTTTAGAAACTTATCTATTTTAAGCAGTAAATCTATTTTTGGAAACTTTCTATTTTAGGAAACCTGCTATTTTTAAAAAGTTACTTATTATTACACAACAAGTATAATAATACAAGAAATACAAATATACTTAATCAGAATATCCAGAATACATGATAAACACAGCATAACGATAAAATCAGTAAAACAAGACATGAACATATAAAACAAGCTAACACATGATATAGAACCAGTTATGTACTCAGTAATCAGAATACTTATACACGTATATTATCTATGTAGCATTAGTGACATCGAAGTAGGACTCTCTTCCGTTCATCTTCTTCGTTCACTGGACATAAGGTACGGATTCTCTGCCCTTTTAGTATGGACATTCTTCCTTATTAGGATGCCCCGTATGCAGGCAACTGTTTTCCTAGTATATGTTTTATATGTTTTGATTTGCTTATGTTTATATAAATGCCTAAGCCATATACATGCATGACCAGTTTCACCTAGTTATGGAGGTACCATAACCATAACACTTGAGGCACCAGTGTTATGACTTCACCATGGCGGAGTGATAGCTCGTGGCGTCCCTTTCATCTTTTGGCCATATTATTATGTTATCATGTGGGGCGTATGGGTGCAGCCTAGGTTACATGTTTTTATAGATTATTCAGGTGAATGTGGTGTGTGCCTTGCATCCTTCACAAGGAGTTGATCCCTCCTACCCAAAACTTATATTAATTAGAGGCAGTCCCTCTAATTGCATGACGAGGTCACTCCTCCAAGTATTCATGCACGTTGATATTTCATGACCTATATTGGCTAATGGTAAACATGTTAAACAGTTTTTATAAGATAAACATAAGGCTTTTCAAACTATAAAACCAATTTTACTAAGTTACTTCAGGTTTTCCAGGACTTAATTAATTCCGCTGCTATATGTTGTATATGCTTATGTTATTCATTCTATGCTTGTATATCCGTGCACTGAGCGTTATGCTCAGCCGTTTTCCTTTCATGTTCCCAAAACGGCAGGTACTCAGGGACGCTCGTAGACTTTAAGCGTACGTGCATATGGATTGGAAGCTTTCTAGCCTTCATTACTTTATGCTTATCCTCATACTTCTGCTACTTATTTCCATGGACATTATTTAATCCTTTTCATTTACAGTACTTATGTTTGTGGGTGATGAGCTTTACTTTGGGGTACCGATGTTTGTTTCTGGTATTTCCTTTTTGGTCATGTAATGTTTAAGACATTTATCCTTGTATGCTTTGATGACACGCCATAATCACGCGTGACATTCCATTTACCAAAATGGGGTGTTACATAATCTGCTACCCATACTTTACCTAAGGGACTCATTGTGTCGTGTTTTAAACTTTTAGTTATTGCTGTGGATATGGAATGATGCTAGCTATGGAACGAAGGGACTATTCTTGCCGCTCTTGGATACTTAGTTGGGCTCACAGCCTTTGGACTCAAGTCCATGTGTTTACAAGGCTCTATGGCCCATGTTGGGTCTATTAGTCGTCTAGGGTTTCATACTTTGTATTCATCGCATCATTCTCATCTGTGTGTTTTCACACACACTGCTACTCTCTCTCTAGATACATGATCTTAGAAACTTGTTTAATCTTTTTCATTGTTGTTTACTTGTAAAACTATTTTCATGTTGATAATAGAGCTATACGTGAGTAGCACTGGTTCTGTTTTTGGTTTTGAATCATTGATAATAAAAATTGTGAGTGTTTTGAGGTGATTGATACATGTTTTTTCACATGGTATCAGAGCCTGGTTCTTGAAAATCGATGAAAAATTTTTAGGGTTTCAAAAATTTTTTGGGGGTTTTTTACGATACATACTTTTTGAGTAGATCTGCTATTGAGATAGCTGGATCTGTTAATATTACTTATAGATTCAAAGTTTTGATGCCTCAATTTTTATTTTGAAAAATTAGGGTTTCTGAGATCTGGTGTTACATATCATTTGGTTACTTTTTTGGACGATTGGTGATATTGTCTTTCGATTGAAGTGATTTTTCCTAATTTTCCTTGAGAAAAAATTAGGGTTTCATTTTTTTGAAAGTGTTCTTGATTGGTGGTGATTTTTTAAGAAGGACTTGTGATTCTGTTGTTGGTTCGTTGTTATTTGGTCATTTTCCCTATTTTCCCTTGAAGGAAAATTAGGGTTTGTGACTTGGAGGTTCTGTTACCCCTAGACTAAGTGAATCTAGGTGTGACAGTTCGATTGAGCTTTTTTGGGAGCACTGTAACACCTCTCTACTCTTTCTTTTCTTGCTATCTGCTTATTTTTTATTCTTGTTTTGTTTTATTGTTGGGTTGGTAGTACTTTACTTTTTCTACCTATTTATTTGGATCCTCACTCACTGCTTGCCCTTGACCTGCCACCCTTGAGTAGTTTGGAAGCCTAGGAACTTTGTTTGCAGTTTAGTGGGTTCTTTTTTTACCTTTTGACCCTTCACCATGTCTGACAATGAGGAGTCTGCACATGGTGATGATACTCTAAGTGTGATTGATCCAGTTACACTTATTAGTAATCTTGACCTAAGTGACCCTTTGCATTTGCACCCTAATGATACTGCTATGTTGATTGTTGTCATTGTTAAACTAAAAGGGACTGAAAATTATCAAGTTTGGGCTAATGCTATGTTACTTGCTTTGGAAGGTAAAAAAAATTGGTTTTATTGATGGATCTTGTAGAAGGTTCATAACCGATGAGATTTTGGGAAAACAATGGGATAGGGTGAATTTTGTTATACTTGGGTGGATTTTAAACTCTATTTCTGAGGAATTGTTCCTTGGTCAATTATTTTCTAAGAAGGCTAAACATATTTGGAATGAGCTTAAAGAAACTTATCATAAAGTTGATGGCTCTGTGATTTTTAATCTTCATCATAAAATCAACACACTTAAGCAGAATGGGTCTAACTTGTCTGATTACTATCATAAACTTAATGCCTATTGGAAACAGTATGATGCTATGATTGAATTACCTAATTGTTTGTGCTCTGTTGCTGCTGATTTTAAGAAACATAATCAATTGTTGAAACTTAAGCAAATTTTTGATGGGTCTTGATGATTCATATATGAGTATTAGGAGTTCTATCCTCTCTAGGGAGACTTTGCCAGATGTCAAGGGTGCCTATGCCATTATCTCTAGTGAGGAGTCTCACAGAGTTGCATCTGGCACTCTTATTGGATCCTCCCAGAGGACTCAGACATCTGCTTTTCTTTCTAATGGGCCTGCTAGAAACAATGTTCAAAGAACTCAGAATACTAATAATGGTAACTTCAGATCCACTTATGGCAACAATGGAAATTTTAGACCCAACTCAAGCACCACAGGATTTAGACCTAACACACCAAACAATAGTGTCTTTAGACCTTATGGTAATTCTAATGCTGAAGTTGTCTGTGAGAATTATATGCTGAAGTTGTCTGTGAGAATTATGGTTATAATGGTCATACTATTGATAGATGTTTTAAGACCATTGGATACCCTAATGACTTTCGGAAGAAAAAAGGGGGGCAGAACTTTAAGGGGAAGAATGTGTCTAACAATTCTGTGGGCACATCCTCTTCATCTGGATTTAGTGATGAAAAACTGACCACCTTGATCTCTCTCATAAAGGACAATAAGGGTACTTCTAGTGATTCTGGAAAGGGGATTCATGCCAATATGCCATGTACTTACTTCAATAACAGCAAGATTTTTAATGAAAATTTTGGAAATTTTTTCTGTTCTAACACTAACATCAAATCTAAACTTAGGTATAATGGGAAGGTTGTTCATTCTGGGGCAAATCAACGTATGACCAATAATGATACTGAATTAGAAAATGTGTTTGACATTTCCCACCTAAATATAAGAGTGGCTCATCCCAATGGGACTGAAGCCATCATTTCTTAAATTCGCAACCTTAAACTTTTAAATGGTTTGGTTTTGTTTGATGTTCTTGTTATTCTAGATTATTGTGTTACTTTGATATCTGTTCATAAACTTGCTAAGACAATAAGATTTTGGTTTTTTTTTATGAAAATGAATGTTTTTTTGTGAATCAGGATTTGAATCTCAAAAATGTTTTAGGGATTGGTAGGAAATGTGGTGGTATTTACTATTTAGATGTTGAAGGTACCAAGTTTGTGAATCATTCTAATGTGGTTACTTGTTCTTTGTCTAAACATGATTGGCACTTAATATTGGGTCACCCTGCTGACCCTGCTCTTAATTTTCTTAAAAATCACTTGAACATTGATAATTCTGATCAAACTGTTTTTTGTGAAATATGTCAAAGGGATAAACAAACTAGAGAACCATTTCCTTTAAGTGAACATAAGACTAAAATGCTTGGTAAAATTGTTCATTTAGACTTGTGGGGTCCTTATAGGGTGACCAGTCACACTGGTCATAGATATTTTCTTACTGTTGTGGATGATTACACAAGAGCTGTTTGGGTGTACTTAATCAAAACCAAAGATGAAGTTGGTTCTTCAATTGAGATTTTCTGAAATCTTTTACAAAATCAGTTCAAAAGTAACATCAAAATTTTTAGAAGTGACAATGGAACTAAATTTTTAAATCATAACTTCCAAAAGTTTTGTCATGAAAAGGGAATTGTACACCAAACCTCTTGTGCTTACACCCTACAATAAAATAGGGTGGTTGAAAGGGAACATAGGCATCTTTTAAATGTTGCCAGATGCCTTATGTTTCAGGGGGAATACTTTTGAGATTTTGGACTGAATGTGTTTTAACTGCTACTTATCTTATTAACAGATTACCCTCTTCTGTGCTAAATGGTAGATCTCCTTATGAGATGATTTATAAGTCATCTCCTAATCTCTCTCATATTAGGACTTTTGGGTGTCTTTGTTTTGCTACTATTTTAAATAGTCATGATAAATTAACCAGTAGGTCTGAAAAATGTGTTATGTTCTAGTTCTCAAAAAGGTTATAAACTTTACAGTCTTGACAGGCATCAATTTTTTGTTTCCAGAGATGTTAAGTTTTTTGAATCCATATTTCCATTTAAGGATGCTGTTTTGAACAAGAAAACTAATAACAAAGAATTTGATGTTTTTCAAAGTGATAAAGTTTTAACCTTTTTTAACTTGGATAACCCTGAGCTTCCTAATGATGATGAGAGAGTAACAAATAAGCATAATGGTGACTAAAGTCACCAAGTGCTAGCAGCCCACCCATTAGTCTAGGTGACAATGGAAACATTGCCTCAGGCAGTGATACCGTAGATACTAGTCTAAATGGGGCAGAGGATGCCACACTTGATGATAATGATATATCTTAAGGAACCTTAGAATTAAATCCAAGCCCTTCCTTTCATGGACAAAACATGGGAGAGGACTTGGATAATATATCTAATACTCATGCTCAGGGAGACCAAAACTTGAGAAGGTCCTCTAGACCTTCTGTTTTTCCAAAAAATTACAATGATTTTGTTGTTAACTCAAAGTTAAATATGGGATTGAAAAGTTTGTTGGTTATGCCAAACTTAAAGGGGATGTCTTATCTTTTGTTACCCAATTGAATAGAAGTAGTGAGCCTAGGAACTTCTTTGAAGCCTTTCAAAGCCCACATTGGGTTGATGCTATGAACTTAGAATTTTCTGCCTTACTTGAGAATGATACTTGGGACTTAGTTGAGTTACCTGCTGGTAGAAACTGTATTAAACTCTAAATGGGTTTGGAAACTTAAGTTTAAATCCAATGGTGAAATAGAAAGGTACAAAGCTAGACTTGTTGCTATGGGTTGTGGCCAAAAAGAGGGGATTGATTATGAAGAGACTTTTTCCCCTGTTGTGAAAATGGTGACTGTTAGATGCTTGATTAACTTAGCTCTTAACCAGTCCTGGCCTATTTATCAACTTGACATTAATAATGCCTTTCTGTATGGTGAATTGGATGAAACTGTCTATATGAAGCCTCCTAAAAGATTCTATGACAGAAACAATAATCTTGTTTGTAAGTTGAAAAAGTCCATTTATGGTCTTAAACAGTCTCCTAGGCAATGGAACTCTAAACTCACATTTGTGCTTGTTGAAAATGGGTTTGTGCAAAGCAGATCTGATTACTCTCTTTATACTAAACATGTTGATAATATTTTTGTTGATGTGCTTGTATATGTTGATGACATTATTGTCACTGGTAACAATAAAAAAGAAATTGACAGCTTCAAAAGTTTTTGAAAGGAAAATTCAAAATTAAAGATCTAGGTAAATTGAAATATTTTTTGGGGATTGAAGTTATTGATACCAACTTTGGTGTTTGTTTGAACTAGAGAAAATATGTGTTGGATCTTTTGTCTGAGTATAGGGTGCTTGCCTGCAAACCATCTAAGACACCTTTAGTGTCTAATCTGTCTATTTCTAATCAGCCCTGTGAAAATGACCATTTCCTTGAAAATATTGTTGAATATCAAAAGCTTATGGGAAAGTTAATTTACTTGACCAATACTAGACATGACATCTCTTATGTTGTGCACTGTTTGAGTCAATTTATGCATTCACCTTTGTTGTCTCATCAGAAAATTGCTTTTAGAATTTTGAGATATCTAAAGGGATCTCCAGGCCTTGGTATTAATGTTGCAAGAAACTCTGGTATGTCTCTTAAAGCCTTTTCTGATGCTGACTGGGCTAAATGTATTGTGACAAGGAGGTCTGTTACTGGGTATTGTGTTTTTTTGAATGGGAACTTGCTTTCCTGGAAGAGTAAAAAACAACATACTCTCTCTAAATCTTCAGCAGAAGCAGAATACAGAGCTCTTGCTTCTGTCACTAGTGAATTCATATGGATCCTCAAAATTTTAAAAGATTTAAAACGTTACAATCTTTTGCCTGTGGATCTGTTTTATGATAGCAATTTTGCTATTAAAATAGCAGCCAACCCTGTTTTTCATGAGAGAACCAAGCATCTTGAAATTGATCTTCACTTTGTGAGAGAAAAGATTTTAAATGGGGTGGTTAAAACAGTAAAAATAGATTCTGCATATCAAATTACATACATCTTTACAAAAGGGTTGGATATAGACCAGCATAAAAAACTTGTTGGAAAACTGGGCATAATTAATTTGTATAGGTTGTCAGATTAAGTGGGGATGTTAAAATTGAAGGACCTAATCTGCTACCCATACTTTACCTAAGGGACTCATTGCGTCGTGTTTTAAACTTTCAGTTATTGTTGTGGATATGGAATGATGCTAGCTATGGAACGAAGGGACTATTCTTGCCACTCTTGGATACTTAACTGGGCTCACAGCCTTTGGTCTCAAGCCCATGTGTTTACAACGGCTCTATGGCCCATGCTGGGTCTATTAGTCATCTAGGGTTTCATACTTTGTATTCATCGCCTCATTCTCATCTGTGTGTTTTCACACACACTACTACTCTCTCTCTCTAGATACTTGATCTCAGAAACTTGTTTAATCTTTTTCATTGTTGTTTACTTGTAAAACTATTATCATGTAGATAATAGAGCTACACGTGAGTAGCACTGGTAGCTTTTCCTTTTTATTATTATGTTTTTGGTTTTGAATAATTGATAATAAAAATTGAGAGTGTTTTGAGGTGATTGATACATGTTTTTCTACAGTGATGTCGTGTATAGTGAAGTTTTTGGATGAATTTTTATGAATTACTAATGTTGGGATTATATGTAAAAACAATGTTGCAAAAATCGTGAATCGTTAGTCGATCGGTTGATCACTTTGTAATTTGTAATCGTTTTAGGCGAGATTAATCGATGATTAATCGGCTAGCCATTTTTAGCAAATGTTAGGTATTTTCAACAAGTATTGTGTATTTTTAACGAATTTCGAGAATTTTCGGCAATATTATTTATAAAATCTAACTTATCATATATATATAAGTAGTTACGATTAGTTATAAACACAACTTTACAATGAGTTTTCGGTATTTTCAGCTAAATTTGCATGTTTCTGGCAAGTTTTGCCTCCATTAACCGTCGTTGACGACAATTGACCACCATTAATCGTTTTTTTACATAAATCGGCAAAATTGATTGCCTTGTACTCCCTCCGTCCCATATTAATAGTCCACCGACCAAAAACACGCATATTAATAAAAACATCATTTTTTCAGTTTTCCCTCTTACTTTTTACAAAATGACAATTTTGTCTTTAACCATTTAATTTACAACTTATTTATTGTTTGTAATAATACCCTCAAGTGAGGGTAATATGGTAAAATTAATCTAAATTTCTTATCTATTTTTGGACTAGACTATTAATTTGAGACGTCCCAAAATAATAATATGGACTATTAATATGGGACGGAGGTAGTAATAATTAAGTGATGATTAATTTGCCTTGTAAACTTTTTTTCTAACACTATATGAAAAAAGTTTTCGTTTTTTTTAAAACTAGATTAAAGAAAATGTCAATAGCAGTCATGAATTTTTTAAAATTATAATGTAAGGCAATATTTTATTAATGTTTTACAACTAGATTAAAACTGTCATGAATTTTTTAAAATTAGTAAAGCAATATATTATTAAGGAAAAATTATGTGAACTTGTAGTTAGAAGTTTAAGTTTTAAAAAAGCAATTTGAAAGATAAATATTGCTTATTTAAGGTATAAGCAACAATATCTTTGCTTATATAAAGCACAGATAGATATAAGTAGGTTTAATTGTGTAAAAAATAGAACAAAACACAAATTAAAGAAAACACAGATTCTCCATTTAACGAAAAAGAACAATGAATGCCAACAAATATGCACTAGTCTCAAATTAAAGATAATACATCCAAAATTATTTACAAAGTTTTAAATTAAATGATTTTTTAAAATCTTCAAACCCACGAGTAGCTAGCAGTCAACTTTGGCCACCTCGGCCTAAATGTTTTTTAATTCGCTGTGGGACCGGAATCAAAACTAAACAAACAAACAAACCGAACCGGCAAACAGCATCCTAGACCGGCGGCCGAACAACGGGATCATCACTCTTCGGCCCGATGTTATTGAGGGGAATCTTATCACCCGAAGAAGCTGACGTCGACGCGCCGTTATCCGACACGACCTTTTGAGCCCTGACGGAGAACGCGCGCGACAGAAACGACGGGGCTCGCGAAAAAACCCATCGGTCTAAACTCCCGTTTCGTTTATATCCTCGACTACTAGTACTACCTTCCCCGGTTCGATACCCTTTTCTTGCACTCCCTTCACCCGCCAACCGAACCGTGCTTCCAGTCCGGGTAAGTAGCGCGTTACTTATCATTTGGTTCCTTACGTCCTCCGGTAAACGTAGCGTAAATCGCTCCGTGTTCTCACCCGGCTGAACCAGTGAATGCCCCGTCGAATGTGACCTAAACTTTTCGAAAAATGACTTGGTACGTGGTGGATTACTAACACTTTGGTTCCTCTTCATAACATTAATCGGGTTCTGGTCAACTCGAATAGTGACATCCGTGTTTCCTTCATCGGACACGGCTGTCGCTTGGTTATTATTCTCATGATCATGTTCTAGATCATTAGTATTGACAACTGGAGTTGACTTAGCAAGATCCGATCGACATACAGGACAAGTAACGTGATTCTCAAGCCAAGCATCAATACACTCAGCATGAAAAACATGATCACATACAGGTATCAAACGAATGGTTTCTTCATCCTCGAATTCGTTTAAACAAACAGCGCATTCTAGGGCTCCTTTCCCAATCTTTAACCCTTTCACTTCAGAATACGCGAAAGTTGGAAACGTTTCAAGCACTTCTGAGTCGAGACCACGTGAAACTGCAGCTAATCTCCCAGCCCGACGCATAGAAAGAGCCGCACGAACACTAGCTCCACCATCGTTCGAACATCTACGGATATATATCGAGAAAAACCCCATAAAGAAAAGAGCAGCCACTAGGACGACTATAATAATAGCCATTGAAGGGCTAAACCTAGCATAAGGATACTGATCTGTGTTGGAATCAGTCCCTCTTGAACCCAAACTCACACCTCACGAACACCGATCAAACCGGCAAGTTTGTTTTCAATGCTTCTGTATTAATATTGGAAACTGATACAATGAAGAACAACTACATAAGGCTTTATATAACCTATACAAGAATACAAGTAGTGAACAAAACTACCCACTAACTCTTCCTAAAGACCTGGTACACACACTCTCAACTTCCTTTATACTCGGTCAAAGTGACTACCAAATCAAACTAACAAACTAGTAATTAAAACATATCATAAAATTCTAAACCGTGACATGCATACGTGACCCTTTTATAAACGATTAACCCAACAATCACCCCCTTAATCGTTTAGCCATGTCACCTCAGTCACATTCTGAACACCTTTATTCGAACCATCTCATTTCTTGATTTTTTTTTTCAGGCACATCTAAAGCCATCTCATTGATGCAGCTTTCACCACCGAAATAAGCGATGCAAGACCACATGTGCTGAAGTCTCTCCATAATCTGTAATATGAAGGAACCAAATCAAATCCACGTGCTGTGATGCAACTTCCAACGCGAAACTAAATGATTCAACACCACCTGCGTCGGCCAACTGAATCAAAGTCGCTGCTTTGATATCTTTTTGTTCCACGAGAACTACTCTTCACGCGTCTTGCTTTTGCAATCTTCCCTTTCGTTATAATTCTTGCTTTCTTTCTCGTTCTTATTTTCTCTTGAAAGAAAACTTTGTTCGGTCTTTCTGTCAATCTTCGGTCCTATGATTCAACAGTATTCGGTCTTTGGTCTTTGGCCTTCACGGTCATTGACCTTCGGTCTTCGGTATTTGAATCAACAGTGTATCTTTCGGTCTTCAACTGTTGAAACTTCGGTCTTTCTTTCTTTCTCGGTCTCACACTTTCTTATTCAAGTCATGGCACCTGACTTTCTTTCTCTTTCTCGAGGCACCTGACTTTACTTTCTTCTTTCTTTACGGCATCGAACTTTCTACGACACCCGACTTTCTTTCTTTCTTTCTTTCTTTCTTTCTTTCTTTCTTTCTTTCTGTCTTTCATTCTTTCTTGCTGCAACTTTCTTTCCTTTTAATCACTAGGTGATCAACCTTTCTGATTTCTTGTTTGTTGTGTTCACCCCATGTAATCAACTACTAACAGCCGCGGATCACAAGTGCTTATCACTAGTCACCCCGTCATCTTAACCGAACGGCCAACCGAAAAACACCATAAAGCCTCCGTTTACGGCACTTTAAACAGTCATGAAACAACCCCCGCTGTCCGAACCTTCTCAACACCTTCCCTCCACCGACCGACACACCCGCCAGTGGCGGAGGCTTCCCCGGTACGAGCCCTACGCTCTGATACCAAATGTTGGAATCAGTCCCTCTTGAACCCAAACTCACACCTCACGAACACCGATCAAACCGGCAAGTTTGTTTTCAATGCTTCTGTATTAATATTGGAAACTGATACAATGAAGAACAACTACATAAGGCTTTATATAACCTATACAAGAATACAAGTAGTGAACAAAACTACCCACTAACTCTTCCTAAAGACCTGGTACACACACTCTCAACTTCCTTTATACTCGGTCAAAGTGACTACCAAATCAAACTAACAAACTAGTAATTAAAACATATCATAAAATTCTAAACCGTGACATGCATACGTGACCCTTTTATAAACGATTAACCCAACAATCTGGTGGTGGTGAAGGTTGAGCTGTAACAAATGAAACCAATATCGAAACCGAAAATAATACCAGCAACAGTTTTTGAGGTTGTTTCATGGTGTCGGAATTCATTTTGGGGTTTAGGGTAACGTGTAATGAAGAAATGAAGAAATGAAAAAAAAGTTGTTTAATTATAGGTGGGATTGGGTCGTGTAAGATTTAAAGGGCTATGCTCTTTTTATGACTTTTGCTACAAGTCGTATGTGTGTTAGGTCTTGAATGGGACTTTCTTTTAATCTTCATACGTGGAAATTTCATGTGTCTAGAAATTGTTTTTTTGGACAACAAAGTTGAAATTAATTAAGGATCTAAACAAGAGACACGAGGGTGTGGTTTTTGGGGTCTATATTAATGTTGTTTTCATCAAATGAGAACACTATTCGGATTCTATCTTGTGTTCTATCTTGTTATTCTACGGCCACCATCAAAAGCATTATTATAATATTGTTGATAACTTATAAGATTTGTTTTTTGTTTCTTCCAAAATTTCAATCGTTGATAGAGTTATTAGAGTTATTTTGTAATTTTTTTTTATATGTAAGCATCAGGACTTTTACTTTTTATTACGAAAAAATAAATTTTATGAAAGAAACTACGAAAAAATTATTTTGCCAAAATATAAAAAAATGCAAACAATCAGCGGTGGGACTAAAAGTGTAAACTTTTTGAACTAATTTTTATGAACGGTGATATTTCACTAGTGAAAAGAATAATAAAATATCACCGTTGATAAAATGAAATATTATCGGTTATAAAATTATTTATCACCTGTGATATTTTATTATTTTTTCACTAGTGAAATATCACTATTAATAAAAATTTGTTTAGAAAATTTAAAAATTTATCTTTTCCGTCCGATTTTTGAAACTTTGGATTTTTTTTGACAAAAATGATCTTTCCTTGTTTTTTTTTATATTTTAGGTTAATCTCACTTTTAAATCAAACCAAAATAAATGATAAAGATTTGTCCTTGCGCTATTAGAAAAATAAGGTTACATTTAAACTTTATTCTTATTGATATATTAAAATAGTAAAACGCAAAAACAATTTTGAACAGCTTACCGACAGATTTCTTGCTAAAATTGCTGGCTAAAGAACTTAACTTGTTAAAGATTAGCGACATTTTACGTCATTTTTATTGAAGGATAAATTGATTCTTTAAATATCTCTCTGTTCATATAATACATAAAAAGTAAGATTGTCATGATCAGAGCCTATATTACATGAAAAAACTAATATGAAAGAAGTTTTTAATATGAATAACTTTAAAGATATTAGTTAATGCGTTCTCACAGTTTGAGCGAAAGGCAACAAAAATTTTCAAACAAAGTTGAAAGAAGAACTTTAAAAAATACTATTTCTTCTGATTTTAAATAGTGGTTACTTTAACTTTTTTCAGTATTTTTTGTTTAACTTTGAACATAATATTTATATTTGTGTTATATTATATTTGATGAAAACTATCTAATGAAATTTCATTTAAAACTCAATTCATTCATGTAACTTGTATCAAGTATTATATAACACAAATATAAATATTTACAGTCAAACTTGAACAACAAAGACCGAAAAATTCAAAATAAACATTTATTTAAAGACGAAGAGTACCTAATAATTTTAACGCGTGAATGCCTTAATATTATTGATGATATTTCTTAATGTGCTTTAAATTAGCTTGATTGAAACCTTGGTGACATTGTGAAATACTTTAACGTGTAATATATAATTAAACACAAAGATAGAAGCGGACTCACATAAAAGACAGGTGTGACATATGCTATATTTTATTTTAGGTAACGGAAAATAAAAAAGTTTAAAAATAAGTATTTTATTTCTGCGTGAAACACCCATTTTTATCTAATATAAAACAATTTTAATACTAATAATCAAAAAAAAAATAGATAATATATTATCATAAATCTTGAGTCCACAGATAATATCATGGAAGATCCCATTTGAATTTAAAAGTTAAGATCCCTTTGAATTTAAAAGTTTGTAAATTCAAGTCTTTTTAATTAGCTATTATTAATTGACACTTGTATACTTTGTATTGTATATTATCTTGATAACCTTGAAATAAACTCCAGAAACATTAAACAATGTATCACAATTTTAACTCGTGTGGATTTAAAAACAACACATATAGTTACTTTTGCTATTATTGATGGCGGTGATAATATACTTAACGCAATAGCATGGCACCTTTTTTGTAATGTTTTAACTTTTAATGCCTTCTTTTACAACTTTTTATGGTCGTATTAATTTAAGCTCCATGAGTATGAATTATTATGATCACGTTACTTTTATTATAATGTTCATATACTTTTCAGAAGTACGTAATTGTAAAAGCATCTTGTATAATTTTTAATACTAGTAATTTTTTACTTATCAAAAAGGTTTTTTTAGTATTTGTTTGTTATCGGAGTGAAAGTTTTTTACAAAGCTTTTCTAAAGAAAACTTTTTAAACATAAAATTTTTCTTTAAACTTTTGGCTAATAAACAAGATATGTTTTTAAAACAATAAATGTAAAAAATCATAAAAGATTTTCTCATTAGAAATGTTTTTAGATTCACTGTTATCTAAACTGGATATGAACATACGCAAGGTGTTCCAAAGAAAAAAGAATTTTTGTCTCGAAAATTTGATAATGACTTTGTATTTGGTATTACAAAATTTACAGCATTTGCTAAATATGAAGAAATAATAGTAAATAATAAAAAGATCATCAAAAATATTTTTTGAATAATTTTTACTAAAAATCATTAGAAATTATTTTTACTCAATGTTCGTACAATTTCTTGCGGAGATTCGAAATGTGCAATCCTCCGGACGAATTAGGGGTTGTCCTTCGGATATCCTGAAATCAAAACAAATGCGTTAGCCTCGTCCAGGTGTGAAGACTCAGACCAAGCTCCGGCGTGAGAGTAAGTAAAGTGAAATGGTCCGAAATTGATAGGTAAGCGTATACAGTAAAATAGTAATATTATATGGTAAAAACGATCACCTCAAACTTGAGTCCAAAAGTGGTATTTATACTGCTTAAATCTCCTAAAAATCCGGAAGGCCCAATGGGCCTTGGTCGGAGCCTTGTTGGTCCGATTGGGGACAACCTTCCTATATTTAGGGGAGCTTGTTGGTTGACCTACTTTTGAGTTTTGCTTCTTCTTTTGGGCCGGATATGGGTTTCGGATCCGGGTTTTGGACATGAGTCCGGTTCGGACTCATACACGAACAAGTACCCCCCGAAGTTTTAATTCGAGCTCTGTTCTCACATGTCTTGAATTAATATTTCAAATGCAACTTAAAACTAAATGTCCGTAATGAATTAAGTTGATATCTCCGAAACGTGTGTTTAGCATCTCTGGGATGTAAGGAGTTGGGTTGTCATAACCAAACACGTTTTCGGCCCATAAGTGCCCAACTCGTTTTTAGACTCCCCGCTCGATGATTGCTACGCGTCCCCTGCTTACCTTTCCTACTGCCACGTGTCCAAGTACTATACGATCACGGATTTCTAGGCTGCAATACTCCCCTATAAATAGCCCTCACTTCGTCACTTTTTACTGTGTGTTTTCACAGTGCAACTTTTACTTCTCGCTAAACTTCTAGATCTCTCTCTAGCATTTCGGCCTCTTCAGGTGTATTCTTAGCCCTTCTTGTTGATAACCTTCCAGATCCTTCCACGAAACTATGGCCGAAGAAGATCCACCTGGTCCTTCCGGATATCTCCATAAATTTGACATGCCGAAATACAAGTACAACCTCTCGGGTGATTACGTTAAATATTTAGTCAAAACGTATAATATTCAGTTGAGCTTGCATCATCGTCCTCCTCCGGAAGGTATGACCATGGATCAGATCCCTGCGGATTCCATAGGTTTGTACGAACAATTCTTTAAGTACTCCGGACTACGTGTCCCCTTCTCCTCCTTCCTTCTAGCTACAATAATGTTTTTTTGAGTGCATATCTCTCAATTGGTGCCCCTAGGTGTAAATAGAGTTACCACCTTTGAGATATATTGCCTAAGTCTTTCAATAGAACCTTCCGTTACTCTTTTCCGCTTGTATTATAAGTTAAGTAGGCAGGGTCATTGGTATACCTTCGAAAAATGTTCCGGGAAGAACGCACGTAAGCAAATTTTTCACGATGTTCTCACCAGTACGAAGAAATGGAAGTGGGAGTTCTTTTTTATAGATCGACGAGCGATTCCGGACTACATGCCTTGGAGACATGTAGATTCCGAGATACTTGATGTTATTCCCCAAGATGGGTATAGGGAGGAAGATACCCTTTCTTAGGAGGAGGGAACGGTGATTTTAAGTAATATTTCGGTTGGGCTTCTCTTCTGGTCCAGACTTTCTCCTACATGCGAATATCCGAAATATGTGCCTAGTTTCGGGGATCCGGAAGGGAATGGTATTGGCTTCCCCTTATTATTTTTGTACCGTCAATGCATGTTTACTTGTGTTTCTGTCTTTTTGGTGTTTGTTTATCATTAAAAACTTTTCCATTGCAGCTCTCAGTATGTCCGAATATCTCCGTTTTCCTACCACTTCGGCCCAGATTGTTAAGGGTGACAAGCTTACTGATGCCAACAAAATCTCTCTTCGGATTACCAACGCCTTGAAGGCCGGTGAGCCGTTAGGTGCTCCCACTGCGGAACAGATAGCTGTCGAAAATGAAAGTGAAGCTGTGAAACTACTTCGTGAGAAGAAAAAACAGGCGGCTCTTCGTGCAGTGGACAAGAAGAAGAAAGAGACCGAAGAGGGTCCTGAGAAGGTTCCGGCTAAGAAAAAGAGTGATGGAAAGGGTGGTCCTTCTGTTCCAAACAAGAATAAAGCAAAAAAGACCGATAAAGCTAGTAGTGAACTACTTCGGAGTATGAAGAGGATAACAGTAGACAGGCATGGCCTCTCTTTCGGATCTCAACCGAAGAAGAGTCGTACTGGTGTAGCCGATGATGTTGAGGATGGGGATTCGTCTTCTCATGATAAGATCATTAGCCCTGCCCCTCTTAGATCTATTAATCCGAAACTACTTTCCTCCAATGTTGTTGATGCCCACTTAAACCCTTCTAACAAAGATATGTCCCAAGAGAAATCTTCTGTTGAAGAGACGGAAAGGGTTGTGCTGTCCAACTCAGATTCCGGGAAGGGTGATGCCTCGACCCAACACAAGGAGAATCCAAAAGATAAGGTGGATTTGTACACCTTCTCCCCCCTTAAAAACTCTTATCTTGATGGGGTGAGCTCCAAAGGTGTCTTCTCTCCGGACGATGATGATGATGAGCCTCCTCGGCGTAGGGATGGGAAGGATCAAGCTAATCCAAATCATTTTACTTCTAGCCGTAAGTTCCCCATTTCCTTTGTCTTGTATGTTCAGTCACTATGTCCTTTTCTTTATTTCTTATTGATTTCATTTTCAGGGGTTTTCTCTGTTGATGAAGGTAATTTGGGTCCAGAAGGGAGGTACATTCCGAATTGGCTGATAGGTGCTAATAGCCGATTGGAGACACATGCTGAATGCAAAGATATGATATTGAATATTGTACCTCCGGTCCTCCGACGAGAGTTAAGCTCATATCCTCCATCCCTTGCTTTAGATAGATGTTGGTTCCAGCTTGCCAGAAGTACCATGTGGATGGTAGATTCGCTCCAACAACTAGAGCAGGAACATGGGGATCAAGATGAGTTATGTGACAAGTTTGAGCAATCCCAATCCTTGCTGAAAGCTTTCGAAGCCAAGTTGTCTGAACAACTTAAGATCAACTCTGGACTCTCCTCATCCTTGAAGACTTTTGAAGAACTTCTTAACACCAAAGACTGCGAGATAAACTTAGCTAATCGATCCAAATGGGAGCTGGCCCAAGAGCTTCAAAGTCGTGGCATTCGGATTGCAGACCTGGAAGCTACTCTAGCTCATCATAAAGCCGAACTGGAAAGCTATGCTAAGAAAGTCGATGCATGGAAGGCCGAAGAGGAAATGCTAAAGAGCAAACATAATTCCTCTGAGATGGGACGCTACAATGCGGTCAGGCTTCTTCTTCCCTCCGTCATCTCGAAGCTTTTAAACAGTCATGAGCATAAGTCAAGGATAACAGACTGCTTCAACATGGCTATTCAAGCGGGGTGGGTCGAGGGTGTAAAGGTTTGGAGGACGGAGGAAGAAAAGATAGCGATCATCTCGGCCACCAAGGGTTTCGACCCCTGTTATGACAAAAAGATGAATGCGATAGTTGATGATCTGCCTAATGTGTAATATCCTTTTATTCAAGAGGTTTCTTCCAGTTTTTGCCTTCCTATTGACCGTATCATGGAGATTGAACCGGAACCTGCTCCTTCTAAGGTTGTTGTGCGTACCTCGGATGAGGATGAAGATCTGAAGACCACCATTCCAGAAGATGATCCTGTTACTTAGATTTGTCTTTTAATTTCTATGAACAATTCAATATTTTGTCTGTAATAATTTTAACTGATGTAACCGTGATAACGCTTGTTTGTTTGATTCTCTATGATATTCTGAATATCAAATTTTGTATTTCGGATTATTCATGATTCACAACCCTTGTTATTTATTTATTTTCCTTGTAACTTGTGGTATAATAATCTTTCGGAATGTGCTTTGTTTGCATCTCTATTTCGGAATGTTTCTTTTCGTGCAGATATACACTTTCCTTAGAGCATGTTTGTTATGTTTCAAATGGTAAAAATCCGTCACGTGATATGTCGGACAATCAAATGATTCTTTCCTTGCCGAAAAAGACTTTTGACATTATAAGCATGAATTATGTTTCGTATGATAATCGGATTCCTCCCTTGATGAGGGGGAGTGAGCTATAATCATTTAATAAAATAACGTGTCGGGTAAGATGTTTCGTTCTTGCCCTTTAGGATGGTAGGTTCAAATACACTCATGTATTCGTTTATATTTACAGTTTGTGCGTCTCCTTGTTTCGAAACATGACGTTATCCCTCTCTTAAAAATTTATAGGGAGATCGTTTAGAGTATGCTTGCCTACCCACGTTCATGCGAGTTTCATTCCGGTTAACATAGTTCTTTCCTTGACTGGAGAAAAGATTACTAACATATATAAATTTCATTCCGGTGAATAACGTAACTCTTCCCTTGAATTGAAGGGAGAAAGAATTACTAAAATTCATTCAAGTTTCATTCCGGTTAATGACAAAACGTTTCATAAATTTGCCTTTCGGCTATTAATGTAATTATTCTCTTGAATTGAAGGGAGAGAGAATTAAACAATGTTTATTAAAATTGCATTTTGGCTAATAAAGTAATTCTTCCCTTGAATTGAATGGAGAAAGAATTAAACAATGTTTATTAAATTGCGTTTCGACTAATAATGTAATTCTTCCCTTGAATTAAAGGGAGAGAGAATTAAACAATGTTTATTAAATATGCATTTCGGCTAATAATGTATAGCTTAATTCTAATGTTCGAATACCGATATGGTTATCCGTATCGTATGTTTCTTGATTAAGTCATGTTTCATACTAAACTGCTTTACCCTTATGAGTGAGGTAAGCTTTTCATTAACTTGATCAAAAGTTGGTAATCTTTCCCTTCAGGAGGAAGTGAAGATCATTACATTAGGAATGAAAAAAGACATAAGATAGGCCAGGCTTTCCCTTGTCGGAGGGAGGTGAAGTCAGTACATAGTCTTAAGAGGAAAAATTACAAATAACATTTTCGGAGATTCATTGCATACCACATTCTTCGAACCTCCTTATCCTTCATCGTGAGCAACGTGTATGAGGCATTCTAAAATTCCTCCTTGATACGTGTCACATCCCACCATGACGGAATATGGGGCGCGACGTATGGATATCATCACAACAATAGCGTGTCTATAAAGATAACTAAATCAATTGGGAAATATCATAAATGATGACACAATGTCATGAAGATATCACAAACAATGCAGGCATCTAGGTAAGCAGGTAACAGGTCTACCTCTTACCAAATACATACAATTAACAAATTACAAACATATAGGTGTCTACAAAGTATCACTTATTCAAACATAAGTAAAGACTAAGAGGAAAGAGGGTTCCTCCAATGCAATCCTAAGCCTCCCAGCTAGCCATTCCTATTCTCACGCTTAACCACATTATCACCTGAAAGAGACACTAAAACACGTCAACATAAAGTTGGTGAGAGTCATAGGTTTAGACTCCAACCCCAAAATAGTTATAAGCTGTGAATAACAACCATCAATAAAAGAACATATGAAAAGTTTGTTATGATCAGAGGGTCTTACCCTAACCCATTTGTTTAGACCTCCTCTAGATCTTTTATTTAATATATAATCTAAGTCTCATGTTCGTTTGAAGGTTCCAATATAACCCTAAGTACCCCAAACAATTCAAAACATAAAAAGAAAACAGGATGATCCAAAAACTGTTTTGACACCCGACTGATGTAACCTGTTTTTGACCAACTTCCAGACCTCTAATTTAGTTCTCGTTTCTTGCATTTGAAAGCCAACTCAATTAAATTTCCAGGGACATAAAATTCAAAATTTAAAACTTTGTAAAACTCTAGATATGATCAAAACAATGACCCAAAAATTTTGTCCAGTTTTTAAAAATGAATTTAACATAATTAACCAAATTAATTACCCTCATCATGTTTAATCATTAACCCTAATTATTCTAATCATGTCTATATCACTGTGATAACATTAAGTTACATATTTTCTAATAAACACTAACCTAGATCCATCATATAATGATTAAGAAAGAATTAAAAACAATTTAATTAAAAGGGTTTGAATAGTTTACCTTAGATTTTTGGAAAACAAGATTTTTGATGAAGAACCATAATTTTTTCCATGGATTTCGAATCACTCATGATCTCCAGGGATTTTATGATGTGTTTTTATTAATAAAAAGTTTTTGTATATTTTCCTAACAAGTCCTTGGCCCAATACAAAAGGCCGGTTCCCCTTTTTCCCTTTTTTCCCTTTTCTTTTTCTTTCTTGCATCCCAAAACCGACTATACCCCTTTAATTTTGTTTTTTTTCTTTTTATTATTAATAGTTGTATTAATAATATTACCTTAATTTTCCTTAATTTATTTCAGCTCTTAAAGCCTCCAAAACCTCAAAACGGTAAAACTAGTCAAATTTACGCGTATACCGTAAAAGATGTAAAAATATACAGTTTTATAAAAACTCTTGAAATATGAAATAAACTAATTAACTAAGTCCTAAATGACTTAAAACCATCTAAAAAATACTCCCGTGACTAAATACCTCTTCCGATACCCCTAAATGCAAAACCCTAAACCGTAAAAATACGATTTTCTATAATACATATACGTATACGTAAAACCACTATATAACGCCATCTCATTTCATAGTCACTACCATGTGGGCTCATGAACATGAAATAACCGTTCCTCGATTTACTTATGAGTACCATATACCCATAAACGATATCCAAACCTCACTCCAAAGACACAAAATAAACACATAAGCACATATTTGCACATATTTGCACAAAACACCTTAAACTATAGTGTAAGTGACGAACCCCAAAAACCATGGTTGTCACATCACTCCCTCCTAATAGAAATCTCGTCCCGAGATTTACTCCTTAGGATCAAACACACAAACAACAAATCACATGAGGATACTTGTTCTAAATGAACTCCTCTCATTTCCATGTGTACTTTAATTCAACTCTCAAAGTACCACATATACAAACCAACAATATTTAAATTCATTCCTAAACTCTTGACCTCACAGCCAATAAATCTCACAAATGACCCTTGATAAAACAAAGACTCTTATAAACACAAATCCCAAATAACCGAACATGCAAATATGCATTCTCAAACAACACTTACCAATCTTAATACATGAAATATATCATGTATACCACTCAATTCTCCCAGGTAATTCTATACCCATAAGCTATTGGTCCGATCTTTCCAAAGATAATAAATGGACCTACAAAACTCTACATCAACTTTTCCATTTTACCAAAACATACCACCCGTTACTATGGGTGAAACTTCCTACATAACTTTGTCACCAAACTTTAGTGGTTTCATCCTTTTCAACATAGCATATCTTGTTGCTCTCATCCTTTCCCACAAACACCATTTCCACATTAGTAGTCTCTTTCACGGATTTTAGTCCACCATAAGGAAAACTTACCCTATCCTTCCATATAGTGCCTCAAATGACATTCATCGACTTCTAGTATGATAAATATCATTATATGAAAACTCAAACATCGCTAACGAATTTCCCATATCCCTCTAAATCAGTCACCCAAGCTCTCAACACGACTCCTATACTTGTAGAATTTCTCACTTCGTCCATCCTTTTCCAAGTAGCTGGATATACTCATATCCAATCATGTTCATCAACTCCCTTTAGTCCATACCACCAAACTACTTAAAAATTCCAATTTCCTTACACAAGTGACCTATGACGGTGTTTCACATATTCATTAGTTCATCATAACAAGGCTCTTCCAATCCAAATCAATTTATGATCTATACATATCACCAAAAGGACAGTTATCTCAGTTA
Organism: Glebionis coronaria; assembly: GCA_025667525.1. Taxonomy (NCBI): domain Eukaryota; kingdom Viridiplantae; phylum Streptophyta; class Magnoliopsida; order Asterales; family Asteraceae; genus Glebionis; species Glebionis coronaria. The sequence continues at coordinate 366,245,649 of CM046880.1, read as the reverse complement.
GTCTATCAACTGCCATCCAAATCCATGCTACAACTACTATTAAATTTGGATAGCTCATTAGTAGCACCTATACACTTCCTTCTCACTTTTCTCCATAAAAGATTTTTTTTTATACTCAACACTTTCTTTATACTTACACAATGTCTTACCTCCAAGGTCATAGTGCTCCTCATCTTGTCTCAGTTAGTCCAAGCCCTTTGTCCCTCATGACACATCTCATTTATAGCTCCTCATCCATTCGATTATCGATACTAAGCCTTCCAATCAATCAGTATAGGTCAGTGCCATTTCCTTTCCACGCTTCAGCAATATTAGCAGGCTTAGTGTCGTAGTCTACTCATTAGGCTATACCAAAATTTTACCTTCGGTTCCTATCTCGACCTATTTCATTTATGATCCGCATCTATCCAGACTTCCTTCTTTTTCCTCAACTCATGGCATACATCACGATGCTATGCTTCCCGTCTTTCAAGTCATCTATACGTCAAAATTATCCAAGTAGCTTCACTTGTTTTCCTTGCGACCAGTTCTCCTACTCCATCCTAATAGGGACAGACTAGAGTTTTATGTGATCCTATGCGGATCACACTCTCATCTTATACCCATATTAGTTTCCATTTGTCTAAACTAAGCCATATTTTAAATTCTTATACAAATCTCATACTTCTATTTTGATTGCACCCAACATGAGGTACTTTCAATCATCATCTTCTAGGAATACTTGGTCCTCTCCTTCCATGGTTCTACCTAATTCCTACACTATCCCATCCAACCGAAATTCCATACTTCATTCATCAAATCTATGGAAATAGTTAGTGCATTGGATAATGCATAACTGTCTCTTCCAAAGATCTTTCATAACACCTTCACAAAACCGACTCTCTAATCACTTCTCCACGAACTTATTCAGCTCAGCTTCACTACTCATCCCTCAATATTGATTGCCACAAAATTCTATCTGCGTAGTCACTCGACTCCCCTTGTTACTTCCACGAGTTCTTAATCTCCCATGTTATGTAGTCACTCGATCACGATCCATTGGTTCAGCTCTTTGTAGCTCCACTCCGGTACTCGATTTGTCCTTCTTCGTCATGAACCATACGTAGATTCCCATCATAGTGCTTATCACCTTTCCAGTCCTTGCAACTTCTGTGACTCCTTCAAAATCTCTTGCATCCTTCTAGCAGCCGGAACGTAGTCCTTTCGGCTCCTTGCTACACGATGTAGCTCTTCACGCACTCCTTCTCGTCTCTATGATGTTACCTAGGAACTTCACACTACCCGGTAGCTTCTAACTTCAACTCATCTACCACAATATTTCTAAAGGTACTTCAACCCCTCAATGGCTCACTCTTCCTTACTTGTTGTACTTCACCATTAATCAGCCTCCTACCAATCATTCTTTCACATCCATGTTTTCCTTCACGTGTCTACTACTACCTTGCCTCCATAACTATACCAATTTCCTTGCGTGTTATTTGCCCCATATTTCCATTAGTAGAAACTTTCTACTCTACCCTCACATCTGCTAGTAATTTCATCAATCTCCTAATGGTACTTCAACCAACTTCTCATAGCATGACATCTCGTTTCCACGACTAGTCAACTAACTTTACTTACTCCCTTATTCCCGTAACCAATCTAAGTTTCAAAACTACACAAATCGTAATCATTCCTTCAACACAACCTTTAAACCAAAATACATCTCTCCATTCTAATATCTATCCATAAGTAATACTACCCAACTCTATCCTCTCATCCTAACGTTTCCACAACCGCATAACTAAATCAACCATGACCTGTACCAAAAGCATTCCAAACGTTCGCGTCCCAAAATAAATATAGGGTAAACCGAAATATCAACCATAACGAACCCTAGCCAAAACAACTGAAAACGAAAGAATGTAATCTGAAAATTCAATGGAGTGTGCCAACAACGAAAAATTAGACTCGTCATGATTAGTATTACCAAATTTCAATATCTTAGAAAATTTTAAATTTTCATCTCAATTATTTACTTCACATTAGGACCATATTTTAACACCAATAAATAAAATCATAGTCATATTTTACCATCTTCGTTACTATCAAAGGGCATAACTCAGTTAGTGTACTAAAACTCACTTTATATATCATCTCCTTTAACAATAAACTCATTTTTTATCTTAATTATTTTATCAAAGGTATCCACTAGTTAGTATAGTATAAAGTTATTCTAACCAGTATCTTGTTTACTCACATTAAACTCATTTCACTTGTTATTATGAAACCAATACGTGTTTATAAAATATGGTGTTTTTATTCACTTTATTCTATATTATAAATATTTTATATAATCCATTTAGGCTTGCTATAACGAACTATTACACGTTTACAAGGCGTGGTGTTATTATTATCATTATTATAATAAAATCTTCCTTTTTACTATTTTCGTCTATTTAAATACTTCTAAAATTTTAACTCCACTTTTAAGAAAATTATCGTAAAATTTCTTTACCCTTTATATGTACTATCACATGTTACCTAGAAAACTAATCCATTCATTGTCAATATATTTTTTTTAACTTATTACCAATAAACTTAAAGAAAAGATATGTAAGTCAGGATATCATACCGTACACTTACAAAGTATTTTCAAAAGCATTTTCCTTTAATTAGCTAGACTCCTTTGCAAGAAAATTTGGTAGTTCTCATCAATTCAAATACATACCCGAATGTAGACACACTTCAAAACATTCAAAACATCGTTGGAACTCCATCAAACTCCAACACTAATAAACTATTTAAACACTAGAGAACACTAGGTACGTTCAAGTTTTAATAACTATTGAACGACCGTATATCATAACATAACATCTACTAGTATATATACCTCCACATATATATATACCTATTAAATCTCCCAAAACATACTCGTTATCATACATGTCAAGTCAATCGATCGCGTCATACACTCGTTTTTCCATACGAGTAATCACCATCTCACCATCTCACCATGCCACAACAAGGCATAAAACCCATCACCAAAACCAAACCATATCGTGTGACCCCATAATCACACAACACGACTATAACCCAAAACATATAACACAAAAACCATAGCCATATCACAGGCAACCATTACATAAACCCTTATTGTACAAATACCCAAAATACAGATCTCATCATATACAATGCACTAACCCCTTTTTCATGCAACCATACTTGGAAGTCCATCGGTGTTGTGGCACGTATGTAATTACGTAGGCCTCCATAATTATATATGTCCCCTTTCACCCATGTACTCCCTCCTATGACGACACTTATAAGAAATTAGTACTACACGGAACACATATATACCACATAAAATACACTCATATATATACCGTATAGGTAAAATAAGAACATCTCATACGTCAACCCTAACTTCATTCATAACTCGAGGCTCAATCGCCAAATCAAATAAAAAACAATAAAATATCCAACATTAAAAAAAATGACCATAACCGTTCAGGCGGAAGTTCGAATCCACTACTAGTCGCAGACTCAACATTGGTACTATCCTAATATTACCTAGTGCACCTCTTCTTCTACGCGACAAGGGTAACACTAAATAGATTCCTACACTTCCGGTTCATACGTCACATCACTAGAAAATAAATGAATGTACTTACATATATTATATCTCAGTAGGTAAGTATGAAAGTAAATAAATATCCAAAACGAAATTAACACTTAAGCACTCCATATACTATAATGCACACATACTCCTATGACACCTACATGCATGGACCCTTAAGCTATAGACCAGGCTACTAGACTAGGCAACCTAATTCTCTATAACCATTGTCTCTGATACCATTCTGTCACACCCCACCATGACGGAATATTAGGCACGACGTATGGATTTCATCACAACAATAGCGTGTCTATAAAGATAACTAAATGATTTAGAAATATCATAAATGATGACACAATGTCATGAAGATATCACAAACAATGCAGGCGTATAGGTAAGTAGGTAACAGGTCTACCTCTTACCAAATACATACAATTAACAAATTACAAACATATAGGTGTCTACAAAGTATCACTTATTCAAACATAAGTAAAGCCTAAGAGGAAAGGGGGTTCTTCCAATGCAATCCTAAGCCTCCCAGCTAGTCACTCTTATTCTCACGCTTAACCACATTATCACCTGAAAGAGACACTAAAACACGCCAACATAAAGTTGGTGAGAGTCATAGGTTTAGACTCCAACCCTAAAATAGTTATAAGCTATGAATAACAACCATCAATAAAAGAACATATGAAAAGTTTGTTATGATCAGAGGGTCTTACCCTAACCCATTTGTTTAGACCTCCTCCAGATCTTTTATTTAATATATAATCTAAGTCTCATGTTCGTTTGAAGGTTCCAATATAACCTTAAGTACCCCAAACAATTCAAAACATAAAAAGAAAACAGGCTGATCCAAAAACTGTTTTGACACCCGACTGATGTAACCTGTTTTTGACCAACTTCCAAACCTCTAATTTAGTTCTCGTTTCTTGCATTTGAAAGCCAACTCAATTACATTTCCAGGGACATAAAATTCGAAAATTAAAACTTTGTAAAACTCTAGATATGATCAAAATAATGACCCAAAAATTATGCCCAGTTTTTAAAAACGAATTTAACATAATTAACCAAATTAATTACCCTCATCATGTTTAATCATTAACTCTAATTATTCTAATCATGTCTATATCATTGTTATAACATTATATTACATATTTTCTAATAAACACTAACCTATATCCATCATATAATGATTAAGAAAGAATTAAAAACAATTTAATTAAAAGGGTTTGAAGAGTTTACCTTAGATTTTTGGAAAACAAGATTTTTGATGAAGAACCCTAATTTTTTTCCATGGATTTCGAATCACTCATGATCTCCATGGATTTTATGATGTGTTTTTATTAATAAAATATTTTTGTATATTTTCCTAACAAGCCCTTGGCCCAATACAAAAGCCCGGTTCCCCTTTTTCCTTTTTTCCCTTTTCTTTTTCTTTCTTGCATCCCAAAACCGACTATACCCCTTTAATTTTGTTTTTTTTCTTTTTATTATTAATAATTGTATTAATAATATTACCTTAATTTTCCTTAATTTTTTTCAGCTCTTAAATCCTCCAAAACCTCAAAACGGTAAAACTAGTCAAATTTACGCGTATACCGTAAAAGACGTAAAAATATACAGTTTTATAAAAACTCTTGAAATCTGAAATAAAATAATTAACTAAGTCCTAAATGACTTAAAACCATCTAAAAAATACTCCCGTGACTAAATACCTCTTCCGAGACCCCTAAATGCAAAACCCTAAACCGTAAAAATACGATTTTCTATAATACATATACGTATACGTAAAACCACTAAATTACACCATCTCATTTCATAGTCACTACCATGTGGGCTCATGAACATGAAATAACCGATCCTCGATTTACTTATGAGTACCATATACCCATAAATGACATTCAAACCTCACTCCAAACACACAAAATAAACACATAAGCACATAAAAGCACATATTTGCACAAAACACCTTAAACTATAGTCTAAGTGACGAACCCCAAAAACCATGGTTGTCACAATACGATAGGGTCCTTCCCATGTGGGTGCAAGCTTTCCTTCCTTTTCCACTATGCTAGCCTCATTTTTCCGAAACACATAGTCTCTTGGACGGAACGTAACAGGCCTCACTCTTTTGTTATAGTATTGTTCTACCTTTGTTTTGTATTTGGATTCCTAGATAGCCGCCATCTCTCTTTTCTCTTGGAGAAAATCTAAGTTTATGCGGAGGGCATCATCATTCTCTTTTTCATTTATCATCATGGTCCTGTATGTAGGCATTCCTATATCGGCTGGTATGGCGGCCTCCGAGCCATAGGTGCGGCTGAATGGTGTTTCTCCATTGCTTTGTTTTAGTGATGTCCGGTGTGCCCATAGCACGTGTGGTAGTTCTTCTGCTCATCCGGATCTGTCTCTTCCTAGTCTTGTTTTGATCCCTTCTATGAGAGTCTTGTTGGCTCGTTCCACTAAACCATTTGCTTGAGGGTGAGCAACAACTATGTTAATATGCTGGATCTCTAGGTCTGAGCACCAACTTTTAAAAGGCTCATTGATAAATTGTTTAGCATTGTCCGTCACCACTATCTTCGGGACTCCAAAACGGCACACCACATTGTCCCAAAAGAATTTTATGACTTCCTTTCTGGATATCTTGACCAATGGCTTGGCTTCTATCCACTTTGTGAAATAATCGATGGCTACTATGATGAATTTGACATTTCCGGATGATGCTGGTAATGGGCCTAGAATGTCCGAAAAAATGGCCAAGGTTCCATGATAGACTTCATCAATGTTATTGGTAGCCTTACGACTAGGGCATGCACTTGGCATGAATCACATTTTTGCAACTCCTCTCTAGCATCCATGTGCATAGTTGGCCGGTAGTAACCGGACCGCAATGCTTGAGCGACTATAGATCTAGGTTTCAAATGCAAGCTGCATGAGCCCATATGTATTTCCCTAAGTACGTAGTTAGCTTGTAATGGTCCCACACATCGGAGCATTGGTTCCAAGTACCCTCTTTTGAATAGTACCCTATCTATCAATTCGTACTGGTGGATTTTGAGTCTTAAACATCTTGCTTCTTCCTTGTCTCCCGGACATATCCCATCTTTCAAGCATTTGATGATTGGAGTCATCCAATTATCCTCAACTTCCTCTACTATGGTGTTTACTTCCCCTCGGTTGATTGACCTTTCATTGAGCACTTCCACCAACACTTCCTTTGTTAGGTGGTCAAATGCCATTGTTGCTAATTTGCTGAGCACATCCGCCTTTTGGTTATGTCTTCTCGGTATGTTTCGGATTGAGAAAATTGAAAATTTTGCAATTATTGTTTTTGCTTCGGCTAGGTATTTCATCATCCGGTCGTAACTTGCTACGTATGTTCCGTTAATTTGATTAGCTACCAGCTTCGAGTCTACCCGGACTTCTATCCTTGCTACATTCGTTTGATTTGCAATTCTCAATCCTGCTAACCTCATATTCTGCTTCATTATTGGTACTACCAAAATTTAGCCGCAATACATAAGTGAACTCTGTTCCAGATGGGCTAATGAGTACTAATCTTGCTCCGGAACCCTTGAACTTGAGGATCCATCGGTGAATAAAGTCCAAGTTTCTGTCTCATCCTTTTCTAGCTTCCGGACAAGTAGCTTGAAAAATTCTTTGGCAGATTGGCCTATTGGGGCTTCTGTGAGGAAGTTGGCCAACACTTGTCCCTTAATTGCGTTCCTAGGCTTGTACTCAATCTTGAATGCCCCCAACTCAATTGTGTATTTAGACAATATTCCTGATGCATCCACTTTGCTCGGTATCTGTTTGATTGGTTGGTCCGTAATCACGTTTATTTCATTACCTTCGAAGTATCTTCGGAGTCTCCTTGACGCTTTAAGTAATGCCAATTCCAACTTTTCCATTGGGGAATAATTCTTTTCCGCATCACTTAATGTTCGGCTGATGCAATGAATTGGGCATTGTCTCCCATTCCTTTCCGTCAACAACACCGCACTGATTGACTCTTGTGACGCTGCTAGGTACATGTACAATGGTTCCTTCGGTCGAGGAGTAGTAAGAGTTGGTAGATTGATGATCAACTGCTTCATCTGTTGGAAGGCCTTTTCTGCTTCTTGCGTCCATTTGTACTAATGTTTGTTTTCCTTTGTGATGTTCTTCAAAGTGTTGAAAAATGGAAGTGCCCGTTCGGCTGAGCGAGCTAGGAATCGATTCAAAGCGGCCAGCTTCCCGCTCAAGGATTGCATTTTCTTCCAAGTTTTTGGTGATTGAATGTCTGCAATGGCTCTGGTCTTCTTTGGATTTGCTCGGATTCCATCCGGAGTAATCATGTATCCAAGAAACTTTCCTTCCTCTACCCCGAATAAACATTTGACTGGATTTAACTTCATGTTGATCTGCCGAAGGTTGTCAAAGGTTTCCGCAATGTCTGTTAATAAACCTTTCTCGTCATTGCTCTTGATGACCATGTCATCAATGTACGCTTCTAAGTTTCTTTCTATTTGCGACTGAAACGCCGAATCCACTAGCCTTTGATACGTTGCTCCGACATTTTTCAATCCAAATGGCATCTTGGTATAGCAAAAGGTTCCTTGATCCGTATAGAAAGGTGTCTTCTCCTCATCTTTTTCTGCCATTTGGATTTGATGGTATCCTTTGTACGCATCCAAAAAACTTTTGAAACGAGATTCTACCACGGACTCGATCTTTTCTGTGAGACCCTCAGAATCAGACAAGGGAACAACTAGGCAGCAAGGGGGTTCCACGTCATGGTACAAGAAACAATAAATTACTATTGACACAAAGTTGACGTAATAAAAACATGTACATTACATCATAAAATACCAGAGTTTTAAACATAGGTCCCAGAGTTTTATATGCGGAAAGATTTATTATTTCATCATGATTTATAACACTTAGTTACCAAAAATACAGAAAAATATTCTGACGGTTTTTAGATAAAACCAAAGTTGAAATATGCACAGAAATCTCCAAGCTGCGATAATATCATGCGGGCTCCCATCCAAGCAAAGCTAAGTAATAATACCTGATATTAAACATGTAAAATTGTCAACATAAAGTTGAGTGATATTCATAGGTTTAGCAGTAAAGGTGTAGAACACAAGCATTCATTTGTAAACAAGAAACAGGGGAAATGGTTATGTACACTATTATTATTATTGTTACTCAGTTCATGAACCGAAGCTTAACTCAATGTAAGTTTCTCTAGTGAGTATTCAGCCTAAATACTCAAGTATAAACAAATATTAGTGCGTAAAGGTAATCGGGACGGGGATAATCAATCCCGATGGATCCACCCACAACATTCGCGCTTAGCAACACAAGTAAATTGACGGTTCATGATCAGGAGAGGAAACTTAAGGCTATAGACTAAAAGCAATAATAATAATGAAAGTCTGGAAAGCATAGAAGTTCTTGATAGCATACAGTTTTAAATGGTTGTGTTCCACCATGTAAAATCTCACCCCGCGTTTAGAAACCATGTACAACTAAAAGGGGGCTATGAACTCACCTTAGCCACGAGGTAAGTGAATCACGATACTCAGCAATTGAGTAGAAACAGTAGTAGTAAGGCGATCACCGACGATATGGATGCCCGAGAAACACGAAAACCGTAACCTATCACAATAAGGCGCGCGTTAAGACTCGAACTCAAATATCGATATATACCAAGTATAATAGACTTTAAATATTTTCAAAGTATTCATATTTCAAAACCATTGACACGAACCAAATGAATCCATACTAACCCATTTATCCAACACTACCCGTTTAAACACTTGTACACTTGGAATTGACCCGTCATAAGATGTCAAGTCAACGCAAGTCAAACTATCCTTTTACCTTACTCGGACCAGTAGCTAAGTCATTTATATAATGACTAAACACTTGAGTAAGTCACCATGTCCGACAGTGAACACTCAAACTCACGCAACACAAGCATTGAACTATGTGTCCAAAATACAATCAGCAAGTACACTCCGAATGTACACACCGATCTACCCTATCTAGACTTGTCCATTTTAGATGAAACTTGATGTCAAGGTCACTTATAACCTATATAAGACCCTGAAAAAATTTGAGGCAAAGTTCATACTTTAATATCCATCAGCTCCACACTCTACTCAACTCTAAAATTTGGGACAGAATTGTATACTTGTTTCATAAAACCATTTAGACCACTTTAAAAGTATTATTTTGACATTCCACCTTTTGAACTCACTACTAGACTCATTATATAAGGTTTATAAACTTTGAAAACCAGTAGTATCAATTATCTAAACATGCATAAAGTCCCCGAGAGTCGACCCAAAATCAGCCACAATTTCGGATTGCGCCGACTTGCGTCTCCCGGTACATGAATACTAAAAATAGCATAATTTTTTATCCGTAATGAGTTAGAAGCTCTATCTTATACCAAAACTAACGTCTCGGAAAACTCTACAACAAAATCAAATAATCTCAGCCTATAACAAATCTTAAACCCACGAAAAACAACCTTTAACCCAGTGATGTAATATACACTTTTAGAAATCATAACAAATCAATTTTCCAACCAAATCTAATCATTCCCATACCTCTAAAATCACCTTACTATCATACCCATCAACCAAACACTCCTAAAACACTTGCATGTCAAATTTTACCAAAATCAAAGGTCAAAAACCAGACTTTTTATGATCAAAACAAGATAATCTTACCAAGATCATCACATGCCTGATGATCAAAACACAAATCAACCATGGAATCATAAAAATCTTGAAAGTTGATGCATGTGAAGAATTTTGGTGTCAAAACAATCACAAGAATATTTTAAACATGGGACTTTGATTGATTTAAGCTAAAAATCAAATTTGAGGGGTGTTTTGTGGTGTTTAGGTGACGGAAAGAGCAAGGAGGGGTGGGGAGAGAAAGAAAATTTTGAGTGTGTGTTTTTATGTTTAGAAAATGAGGTGAAATGGTTAAAAATGGCTTATATAGTGTGGTTAGGGTAAGATTTGCAAATATTGGATAGTTTTGGACCTAAAAGTAATTTATTAGTTCAAAGGATAGAAAATGGTTATTAGTAAATCTTGAAAATATTTACGAGGCTCGGGTTTCGTAAAAATACTTTTCAAAAGTTAAATGCATCATAATTATGATAATTGGTTTCCCGACACGACTTAACACATAACTAAAACGAAACTGTCGAACATATTAAATATCGAAACAATCGATAATATAATGTAAAATTTTGGGCATCCATCGGTATCGCGATCACTAGGAATTCTCGTTGTTCATTGATTTTGAGTAAACTCGTTGTAAAACGCACGCAGGTGATTTTAAATAAAAAACTTTGATTTAAATAAATATGGAAAAATAAAATAAAAATTTTATAATTCCAGATAAAGTATTTATCAATGATCAGAAAATACTTGAAAAGTATAATTTATTAAAATTATCAAAATCTCAGGATTTACATATAAAAATACAAGAAAATGTAATACGTTGGAAAATTCAAGAAGCACGAATAAAAGAATAAAATAATGTTGTAAAAGTACGGGTTCTTACAGTCTTCCTCCCTAAAGGAACTCTGGTTCCTCAGAGTTCTACTGGAGACAGAAGAAGATGCAAACAAATGGAGATGCAAAGTGTAGAACAAATTCATTGTTCCCAGGAAATTTCTGCACCACAACGTACCTTAACAATTAGAATTCACTACGCTTCAGTTTCTTAACTTCTCTTCGAATAAATTTCAAACTTGGATTAAAATAATGACCTTTCAGTATGGAGAAATATCAAGAGATGGAATGAGCACAAGAATTGCTTGACGGACAAAGTGCGATAAAATGAATCAAGATTGGTAATCAACAAGGAATCGCAAATCACGCAACTGTAAAACATATTTTAAAACGTAACAATCTGAATACAAGAGAAACAGAAGGGAAAAATGAATTACATATGTACATTTAAAATGCAAGTTGTCACAATCAGTTGTCTAGGATTTTGGTATTACTTTAAAACTCAGTTTAAATATTTTCTTGATTAAAAGAAAATTTTACAAGGTATAGTGATTTAACATCAAACTATCTATATTTAGTGAGTAAGCTGTTGCTATATCTTTTTATTGATCAGGATTTTTAAAGCAAAAGTAGAACTGTTCCAAAATAGTTATCCTGATCGGCTTAAGAACTTTTGGATGGCTGCATGAAGTTTCTGTTAGAAGCTCAAGTTTATCATCACCATTAGAGAAAATCAGATTTTCCATATTATTTAAAATCATTGCTAGAAATTATAAATTGATTTAATAATTCCGTTATATTGAAAGTAAAGTATGATAAAATCAATTACTTTAAAAGATACAGCTTGACATATTCTGGTTTTCAAAAGGTGACAAGACAGCAACGAATATGAGACATATAAAGGTCAACAATTTGTATGCGAGCAATAACACAGGGGAATAAAATGGAACGCATATCAATTCTTAACAAACACGATAGAATAGATGCGTCGATGATAAAAATAATAAGAAACAAAGGATTATAGCAAGTCATCACTTCTTGAGTGCAATTGGTGTCACCAACAACGGCTTATTAAGTTCTCGATGGTCGATACATGATCGAAAGAGAAAAGCCTCACAACGAATTTTTGAATCAAAGAAAATTCTTAAAAAGTCACTTGAGAGGAATTCCAGTAAAATGAACAACATTAGCAATGAAAGGCGAAATCAACACATGATTCACACGAATGGATTTCAAGACGATAGTGTCTAACACATATCATGACAAATACACGAAATTATCGTTCACGTCCAGTCATGAATCACTAACCGCATCCAGAGACGTTTCGAAGGTCTACCAAAATAGATAGGGAAGGTTGATCGATGTAGAAGCATAACAACGTTGAAACTTTCAAGTCTGGTATCAATGGTAAGAAATTAGACAAGGGAAATGAGAATTATGTCACGAAGGAAGATGAGGTAACAAGTAAAACAAAGATCGTTGAGTAAGGAAATCTATACTTGAGGCATGTACTTTGTTCAAGAAAAGATAAGGCTCCATATGTGTAAGTCGCGAACTAGTGTTACTCGCATAAGATGTAAAAGTTTTCAAAACTTTATTCTATCTAACTTTTTAAGGAACATAATTAAAAAGTTGATTTTTGGTCAAATATTTATGGTGACTACTATTCAGCCTTGCATGGCTCCTTCTAAATTACGCATAGGTGATCAGGCCATGCATAATCTAGGACTAGCAATTCGATGTTCAGCTTCGTCAAACCAGTTTTACATGTCACATGATTTAAAATATGTACATAATGCCATTTGTAAAAACAGTAGTCAAAGTAATTTATGAAACTCTTTACCAGTAACTAAATGGGCTAGATTTGAATCAACAATTTTATTGTCACAAGAATTCTTTATAGTACCAAGGTAGAGCAATTTGCAAAAATACATTGTAAAATCAATATAAATTAGTTTTATAAGATAGCGTTCAAGTATTTTAATAAGGTCTAAGTGGAACATTTTAATAAATGGTTCGCAAACAATACCAGTTTGGGTTTATTTGGTAACTTGTAGAATAGCGAGAGGGTTACATGAGGGTAATAAAGAGTAGTGCAAGACAGTAAATGAAATGGTTACAAGGTGATAAGGTTTTAAGAGGTTTAGCCGAAATCGTCAAGAGACACGTGTCAAGATGATAACGAACGATATGAAAGCAAGATCTTCAAACCTCGGCCCAAATAAGTGGTACGATAGAAGCAAAGAAAGACAACTTAGAATGACAATTAAGTCATATATGTGTGCACATCGTAATTTATTTGACATAAATATACTTTTAAGAAAATAGAATATCGGTCCCCAAATAGTAAAACTACTCCGAAAAGTTTCTATTTTAGGAGGGTTTAGAAATCTAACACGTAAATAGGGACGCATAAAAGTGTACCCATTTTTCGAAACATGTAGTTCATCATTGGTTTAACAAATACTTGGTTTCAAAGGTTCAAGATTTATGTATGACCGAGTTCAAGTTACTATTTGTAAACGTTTTCGAATGTAATCACTGTTTTTAATTGTAAATATCATTCGTTAAAGTTTTACGAGCTCAAACGAACTAAAAAACGCTTCAAACCATATTTTTAAAGTCTCATCAGCTTTGCCTTTTGGGTTTGACTAGACCAACTGATTCGCTAAATGATATTCAAAGACTCGAAGTCTAATGCAATTCGATGTAAAACGATGTTTTAAACAACTCTCTAGTTTTACTCGAGACTTGAAACGGATAAAAAATGGACGAAAATGCCCTTGCATCAAATTTGTCAACAAAATGATATTTTTGAATTATGCAGGAAATAACTTCTTAAGTTTTATAATTTCAAATGAGCGTAACTGGCTCGTTTTTAAAATTTAAGTGTCGATTTTATGTACTAAACAAACGTCTCAACAAGTAGAAACATATTTTTATGTCTAAAGTTTATACAAATATTTTCTCGACACTGACAAATTTCCTGTAAAGTTTCTGTACAAAGTAAATTTTTCGACACAGCTGGAAATTTAATCGAACTTATTAATGACTCGGAATTTATGTACACACATGACATGTGGATTCCATAAAGACGAAAGAGAATAAATTGTAGAATTAATCATGTAAAGAAAACATGATATAATATTGGTTTATGAATACCAACGATAATCTGAGAGATAAAAAACGACGCATGACATTCGTGTCTTCGATTGCAAGATGCAATGCAGGAAGGTCTCTTGGTGGCGTGATTTTCCAAAATCACAAGACATATCAAGAAAGAGTTGGAACATTAACGGGTCACACTCCTGGAGCGAGCAGGTTTTATGAAAAGGGAGGATACAAGTTTATAGAAGTAAAATCGCGTTCCAAACAATCTTCTCAAAATAGAGGGTGAATTACAAGATGACGACGATGTTTTCAAGGTAAAACGAACATTGTAATTCGAAACCGAAACGTAGTATGGTCAATGAAGTAATAATTAATCGATATACAAGTGTCATGTAGAACGATGACGTAATTGGTCAATCAAGGTTATAAAAACTCACAATATTATTCAACACGGATTTCAAGTAATGCATCGAGATGTGTGACTCACACGATGTCCTTTATTCTTTTTCCAGAGACACACTGAGCCAATGGTCTATAGACTAGACATCCAATAACGAATGGTCGGTAAACAATCTGGATATCTAAATAGATATTTTAAAGAGATTTAACAATGAAAGCAACACGCACGGTAGTAAAATAAAAATAAGAAGTTTCATCGAAAACAACACTTATCCAATCTCGAACAATGGTATCACGATAGTATGCACAATATGTAGCAGTGAGTCGAGAAAAACGGACGGTTCAAGACGAACGAGTATATGAGGTCAATCGTATCACGCATAAACGAATAGCAATAGTACTCAGAAAAGTGAGTATGAAAATTCGGCAGCATACGCGCTCTGAATACAAGTAGGTAACGTCATAACAATATGAAATCATTGTAACAAGATCAGTTCACAAGAACAGGAATTCAAGAAATGCAGTAAGAGCATATGTAATCAAGTAATATCCAATGATAATTCATGAAGCACAAAGCTTTGAAAAGAAATAGTAATTATCGGCACTATGGTAATGTAATATTTCAACAAGTAATCAGGAGATGAAATACTATAACGATAATTAAAAGTAAATAATAAGGTTTAGATAGTTACCCGCGCGGATATCCAACAAAATTGGCAGATTCTGTGATTGACACTTTAAACATGAAA
This sequence comes from Glebionis coronaria, assembly GCA_025667525.1. Classification (NCBI taxonomy): domain Eukaryota; kingdom Viridiplantae; phylum Streptophyta; class Magnoliopsida; order Asterales; family Asteraceae; genus Glebionis; species Glebionis coronaria. The sequence goes on along the minus strand of CM046880.1, from coordinate 366,230,257 downwards.
TATTTGAACTTTTGGTTATAGACTAAGTTTTGAAAAACGACTCAGTTCCCTATAACCATCGCTTTGATACCAATCTGTGAGACCCCCAGAATCAGACAAGGGAACAACTAGGCAGCAAGGATGTTCCACGTCATGGTACATTAAACAGTGAATTACTATTGACACAAAGTTGACGTAATAAAACCATGTACATTACATCATAAAATATCAGAGTTTTAAACATAGGTCCCAGAGTTTTATATGCGGAAAGATTTATTATTTCATCATGATTTATAACACTTAGTTACCAAAAATACAGAAAAATCTTCTGACGATCTTTAGATAAAACCAAAGTTAAAATATACACAGAAATCTCCAAGCTGCGATAATATCATGCGGGCTCCCATCCAAGCAAAGCTAAATAATAATACCTGAGATTAAACATGTAAAATTGTCAACATAAAGTTGAGTGATATTCATAGGTTTAGCAGTAAAGGTGTGAAACACAAGCATTCATTTGTAAACAAGAAATAGGGGAAATGGTTATGTACAGTAACCATTGTCCGAAACTATTATTATTATTGCTGTTCAGTTCATGAACCGAAGCTTAACTCAATGTATGTTCCTCTAGTGAGTATTCAGCCTAAATACTCGAGTATAAATAAATATTAGTGCGTCAAGGTAATCGGGACGGGGATAGTCAATCCCGATGGATCCACCCACAACATTCGTGCTTAGCATAACAAGTAAATTAACGGTTCATGATCAGGAGAGGAAACTTAAGGCTGACTAAAAGCAATAATAATAATGAAAGTCTGGAAAGCATACAATTTCTAGATAGCATACAAGTTCTGGATAGCATATAGTTTTAAATGGTTGTGTTCCACCATGTAAAATCTCACCCCACGTTTAGAAACCATGTACAAGTAAAAAGGGCTAGCTCACCTTAGCCACGAGGTAAGTGAATCACGGTACTCAGCAACTGAGTAGAAACAGTAGTAGTAAGACGATCACCGACAATATGGATGCCCGAGAAACACGAAAACCACAACCTATCACAATAAGGCGGGAGTTAAGACTCGAACTCAAATATCGATATATACCAAGTATAATAAGACTTTAAATATTTTCAAAGTATTCATATTTCAAAACCATTGACACGAACCAAATGAATCCATACTAACCCATTTATCCAGCACTACCCGTTTAAACACTTGTACACTTGGAATTGACCCGTCATAAGATGCCAAGTCAACGCAAGTCAAACTATCCTTTTACCTTACTCGAACCAGTAGCTAAGTCATTTATATAATGACTAAACACTTGAGTAAATCACCATGTCCGCCAGTGAACACTCAAACTCACGCAACACAAGCATTGAACTATGTGTCCAAAATACAATCAGCAAGTACACTCCGAACGTACACACCGATCTACCCTATCTAGACTTGTCTGTTTTAGAGGAAACTTGGTGTCAAGGTCACTTATAACCTATATAAGACCCTGCCAAAATCTGAGCCAAAGTTCATACTTTAAAATCCATCAGCTCGACACTTTACTGAACTCTAAAATTTGGGACAGAATTGTATACTTGTTTCATAAAACCATTTAGACCCCTTTAAAAGTATTATTTTGACATTCCACCTTTTGAACTCACTACTAGACTCATCATATAAGGAGTATAAACTTTGAAAACCAGTAGTATCAAATATCTAAACATGCCTAAAGTCCCCGAGAGTCAACCTAAAATCAGCCACAATTTCGGATTGCGCCGACTTGCGTCTCCCGGTACACGAATACTAAAAATAGCATAACTTTTGATCCGTAATGAGTTAGAAGCTCCATCTTATACCAAAACGAGCGTCTCGGAAAACAAAATCAAGTAATCTCAGCCTATGTCAAATCTTAAACCCACGAAAAATAGCCTTTAACCCACTGATGTAATATACACTTTTAGAAATCATAACAAATCAATTTTCCCAACCAAATCTAATCATTCCCATACCTCTAAAATCACCCTACTATCATACCCATCAACCAAACATTCCTAAAACACTTGCATGTCAAATTTTACCAAAATCAAAGATCAAATACCAAACTTTTTATGATCAAAACAAGATAATCTTACCAAGATCATCACATGCATGATGATCAAAACACAAATCAATCATGGAATCATAAAAATCTTAAAAGTTGATGCATGTGAAGGATTTTGGTGTCAAAACAATCACAAGAAAATTTAAACATGGGACTTTGATTAATTTAAGCTAAAAATCAAATTTGAGGGGTGTTTAGGTGACAGAAAGAGCAAGGAGGGGTGGGGAGAGAAAGAAAATTTTGAGTGTGTGTTTTTATGTTTAGAAAATGAGGTGAAATGGTTAAAAATGGCTTATATAGTGTGGTTAGGGTAAGATTTGCAAACATTGGATAGTTTTGGACCTGAAAGCAATTTATTAGTTCAAAGGGTAGAAAATGGCTATTAGTAAATCTTGAAAATATACGAGGCTCGGGTTTCGTAAAAATACTTTTCAAAAGTTAAAATGCATCATAATTATGATAATATGGTTTCCTGACACGACTTAACACGTAATTAAAACGAAATTGTCGAACATATTATTATCAAAACAATCGATAATATAATGTAAAATCTTGGCATCCGTCGGTATCGCGGTCACTAGGAATCCTCGTTCTTCATTGATTTTGAGTAAACTCGTTGTAAAACGCACGCGGGTGTTTTTAAATCAAAAACTTTGATTTAAATAAATATGGAAAAATAAAATAAAAAATTTATAATTCCAGATAAAGTATTTATCAATTATCAGAAAATACTTAAAAAGTATAATTTATTAAAATTATCAAAATCTCATGATTTACATATAAAAATACAAGAAAATATAATACGTTGGAAAATTCAAGAAGCACGAATAAAAGGATAAAATAATGCTATGAAAGTACGGGTTCTTACATTTTCATCGATGTCCAGAGGTGAATCGTAGTCTTTCGGACATGCTGAGTTCAGGCTTTATTAGTCGACATACATCCTCCATGATCTGTCACTTTTCTTAACCATGACCGGATTGGATATGCACGTGGGGTATTTAACTGGCCTTACGATTCCTTCTTTTACCAAGTCCTCAACTTCTTTCGTTACGGCCTGACTCTTTACGTCTCCTAGCATCCTTCGCTTTTGACCTACCGGCTCCAGGCTTTCATTGACATTCAAGCTGTGCTGCATTATTCTTCTCGGCAATCCAGTCATGTCTGATGGTTCCCAAGCAAAAACGTCCTAGTTATCCTTTAATAAGTTTTTTAAAGCCTCCTTTCAAGCCGTTGTCATTCCTCCTCCAAAGATGGTGAATTGATCCGGATATGTAGGTTAAGCATTACATTTTCTGTTGTGTTTGAAACCTGATTTTCATCTTGCTTTTTGGCTGATAGAGTTGGGGCTTGCTTCTTTGCCAACTGTCTACATTCCGAAACGATAACTGACCGAGATGCAAGGGTTGTTATGCCTCTTGGCGTGGGGGACTTTATCATTATGGATGGTTGAGGGGACGGCTCTCAAGATCCGAATGCCTGGTCTTCCTATTATGACATTGTATTGTGACGGAGCACTTATCACAACGAACTTCAAGTGTGTTCGGTGGATCAAACCATTCCACCCGAAATTTACTTCCAACTCAATCTACAATTGGCTTAACAACTTCTCCGGAAAAACCCACCAAATCCGTATGCGTTTGCCTCATTTTTTATTTGATGCTTGTGGGTAGCTTGTCGAAGCAATGTTCAAACATGATTTCGACCGAAGCTCCTTCATCAACGTATATTCTCCTCACCAAGTATCCTCCGAGCTCCGCTTATACTATTATCGGGTCATCAGACATCTCGTCTTCTTCCAAGAAGGGAAAAGTTACGGGAACTTTCATCCATTCTTCAGCTTCTCCTCTGAGCTTCCTTTTCTCTCTGTCTGGAATGGTTCACACCATGTTGATTACCTTATCCTGCTTTGGAGGCTCGTCCCTCCGGTTTTCTCGACCTCTTTGTCTTACGTCCCTCACCAAATGATTTAGCTTTCCGGATTCCAATGCCAGTTCGGTTTGTTTCCTAAGCTGGATACAATCGTTAGTATAGTGGCCTTTATCTTGATGGTAATCACAATACCTATCCATGTTTCCACCTCGTGCTGGATTGTTCATCGGACGGGGAGGAGGCAAACGTAGTTGTGTTTCGGTCATCAAAATTTCTTTCAAATTCTTTGTTAAGGAATTTATGCTTAAGACGGGTGTTGTCCTGTGATAGTTATCATTTCGGTTGAAGTTGTTTCGGTTGTAGTTTTCATTTCAATTGTAATTATCATTTCGAGATGGTGGGTATGGTGCCCGGTAGTCTCTATCCCTGTTCCTGTTATTGTTTTGGGAATCTCTTCCCCTATATGTCTCTCGTCCATCATTACTTCAATTGTTGTTCCAACCATTATACCTTTGATTGCGATCGTCCATCTTTGGGTGGGAGGGTTGGGCTTACTATATTGATCGGATCCTTCCCTTTTCGGTAGTTCAGTACTGGCAAATGCTTCTTTTGCTCGGATGAAATCATTCAATCTAACACCCCCAAATCGTATGCGCAACGGAACTACAACATTTGGGTGCTAGGCAGTTATCATTACACACAAGCTATTTCGAACGAATCAAAGAGACGTAGAAATTTAAACATAAATTAAACATTGTTAAAACATTAAAGTCTACTACTTCCCAAACCCCATAGAAAATACAAAACAGAGTTTTGTTTAGGTCCCCACTGAATCTCAACACAAAAGTACATTACTTGTTTCACATGACATAATATAAGTTTTAAATGATAAATGGGAGGAAAGACAAAGTAGACCACCAAGCCACAACAACTTCCATCCTCGCATTCTCCCTTCTACCATATCATCGATTACCTGAAACACATGCTTAGAGAGGTCAACAAATAATGTTGAGCGAAATTTATAGGTTTTACAATCTCATTTTTGAACGTAAGTGTATAAAATCAATCACGATCATTTATAGAATTATCGATCAAACAATCTATCATTCAAGGTTATTATCATTAGCAATAGCTAATAGTTGTGTTTAAGCTCATGACACTAATCCGTTAACTCAATCACCCGCGTACATTTACCGGCATGATTAAGATGAAACCAGTGCCCCTTCTAAAGGCATCAGTTGCAATTATACCTTATTTCTTATCACAAGTTATCCGTCCGCAGAGGGTACTCAACGTACTAGCTCTCGTCTCGGATAGGGTCGTCAAACCCATAGTACTATCAATTGAATAAGCGGCTATTTTCAATCCACACGAGGATGAAACAATAGTTAATAGTTCATGAATATAGGGTCTTTTGCAACTAGGTACTCAACACAATTCAGGCAACTTTCGGGTCCAACAATCATTCATGACTTATGTTCGTTTTATTTAAAATAGCATGCATCCCCCTCGCGGGTAAAACCATTTAAAAGTGTTATAAAGCGAGGCTATAAACTCACGTTGCGTAGTAGTAGTTGTTCTAGCGAAGACGTAACGAACATATCACCGACGATGTGGTTGCCCCGGAAAATTTAACACGTGACCTAAAAATCAAAATACAAAAACCGAATCAATACTACATGTACATTATTGTACTAAACACGCGTATATAAAAACACTTAATGCTTATGAAAACTCACGCCAAAACTCATACATGTGATTATCACTAGACTCGTACTATCTATCTATATAATTAAAAATGTTACCCATTTTTATAATTTTGCCGGTACTTACCAAAAGTACGGGCTGTTTTTCAACACTTAAGAATCACTATAAGTTATGAGAAAATTTGTAAAAATCCCTTACAACCTGTAGATATCCCATTTTAAATTTCATAGAAAGTTTTCACTTTTAAGACCCACTACCCATTACATCACTAGACTTAACTTTTCGAACAGATTTGCACCTTTACAATGTAAGACTTCTTTGACTTATTTAAAACATACCATTAGCTAATTTGACCTCTAAGTCTAAAAATAGACTCAAAAACACAGGTTTAGCACCAAAGAACAACTTTCAACTCTTTATAAAACTCTATCTATGGTCCCCGGGATTTGACCTAAAACCAAACATAATTTCGGGTTATGTTGATTTTCATCTCCCGGTACACGAAATTTCAAAGTAGCATAACTTTTGACTCGTTTGGATTCGTAAGCTCATTTTTATACCAAATCGAAGCTAAGACAATGCTCTACAACTACATCCAAGCCTCATGACCTGTTTTAAAAGTTAAACCCACGAAAACTTGCTTAAACAATCTGCCTAATTTTTCCTTCCTCAAAATCAACTCAACACATGTTTCTAATCCATTCTAACATCACCTAGACCTATACTAACCACTTATAAACAATCATAAACATCCTAATCATCCTATACTACTAGAAAAATCAAACCTTCATAAAAACCCAATTCCTAAACCACACATGCAATGAGTTCAAACCATCTAGGAACATCAAAACATCACTCCCAACACAAACCCACATCACAAAACATCAAACACCAAAAACAACCAAACACCCCCATTTGGCCGTGGGGTGTTGGTGTCTGAAACACCCAAACCAAATTGATTTTGGCTAGCTTTATGGATGATTAATCATTACCAATAAACCAATTAAACATGCAAATGGTCTAATTGAATCAAGACACGTTTTTGAAAATCTTTTATTCTTGAAAAATTTAAGTTAGTGCATGTTGTTATGGATTGCACAAAAACGCTTACAATGGATATTTAGGAAGTGGTCTAAACTTGAATTATTCAAAATCAAAAAGGGAAATTTTTTATGGTGGTGGTGGGTTAGAGGCCGACGGCCAAAGAGAGAGGAAGGAGAGAAAGAAAATTTTTGAAATGATTTTTGAGTTGTGTGTTTTCCTTCCTTCCATTTTGTGAAATTTTGAGGGACCTCTCTTGCCATCTTGGTTTTCTTTTGGCCTCACATTTAAACGACAAAATTTTAGTAGCGAGAATCGACTTACTAGTTGGTTTTGAAAATTTGCGGGAGTCGGGGGTCGCCCCAAACCCTTGGAAATAATTTTAAAGCAATTTAAACGCATCGGGGATATGATAAAACGCACCCAGTTCGACTTAACACGAACTAAAAATAAAATCCTCGAAAAATTCTAATATCGACAAAGCGACAATAAAACATAAAAATTGGGCATCCGTCGGGATTGTAGTCGTCGTTGGCTTTCTTAAATCGTCAATCGTTAAGATTACGACCTTAACCGTTGGTTTCAACTTGAATCGTCAAAAATATAATAAACGAAATTTCTTAAAAATTTCAAAAATATTCGTAATTCAGGGTAAAGTAAGTGACCTCGGGTTCTGGATATCACATTCAACCTTTCCATCATTTCATCCACTGATTCAGGAGCCTTGTCCGAATATCTTTTTGCTAATTATGGGCTCTTGACCAAATCCATGAACGCCGAAATCTTCATGACTTTCGGTACTCTATGGATGAGACCTACTTCCACTGTCTATCTCTCTTTGAAATATGTGAGTGACTCATTTGCTCTTCTTACGATCTTAGTTATCTCGTGAGGGACCTTGTGACATAGCTTCCTGATCGAGTATCTTTTGGTAAATGCTTTCCCTAAATCGGACCATTGATCAATGTTGTTTGGCTCCAAACTTTCAAACCATCCTCTTGCTCCCCAATCCAATGTATGCTGGAACATCCTGCACCAAACCGACATTGGCCATTCTCCAAAGTTAGCCGCTCCGGCAAAGTGGTTCAAATGGTCTTCCGGATCTCCCGAACCATCATATGCTTTGACATTAGCCGGAAGCTTGTACTCGGGTCCTGCGAAGTCAATGATTCTTTGATTGAGAGGAGTTTTGACCGCTTTAATAAGTGTGAAAACACTTATCCTTTTACCACTTATTTCCAATAATAACAAGACCAAAACGTGTATTTTATGTCGTAAAAGTCATAATTATGCGTGGTTTGTGTTTTTATTGTGTTTCAGGATAAAAATAAGAAAAAGGAAGAAAACATGGGCTACCACGGGCTTTTATCGAAGAAAAAGAGAAAAGACGAAGTCAAAAGATCAAGAGTGCATAAAGAACGGAAGTCCAAGGCATATTCTGAAGATTTATCGAAGAAAAAGTCCAAAGACGGAAGTTTAATGAAGTCGAAGAACTCAAGTCTAATAGAAGAAGAAAATTATAAGACAGGTTCAATTTATGTCGACAAATCCCAAGACGACGTCGAGAAAGACAAATATTTTAAATCGAGTCGTGAAGAAAGAAAAAGGAAGCAACACATGCACCTTCCCACTTCCTATATATACCCTCCTAATGACACATTAGGAGGGTGTTAGTTAATTAGATTATTTTTCAATTTAGTAGTTTAATTTTTAGAGAGAGAAAGTGTTTAACTTTCTCTCACTAGAACTTCATCTTTTCTTTCTTTTCATGTTTAAGCTTTGATTTGATCTTGTATTTTGGAATCATTAATCTATAAGTTCAATTTAAGTTTCTTATCTTTAATCTTCTTCTACCTTTCTTTATTGATTAGTGATAATCTTTGATTTTGTTTTCGTCTTGATGCTTATGTGATTAAAAAGTTTATCTTTTTATTCATCTCTAAGTTTTAATACGGATAAAGTTTTGAGCTTTTCATGCTTATTGACTTAGTTTGTGTTTAGCTTATTTACGTTTTAAGTTTTCTTAAAGTTTTAGTCTTTTTAAAGTTTGATTTAAAAGTTTTGCTTATTTAAAGTTTTGAAAAGTTCTTATTTTATGCTTATTAGTTCGGTTTATTATTAATTTGGTTAAGTCTTAGTTTGAGCTTATCAAAAATAGCTTATAAACTTGGCTTATTGCATAATACATACCATCGGAAAAGGGAAAACCCATTTCCGACCTTACATTTTGATCAGGGCTCGTTATTCCGATCAGCTCACTATTATTCCGATCAACAGGATCGGAAAAGGGTTTTAGATACATTCCGATTGGATCAGTTTTGCCTTATTCCGACAGCTTTCTTTTACTGCATTCCGATAATGTCACACCCCACCATGGCGGAATATGGGGCGCGACGTATGGATATATCACAACATGGCGTGTCTATAGAGATAACTAAATGAAATAAGAAATGTCATAAAATGGTGACACAAATGTCATGACAATATCTCAACAATGCAGGAGTCTAGATAAGTAGGTAACAGTCTTACCACTTACCCAAGACAAACAATAAACATAATCCAAAACAAACACATAGGTGCCAACAGTATAACTTATTCAAAACACATAAAATAACTAAGAAGGAACGGGGATCTCCTTCTAAATGCAATCCTAATGCATCCAAATCTAGCCACTTCTATCCTCAAGATTTACCACATTCTCACCTGAAAGAGACACTAAAACACGTCAACATAAAGTTGGTGAGAGTCATAGGTTAAGACTCCAACGCCAAAATCAAACCATAAGTTGTGAACAACAACCACTAACAAATGAACATATGGACAATGTGATACAAACATGCATTAACAACTAATATTCAAGATTTAACAAACCAAACCAAATCCAAATCCAAATCCAAGGCTCCCAGCCTTACCAAACACCATACTCCCATAGGCGTCCAAACACCTATGAACCAATCCCAAGGCCCCGCCTTGTCATTATCCATTGGTCCCATAGATGCTCACACATCTATGTACCTTCCCAAGGCCCCGCCTTGTCAACATCCCCTTGGTACCAAGTCAAAACATAGAACAATCATGAATCAACTAGCAGTTAATCACATAAGTATGCACAAGTCCATCAGCAAACACAAAACATTCACAGCATAATTTATAAAAACAAGACAGTGTCTCTTCCATCCCATCTGGAAGTCAAAATCATTAGTAGACATGGGACTATGAAACTCACCTGATTGAGCTTCTCCAAAAATCCCCGCACTAGCAAAAAGCTAACAAACAAAAGCACACAATCAAAACATGAACCAAACACTAAAACGGCTCATCAAACTATGATGGACATCTAGCCCTCTCCCATATATATACATCATTCATATGCTCTAAGCATCTCATTACGCCCCTCTATAAAGCCCTTAACTTAGTTTACTTCATAACTCGTCCCGTTAATATTTTACCCAAAACAGTCCCGGTTTTTAGGTCTCCAAACTATAATCCAAACGCCTACCTAACCATACCCATGACCTCTGTAAAGGAAACCCTATGCCTTTACATATGTTAGATAAATCCTCCTTTTTGCCCCAATCTTAAAGCTACTGTTAAGGCCCCGATATATATATATATACTTTCGCCTATCAAGATTTTACTGATTTTAAACGTATGAAATGTTTGTTATGATTAGAGGGTCTTACCCTAATCCATTTTCTTATCCCCAATGCAGATACTTCCTATAATATATAAAACATCTTCCATGTTCGTTTGAAAGTCCCAATACAACCCTAAGTACCCCAAACAACCCAAAACCTAAAAAGAAAACAGGCTGATTTCAAAACTGTTTTGACCTCCGACTGTTGTAACCTATTTTTGACCCACTTCCCGACCTCCAATTTAGTTCTCGTTTCTTGCATTTGAAAGCCACTTCAATTAACTTTCCGGGGATACTTGGATCACAAAATAAGAGTTTGTAGAACTCCCTATATGATCAAAACAATTGACCCTAAATTCTGCGCAGTTTTTTAAAAACGGGTTTAATTAAATTAACCTAATTAATTACCCATAACTCCACTAATTACAATCCCTAATTCACCTAATCATTATAATATCATTAACATACTGTTTTTAATTTAAACCCTAACATAAATCCATCATAAGATGATAATAAAAACATTAAAAACAATTTAAATGAAAAGGGTTATGAAGGTTTTACCTTGATACTAATGGAAGATGAAAAAAAACAATGAAACCCTAAAAACACTCTAAGAACCGTCGAACTTTATTTTTTTCTCCAGGGATTTATGAAAGTTTTAATCTACTTAAAATCCTTATATAGTTTTTCCAAAAATCCTAGCCCAATACAACCCACTTTCCTTTTTCTCTTTTTTTCCTTTTTTTTTTCTCTTCTTAATCGGCCCTAAACCGACCAACACCCCCTAATTTCGTTATTTATTTTATTTTATTGTTAATTAATATCTTATTAATATTACCTTAATTTACCTTAATTTATTTCAGCTCCTAAAACCTCCAAAACCTCAAAACCGTAAAACTAGTCAAATTTACGCGTTTACCGTAAAAGACGTAAAATATACAGTTTTAAAAAAAATCTTAAATTTTGAAATAGACTTTATAACTAAGTCCTAAATGACTTAGAACCATTTCGAAAAATACTCCCGTGACTAAATACCTCTTCCGAGACCCCTAAATGCAAAACCCTAAATCGTAAAAACACGATTTTCTATAATACATATACGTATACGTAAAACCACTAAATAACACCATATCATTTCATAGTCACTACCATGTGAGCTCATGAACATGAAATCATCACACATCTTTTCACTCACAAGGTACCCCGTACCGGAAACGATATCCAAACCACAATCTATACACACCAGTTAGCACATAAACACGTAAAGACACGAAACTAGCACAAAATACTACTAAGTGACGAATCTCAAAACCGCGGTTTTCACATCACTCCCTCCTAATAGAAATCTCGTCCCGATATTTACTCCTTAGGATCAAACATACCATTAGCAAACAACTGAGGATACTTGTTCTAAAAGAACTCCTCTCATTTCCACGTTAACTTTAGTTCAAGTCTCAAATTACCACATATTCTAACCAACAATATTTAAATTCATTGCCAAACTCTTGACCTCACAGTCAATAAATCTCACAAATGACTCTTTGATAACACAAACCCTTATTAACACAAATGCCGAATAACCGTACATGCAAATATGCATTCTCAAACAACATTTACCAATCTTAATACATGAAATATAACATGTATACCACTCAATTCCCCCAGGTAATTCTATTCTCATAAACTACTGGTCCAATCTTTCTAAAGATCATAAATGGACCTACAAAACTTGACATCAACTTTCCCTTTTACCAAAACATGCCACCCATTACTATGGGTGAAACTTCCTACATAACTTTGTCACTAAACTCTAGTGGTTTCCTTCTTTTCAACATAGCATCCCTTGTTGCTCTCATCCTTTCCACAAACACCATTACCACATTAGTAGCCTCTTTTACCAATTCTAGTCCACAATGGGGACAACTCACCCTATCCTTTCATATAGTGCCTCAAACGGCATTTATCGACTTCTAGTGTGATAACTATCATTATATGAAAACTCAACCATCGCTAAAGAGTTTCCTAACTCCCACTAAATCAATCACTCATGCCCTCAGTGCAACTCCTAAGGTTGTATAAATATCTCACTTGCCCATCCTTTTCCAGTTAGCTGGATATACTCATAATCAATCATGTTCATCAACTCTTAAAAAGTGACCTATGATGGTCTTTCACATATCCATTAGTTCCTCCAATCCAAATCAAATTATGATCTATACACATCATCAAAAGGACGATTATCTCAGTTAGTCTATCAACTGCCATCCAAACTCATGCTACAACTACTTCCATTAAATTTGGATAGCTCATTAGTAGCACCTATACACTTCTTTCTCACTTTTCTTCATGATTTTTTTTATACCCAACACTTCCTTTATACCTACACAAAGTCCTACCTTCAAGGTCATATTGCTCCTCATCTTGTCTCAGTTAGACCCAGCCCTTCGTCCCTATGGCACATCACACCTATAACTCCTCATCCATTCTATTATCGATACTAAGTCTCCCAAACAATCAGTATAGGTCAGTGCCATTTCTTTTTCCACACTACGACAGTATTAGCCTGCGTTGTGCTTTATTCTACTCATTAAGCTCTACCAAAGTTTTACCTTCGGTTCCTATCTCGACCTATTTCATTCATGCTTCGCTTCTATACACACTTCCTTCTTCTTCCTCAACTCCTACCATACATCACGATGTGATGCTTCCCATCGTTTCTTCCCTTGCCATAATCCTTCATAAGGCATTCCATACATATTAGGCTAACTTTTACGCAAAACCCTCTATTCCATCACATCCGTACGCAATCCTTCCAACTTCTCAACTACGTGACTTCTCATTCCTCTTGAAATATGGGATGAATTAGTCAGTCTACCGACTATCACCCAACTCTCGTCGTACTTATTCCTCCATCCCATTATGTATCCCTTTCACCAACTTCGTCCTTACATCGCCCCTTTCTAAGCTACTCCTATCTATGTAGGAAGTATAGTCTACGTCCCTTTTTCTCCATATGATTGTCCAAGCCACACAACATACATGTTGACGCGTTCTCTGCTTTAGACAACTCAACTCGTGCAACCTACATCCTTCATCCAAACCACCCTAATACGTCATCCATATAGTTATAGTTCGTCTCAGCTTCACTTCATTCTTCTTATTCCATGTCATGTATTCATCTCATCATGATCCACCGGTTCAGCTCTTTGTAGCTCCACTCCGATACTCGATCTGTCCTTCTTCGTCACGAACCATACGTAAATTTCCCATCATAGTGCTTGTCACCTTTCCATTCCTCGCAACTTTTGTGACTCCTTCGAAATCTCTTGCATCCTTCTTGCAGCCGACACGTAGTCCTTTCAGCTCCTTGCTTCGCGATGTAGCTCTTTACGCACTCCTTCTCGTCTCTATGATGTTACCTAGGAACTTCACACTAACAGTAGCTTCTAACTTCAACTCATCTACCACAATATTTCTAAAAGTACTTCAACCCCTCAATGGCTCACTCTTCCTTACTTGTTGTACTTCACCGTTGATCAGCCTCCTACCAATCATTCTTTCACATTCCTGCTTTCCTTCACGTGTCTACTACTACCTTGCCTCCATAACTATACCAATCCCTTGCATGTTATTTACCCAACCTTTCCATTAGTATAAACTTTCTACTCTACCCTCACATCCGCTAGTACTTTCATCAATCTCCTAATGGTACTTCAACCAACTTCTCATAATATGACATCTCGTTCCCATGACCACTCAACTAACTTTACTTACTCCCTTATTCCCGTAACTAATCTAAGTTTCAAAACTCCACAAATCTTAATCATTCCTTCAACACAACCTTTAAACCAAAACACATCTCTCCATTATAGTATCTAACCATAAGTAATACTACCCAACTCTATCCTCTCATCCTAACGTTCCCACAACCGTATAAATAAATCAACCATGACGTGTAACCAAAGAATTCCAAACAATCGTGTCCCAAAATAAAATATAGGGTAAAACGAACCCTAGCCAAAACAACCAAAAACAAAACAATGTAATCCAAAAGATAAATGGAGTGTTCCAACAACGAAAAATTAGACTCGTCACGATTAGTATTACCAAATTTCGATACGTTAGAAAATTTAAAACTTTCATCCCAATTAGTACTTCTCATAAGAACCAAACTCCCATACTACTAAAACCAATCATACTCATTATTAACCATAAACTCATCCTTTATCTTCATCATTTTATCAAGATATCAACTAATTAGTATACTACAATCTTAACCATTATCTTGTTTACCAATATTAAACTTATTTCACTTGTTATTATGAAACTAATACATGTTTATAAAATACATTGTTTTTTTTCATTTTATTCTATATTATTATTATTATTTTATAAAATCCATTTAGGCTGGTTATAACTAAACTACTACACGTTTACAAGGTGTGATGTTATTATTATCATTACTATAATAAAATCTCCCTTTTTACTCTTGCCGTCTAGTTAAATACTTCTAAAATTTTAACTACACTTAAGAAAATTTTTGTAAAATTTCTTTACCCCTTTAAAATGTATTATCACATGTTACATAGAAAACTAATCCAATTATTTTCAAGACAAATTTTTTTATAGCTTACTACCACAAAGTAAAAAAAAAATATGTAAGTCACGATATCATACCATACACTTACAATTTTTTTTTTCAAAACCGTTTTCCCATAATCAGCCACACTTACTTGTAAGAAAATTTAGTAGTTCTCATTAATTAAATACATACCCGAATGTAGACACCCATCAAAAGACTCAAAACGTTGTTGGAACTCCATTAAACTCCAGCACCATAAAACACGAGCAAACACAAGGTACGTTCAAGTTATAATAAGTTAATAACTACTGAACGACCATATATCATAACTTAACACATACTAGTATATATACATCCGCATATATATACCTATTAAATCACCCAAAACATACTCGTTACCATACATGTCAGATCAATCAATCGCGTCATCACTCGTTTTTTTACGAGTAACCACCATCTTACCACAAGGCATAAAACCCATCACTAAAACCAGCCCATATTGTGTGACCCCATAATCACACAACATGACTATAACCCAAAACAATAACACACTCAAAAATATCCATATCGTAGGCAACCGTTACATAAACCCATATACTATACATATACCAATAATCCACATCTCATCATATACAAGCATGTACTAACCCTCTTTCATGCAATCATACTTAGGAACCCATTGAAGTTGTGGTACTTGTATAACTATGTTGGCCACCATACTTATACAATTACTCTTTCCCCAATGCACTCCCTCCTATGATGACACTTATAAGAATCAATACAACACATAACACATAAATCCATCAACTCACCTAAGCACATAACCACATAAACAATAAGGTCAAAAACTCCAACTAATAAAATTACATAGTCAAACTCTTGGAATACAGAAATCCATAATCTAGCTAAAACAGCATAGACAAAATCCAAAACGAAAACATAATCAATTATAAGTCATGTCGCCCATCAGAATGGAAGCACCTTAAAATCCTTCCTACCCATGTACTCCTAGTAACTCGAACCACCACACGATTCTTAGGGAACATGACTTAAGCATCAAAAGAAAAATAACATACCTCAGGTACATAAAATAACTCAACAAAAGATAGAAACTACCTTGTACCAAATTATGTACTATAATGTACAATTTAAGCAAAATACAACAATGACTAGCGTGGACGATTATGGTTCAACCCGCACTAGTCACAACCCGAAAAGAAAACAACATGTGGCTAAGTATGAACCATAGTAGTTCATAACTTAACAAACATCACAAAATAACATCCAAACACATCAATTATTATAAAATGCACACATACTCCTATGACGCCTATATGCAGGGACCCTTAAGCTATAGACTAGGCTACGCGACTAGGCAACCTAATTCTCTATAACCTAGCTCTGATACCATTCTGTCACACCCCACCATGGCGGAATATAAGGCGCGACGTATGGATATATCACAACATGGCATGTCTATAGAGATAACTAAATGAAATAAGAAATGTCATAAAATGGTGACACAAATGTCATGACAATATCTCAACAATGCAGGAGTCTAGATAAGTAGGTAACAGTCTTACCACTTACCCAAGACAAACAATAAACATAATCCAAAACAAACATATAGGTGCCAACAGTATCACTTATTCAAAACACATAAAATAACTAAGAAGGAACGGGGATCTCCTTCTAAATGCAATCCTAATGCATCCAAATCTAGCCACTTCTATCCTCAAGATTTACCACATTCTCACCTGAAAGAGACACTAAAACACGTCAACATAAAGTTGGTAAGAGTCATAGGTTTAGACTCCAATGCCAAAATCAAACCATAAGTTGTGAACAACAACCACTAACAAATGAACATATGGACAATGTGATACAAACATGCATTAACAACTTGTTGGGCTAACTATGGCCCAGTCTAGATTTGTTTAATTAGACTAAGTGTTTGATGATCGCTGAGAGGACCAGCGACAGAGACTAGACCAGTGGAAGGCAAAGCCTCAGCTGGCACACCAGGAACATTCAAGTCAAAGACAACGTCAGAGAAGTCGAAGATAATCTGAAGTCAGACTCACCAGCGATTATGGATAGCTGGGATGTTGAAGGAATGTGTTGGTGTTCAAGGATCTCTGAGTTGACAACACTCAGAGATCACTTAAGAACCCTAGAAGTCTGGGATAAGCAAAGCTTACCCAATCCTTTATAGTTTAGGCGGGAGAATCTACCAAGTGTTTTGAGCTGGACAAAACAAAATATTCAAGATAAAGCCTAGTACGACCTAGTGGGACAAAAGGTGAATAGTTGGCAGAAGTGTTCACCTAAAGTTGGTTAAAGGTATGTCTCGATTTAGACATGCATTTAATACGTTGTACTCTTCCATTTAGAAGGTGACACGTATCAACTACTCCCACTAAGGAAGCAACCTCGTACACTATAAATAGGAGTGAGAAGGAAGAATTAACTCAACCCTTGTGCTTGGATAATTTATCTAAGTTAATTCTCTCCTTGGAACCGCTGAGCCCTCAGCTGTCTACCAGCGTCTCATTGGTTCCCTTTTAAACTTGAGTCTCGAATCTAGTTTACTTGTTTCTAGGGTTCATATCTTGTTGTCATTCAACGAGTGTATTCATAGCACTTTGTAATACTTTGTTTATAATACTTAATAAAGCATTACGCGTTTGAAAAGTATTTCATTGTGTTTCGTGGTTAAAAGAGTTATAGTTTATCAACAATTTTCATATTAAGGGACTTTCAATTGGTATCAGAGCGGTTTGATTTATAAAACCTTTCATAAACCGTTCTAGTTTTTAAAATCAAGATCTTAATATGGCTGATACTATACCTCCTCCACCTTTTGGTCAAACCAGTTTAGGTACCACTTCGACCACCATACCGGCCACCACATCTAATACCATGCCTACACCAGTTGTAAGCACTGGTAATAATGATGATGACCTTCCCCAACTACTTGATGTTAGAGGAGGGTCACATGTGTCCAATGTACCAGCATTCAATGAAGAGGATTTCTCAAGTTGGAAAAGTGAATTTCTTATATATTTAGATGGCTTAGAACCCTTCTTGATAGAAATCTTAGAAAATGGTCCATATGTACCACTGGCCATTTCCTCTACCCTTGAGAGACCCATTAAGAAACCTGCTAAGCAATGGTCTCCAGCGGATAGACGTCTGGCTAACCAGGACAAGAGACTCAAAAGTATCATAGTCTCTTGCCTACCCAAGAACATTATGAAGTCCATCATTAAATGCAACTCGGCTAAATAGATGTGGACTGAATTAGTTCTAGGGTATGAAGGTCTAGAGGAAACAAAAGAAACCAAGATCCAAGCCCTTAGAAAGTTTAATGCCTTTAAAGCTTTAGAAACAGAAACTGTTGCACAAACTTATACTAGGCTTAAGATTTTATTGAATGATTTAGGAAACAATGGAGTTGTTCTACCTAAGGCTGAGGTTAATGCTACTTTTGTCAATAGCTTACCTAGAAAATGGCTTAGCCTGAATCAGACCTTAAGAGCCAATAATGCTATCAAGAATGACACTTTAGCCCAATTGTTTGGAAGATATAACTATGAAGAAAGGCTAATTGACACCATTTATAATCAGAGACTGACAGATTTACCACCAGTATCACTGGTTCAAAAGCTCTTGTTGCTAACCATTCCTTTCAGGACAGCGACTCTGACATTGAAGAGGACACCAGAAGTAGTCAAGAATTTCTTTATGAATTACATGCTGAGTTTCATGACAGAGCTCTTTTAGCTGATCAAAAGAGGTACTACAAGAGATCTGGTAGAGTTGGAGCTGCAAGGGTTGATAAATCCAAGGTGTCTTGCTACACTTGTGGAAAGACTGGCCACAATCAAAAAGATTGCTGGTCAAACAAAACCTCCTCTCCAAGCTTCCCTTCATCCAACAGCAACAACAACAAGAAGAAGTTTTCCAAATCTCATTTCAAGCAAACCTCTCTCTCTGACTCAGAAGGGAAGAAGGACTACAAAGTCAAATACAAAGCCTTGAAAGCTGAGTTGCTAAAACTCAATCAGAAAGCCGATGATGCAGCAAAGAAAAAGGATGTTAAGAAGACTGAAAAAGGTCTGATCGCTGCCTCATTCGACTGGGATGATGAACCTCTCACTTCTGAGGATGAAGTACCACCACCGTCAGAGCCTTTATGGTTGTCTCTGATGAAGAACCCGCTGTGGGTAAAAGTGAAGCAAGATCTGGTCAATGGGTGGATATCACCATGAAAAAAGTACAAAGAATGTTATCTATGTCTGAAGGTCCTGATAGAGACCATGTCAGTGACTATACCTTGGTTGACCTCCACTTTGTGGAAGAGCAAAGAAAAAACCTGTTAAACAAATTTCACAGTCTTAAAACATAGTTAAATCTTTGCCAATCTGAATTAATAAATCTTAAACCATTTGTGAATCTTGCTAATCAACTTCAAAATAAAGTGAGCAAATTATCCATTGAAAATGAGTCCTTGTCTGATGAAAATTCCGAATTAAGAAAAACCATTGAGAAATGGAATTTGGCTCAATCCACAGTGGAAGAAATAGTCGCTGGATCCATACCTGGTGATGTGGTTCAGGCTATTGGGGGAAAGGGTAGATTCAAAAAGCATGTCCCTGTTCCAAATGTCAAATTTGTCCCATCAGATGTCTCTTCTCCTTCTTCCACCTCGGTGGATGAGAAGAACTCTGACAAAGAATCAGAGGTACCAGCTCCACCAAGACCCGCTGGTGCCAACCCATCTGATTCCTTGCTTGGCCCTAAACCTCAAACCAAAACCCCTTGGAATTCAATTCTCAAAGTCGCTAACAAAGAGAATAAAAAGGTTTTTGTGGCTAAGGACACCAACAAACCCACTCCTCCCCCTGAAGAGCTTTCTCCCACCAAGCAACTTCTCCTCACCCTGATGGAAGAGGTGAAAGGGTTGAAAGAACAAATCAACCCCAGAGTTAATAGTCCATCTGTTAACACTCTTGGTGAGGGGTCTAGTAGCTCTAAGGGTAGAGCTTTGTTCAGACCTTGCAAGCACTGCGGTTTCAAGAATCACTCATCCGAGGATTGCTCCAAGAAACCTAAGTGTATCACATGCGAATCCTCTGAACACACATCCAGAGAGCATGAGGAGATCATAGCGGTTCAAAGAACCAGAACTCAAATGAGATCTAAAACTCCTCATCGACCCTCAAGAAAGGCTGAGCCTAAGCCCAGAGATAACTCTCATGGTTACAGACCTAACCCCCCTGCAAATACTGTGGTTTCTTCGACCATCACACTGATGAGTGAGAACATTATCCTGGATGTGACATCTGTGGAAGCATGCGTCATGAACCCAGGGATTGCAACCAAAGAGGGGGAGGTAAGCAGAGATGGACCAATGTCGCTGGTCAGCGACAGCATGGACCCACTGGAAAGTGGGTTCATCATAGAAACTAATCTGGATTTGTTATATCTATGCAGGAATATCTAAAGAAATCTGTTTGGTATCTGGACAGCGGGTGCTCCAGACACATGACAGGGGTTAAACAATATCTGCATAGATATAAAAAGGAGTTTGGTCCTAAAGTATTCTTTGGAGATGATTCCTCAGGGGCTACTGAGGGTTATGACTCAGTGGATTGTAATGGAATAACCTTCACAAGGGTCGCTTATGTCAATGGACTGAAGCACAACCTAATCAGCATCAGTCAACTCTGCGATGCTGGCTTCAAAGTTCTGTTCACCAAGACCCAAGGAACAATCTTCAATCAAAATGATGATGTTGTTCTTATTGCACCCAGGAGAAGGGATGTGTATGTCATCGACATGACATCTTGTCCAGAGGGGACAACCACGTGTCTCTATGCCAAAGCATCTAATAGTGAAAATTGGCTATGGCATAAGAGACTCTCCCATCTCAACTTCAAAAACATTAACAAACTGGCCAAGAATGATTTAGTAGCTGGGCTTCCCTCTCTGAACTTTACCAAAGACAGACCCTGCTCAGCGTGCGAGAAAGGGAAGCACCACAGAGCCTCATTCAAGACTAAACAATCATTCTCCATAAATAAGTCCCTCCATCTCCTTCACATGGACTTATTCGGACCAGTAAAACCTCAATCCCTAAATCACAACAAATATACACTATTCATTGTAGATGAACTCTCCAGATACACTTGGGTATTCTTTCTCAAAAGAAAGAGTGATGCTGCTGAAAGAATAATGTCCTTCATCAGAGAAATTGAGAATCTCAATGACTGCAGAGTTAAGGCTATCAGAAGTGACAATGGCACTGAATTCAAGAATCATGCCATGGAATCCTTTTGTGATGAAAAGGGAATATCACAGAACTTTTCCAACCCAGGCACCCCTGAGCAAAATGGTGTCGCTGAAAGAAGAAACAGAACCCTCATAGAGGCTGCTAGGACAATGCTCAGTGAATTAAGACTTCCTAAACAATTCTGGGGTGAAGCAGTGAATACAGCTTGTCATACACAAAACAGATCCATTATTGTGAAGAGACATGGCAAGAACTCTTATGAAGTATATAGGAAGAGAGCCCCTGATGTAAGCTACTTCCATGTCTTTGGTTGCCCTGTTTTCGTTCAAAACTATAGAGATCACCTGGGAAAATTTGATGAAAAGTCTGATGATGGATTCTTCGTTGGGTACTCTCTCACCTCCAGAGCTTACAGAGTGTTCAACATCCGTAGACAAGAATTAAAAGAATCCATCCATGTCACCTTTAATGAAGCAGCTGCTGTCATCAACCACACCAACTCAGAAGAATGTGACATTGACTTCAATGAAGTTAAATCTTATCCAAAGGATGATTTCTCTAATCCCAAGGAATCATCTAAGGACGGTCACAAGGACTTCCCTTATGTTCATGCATTTGATCCTCATTCAATCTCTGACATCACTCCAGAAGTTGAAAATGCTGAACAAATCACTTCACTCACTACTGTGAATGTTGATCTTATTGAACCAATCTCTCCTCTTGATGAAGAGATTATGGATGAAGAAATAATCTGTGAAGAACCCTCAGCATTCATTGAATCTGTTTTGACTCCTGGACACACAGAGACTCCTGCTCCTCAATCCAAATGGAGTAGGAACCAAGATATTCTTCTGGTGAGTATTCTTGGTGAACCCTCTGAAGGAGTCACCACCAGAGGCAAATTAAAATCTCTAGAAACCGCCTCAGCGAATGAATGCCTTTTTGTTGATTTTCTCTCTGAGGATGAACCCAAGAATGTGGCTGTTGCGCTTCTAGATGAAGGGTGGGTGGTTGCAATGCAAGAAGAGCTTAATTAGATCAAGAGAAACAAGGTGTGGACTCTGGTAAAAGCTCCAGCTGGAAAGCAAGTGGTTGGAACTAAATGGGTCTACAGAAACAAGAGGGATGAAGCTGGCATGATTGTCAAAAACAAGGCTAGGCTTATGGTGCTGGGATATAATCAATCTGAGGGGATTGACTATGATGAAACGTTTGCACCAGTAGCCAGATTAGAAGCTATTAGAATCTTTCTAGCCTTTGCAATGGAAAGCTTGCAGAGTAAGTATACGTCTATCAACCCCCAGGGTTTGAAAGCAGTGAGTATCCTGACCACGTCTGCAGACTTCACAAAGCACTCTATGGGCTAAAACAAGCGCCTAGAGCCTGGTATGAAACCCTATCCAAATTCTTACTTGAAAATAAATTTGTCAGAGGTACCATTGATCAAACCCTGTTCACTTATAGGTCTAAGGGTGATGTCATTTTAGTACAGATTTATGTGAATGATATAATTTTTGGTTCAACCAATATTACATTGAGCAAACAGTTTGCCAAATTAATGACCAAAAAATATGAAATGAGCATGATGGGGGAATTAACTTTTTTCTTGGGTTTTCAAATTAAACAGAATTCAAAAGGAATTTCCATTTGTCAAGAAAAATATGTAAAGGATTTGCTCAAGAAGTATGATCTGTCTGATTGTGCATCAGTGAAATGCCCCATGCTTCCTCCCAACAACTTGGGAGCTGATGACTCAGGGGTCTCTGTTAATGAGACCTTATATAGAGGCATGATTTGGTCACTGATGTACCTCACAACAAGTAGACCAAACATACAATTTGCCACATGTCTCTGTGCTAGGTACCAAGCTAACCCCAAGGAATCCCACCTTGTAGTTGTCAAAAGAATTTTCAGGTATTTAAAAGGATCTCCCACATTGGGTCTCTGGTATCCTAATGGATCAGGCTTCGACCTCAAAGCCTACTCAGACTCTGACTACGCTGGGTGCTGTCTTGGTAGAAAGAGCACCTCTGGAAGTTGTCAAATCCTTGGTGGAAAGTTAGTATGTTGGAGCGCCAAGAAACAAAACTTTGTGGCCATGTCATCAGCTGAAGCTGAATATGTTGCGGCCGTTGGTTGCTGTGCTCATGTTCTCTGGATGAAAAGTCAGCTGGCTGATTATGGGATCATTTATGAAAAGGTTCCCATATTCTGTGACAACACAAGTGCTATAGCCATCTCTAATAATCTGGTACTTCATTCCAGAACTAAGCATATTGACATCAGGTATCACTTTATCAGAGACCATATTTTAAAAGGTGATATTGAGCTCCATTTTATACCCACTGAATACCAGCTCGCTGATATATTCACCAAACCTCTGGCTGAGCCAAGTTTTACTAGGTTGGTTGCTGAGCTGGGTATGCTTAATATTGGTAAACAAATCTGATAAATGATCTTTGACCTCTGTCTCTGGGCATTAAAGGGAATTGAATGTAACGAGGTAGTTACATTCCAATGGGACTTAATATATTCTCATATTTAATTCAAATGATTAACCTTTATTGTCAACAACTTTCCCGCTTTCCAAGGGACTGAAATATCACATGAAGAGTCAAGGGGTCCCACTTTTCCTAAAAGGTAAATTTTTGCATTAAATGCTTTAATTGTAAAACGGCAAACCCTTTTATCAAAACCCTTGACTCACTTTTGGGTATACCTAGGTTTCCGACTCGACATTGCGAGCCGACTAATCCCAGGGCGACTACCCTTTTGGATAGCCCGAAGTCGTCGTAGGTGAACCTCCGTGGCCACCCCCAAATGTACACACCTAGTGAGGTTTGAACCCTTGACCTCTCTTTTGAGAGTCAAGGACCTTACCACTAGGCCACTTGATGGTGGTTCCCTTGACTCACTTTTCAAAACTCACATTCTCATAACTTTCACACACACACAACTATTCATCTTCTCAAAACCTTCATTTCTTTCACACTTCAACAATGGCGTCTTCATCATCCAACACCGCTTTTACTGTTCTGGCCGCCTCGAACGTTGATTTTGGGATACATGATGGCAAAATTGCCTTGAACAACTGTGTAGCTCTCTTGGAACACACTAATTCACTCTACCAACCTTTGTTCTCCTTCCTAAAAAACTCCACCATTTTTGAAGCCATAACCAGAGTACCCTCCACTTGCTACCACCAATATTTGAAGGAGTTCTAGTATAGCGCGGAAGTTGATCCAACCTCTTCTCACATCACCTTCAACCTTTCCACACATCCCCAACCTCTCACCTTTGATCTTCCTACATTTGCCAAAGTCATTGGACTTCCTGTCAATGAAGGTATGTCCGCTGTGCCTGCCAGCGCCACTGTGAAGAAGGCTCTTGCTACCCTTCGTCCTCATGACGACAATGATAAACCCTTCACCACACAAGGTTTTCAGACCAAATCCCTGATCAAGGTGAACTACTTCTCACCTATTTGGAGGACGCTGATGTTATATATTGTGAAATGTCTAGGTGGAAACCAGGGGTCTCATGATCAACTCAATGGAACCCGGCAAGCCATTGCCTACAACTT
The DNA here is from genome assembly GCA_025667525.1 of Glebionis coronaria. Taxonomy (NCBI): domain Eukaryota; kingdom Viridiplantae; phylum Streptophyta; class Magnoliopsida; order Asterales; family Asteraceae; genus Glebionis; species Glebionis coronaria. The sequence continues at coordinate 366,205,461 of CM046880.1, read as the reverse complement.
AATTTGGGGACAAGATATAGGGATCATCCATATACTCTACTCTGACCTCATTGCTAAGTTAGAAAACAAAGGGAAGAAGAACAGACTGGCCACCATCTGCTACACTAGATATCTCTTTCTTCTCTTAGAAGACATGATGGGTGAAGGATACACCAATGATGAACTTCTCTCTTTCTCTCCTTATCACATCACTGCTGCATCACTAAAGACCCCTCTGGAAGATGAAGTGCCTCTCAGCAGGCACATGATGCAGGTCACTGGGTTACCGGTTGCTGATGGAGAGCCCTTGATCCCTCACCATGAGGTGAATGCTGAAAGAGCAACTGACAAGTCTCTGTTAAAGACCTCTGTGTAGTCTTCTTCTCAGCCCAAGGTGCCCAAGGAAAAGAAGAAAAAGAGGAAATACATCCCCCTTTCCTCTGAAACCCCTTATGTTAATCCTTCCAAGCCCAAGAAGACCAAGAAGAACCCATCCCCTTCTCTGGTGGATGTGGTTATAGAGCCTGCCGCTGACAAACAACCAGATTCTAGCGTCTCCCAGTCAGCAGAGACGACTAAGAACCTTCTCAACGCTGATATCTCTCAGGTATTAGTTTGCCATTTTATTCTTTTGGAGGCTCACAAACAATCACTCTCAACATTCTATAGGAGAGAGTGATGAAGACTTAGGGTTTTCCTCAACCCATAGAGTGTCTATGTCAGCACTTAGATCCTTAGGATTATCTGTACACTCTGTCTTAACACAAGGATATGATTCATTTGTGCTCATAACGCACCCCGATGATCCTTCACCCTCTGGATTGTGCTCTTGTCCGTAACAACTTGAGCATGCTATAGGTCCTGACCCAGAGTCTCTGCACTTCACACAGTCTTTGGGTCCCCTCATTAAAAAGAGTCTCAAAGAATTCATTCTTTTGGGGGGACTGAATAATCACCCTCAGTCTTCCTAGGGGCAGCGATAAAAGGCGACCATTACCTTCAAACAATTCACAACTAAAAGAGTCCCAAAGAATTTATTCTTTTGGGGGGACTGAATAATCACCCTCAGTCTTCCTAGGGGCAACGATAAATGGCGACCTTTAACCTCCATGAATTCATAACTAAAAGAGTCCCAAGGAGCAATCCTTTAGGGGGAGCTGGATAATCACACCCAGCTATCCTAGAGGCAGCGAACGGCGACCATTCACCACATAATTTTCACAACTCAAAAGAGTCCCAAGGAGCAATCCTTATGGGGGGAGCTGGATAATCACACCCAGCTATCCTAGGGACAGCGAATGGCGACCCTTCACCATAACTATTTCACATTTAAAAGAGTCCCAAGGAGAAATCCTTAGGGGAGCTGGATAATCACACCCAGCTTTCCTAGGGGCAGCGAATGGTGATCTATAACTTCATTATTTTTCACAATTGGTTACTAACAAATGTCATAACAGGCTCATAATCTTCATGAAGAACATCAGAATGATGATGCCTATTCTATCGCTGGTGATGACAATGTTGAAGTCCCCCACATAGATCTTGATGCCATGTCAGACATTGATTCAATACCAGAGGATGAGGTCTTCATTATCGAAGAGGACTTGACCATTTCAGACTATGCTGATATGGATGCTGATGATGACCAAGTTACATCAGAATTGAAACCCATCCCCTTCCCATCACTGCCCAATGTGCAAGAACTAGCTGCTAAGCGGCTATTGGACCAGAGGCTCTGTGCACCAGCCCCAGTTCCCTTCCCAACACTGCCAAATGTCATGGAACTAGGGGCCAAGCAACACTTAGAATATTTACAAAAGCTCAAGCCTGTCCATGTTCCTCGAATGAAATATGTTTAGGAACTCGCTGCTGAGGCTCTCTGGATCAAAAGGGGTAACATCAGTATAACAAAGCCCAAAGTCACAAATGATGTCATCCTCTCTGAACTGCAAACCCTAACCCATGCAGCTGAGGAGCTCACCACAACACTAGAGACTTCACTAACTTCATCTGTGGAGTCCTCTATGTCTGCTTTACTTCCGCAACTACTGGGGAGTGCCTTGCAAGCTCACCTCCCAGTTGTTATTAACCAGAGCCTCCAGCAATACATACCATCTGTCCTCTCATCAGCTGTCAAGGCAAATGTGGCAGCTATTGCTAAGGCGTCTGAGCCTTCACGAACTCTTCTTCAAGAGCTGTTACAAGAGGAACTTAAGGAAATCTGCCTATTTGTTCATCAAGAGTTCAAGAAGTTCCTTAGTCCTGGTTCAGGCACAGCTACTACCGGCGCTATGCCTGAGGGGGAGAATTCAACAACCTCCACCTCTGAAGAAGAAGAAGACACTGCCTCACCTAAGGGGGAGCAGTCACTCAAACACCCAAAACCCTCAACAGTGATTCCTACACCACAACCTCTTAGATCCTTCAACCCCAGCACTGATGCAATAAAGGATAAGGGTAAAGGAATTGCTATTGCACAGCCTGAAATAACCCTGCACTCCCTACAAGAAGAAGGTGGTTCTACAGCAAGGCTCTCCAAAGACTCTGACCTAAACAAATTCAAGAGTGCTGATGAACCACAACACACACCAGAGCAGGCAAAAGCTCAAATCTTAGAACACCAAAGGCTGGCAAACATCAGAGCTGCTGAACTCAAAAGCAAAGAAGCTCTGAACAAACTCTCTCCTGCTGTAAAGGAAGCTCAGCTGGTAAAGCTCAAAGAATTGGAGGATAAAAGGAGCAACCTTCTAAAGGAATATGAAAGACTGGTAAACCAGAGAGCTGAACCTGGTCAAATCACCAAGTTTGCATGCTACACTGACAAGGACAAAAAGGTGGTGATCACCCTTTACAGAGAGAACCAACTAACCAATTATAAAGTCTTCAGTGACTTTAAACTCAGAGATCTAGGCCTCTCTGAATGGTTAGAAATGGTGGCTCTTGCCCAAAAGAAGACTGGGCCTGGTGCTGCTCAAATGATGAAGAATATTCAAGCAAAGCTTAATTGGGTAAGAGACACGGCAAAGAAGCTGAAGGTACCCCTGCCTCCTCAACTTTCACAACAACAACCTTCTCAAGGACCAAGGAAAAGGAAAACCCAAATGGGGCCTCTGGTGGAGAAGTTGGTTACTGAAAACATTGTGGTTGATGGGATGCACAGAAACTTGGTTCTGCCCAAAGAGATCACCAAACTAGTAGGGGGCCAAGTATACTCAGAACCAGAGACAGGGATGGTCTTTATGAATGGTAATTGTGAGTATTGCTTTCAGCGGATGAATGAACTACATCTGGCATCAACCATCCAGCTTATCAGACTCAAACAGGGCATCCTAAGGAATTGCAAAGCAGGTGAGGACTTTGAGTTTGAAGTTGAACTTGTCATCAACTCTAGGAGTGACAAGGTTGAAGCCCAGAGAATCTATGATCAAGGCCTCGATCGCTGAAGAACCTTTTACCTTTTATTTATGTTTACACCTCTGGGTGCTTTTGTAATAGACTAGGTTCTTTATGTTTAATAAAACTTTGAGGTATGTTTGTTAAATTATGTGTAAGAAGAAGTTGTGTACTCACTTACAATAATTTTAGACTTAGTATAATTTATAAACAAATATGGGGAGATTGTTGTGCCAATGAAAGTTTTAACTATGGCCCAGTCTAGATTTGTTTAATTAGACTAAGTGTTTGCTGATCGCTGAGAGGACCAGCGACAGAGACTAGACCAGTGGAAGGCAAAGCCTCAGCTGGCACACCAGGAACATTCAAGTCAAAGACAACGTCAGAGAAGTCGAAGATAATCTGAAGTCAGACTCACCAGCGATTATAGATAGCTGGGATGTTGAAGGAATGTGTTGTTGTTCAAGGGTCTCTGAGTTGACAACACTCAGAGATCACTTAAGAACCCTAGAAGTCTGGGATAAGCAAAGCTTACCCAATCCTTTATAGTTTAGGCGGGAGAATCTACCAAGTGTTTTGAGCGGGACAAAACAAAAGATTCAAGATAAAGCCTAGTACGACCTAGTGGGACAAAAGGTGAACAGTTGGCAGAACTGTTCACCTAAAGTTGGTTAAAGGTATGTCTCGATTTAGACATGCATTTAATACGTTGTACTCTTCCATTTAGAAGGTGACACGTATCAACTACTCCTACTAAGGAAGCAACCTCGTACACTATAAATAGGAGTGAGAAGGAAGAATTAACTCAACCCTTGTGCTTGGATAATTTATCTAAGTTAATTCTCTCCTTGGAACCGCTGAGCCCTCAGCTGTCTACCAGCGTCTCATTGGTTCCCTTGTAAACTTGAGTCTCAAATCTAGTTTACTTGTTTCTAGGGTTCATATCTTGTTGTCATTCAACGAGTGTATTCATAGCACTTTGTAATACTTTGTTTATAATACTTAATAAAGCATTACACGTTTGAAAAGTATTTCATTGTGTTTCGTGGTTAAAAGAGTTATAGTTTATCAACAATTGTCATATTAAGGGACTTTCACAGCTAATATTCAAGATTTAACAAACCAAACCAAATCCAAATCCAAACCAAGGCTCCCAGCCTTACCAAACACCATACTCCCATAGGCGTCCAAACACCTATGAACCAATCCCAATGCCCCGCCTTGTCATTATCCATTGGTCCCATAGATGCTCACACATATATGTACCTCCCCAAGGCCCCGCCTTGTCAACATCCCCTTGGTACCAAGTCAAAACATAGAACAATCATGAATCAACTAGCAGTTAATCACATAAGTATGCACAAGTCCATCAGCAAACACAAAACATTCACAGCATAATTTATAAAAACAAGACAGTATCTCTTCCATCCCATCTGGAAGTCAAAATCATTAGTAGACATGGGACTATGAAACTCACCTGATTGAGCTTCTCCAAAAATCCGCGCACTAGCAAAAAGCTAACAAACAAAAGCACACAATCAAAACATGAACCAAACACTAAAACGGCTCATCAACCTATGATGGACATCTAGCCCTCTCCCATATATATACCTCATTCATATGCTCTAAGCATCTCATTACGCCCCTCTATAAAGCCCTTAACTTAGTTTACTTCATAACTCGTCCCGTTAACATTTTACCCAAAACAGTCCTGGTTTTTAGGTCTCTGAACTATAAGCCAAACGCCCACCTAACCATACCCATGACCTCTGTAAAGGAAACCCTATGCCTTTACATATGTTAGATAAACCCTCCTTTTTTCCCCAATCTTAAAGCTACTGTTAAGGCCCCGATATATATATATATATATATATATATATATATATATATATATACTTTCGCCTATCCAGATTTTACCGATTTTAAACGTATGAAAAGTTTGTTATGATTAGAGGGTCTTACCCTAATCCATTTTCTTAGCCCCAATGCAGATACTTCCTATAATATATAAACCATCTCCCATGTTCGTTTGAAAGTCCCAATACAACCCTAAGTACCCCAAACAACCCAAAACATAAAAAGAAAACAGGTTGATTTCAAAACTGTTTTGACCTCCGACTGTTGTAACCTGTTTTTGACCAACTTCCTGATCTCCAATTTTAGTTCTCGTTTCTTGCATTTGAAAGCCACAAGTTACCTTTCCAGGGATACTTGGATCGTAAAATAAGAGTTTGTAGAACTCCCTATATGATCAAAACAATTGACCCTAAATTCTGCCCAGTTTTTTTAAAAACGGGTTTAATTAAATTAACCTAATTAAATACCCATAACTCCACTAATTACAAGCCCTAATTCACCTAATCATTATAATATCATTAACATACTGTTTTTAATTTAAACCCTAACTTAAATTCATCATAAGATGATCATAAAAACATTAAAAACAATTTAAATGAAAAGGGTTATGAAGGTTTTACCTTGATATTAATGGAAGATGAAAAAAAAACAATGAAACCCTAAAAACACTCTAAGAACCGTCGACCTTTATTTTTTTCTCCAGGGATTTATGAAAGTTTTGGTCTACTTAAAATCCTTATACAGTTTTTCCAAAAACCTAGCCCAATACAACCCACTTTCGTTTTTATCTTTTTTTCCTTTTTTTTCTCTTCTTAATCGGCCCTAAACCGACCAACACCCCCTAATTTCGTTTTTTATTTTATTTTATTGTTAATTAATATCTTATTAATATTACCTTAATTTATTTCAGCTCCTAAAACCTCCAAAACCTCAAAACCGTAAAACTAGTCAAATTTACGCGTTTACCGTAAAAGACGTAAAATATACAGTTTTAAAAAAAATCTTAAATTTTGAAATAAACTTTATAACTAAGTCCTAAATGACTTAAAACCATCCCGAAAAATACTCCCGTGACTATATACCTCTTCCGAGACCCCTAAATGCAAAACCCTAGATCGTAAAAACACGATTTTCTATAATACATATACGTATACGTAAAACCACTAAATAACACCATCTCATTTCATAGTCACTACCATGTGAGCTCATGAACATGAAATCATCACACATCGTTTCACTCACAAGGTACCCCGTACCGGAAACGATATCCAAACCACAATCTATACACACCAGTTAGCACATAAACACGTAAAGACACGTAACTAGCACAAAATAAAACTAAGTGACGAACCTCAAAACCGCGGTTGTCACAGATAAGGATTCCGATGCATATTCCGACCATGGTATTTATTTGATATTCCGATTGGACCTGTTTTCCATTATTCTGATTAAGACATTCCGATCACATTCCTTTTACTGCATTCCTTACGTGATTCCGACCAGGCATTCCGATGGGTTTAATTTCTTGTTTCTACAAAGTTTCAAGTTTTAAATTCATTTCCTTTTTATTTCCAAAAATTGCACGCTTCCCGAAATCTCTGTTTTTGCCAAGTGTTTTTCTAGTAATTTTTAGTTTAATTTTTAAAGCTTTTATTTTACTCAACGACACTTTCATTTTATCATTACTTTAAATTAGATAACCAAACCATTATTTTTCCACCAAGAACGACTAAGTCGCACTTTCTACTAGTAATCAATTCGAAAAGATCGGACGATAACTTTTTATACTTGGCTAAAACCAGTTATTAAATGGCGCCGCTCCCGGCTCTTTTTGTTAAGATTAACGGTTTTTAGTGAGAGACGCGTTGGATTTTGGGATCCGTTCATTCGTGAACGTTATTCTCCTTGCTTAAAGATTTTCAAAAAAGAAAAAAAAATCCCTTAAAATTTAAATTTTTTTCAAAAATACAAAAACATTAAAAAATCATAAAAAGCATTTCTTTTCCAAAGTTTTGCACCAAAAAGATTTTATTTTTACAAGTACACATATATTCTTTGCTTCTTTGGTATTTTTTTCTTTTTCTTTTGTAGGTGTATGCGTACTAGATCTTCAACTTATCCAGAGCCCGAGACTCGTGAAGATTTAGATATGGCTGGTGTGCACAACAACAATAACAACCCACCTCTACCCAATTTAAATAATAATAACAACAACAACAATGTTCCCCCACCCGACTTACGAACAATGGAGGAGCTTTGTCAACCCACCATGAACGGACGCGGAGGACCGATTGCGCCGATGCAAATCAGGGCTCCTGAATTTTCGTTGAAGCATCACATGATCAAGCAAGTTCAAAACGCTTGTCCTTTTCGTGGATTACCCGATGATGATGCCAACAAACACCTCGACAAATTTATTACCGTCACCCAAAGCATGAAACTTCCTGGTGTTACTATAGATTTCCTTCGCCTACATCTCTTCCCACACACTTTATCCCACCATGCCGAGAAATGGTTTGATCGTCTTCCCAAAAACTCAATTCATACATGGAATGACATGACTCAACGATTTTTGTCGTGCTACTTTCCACCATCCATGGTCACTAGTCTTCGCAACCAAATTAGTGGATTTACTCAAGAACCTGATGAGTCGCTTTTCGATGCTTGGGAACGTTATAATGTCTTGATCGATCTTTGTCCGAACCATAACATGCTCCCAGTTACTTTGATTGATACCTTCTACAATGGTTTAACGTTTCGTGATTGTGATACGATTAATGCTGCCGCCGGTGGTACATTCATGAAGAGAAGACCTGAGGAGTGTAGAGAGCTTATCGAGAACATGACCACTCACCACAAAAATTGGGATTCATCCGCATCCTCAAGATCAAACCCGAGAGTCAATGTTTCTTCTACTTTAGCAACCCCAGATATGACCGAATTCACTCACATGATGGCCCAAAAGAACAAAAATATTCTACTTATAGCTACGAATCAACAACAACAAGCTAAAGCTGTAGCAACGTCTTGTGAGATTTGCGGGGATTCTCATTCATACACCGATTGTCCTTATACTCATGACAATCCGGAAAATGTGTATGCCACCAACGGTAACTTTTCTATGGGAGGCTATCAAGCACGTCCTCAAGGTGACCGCAATTTGCTTAGTTATCGTTCGAATAACTTTCTTTCACCACCCGGTTTTCAGTCCCATAATAGAACACCACCATCTCCATTGAACAACACACAATACCCACCAAGGAACCAAGGCCAAAGAAGTAACTACCAGGGGAATTCTTTTAATAATCAAAGGAATTATAACACAAATCAAGGGAATTTTCATAATCCAAATCAAGGGGCTTTTAATGGACAAAACCAAGGGTTTCAAAATAATAACTTTAACCAAGGTTTTAATAATAACAACGCTTATCAACAACAATATCCAAATCAAGGTTTTCAAAATCAAGGGCAAAACACGAATTCCCCTTCAATGGACTGGGTTCTTCAAAAGTTGACTGATAAGTTGAGTGAACATGAGAAAATCATGTCTGCTATGCAAGAATCGAGTGATTAGAGCTAATGTTTCAAGCCATCAATCCCCAAGGCCCACCCCAAGGTACTCTCCCTTCTAACACCGTGACCAATCCTAGGGCCAACGTTAATGCCATCACTACTAGGAGCGGTAAGATCATCGTTGAACCTTCTTCTTCACCAACTAACCAAGGACCCGCGATTCCTTCTACTGTGATATACCACCCGTTATGCCTTCGTCTGCACCTTATATCTCACCGATACCTCAAGTTTATACCACACCTTCGGTTCCAAAACCGGTTCCTCCACCTTCCACTTCTACCCCTCCACCACCCAAGGATGTGGGTGAGAATTCCATTCCAAAGCCTTCCTCTCAACACAATATACCTTATCCCTCAAGGTTGAGGAAAGAGAAGTTGAAAAACAAGGATGATATTCAGGTTTCTAACTTTCTTAAAATGTTTAAACAACTGAATTTCAACATCTCCTTTGCTGAGGCTCTCGCTCACATGCCTAAATATGCTAAGATGTTTAAGGATCTTTTAAGTGATAAAGAAAAATTGCTCGACATCGCTAATACCCAATTAAATGAGAATTCTTCTGCCGTTCTTTTAAAAAACTTCTAGTTAAGTTAGGAGATCCCGGTCGTTTTCTTATTCCTTGTAACTTCCCCGGGGTAGATAATTGTATGGTCCTAGCCGATCTAGGTGCTAGTATAAACTTAATGCCATTAAGTGCTTGGAAACAATTATCTCTACCCGAGCTAGTCCCCACACGAATGACATTGGAATTAGCTAACCGTACAGTTGCTTATCCAGTGGGGATAGCCGAAGATGTCTTCGTTGGTGTCGACAAATTCACCTTTCCGGCGGATTTTGTTGTCGTTGAATACGAGATGGATCCCCGTGTTCCAATAATCGTTGGACGTCCATTCTTGAGGACCGGTCGCACTCTCATTGATGTAGCCGCAGGCGAATTAATCATGAGAGTTGGTGACAATAAAATCGTCTTCAACATGGGTAAACTTTCTAAGCAACCTTCTGAAAATAAGAGCGTTAATTTCATTGACGTTCTTGATGAGGCTTGTGAAGAACATTTCAAAGACGCTTGTAAAAGTGGTTCTTCTTCTCTACCCATTATTGAGACTGTTGCCTCTATTGCTCCATCACTAACTCCATTTGGAGAAAGTGATCTCCTTTTGAAAGAATTTGAAGTAACTTTGGAAGATGTGGACTTACAATATGACGATTCTCCCTCCAACTGGGATGAAGACATTCGTACCATTGAGAAACTTCTCAATGAGGACCATATTTTGTTGGAAACTCACTTTATGTGACGACATTTAAGAATTCCCGTTAGTTATCATAGTCACGCACATTTAGACTAGACTAGGCTCGTTGTAAAGTTTAGGTTGTGTGCGTGACTATATATACCCCTCTTTTGCTTCCAAGGAGGGGTGTTGATTGTCATTTGTTCATTTGGGAATACATACACTTTTACTCTCAACCTCTCTTTCTCTCTCTCTAAGCCAACAATGGCTTCCACCACCATCTACCACCACATTAGACCACCGGATCGGATTTAGCATTTCTACATTTGGTATCAGAGCCACGGTTCCATCCTTGGATCGTGTTTATGTTTTCGATTTTGGTGGTCTAATCTATTCTTTGTGTCTCGTTACACTTATTTCTGTCCATTTTGTCAAAAATTTGTCACGTCTTATTGTTTATTCCCCTTGTCCAAACTGTGTCACTGTGTTATCATGTGTCATATTCTTTTTGTGTCCATCTATCCAAACAGTTGCATGTGTTGGGTCTCAACTTATTACAGTAATTTATTCCCTGGGTTTCATCATTTTCATGGTCAAAGGTATACCAATTTGGTCCATATGTTCACTGGTAAAAAGGTGTTTGCCAAAATCACAGATCTGTTTCTTTTATGGTTAAATCTTAATTTTTTTAAGATGAAGATAAGGACATACCCAGAAACCCAGATTTTGCCAGAAAAGTACACTTTTGGAGAACATGTCAGCTTCTTGGTACGATCGCATGGATTGCGATGGAGTGTTTTTTGTCACATTCCGATGGGTTTGACTTACCCATTGCGATGGGACTCATTCCGATGAGTCACATTGCGATGGGTGGTCGGATCTGTCGCAATGGCATATTTAAGATGACATGCTGCCAAAAATTATTTCACATTGCGATGGATTTTGTTCATTGCGATGAGTTGTAAGAAAGTCATTGCGATGGATGTTTTTTCATTACGATGGGCTTTATTAAAATATTGCGATGAAACTGTTTGCCATTGCGATAGAAAGACTTTGACTGCGATGGACCGTGATCTGTTAAAATCAATGGACCAAATATGAGACCACAACTAAAAACAAATCCATCTCAACCGAGTCAACTCGGTCATTACCGAGTTGACTCAGTTAAACTCACTGAGTTGACTCGACAACCCACCTTATGTCACCACAAATCCATCTAATCCTAATTCCCTTCGTCACTTAATCCCCATCTAGACTCAATCAAACTGAAAATTAAATAATAGACCTCAGATTTATTTTGTGCTCACACATGCAAGCCAAGATCCCTTAAGATCTAGAACTCAATAAAAATATATCATCATCGATCTTTTTGGGTGTATTAACCCTTTGATATTCGAACATTAAGGAGGGATTTTAACAATTTCTGTTAAATCCAAACCTTGTTTCGATTCATTAAATGAAACCAATATGCAACCACATATTAACCTACCCGAGATCAATCTAGTGATCTTGAAGATCGTTTCTTTTTTAGACGCCTCATCAAATGGGTTCGTCTGATATGACATAACTCATCGGGTTGGCAATGGTTTCACTTAATTGTTTCATGTTTAAGAAAGATTGAATTGGGTTTTTGTGTTTCGTGATGGTTTATTAATCATATGGTGTTATGATTCGTTTTTTGATGTGTATGGTTTGCAAGATTGATCATGTTGAAGAGATGTGATGGGGGCAGATTCATTTTTTGAGGTTTGATGAGATGAGATTAGATGAGTGTTTAGGGGGCGGAGGATACGAGATGGAGGTGTGAGAGATTTTAGGTGAGAGGCGGTTTAATCTATGTGATTAGGGTAAAGTGAGTGAAATGAGGGTGAAGTTGTAAGTTATATCAAATGGTGATGGACCGGGTCATGAACATTTGGGCCATGTCAAACACATTGGGCCAGACGTGGATTTAGAATGAGTTGGGCCGCATCGTTTGCAAACACTCAATATAAACAAAATTTTATTTCACAATTAATTATTTTAAATAAAAATTTTGTGAATATTGTCGGGATTTCATTGTGACATCGGGTCGAGACAAAAAGTGTCGAGACATTGTTAAGGAGAATGGATGCTCAAACAAACAAGTTCCTTTTTTGAATTTGTAGTTTTTTTGTTGCATTTGTGGTTCTTTAATTTTTTCTTGACACTGATTGGGTGACGAGAAATGTGACGCGACAAAATGAAGTGACAAATGTGACAAGAATTTATTTTGACGAGATCAAGAAAAATGGGCGATTTTTTAGTGGCTACAGATTTCGTTTGATCGGGTATTAATTACGTGACGTTGAAGACGGATTTTTCGAAGGCGTGTATTTATTTTATCTTTTACTAGATAACTTGCTAGTGCTTAATCATAGAATGAAGACTTGGTTATCTGGTTTCCGGGTTCGGGGTGGATGGTTGATGACTCGGATAACTATCACTTAAAGGGGTTACATTGTTGTACTCAGTGTCACGCGCGTAGTCGACGTGGATAATTTCAAGAGGTGTTGTGCTTATAGACTTCTTCAGTGATGCATTGAGTACTTAGAGATTTCTCCACCGTTCTTCATTCAACAATAGTGCAAGCTTAAGTCACAAGATCGAAGGATTTTTATTCAGCTTCACGTTTGATGTATCTGGTTCATTCTTTCAGTGGTCACTTCAAATTGCTTTCATGTGGTATGGTAAAGATGGCCATGGAGAGTTTATGAGAAGAGATTTTCGATCAACAGCTGATTCTCACAAAATATATAATTCAGCTTATTTATTATTCTCACGAGATTTCAGGTTCATGTGCGTATGATTTGTTGATGGTTCCGAATTTCGAAACCATCAAGGGGGAAGAAGAAGACACATTGAACGCACAACGAGTACACGTGATGAACTTCATACCTTCTTTTGATTTGAAGATATTCCGGGATGACATTTGTCATAGCTGCAGAGAAAATCAGTGTTCTAACTCGTGGCGTTATCAATCTCCAAACGGTACACTACTGATTCGAGGTTTAATTGTTTGATTGTTGCAATTAAACATCATCATTATCCTATATGCATTCCCGGGACTTAATTGACTCTGGTGCATCTCCGGAAGAAGATATGTGCATTTCCGGGACTTAATTGACTCTGGTGTTACGATGTCAACTTCATGAATGGGATAAAGTGTCCACTTCAGTATTTGAGCTTCATAATTGGGATTGATTTACTTTCTTCAACTATGTGGGGGAAGAAATGTCTTGATTCTTTCTGGTATGCATAACTTGAACTCTCAGGGGGAAGAAAAATTCAGAAGAATTATTCAAGCGTGAGATGAAAAGTTGTTGATCTACTTGGTGTGCCCCAAACTTTCAATCCCTCTTAGCAACATTATCATGTTATATGATGGGATTTGCTTGTTAGATTCCGCTGTACGCTTAATCATTCTAAGCTTTATTGAAAGCTTTGAAGTTGCTTACGAGGATTGTTGGTTTAGGGGGAAGCTATTTAAAATGCTTCTACATCAAGTTTACGTGGCATGAATTAGGGGGAAGCTAATTCAGAAGCTTCTCCTTAACCAGAAGTGTATGGGTTACTTAGCTCGTGCCGTTACAGTATTTCTACTACAAGTTAATTTAAAGATGAGTCGCTTTAAAGACGAAGGCCTCAGAAGACTTCATCAGCATTGGATGCTTCAAGAAAGCTCTTATTCTTAATTATTTTGTACTTGTTAGGAAGAATATTGTAAGGAATTCTACACGTCGTCCCATGGGGGAAGATTGTTGGAAACTCACTTTATGTGACGACATTTAAGAATTCCCGTTAGTTATCATAGTCACGCACATTTAGACTAGACTAGGCTCGTTGTAAAGTTTAGGTTGTGTGCGTGACTATATATACCCCTCCTTTGCTTCCAAGGAGGGGGTGTTGATTGTCATTTGTTCATTTGGGAATACATACACTTTTACTCTCAACCTCTCTTTCTCTCTCTCTAAGCCAACAATGGCTTCCACCACCATCTACCACCACATTAGACCACCGGATCGGATTTAGCATTTCTACATATTTCTCCACCATCTCCTAAGGAAATCTCTATCGATGATCCGAATTTGACTACGCCTTCCATCGAAAATCCTCCGGATTTAGAGCTTAAGGATCTACCGTCTCATCTCGAATACGTGTTCCTTGAAGACAATAAGAAGTCACCCGTCATCATCGCAAAGGACTTGAAAGAGGACGAAAAGTCTCGACTTATCGACGTGCTGAAGAATCATAAGAAAGCGATTGCTTGTAAAATCTCTGATATTCATGGAATTGATCCTCACTTTTACACACATAAAATTCTCATGGAGGACGACTTTAAACCTATTATTCAAAACCAAAGAAGGGTGAATCCCAAGATCCATGACGTTATCAAAAAAGAGGTTATCAAACTTCTTGATGTGGGAATGATCTACCCTATCTCAGATTCACCATGGGTTAGTCCGGTCCATTGTGTGCCTAAGAAAGGCGGAATCACCGTTGTGCCCAATGAAAACAACGAGTTGATTCCTACTCGTCTCGTTACAGGGTGAAGAGTTTGTATAGACTATCGCAAACTCAATGATGCTACGAGAAAGGATCATTTTCCCCTTCCTTTCATGGACCAAATGCTTGAACGTCTAGCGGGTAATGATTATTATTGCTTCTTAGACGGTTTCTCCGGGTATTTTCAAATTCCCATCGATCCTAAAGACCAATAGAAAACCACATTCACTTGTCCTTATGGAACATTTGCTTACAAAAGAATGCCTTTCGGCTTATGCAATGCTCCCGGGACTTTCCAAAGGTGTATGATGGCTATCTTCCATGACATGGTTGAAGAAACTATGGAAGTCTTCATGGATGATTTCTCGGTTTATGGTGATTCTTTCTCTCATTGCCTTGCCAATTTGGAACGCATGCTTAAGCGGTGTGAAGACACTCGCGTTGTTCTAAATTGGGAAAAATGCCATTTCATTGTAAAAGAAGGTATTGTTCTTGGACATAAAATCTCCAAAGCCGGTCTTGAAGTCGACCGTGCTAAAGCTGATGTCATAGCAAAATTACCTCCACCTTCAACCGTGAAGGGTGTGAGAAGTTTCCTTGGTCATGCGGGCTTCTATGGATGATTCATTCAAGATTTTTCAAAAATCGCTCGCCCGATGACTCACCTCTTGGAAAAAGATACTCCTTTTATCTTTTCTAAAGAGTGTCTTGAATTCTTCGATCTTCTTAAGGAGAAGCTAACTAAGGCACCGGTCTTGGTTACCCCTAATTGGGAGCTACATTTTGAATTGATGTGTGATGCTAGCGACTTTGCTATTGGAGCGATTTTTGGCCAAAGAGTGAACAAACACTTCCAACCAATCCATTATGCTAGCAAGACAATGACGGGGGCTCAATTGCATTATACCACTACCGAAAAATAGCTTTTAGCTGTAGTGTATGCTTTTGAAAAATTTCGCCCCTATCTTGTCCTTTCCACCACCATTGTTTATATCGACCATTCCGCGTTGAAGTACTTGTTAACTAAACAAGATTCCAAGCCAAGACTTCTTCGTTGGGTTTTGCTCCTTCAAGAATTTAAAATTGAAATTCGTGACAAGAAGGGAGCGGAAAACCTAGTCGCGGATCATCTAAGTAGACTTGAGGATCCTTATCAAGGGGATCATCCGAATCAAGAGATCAATGACTCTTTTCCCCTTGAGGCCTTAATGTCTATCAATTCCAATCTTGATGACACCCCGTGGTTTGCGGACATTGCAAACTACTTAGCGGGTGGAATTCTCAAGGAAGGGTTAACGTCCCAACAAAAGAAAAAGTTCTTAAAAGACATTGAACACTATTTTTGGGACGACCCTTACCTTTTCAAACAATGTGCGGATCTTGTCATTCGTCGATGTGTTGATGGGCCGACAGCTTTACTAATCCTTGAAGCTTGCCATAAAGGACCCACCGGTGGTCACTTTGGTCCCAATTACACCGCGAAGAAAGTTTTCGACTTTGGATTTTATTGGCCCACCATTTATCATGACGCTCATGAAATGGTTAAACATTGTGATGCTTGCCAACGCCAAGGCAAGATCACACATAAAGACGAGATGCCTCAAAATTTCATACAAGAATGTGAAATCTTTGATGTATGGGGCATCGACTTTATGGGGCCATTTCCATCATCTAGCCGTTGACTACGTATCTAAATGGGTTGAAGCAAAGGCTCTCCCTACGAACGATGCGAGGGTGGTTGTGAACTTTTTGAAGCAGCTTTTTGCTCGATTCGGTGTTCCTCGTGCTATCATCAGTGACCGCGGGACTCATTTTTGCAATGATCAATTCGCAAGAGTCATGGCGAAGTATGATGTCAATCACCGTCTTTCCACCGCCTATCATCCCCAAACAAACGGTCAAGCCGAGATATCTAACCGTGGATTGAAGAGAATTCTGGAGCGTACTGTGGGAGAGCATGGTGCCTCGTGGGCCGATAAGTTAGATGATGCTTTGTGGGCTTTCCATACCGCATATAAGACGCCGATTGGTTGCACTCCATATCGTCTTGTGTACGGGAAGGCATGCCACCTCCCTATTGAGCTGGAACATAAGGCGTACTGGGCCTTGAAGTGGGCCAATTTTGACATCAACAAAGCCGTTGATCTTCGAAAGATTCAACTCAACGATCTGAATGAACTGAGGAATGAAGCTTATGAGAACTCATTGATCTACAAGGAGAAAACCAAGATCATCCATGATGCAAGGATTAAGAACCAAGAGTTCCACGTTGGTGATCAAGTTTTACTCTTTAACTCTCGGTTGAAGATTTTCTTGGGCAAGCTGAAGAGCCGTTGGTCTGGTCCATTCACCGTCGCCAAAGTCTTTCCCTATGGCACCATTTGAGCTTTCTCAGCCAAATGGGCCCAATTTCAAAGTGAATGGCCAGCGCGGGAAGTTGTACTTTGGTGAGGACATCTCTCATGAGATGATTCCATCCCTCACCACGTTTCCCTTGAATTAGTTCTGGATCGAGTCAGGCTCGTGACTCGGTTAACAAAAACAAGCGTTTCTTGGGAGGCAAACCATTGATCTATCCTTTGCCTTTTTCATAATACGTGTAGGGGGAGCCCCGTATGTGTTTGTTTTCTTGTTTCTTATGATGTGCAGGGATTAAAGCTTCAAAGAGCACTTTTGACGACATTTGACGAACCGTGATCCCGTGTACCTGTCTTCCCGGTTCTATCCTAAACTCTTTTGATTCTCTATTTTATATTCTTCAATATTAAAATAGGAATCACTTTAGTTGTCCTTTCCTTAGCAAGATTTAAACAAAGTGCACAATGTCCTAAGTGTAGATGAGTTCACTCCCACATGCTTAAACATTGAGGACAATGTTTGCATCAAGTGTAGGGGGACTTCTATCGAAGTAAGTGGGTTTTTCCATAAATTTGTCCTCATTTTAACCGGAAAATCTAATTTTTCAACATTTTTCAAAATTTTTGTTCTATTTTGGCCTAGTAGTATAGTAGTATTTTCCTTTGTTATCGTTATTTACTTTCTTTGCTAAGAATAAAGTTTAATAAAGTGGTTTTAATTTTTCAACGTTGTGAATCTTTTGACTCAACCCGATTTTACTTATCTAAGTTTACTCTAGCTAGTATCCTTAACGTGTTTAAGTCAAGTTTTGCTAGGCTTTTATATGGGGAGCTTTAAAACGCGAAAGTCTTAACTCTCACGGGTTAAGAACAAGAACTTTTCGCAAGTTCCTATAATTGATCCTAGAAAGTCGTTTATCAAGGGAACTTTAAAATGTGAATTCTAAACTTGAAAAAAGTCTAAGAAGTTGCAAGATCCTATAGCTGACTTGAAAACCCAAAACTCTGATTTAATTGGCTAAGCATCCACGAGTCTCATTCCTTGAGATTTTAAATTGTGGAGAAGGAGAGATGATAGAGTCAATTATAAGTTTCGTATTCTTTTGTGAATTTATGTGAGTTAATTATAATCTTTTTCTCCTATCGCTTGTTAATAAATATATTTGCAATAAATAAGGTTGTACGATTTGAAAAGTTACTTAGCTTCTAGCACAAGATCGTTTAAAAGTTGCTCGGTATTAATTAGAGTTCATAGCCAGGCATAACTAATTGAAGCGGGATGCGAAGATTGGCGAGTCCGAAAAGGCCCTAACAAGGCATGAGGGCTACATTTTGTTGCTAAAGATCCAAAAGTGATGTGAAGAATAATTTATCAAAAATCAATATGAAGGATCAAGACACACGACGAAAAGCAAATACTCCCCAAAAGATCATGGAGAAGTCTATCCGAAAAGGCCCTAACAAGGTATGAGGATAAATAGATCCAAGTCCTAAAAGGAGGCGGATCGTTGTATATCAAAGTCCAAAATAAAGATTGGAGAAAAATGAAGAAGTCGTGGTCCAAGTATGAAGAATCTCTCAAAACTTCAAGTGAAGAAATTCTTATTATAAAGAGAAGACCATAATTTCAAGAACGTCTCTCAAGATTTGAAGTATGAATTCGCTGCCAAATATCGGTCCGAGAAAGGTCTCAAATCGTGAAGCGAGTTATGCCAAGATATGAACTTTATGAGGTCCCGAGAAGCAGTTTTAAAAGATTTTGTCCTTTAGCTAACTATTGCTTAAATCGTCCCACTGTATTTTTAGCCTAAATAACTATCGAAATAAGTCAAATAATGCATCCTCGTGATCATTCAAGACAATATTTAAATATAAGAGATACACCTAGGAATAAGGGAGTCTAAGTGAATAATTGGGCCACATGAGTTCGTGTTAGTTTGCTAACTTATAATAACAATGATCTCGTTTATAAGTTTGGTATGGGAAATGTGAAACTTGAGGATGATGAACATTCATGAGAACCAAAACCCCAATGTAAGTCTTTGATTTCTTTACTTGTTTTGTATATATTTCTATCTTTCTAATAAAGGCCTAGGTGGGTTATCTATGATGAGAAATGTAAACTGTGCTTTGAAATTAATGCATTGCATGAGGGCATTGCAATGGTCAAGTGTAGAGGATTTAATAAGTGTGAAAACACTTATCCTTTTACCACTTATTTCCAATAATAACAAGACCAAAACGTGTATTTTATGTCGTAAAAGTCAGAATTATGCGTGGTTTGTATTTTTATTATGTTTCAGGATAAAAATATGAAAAAGGAAGAAAACACGGGCTACCACGGGCTTTTATCGAAGAAAACGAGAAAAGACGAAGTCAAAAGATCAAGAGTGCATAAAGAACGGAAGTCCAAGGCCTATTCTGAAGATTTATCGAAGAAAAAGTCCAAATACGGAAGTTTAATGAAGTCGAAGAACTCAAGTCTAATAGAAGAAGAAAATTATAAGACAAGTTCAATTTATGTCGACAAATCCCGAGACGACGTCGAGAAAGACAAAGATTTTAAATCGAGTCGTGAAGAAAGAAAAATGAAGCAACACATGCACCTTCCCAATTCCTATATATACCCTCCTAATGACACATTAGGAGGGTGTTAGTTAATTAGATTATTTTTCAATTTAGTAGTTTAATTTTTAGAGAGAGAAAGTGTTTAACTTTCTCTCACTAGAACTTCATCTTTTCTTTCTTTTCATGTTTAAGCTTTGATTTGATCTTGTATTTTGGAATCATTAATCTATAAGTTCAAATTAAGTTTCTTATCTTTAATCTTCTTCTACCTTTCTTTATTTTGATCTTGATTAGTGATAATCTTTGATTTTGTTTTCATCTTGATGCTTATGTGATTAAAAAGTTTATCTTTTTATTCATATCTAAGTTTTAATACGGATTAAGTTTTGAGCTTTTCATGCTTATTGACTTAGTTTGTGTTTAGCTTATTTACGTTTTAAGTTTTCTTAAAGTTTTAGTCTTTTTAAAGTTTGATTTAAAAGTTTTGCTTATTTAAAGTTTTGAAAAGTTCTTATTTTATGCTTATTAGTTCGGTTTATTATTAATTTGGTTAAGTCTTGGTTTGAGCTTATCAAAAATAGCTTATAAACTTGGCTTATTGCATAATACATACCATCGGAAAAGGGAAAACCCCTTTCCGACCTTACATTCCGATCAGGGCTCGTTATTCCGATCAGCTCACTATTACTCCGATCAACAGGATCGGAAAAGGGTTTTAGATACATTCCGATTGGATCAGTTTTGCCTTATTCCGACAGCTTTCTTTTACTGCATTCCGATAAGGATTCCGATGCATATTCCGACCATGGTATTTATTTGATATTCCGATTGGACCTGTTTTCCATTATTCCGATTAAGACATTCCGATCACATTCCTTTTACTGCATTCCGACGTGATTCCGACCAGGCATTCCGATGGGTTTAATTTCTTGTTTCTACAAAGTTTTCAAGTTTTAAATTCATTTCGTTTTAATTTCCAAAAATTGCACGCTTCCCGAAATCTCTGTTTTTGCCAAGTGTTTTTCTAGTAATTTTTAGTTTAATTTTTAAAGCTTTTATTTTACTCAACGACACTTTCATTTTACCATTAGTTTAAAATAGATAACCAAACCATTTATTTTTCCACCAAGAACGACTGATTCGCACTTTCTACTAGTAATCAATTCGAAAAGATCGGACAATAACTTTTTATACTTGGCTAAAACCAGTTATTACGCTTCCTTGAAAGGCTTCTTTAAATCCGCATCGGATATCACCCTTCCTCTCACTATGTTATTACTACTACCTCCTTCGTCTTCTTCACTGAAACTTAATCAGACAGGTCCCACAGTGTTCCGGTTATGCTCCTGGACTAGTGATCGTAAAGTCGAGATGTTTTGTTCAAGTTGTTCCCTTGTGAGGTTTTGGTTTTCCGGAGTGATCAAATTGATGGGAAGATTAGGACCTGTGGGAGTGACAGGAGGACTAGGACCTGACATTCTAAGCAACTGGTAGACAGAATATCAGGTCCCACGGATGGCGCCAAATGTTCGTGCATTTTCTTGCGGGGATCAGAAATGTGCAATCCTCCGGACGAATTGGGGCTTGTCCTTTAGATATCCTGAAATCAAAGCAAACGCGTTAGCCTCGACCGGGTGTGAATACCTAGACCAAGCTTTGGCATGAGAGTAAGTAAAGTGAAATGGTCCGAAATGGATAGGTAAGTGTATACAGTAAAATAGTAATATTATATGATAAAAACGATCACCTCAAACTTGAGTCCAAATGGGGTATTTATACTGCTCAAATCTCCTTAAAATCCGAAAGGCCCAATGGGCTTTCGTCGAAGCCTTATTGGTCCGATTGGGGACAACCTTCCTATATTTGGGGGAGCTTGTCGGTTGACCTACTTTTGACTTTTGCTTCTTCTTTTGGGCCGGATATGAGTTTCAGATCCGGGTTTCGGACATGAGTCCGGTTCGGACTCATACACGAACACTCAAAAAGTAAGTAATGAAAAAAATCACTAAAATTTATTATTACCCATATTTAGTAAGAGAAAATATAAAACGTTTAATAAATTTTTTAGTAAAAAAATATGAGTTTCTTTTATCACGGTAACTAAAAACACTTTTTAATATTAGTCACAAATTATAAGCCTATATAAGCAAAATTATGTCCTAACATGCTTATATAAACTCATAAAGTCAGAAGTCTCAAATGAAACAGATAAAGCTATGACTTATAGTAAAATAACACCGAAGTTTATCTTTTTTTTTATTTATTTTTTTTTTGAACAGAACACCGAAATTAAATAAGTAAGCTACAAGGCCTGCATATATATATAAATATAAAAGAAGCATTTAAAAAACTGAATGTTAGAAAAAAAAAGTAGTAATGAAAATGAGAAGATTAGACTGATTCATAAACCATGCTCGTCAAGTCAACCCACATAATGAAGATTGAATTGTTTAATTTTAATAAGCGTAACGGAGAATGCAAGGAATTATGAAAGGTCAAGCTCGGGTATCTGGTCTTTGTTTCTAAACATTAACGAGAGACTTTTAAGTGGTGACATAAGCAGCTAGCTCACACCTTCGCGAAAGAAGCAGTCTAAGATAACGCCCACGTTTCTCCTCTACTGTTAACATTCCATTAGCAGCCTTTAATTAATTGCATATTTGCATCTTACTCCTATTTTCTACACTAAAATACACAAATTCACAAAACATGTATTCATGGTCTGAATGTTAACAGTAGAGAAAATAGACAACGAGTAAAAATGTTGTCTGAATTTTTACTTTTTGTCCGATCTTTTACGTTTTATGTCATTTTTTTACGTTTTTATAAGCTTCTTTACGTTTTCATTAGTATTTTATCTGTTTTCTTTTGATTTTTTTTTTATGTTTTTGTCAGTATCTTTACGTTTTCGTTAGTATTTTTATATTTTCGTGCGTGTTTTTATATTTTCTTCAGTGTTTTTAGTTCTCGTTCGAATTTTTATGTTTTGTCAGTATTTTTACGTTTTCGTCAGTATTTTTACGTTTTCGGTAGTATTTTTACGTTTTCGTCGGTTTCTTTCCGTCTTTGTTAGTTTTCTAATGTTTTCGTCAGCATTGTGTTTTCGTCAGTATTTTTACGTACTCGTCAGTATTTCTACGTTTTCGTTAATATTTCTATATTTTCGTCAATATTTTTACGTTTCTGTCATAACTTTTATGTTTTCACAAGTTTTTATGTTTTTGTCAATATTTTTTACGTTTTCGTCTGTTTTGTTACGTTCTCGTCAGTTTTTAAGGAAAACGGAAAAATCAAACCAAAATGTAAGAAACCGTAAAAAATAAAGTTGAAACGTAAAAAAATCGAACAAAACCTAAAAAAACTAACAAAAGAATAATTAAAAAGGACGAAAACATAAAAGTACTGACGAAAACGTAAAGTAAATTGGCAAAGCGTAATAATACTGACGAAAACGTAAAAAAACTAATGAAAGCATAAAAAAACTGGACGAAATACACAAATTCACAAAAGATGTATTCGTGGTCTGAATGTTAACAGTAGAGAAAATAGACAACGAGTAAAAATGTTATCTGAATTTTTACTTTTTGTCTGATCTTTTACGTTTTATGTCATTTTTTTACGTTTTTATAAGTTTCTTTACGTTTTCATTAGTATTTTATCCGTTTTCTTTTAATTTTTTTTATGTTTTTGTCAGTATCTTTACGTTTTCGTTAGTATTTTGACCTTTTCGTGCGTATTTTAATATTTTCTTCAGTGTTTTTAGTTCTCGTTCAACTTTTTATGTTTTGTCAGTATTTTTACGTTTTCGTCAGTATTTTTACGTTTTCGTCAGTATTTTTACGTTTTCGGTAGTATTTTTACGTTTTCGTCGGTTTCTTTCCGTCTTTGTTAGTTTTCTAATGTTTTCGTCAGTTTTTTTACGTACTCGTCAGTATTTCTACGTTTTCGTTAATATTTCTATATTTTCGTAAATATTTTTACGTTTCTGTCATAACTTTTATGTTTTCACAAGTGTTTTTATGTTTTTGTCAATATTTTTTACGTTTTCGTCTGTTTTGTTACGTTCTCGTCAGTTTTTAAGGAAAACGGAAAAATCAAACCAAAATGTAAGAAACCGTAAAAAATAAAGTTGAAACGTAAAAAAAATCGAACAAAACCTAAAAAAACTAACAAAAGAACAAATAAAAAGGACGAAAAAATAAAAGTACTGACGAAAACGTAAAGTAAGTTGGCAAACCGTAATAATACTGACGAAAAAGGTAAAAAAACTAATGAAAACATAAAAAAACTGGACGAAAATGTAAAAACACTAACGTAAACAAATTGATGAAAACGTAAAAATAGTAAATAAAACGTAAAAAAAATCGGATGAAAACAGAAGAAAACTGACAAGATCGTAAAAACACTGACGAAACCATAAAAAATCAGACAAAAATATAGAAATACTGACGAAAAAGTGAAAACTCGGACGAAAACATAAAAATACGAAAACGTAAAGAGTCGGACGAAAACGTAAAAACATTGTCGAAAACGTAAAAGTTCGAAGGAAAACGTAAAAGTCAAAGAAAAACGTAAAAATACTAAATACAAACAGTCGAACGAAAACATAAAAGTACTGACGAAAACGTAAAAAAATCAAAAGAAAACGTCAAAACGCTGAAAAAAGATAAAAATACTGACAAAAAGGTAAAAAGTCGAACGAAAACAGAAAAGATCAAATGGAGAAGTAAAAGGTATAATGAAAACGTTTAAATACTGATGAAAACGAAAAAAATCTGACGAAAACGTAAAAAACTGATGAAAACGTAAAAAAAATCGAAAAAAATGTAAAAATCAAACGAATATAAAACGCATAAAAACGTTAAAAATATGAAAATATTATATGTTAGTAAGACAATCCAACCCAAATCGCTTGATCCATACCTGTTGAATTCATTATTAAATATAACTTATTTTACCTATAACTTGTTATGAAATATAAAGAATAACAATGGAGGAGGAAGAGATGATTATTATTGAGTAGTATATCCTAATGAATACAATGTGACCTTTATATATAGGTCTTTAGGGAGTGTAACCTCCTAGCACATTAACCACTTATCAAATAGTAATAAACTATACATGGTGAATATACATACATAATGAATATATTTATAACACTCATCCTTGGATATTCACCGTTTGTTATACTTCATTATCTGCCTCATTAAAAACCTTATCAAGAAAAACCCAATGGGATAAAAACTTGAGAAGGAAAAAAGAGTGCAATGTGCATAATGCGCCTCCTCAAATTAACGTATATCTTTCAAGCGTTAAAGGCTGGTCTGTTGCTCAAAAACTTTGTCAACAATGATTTTGTAATGAAGTCCACTCATGCATTAGATTATGTCCTACAAAGATGACAATATATGTGTAGCTTCCAATACAATGTCAAATGCATTGGTTAGAAAATAGACATTGTTAATACATAGATTAAAAGAGAAATATACAATATCATGGCGCATATTGATTGCGAAAATTGACATTAAAACTTTAGTTGCACTTATGGTACTTGCGGACCAACAATCTTCTTTGAAACATGTGCAAAATACAGGATGATATGCATCCAAATGAATTTTGATCGATATAAGAGTTCATTTTGATCAAATAAGTTATTTATAACTTTAACGCATGCTTCCATAAGTTGAAATTGCTAGACATGCTTGAGGCATTATGGATCCTTCATGGAATATTACAGCTCTAATAAAATGTATATGAGACAAACTAAATACTTTTTAGATTGACTTTCTCATAGAATATCAATAACATATTTACATCTACCTCTAGACTATGACTCTTAATAGGCAGTTTCATGTTTTTGTGAATTTATTTATTCCACAATTCATGTCTCAAAGCATGTAACTTTAGAGCTCTTAATTCGGTTGCGCACAACCCGTTTATCTCCAATAACTTTTACACATTCACGTGTATGGACTTTTTGTCCTAATACTTCTCTTATTTTGAAGTGATTGCATCTTTTCATGATGATCAATCATTTTGCTGAGCTCACTTTTGAATAATAAGTAATTCATGATCCTCATCATGCATAATAATTAGCACTATATTGTATGTAAATAAATTACCGACGTCATGTTGTTTCAATTTCATATGAATCTAGACATGATAAAATCTATTGAGCTCTCATCGGTTAATTTAATGTTCTTTTAAGAACATTTATGTCTAGTGTCTCTTTGTGAGACTATCATGGGGCCTTTTATACATCGAAGAACCATCTTGTTTTTATGCTCCATAGTTTACATCGAGGATTTTATTTGAAATTGACTAGTCTACCATGCTTGAGGCATGTCATAATTAAGTAGTGTCTTTGAGGGACAAAGTAGGAGCATGAGTAGCTGAAACTAGGGGTGGAAACGAGCCGAGCTGCTCGTGAAAAGCTCGGGATCGGATCGGTAAAAAGCTCGAACGAGCCGAGCCTAAACGAGCTCGAGCCCGAGCTCGAGCCTAAGTTGCAGCTCGTTTATTAAACGAGTTCGAGCCCGAGCTTTACGTACAAAGCTCGTTTGGGATCGCGAGCTTAAACGAGCCTAATGTTTTATATACGAGCTTCTTAACGAGCTTAATAACAAGCTTATTAACGAGCCCAATTTAGATATATTAGGAGCCGAGCTCGAGCCAAATTTTATGTTTACATTGCAAAATCGTATAAACGAGCCGAGCTCGAGCCGAGCCCGAGCTTGTCTACCATACCACGATCCGAGCCCGAGCCTAAATAATAAGGCTCGAAACGAGCCGAGCTCGAGCTCGAGCTTTGTAATACTTAAACGAGCCGAGCTCGAGCCCTGGCGAGCTCGAGCTCGACTCGGCTCGTTTCCACCCCTAGCTGAAACTTTGTTATTTACCAATGTATATGTATGGCTATTAGATTATCACTGAATAATAAATTCATAAAATTTCTATCGAGGATCAATAAAATATGGTAATTCATTCTGAATTTGTAGCTACTTATCTCCTCCTGAAGGAATTACCCCTTTGTTTATATCCCGTATATTTTTATTTAGGTGGAGTAATACACAAAAAATGGGATAGATTTGGTTTATAACCAAAACCGATTACGAAATGGAGGAATTATAATAATATATTGGCATGATGCTAATTATGATTTTTTATATATGATAGTATAACCCCATACAATAACAAAATATTTTCTGTCATTATCATTGGATAATGTAGAAGCAATTCATCTCATATTCACAATGAATTACTTACTCTGGAATGCTATGCTCGCATTTCAATATGTCAAGCTATTAGTCATGTAAACATGAAGTTGCAATTTTTATTACCATTTAGACGATGCATCGATTTATAGAATTCAAAATGGTTCATACAATGGATATGTATGCAAACGTATATCCACTTGTTTTCTTTCCAGAAAATTAAGGGACTGAGTCGCCATTCTAGTTGATAGATAAATAATCAACTTTCTTTGAGAGATAAAGCATTAGATTGAAGAATCTAATCAATTTATAGTTTTCACATCATTAATGACTCGTGATGGTATAACGAGTCATGCCAAAAAGATTATAATTATAGGTCATAAACTTATGTTATGGCTAGTGATAATATTTCACTAATTTATCTATAATGTATGTCGAGAAAAAATGCAATGTAATGCATAATTTATATGAAATTTCATTACTCATGACAATTTTATATTTTCTTTTAGGAGCTACAATGTGTTAGCATAGTTCCTTACATCTAAGAATATAGTGTGTAATATTTTTGACACACTTATATTTTTCATACATCACATTGTATTTTGCATAAATCATATTTTTGTCCGCTCCTTTTTATTTTGCCACTATTAGTGGTTTGTCATTTTTCATATTACTTCGACCATATCATTTACCATGATAAATGATTTTTGAAAATGTACTATTACATCATCTTATTCACTTGAGGGAATGAATATCTTGATGTTGTTCATATTATCACATTCTCATGAGAGAATAAAGATCCTTAAGTTGATCATTTCATCACATTCACTTAAGTGAATGAAGATTTATATATTGATTATTATATTATCACATTCACATGAGAGAATTGATACATTTTAAATCTCATTATTTTCTTGCTTATTAAAAAAACATGTATATGAGTAAGGAGACATGAACAAGATAAAAAAAAAGTCTTTGGGTTGTTGCTACTATATGAGCAAGTTTTGAAACATATAATTAACAATGTCCATTCTACATGATTTTGATAAAATTATACCATCATTCGAAAATACTACATGATTAGAAAATTATACCATCATTCGAAAAATACTTTAGACAAAGAATTGAGACGATGTTACTACTTATTTTAAGGGAACATAATAGAGCTTTTAGGTTCTTTAAACCTTGAATCATAACTTGATGTTATGTTATGTTGATGCTTTTAATAAAATCATTATTCAACTTAATGTTTACAAAATAATAACAATAACAATGAGGTTATGTTATCGCGATTCACTTAAAGAAATCCTCATAAAACTTGAGGTTACTTACAAATATTAAAATAACTTAGAACTTGAGGTTCTATTTTTTTCAAAATAAAGTTTATAAATCATTATGAAAAGATCTATGATGCAAAAATTAAAATAAGCGTAACATGTGGCTATGCATATTAATTATGTAAGGATTGTAAACATTCAATCGAATCGTATAGAACACGCGGTTCTTTAAAAAATTCAATCATAACATGAGGTTATAATGTTTCGACTTTAAGAGACTCATATGAGACCAAGTCCTTAAAAAGATATAAATTTAAGTGATATATTTATTCTTTTGCGAGAATCATGATATATTTATTCTTTTGCGAGAATCATGATTAAAATAATAACTTGAGGTTATTATATTTTGATTCACTTCTTGTAAGCACAATAAAATACTTATTGTTCTTGTAAACAATAATATAGTTTTATTAAAAATAAAAATAAAAATATAAACAAATCAAGTTTACAAGTAACATACCCTCGTATCCAAAAATTTGAAATGAAATAGAATCAATCTATATTAAAATAGATGTAGTCATTAATCGTAAAAACTAACGTATACTATACTTTTAATAAGAAAAAAAATACCATTTAATAACTATTATACCCAATAAAAATCTTTCATAAATGATATTCAAGTTGTAATTCAAGTATGCATAACGGCACAACATGTTTAATGTTATTTAAGTTATGTATTTCTTTTTCTCAAAATATATATTAAAACAAAAAAAAACTTTATAGCTACTTGTTGTGTGATCCATATGCAATTGCATAAAAAGTTCTACAAGAGAAACTAGTTGCACAAAACATCAACTTGTGATTTGCATTTTTTTTAAATGTATTATTATTTTATAACAAAAATAAAATCGCTATAGCATTTATTAACATTTTCTAGTACATCATACATAAAAAATACCGCTTGAATAAAAAGCAACGAAAAAAAATAAAATTATGAAAAGTATATAACATGAATAACTATAATTAAACAATAATAAAGATAAATATGATAGAACTTGAGGTTCTATAAAATTACATAACAATTATAAGAAGTTATGTTTCGATTCTTCTGAGAGAATCACAATAGAGCTTGAGGTTCTTATTATTAATTTTCTCTCTTTTATAAAATAACATAATATGAGATTATGACATTATATCATACTAGAACATGAGGTTCTAATTATTATTTTTTTTCACATAACATGAACTTATGTTATTATTTATGTATTGAATCATGTTATTTTCGGTTTTAATTGTTTCTCCAAAATTATTGGCGGTTAGATGGATCTCGACATCAAGAGTCCAAGAGAGATAGTATTTTTCCGGAAATATCAAGAAAAATAAAATTCACTTTTGACATGTTTGCATACTACGAAGGGAAAAAACATACAATTTAATAAGAATTATATTCAATATAAAAAAATTTTGTTCATAAATGATATTAAGATGGAATTCAAATTTATATACTTAATGATATTTAAACATATCATTTAATATAAAATTATTACTTTGTAAAATAAATAATTAAAACACGTTACATGTAATGTGTGAAAATAATGACTCCCCTTTTTTTAACATCTACGTAGCTAAAGTAAATAACTTTACATTTTCAAAATGATCTCAAATGCATGTAGATTTATGACACGAAGAATGAATGAAAACATACGAAAACTAAAATCTATCTTATTTGGTTTACTTGGCAAAATCTTGTCACTTTTCAAAATTATTATTGAGAAATAAGAGTCATTTGGGCTCCAAAGTTGTTATGGATGTATGATAAATTGCTCTATAAATGTAACTAAAAAAATGTATCGGATCATACATAATAAAATGCAAATATAAGATGAATAAAAATAAGAACAATAGAACTCTATAAAATTACATAACAATTGGGTTATGTTTTGATTCTATTTTAAAAAAAGGAATCATAATAGAATTTGAGGTTCTTATTACTATCTTTTTTATAATAACATAACATGAGGTTATGGTATTAAATCATATTAGAACATGAGGTTCTAACTTTTTTTTTTCTTTGACATAACATGAGGTTTTATCATTTTTATGTAGCCACAATAGAACAAGTAGTGCTCATGTAGATTAAGATAGAGATATGCTAAGAATTCCTTACCTAGTTTTGCTTAGAGCAAAAATCGTGCTGATAACGTGTTATGAAATATAAAGAATAACAATGGAGGAGGAAGAGATGATTACTATCGAGTAGTATATCCTAATAAATACAATATGACCTTTATATATAAATTCTTTAGGGAGTGTAACTTCCTAACACATTAACCACTAATTAAAGAGTAATAAACTATACATGGTGAATATACATACATAATAAATATATTTATAACAACACTCAATTTGTTTGAACCATGACACAAACAAACCCAGCCTAAACCATTTACCAACTCTACGATTTACCCATATCCATGATTTGTGCAAGACGAAACATTCTTAAAAATACGACACTATTGGGTAGATGTGTCAAAAACGGGGCGCGGGCAAAACGAGCGAAGATTAAACGGGCACAAAGTAAATGGGCGGGCTAAACGGAAGAAAGCTAAAACGGGAAAAAAAAATATAAAAACGTAGAAATAAAAAATAATAACACTTGTTTGAAAGTCGGAGATAAAAAATTAAATATTAAAGATCCGCCAAGTAGTCTAATTAGTATTTTACATGTGCGTTCATTAAGCGCATTTAGAGCACAGTGAAAGGTAGAGTCGTGGAAGTGGTGTCATACTGCTATAGTAAAAAAGTGGTGCCATGTAAGTGAAATAGGTTATGGCACGAGAAATGTTATGGCACCACTTTATAGACTTTTGCCATTTTTTGTTATAGCATTTACAACAATCTTAACATTGTATTTATCAATTTATGTTGAAACGTTACTCGAGCTAACATATAAGGATGACTTTTCATCGCCTCAACAATGAAACTTTCAGTACAACATGTTGATGTGCAACTTCCAACTTAATACGTTATAAGAAAAGAACCGTGATGTATAAACCATTTGAGTCTCTTTTGTTCTTATACAGGGCCTGTAGCAATCTCTTTTAGTCGAACATACTCATTAGCAATGTCCAAGTATATTTGTATATCATGTCTGATTTATATTGTGAGGTACTTCAGTTTTGACACTTTAGGATGACAATTATAATTTATAATGCCTCGGACCTTAACCTTTTGCTGTCTCTTTTTTCCAATGATTTATGTTTTTAATTTATTTTTTTTGCTGCAATGGTGATTCTGTATATGACTAAAATAAGTTATGAGCGGTTGAATGAAAAGTATCTGATTACCTCGGGAGGAAGTCTCATTTCTCTTCCTGATCGATGGATCAAACCCTTCCCTTTAAGTGGCTCCAGTGAGACCCCTCTTCTCCCTCTTCTAATGCAGCTGCTTCTAAGTCTTTCAAGTTCGCACAGTTTTACAGCCAGAGCAGCAATATGACTAGTTACAACTTACAATCATAAACTCAGATATTACCTTCCTTAAACACTGTATTTGATCGTTTCTAGCAAACAAACCCTTGCTCTTATGTAAAAATGAGTGATCTTGGACGAATAAAATGTCAAAAAAAATTAAAAAAATCATCCACATAAGTACAGATTGTCGAAGTCCAAGCTTGCTTGCACACTGAATTTTCTTAACATTTATGAAAGAACGATGATAGTTTACAATAAAAGCCGATTACAACTATTCAGAAGGTTAGTATGTTTAGCATAAGCATATACTTCTTCTGACTTGACAAGATTATGAACTTGTTATAAATTTAACAAGTTTTATATGTGGCATTGGTATTTTTGACCTCAATGGTCAAAGTTCACCTCAGCAATGGTAGTTTAGTTTGTTCATTGTTGATAAAAAGTATGGCATTTGATGCACCTCAGAATAAAAAAGCTTCACTGATAACCATTAAAGAGAAAGCACCTGGAAGGCTGGAAAAGCATTGGTACGTTTCTACCCATATAACCCGCCCATTTTTCTACTGCTAGTTAAAAAAATTGAATATTGACAAACATTTCTTACCCATTTTGAATGTGTTTATTGTTTCTGTGGATAAGACCAGAGTAATATAAACATATGGCTTGATTAGTGCATGTGCTTTCGATAGTGAGTCCATATGAACTGAATATATTATTTCTTATGCTTTTTCGGGCTCTTACCTTCCATGTCGTAAAACCAAGAATGTGATTCTTGTTCATAAATAAGGATTTGATGACACTTTCTAAAGTTACTACAATGAAATGGTATACTTGAATCAGATGATCATTTGTAAGCTTGTAATAAAAGAGGTTGTAGGAAATACAGAAATAGCGTTTGGATGTGCTTATAATTTGTTTGAAAACCTTATTTCTGATCATAACTCAATGATCCACGTAACCTTAGCATCCATAAAGGACTAGTTTTCTACAAATCACACATCCAGGCAAAGAGATATTCGGAAAAAAAAGAGTTAGTAACTCACTAACGTTGCTCTTGAAAACTAAAAGGTTTGGCAAGTGAATTAAACTCGAGAACCACATAAATGTTAAAATGAATGAAATCATTTGAACACTAAAGCTATCTCCATCTCTCTTTTTCCAAAAATCTGCATTTAGGAATCATGAAACAAATGCCTGCACAACGTCTCTTCTACGTTAGCCTAATACCCAAGTGTAGCCATGTTAACTGGTATCCTTTAGTCAAACATCTCTTCTTTATGTTCAACGTGCTATTATGACCTTCATTATCGGTGCTTTAATCTCACCAATCTTTCCCTTTCTTCACTACTCTTCTCCACAAAACTAATGTGTATAAATTGCATCACTTGATAGAAATATTGTGTCTAACTGCGACTTCTGTACACATGTAGGCTCAACCACATTTCCATCTGAATACATTAAACGCAACCGCATTGCCTCCGTGGCTTGGTCACGCTCAACTTTGGCCAGTTCACAAATCACAAGTACCTAAAAAAATTGGATTAACAATTTTGCATCCTCGCAGCTGCGAAAAATTGGAAAGTCAAACCAATGATCATAGTTTAATGGAAAAAAATCCAGAACCAATATGTAGTATACCATATGCAAATCTTAGATGGTTGAGAAAAGTTTGTTCTTTATCAATGTATATATGACAATCCTATATGACATACGGATTATTAAACATTTTTATTTCTGAGAAGATTTTAGAAACATGTCGGGTCTGTCATCGTCTCATCGAATGGTATAGTTTACAAACGAAACACATGAAAGGTGGTCCTGAAATAGCAGTCACACTCTATTAATTTTTTCAATGTTCGCAGGTGTATTCAGTGTCACAAAATTTACCAGCGCACTGAATCACTGAATCAAAACAGGATATGGAATGGATTGTATCATCCGGTAACCGTAGCAACATCTGCGCTGAGGACTTGATTCCCTATGTAAAATATTCTCACATTCTATTGCGACTAAGCTCTATAATCATAGGATTACTTGAATGTGAAGAAATAAGCATTGCTTTTTTAACAAGAACAAAACAAGCAACCGCACAATATCGATCCCATTGCCGCTATCTAATAGATCATTAAATTTGAACATTGATTTCTACCAAATAACTCAAAATAATCTTGAAATTCTGATAAATATGTGATTACTGACATTGTTTGAAAGATTTGTAACAAACATAACAAATTACATGGTAAATAAACTTCACACCGATTGAAGCCATATTGGATGTCTAATAACGCTAAGTGATTCTCCTACAAAGTGAGGTTCGATGGTTCCGTCCGACATATGATAAATCCCCATATCTCTCCCTCCTCCTTCTTCGACATCACCAAGAAAATCATCTGTGTAGTATATGCAGTTACCTTTTATTACCCCCGTGGTGTCCTCTATCCAAAACGAAGAATTATGTCCGACAAACAAAGTTTTTGTACCCAAATCCATCACTTTTGACCAATTTCCACTTTCCAAATCATAAGCCAAAATTTGGAAACTCTTTGTGTAAATCTCAGGGTAAACCCCGTCTTCATTAAATATTACCTCTTTGATAATTACTAGCAACTGCTTCCTGTCGCCATCATCTAGTCCAACTATATAAGCTGAAACTGCAGCTTCATCATAAAGATCTTCTGGCACCGGTGCTACATCAACCAAGACTATTTGATCTTTCCCATTAACATTGCATGCTCGAATATGATTGGCATGGTCAAAACTATAAACTTTTCCGTTGTAGAAAGTAATATCAAGAATGATCTCGAGTAAACTTTCTTCAACATATGTCCACTTGTTATCTCCGATATGGCAAAAACCTAGACTCCGCGCGCGACTATATAAAACAAGTACCAGTTTTGATTCCATCAATAGGACTACCTTTATGATGGCGGCTAACCAATCTAAAGGTTGATCAGCCTCTCGAAAGGTTACCTTTGGAAGGTTGATGATTTCACGAGATAAAGGATTGATAAGTTGTGAAGCAAAATCTTCACCAACGGTTAAGAGCCACCCACCTGAAGATGTACATGCCTTACCGTATACTTCAGGTAGTCGTATCTTGCGGATGCTCTTGTTTGAGAGAAGGAACAATTCCCGAGACTCCTGATCGTCACTTTTTTCTGCAAGCATTAAAGATGGAAACCGCGAAGGAGGTCCATTCGAGTTGTGGTATGTTTTTTCGGCCGCTGAATGCCAAGACTTACACACGGCTGCAAAACTTGGATAATATTCGTAGCAAGTGATATATTTTTGTGCTATTATATCAAGTATCTCAGGCAACATCTCTGACCATCCCATCATAATTTATAACTGTCTTTTGAATCAACGACGCCTGCAAAAGATATCAAATACCATTGAACTAGCTAATTCATAGAACGTGGTTGCTAACATTAAACACTATAATATCTAGCGAGTTTGATTTTCTGAATGTCGCACATGGTCGTCACTCGTCCTCAGGAAGACTTAAATATCGCCGGGTAAAAATTGATGTTTTTCTCAACATTAACACTATGTTGGAAAAATTCATGGGTTCCCGGGCACCCACGGAACTCCCATAGTTCCGTCCTTGGTCGTCCTTGTAATGGCAACCTCAATCGACCGGATCGAATACATATGTTGGTCGAGGTCACGACCATGATTTGTTTGTGTGTATTAATTAATTTGTGGGGGTATGTTTTTAGTAGAGTAAGTCGTTTTGCAGTGATAAAAAGTTTAATGCATAGCCTAAGTAACTACAGTATTTAACAACTACACAGGACATTGTATAGCAAGATAGAATAGAATGTAAAGAACTACGTAAAGTAAACTTAAGCTAATGCATGTGTATAGGACTAAACTCATAGAGTAGACATGTTTTTATGTAAGAAAAGTAGTAAAAAAGACGTATAAATCGTACCTTCTGTGAAAACTTTAGGATTTAAGAATCGCTGTGTTTTGTGTGTGGTTTGTCTAACTATTTTTTATTCTATTTTTAAACTATATAAACGATCACCGGTGCTATTTTTGTCTGCCATTCGCTGAGATTTAGTAACCAAATTTAGAAGTGTTTATGGGTTGGGTTACGAGGTTATTTGGTTTTTTTTTTTAAACGGCACCTCAATCTCATTGAAATCCAACCCCTAGTTATACTATCCATAACGGTCAGGCCCAGGACCCGAACCACTAGGGGAAACCCCTATTCGCACTAAGAAGGAAAATCATGGATTTTTATTTCTTGCAGACCAAACCCCCTCCCTAACTGAAAATCGTATCGAATACTAAACCCCCAGCCAAAAACCAAACCGAATATATGTCATTTAGTTACCTATATTTTTAGGGGAAAAGATCGCTGCTGTTAAAAGCAGTTAACTTGCGTGCTGTGTGGGCTTTGTGGGCCGTTTTCTCAAATTTCAGCCCACCTATTCTCATCTATTGTATTGTTCTACTCATTACTGGAACATTTATAAACACAATATACTAGTAATAAACAAGAAAAATACTAGATCCATAAAGGTTTTACAAATAAACTTTCACAAAGTGATTTATCACCAATCAAATTTATCATACTTCCTTATAAAGCATATTGATATGTTATTTTTAGAATACTTGAAATTTCAACATACATCTTCTAATGCATTGTGTACAAGCAAAAAACCTAAAAACTAAAATAACAAACTTTAACACCTCATTAATACAAACATAATTTAATACTTATATAAAACTAATTAATACATAATAGTTAATACACAATTAGAACTAAAAATTATTAATACACAATTAGAACTAAAAATTATTAATACTAAGTATATAATTAAAATACCCCAATATTTAAAAGTATAAATATATATTCACATTAAGTATTAGTCTACACAATGTACATATGTTGTCTACCTAAAATAATAATGCATATAGTTTTAAAAATCGAATCGTGTCAACGGGTTCAACCGGGAAACCGAAGTCACCATGGGTTCGGCTAGCCAGTTACATACAGTTACTCAAAACTCAAATTATCGGATTTCGAGATGTCGTTGTAAGAAAAGCGCAAAAATAAAATTAAGTTCGCTGAAAATTATGTTACACGGTACCCGCCGCTGCAACGCGCGGGTACCCTGCTAGTCTTAATTAATTATCTCTCTACCTTTTATATTCATAACTTCCAATGAATGTATGACACAACATTATGTGGAAAAATTCCTTTGCAAACATTTTGTGGTTATAGAATCCCTCAATAAACAAAGTAAAATGAAAAACATTTCACAAACTATCGCCCCTCTCTCAAACTGAGACACACTCCAGCACATCTTTAAACCATCACAGTCCATCGTTCTCTCAAGTGTTGTATTCGTTAAATGTCGACCCAACAGTTCAAGAAACATCTCTAGTCGAATGACCACTTTCGTTTTCCCGCATAAACACCCATCTCACTGTATGCCAAAGTAATGGTTGCATGTGGCTAGAAACAACCGCGGTCATCTCAAAGACTTTTATTGTTTTTTCAACATTATGTCGCGTCTCCATCAATGTTGACTACGTACCGTACGTGAATCTCCGGCAAAATAGATGGTGACTGAAATGGTGGGTCCATTGTTAAGTTGTGACATGTACATGGTTCTGTAATTTCCTGATAGAAAGTATCCTTTAAATCGGTTGTTGAAAAATGGAAATGACATCATTAATGATAGGCGAACGTTGGTGTTAGACTGTTATGATCACCTTGAACTCCCACACGAAATCGTGGTCAAAAATTTTCCCACCACCACAACTGCTTAATGTGTCAATATCGTCATCTCACCGCTTGTCGATGCCACCTTTATCGGTCTTCAGGCGATAAAAAATGTCAGCGAGGTTAGTTTGTTTATTTATTTTGAGTTCCCGGTGAAGAGAAGATGGCGAAACTAGATTTTGGTATGCCAAAATCACCGAGTTAGTGAATAGAGCTGGTGGGATAGTTGGTGAAGATGTGGTGCTTAAGAGCATCTACAATGGTTCTACTCTTTATAGTTTTTTTATTTATGAGCATTAAATTTTTATTAACTTCATCTTTTTAGAAAGTCATTTGTAAAAACCTTCTTCAATGCATAAAAGCCTTTCAAAAGCTTTTGCATATGAGTCTTCAACTCATTTACATGTCTTCATTTAATGTGAATAGCTTGTTATATTTTTGTCAAACACTTAACATATACCAAGTCATTATTTAAAAAGCCTTTAGTAAACCTATTGTTACAATGCATCAACTCATTTACATGACTTTTTTAAATAGTAAAAAGTCTTTTGTCAAGCTTGCATTATGGATGCTCTAAGTGAAAACCAAGTTGCGAAAGTCTTCTATTTAGATACTATGTGTGTGATGTACACGTGTTAGCTGAAGGAAAACTAGATCAGATCTTAAATGCTGGAACAATTTATAAAAGAAGGGAAATGGGAGAAAACAAGACAAAATATGAATGGAGTTGAGAATTTTAGGCTAGAACTAAGAGAAAAAGGACCACAAAGCCCACGCAGAAGGCAAAGTTAGCTGCTTTTAATATCAGGGATCATTTCCTCATATTTTTAATGCAAAAAAATTTTCAAGCCTAAAATAAGTTTTGTTTATCTTACTACCAAGTATCTTATAAAACATATTTATATCTTTCTGATCATTAACTTTTTAAAATAATTTAAAGTTTTATGCATGATGTACACACTTTTAATATAAAAAATACATATTACATACACACTTTGATGCAAATAATATACAAACAAATAAACATATTGTACAACTTCTTAATATACAATTAATACTTTTATTAAAACACCTCATATTAATTCGTAAATTAACCAATGCACAAACACACTTGTATTGACTAGTTAATCCATGTAATATTATTCTTAAAACAATTGTTAATCTATTACACACACTAATTAATACGGTATTATTTTGAATACTTTAAAAATAAAAAATATATGTTATTATAGATAGATTTTAGTTCATTTTGATACCAAACTTATCTTAGATATGGGGACTCATCCCTACCTTCTATCCAATGACTGGGATTAAATCCCCATTTTACAGTGCAGGAGTATTTTTGTCATTTCACCACTTACTATATAAGCTTTTTTTACTCCCCTCCTCGTAATAAACACACACCGTCTCATCCTTTCTCTCTCTACCCCCAATCTAGTTTTTCTCTCTACAAATCTATCATCACGAATCCATAAACATATCATGAATCCACCATCACGAATTCATTACGAAGCGATCATCATGAATCCATCACGAATTGATCACCATGATTCGATTGATCCATCACTAGGTTAAATTAATTACATTTATTCTTCTTTTAGCTTATTTCATTTGAATAAGCTTATTAATTTATCATAATCGAATTTATAAGCTTTTAGCTAGCTTATTTTGAATGAACTATCTGAATTTATTGTTCTTAATTATAAGCTAGCTTATTAGTTGATTTATGTGAATAATTATATTATTGTGAATAAACTCATTCATGTGAATATGAGAGGTATGAATAAGCCTATTTTGGTTAATTAGCTTATTTTTGTTAATTATCAGGTTTTATAAATATGAGAGGTATGAATAAGCTTATGTTAGTGTGAATTATTAGGTTTTTTCATTAAGTTACTGATATAAGCTATAAGTTTGATGTATCATATATGATACCTCATTTATCATATATGATAGATATATGATATGTGATATATGATAGATTTATCATATGTGAGACTCCTAGAATCTGACATGGAACAACTAGGCAACCAGGGGGTAACACGTCATGGTACAAGAAACAATGAATTACAGTTGACACAAAGCTGACGTAATAAAAACATATATATTACAGCATAAAAGATCAGAGTTTTAAACATAGCTCCCAGAGTTTTATATGCGGAAAGATTATATTTATTTCATCATGATTTATAACACTTAGTTACCAAAAAAATACAGAAAAATCTTATGACAACTTTTAATTTGACCAAAGATAAAAATATACACAGAAATCTCCAAGCTGTGATAATATCATGCGGGCTCCCATCCAAACAACGCTAAGTAATTATACCTGAGATTAAACATGTAAAATCATCAACATAAAGTTGAGTGATATTCATAGGTTTAGCAGTAAAGGTGTGGAACACAAGCATTCATTTCTAAAACGAGTAATATGGAAAATGGTTATATACGTCAACCATAGTCCGAAACTATTATTATTGTTGTTCAGTTCATGAGCCGAATCTTAACTCAATGTAAGTTCCTCTAGGGAGTATTCAGCCTAAATACTCAAGTATAAACAAATATTAGTGCGTCAAGGTAATCGGGACGGGGATAGTCAATCCCGATGGATCCACCCACAACATTCGCGCTTGGTAGCATGATTAATTAACAGTTCATGATCAGGAGAGGAAACTCAAGGCTAGACTAAAAAGCAATAATAATATCGAAAGTCTGGAAAGCATACACGTTCTGGATAGCATATAAGTTCTAGATAGCATACAAGTTCTGGATAACATACAATTTTTAAATGGTTGTGTTCTATCATGTAAAATCTCACTCCGTGTTTAGAAACCATGTATAAGTAAAAAGGGGTTATGAACTCACCTTAGCCACGAGGTAAGTCAATCACGGTACTCAGCAACTGAGTAGAAACAATGGTAGTAAGACGATCACCGACGATATGGATGCCCAGGAAACACGAAAACCGCAACCGATCAAAATAAGGCGCGCGTTAAGACTCGAACTCAAATATTGTTGTATACCAAGTATAATAAGATTTTAAATATTTTCAAAGTATTCATATTTCAAAACCATTGACACGAACTAAATGAATTCATACTAACCCATTTATTCCATCACTACACGTTAAAACACTTGTGCCCTTGAAATTGACCCGTCATACGACGCCAAGTCAACGCAAGTCAAACTACCCCTTTATCTTACTCGAACCAGTAGCTAAGTCATTTATATAATGACTAAACACTTGAGTAAGTCACCATGTCCGATAGTAAATACTCGAAATCACGCAACACAAGCATTGAACTATGTGTCCAAAATACCAATCAGCATGTACACTCCAAATGTACAAACCGATCTACCCTATCTAGACTTGTCCGATTTAGATGAAAATTGGTGTCAATGTCACTTATAACCTGTATAAGACCTCACCAAAGTTTGAGTCAAAGTTCACACTTTAAAACCCATCAGCCCGACACTTTACTCGACTCCAAATTTGGGACAGATTGTGCACTTGTCTTATAAAACCGTTTTGACCACTTTAAAGTATTATCTTGACAATCCGCCTTTTAAACC
Organism: Glebionis coronaria; assembly: GCA_025667525.1. Lineage (NCBI taxonomy): Eukaryota > Viridiplantae > Streptophyta > Magnoliopsida > Asterales > Asteraceae > Glebionis > Glebionis coronaria. The sequence continues at coordinate 366,164,705 of CM046880.1, read as the reverse complement.
CACTACTAGATCCATCATATTAAGTTTATAAACTTTGAAAACCAGTAGTATCCTTTATCTAACCAAGCCTAAAGTCCTCGAGAGTCGACCCAAAATCAGCCACAATTTCGGATTGTGCCGACTTGCGTCTCCCGGTACACGAATACTAAAAACTAGCATAACTTTTGACTCGTTATGGGTTAGAATCACTATCTTATATCAAAACGAGCGTCTCGGAAAACTCTACAACAAAATCAAATAATCTCAGCCTATCTCAAATCTTAAACCCATGAAAAATCAGCCTAAACCCACTGATGTAATATATACATTAGAAAATAATAGAAAAACATTCTTTTGACCCAAATCCACCATGATCCATACCTCTTCTATTCCTCTAGTATCAAACCCATCAACCAAACACTCCTATAACACTTGCATGACAAATTTAACAAAAATCCATGATAAAAAATACAACTTTTTAATATGAAAACATGAGGATCCTACCTAGATCATCACATGCATGATGATCAAAACACTTTCAAACCACAAAATCATAAAATCATGAAATCTTGATGCATGTGGTAAACTTTGGTACTATAAGAATCATCATAAGATTTTAGGAGGTGGTCTTAAGTTAGTTTTAATAGATTTATGGTAAAAAAAATCAAGATTTTAGGGGTGTTTTGGGTTGTTGAAGGTGGCGGCATAAATGGAGTAGAGGAGGAGATGATGATTTTTTTGTTAAATTGTGTTTTGTGTGTGTTTTGATAAAAAAAATTAAAGTATTTATATGGTAGGTGGGTAGAGGGACCAATTTTGCCAATTTTGAAACTTGTGGACTTAAAAACAATTAATAGTTTAAAGGGTAGAAAATGACTATTAGTAAATCTTGAAAATATTTACGGGGCTCGGGTTTCGTAAAAATACTTTTCAAAAGTTAAAATGCATCATAAATATGATATTATGGGTTCCCGACACGACTTAACACGTAATTTAAATGAAATCATCGAAAATATTAATTATTGAAACAATCGATAATAAAATGTAAAATTTTGGGCATCCGTCGGTATCGCGATCACTAGGAATTCTCGTTGTTCATTGATTTTGAGCAAACTCGTTGTAAAACGCACACGAGTGATTTTAAATCAAAAACTTTGATTTAAATAAATGTGGAAAAATAAAATAAGAATTTTATAATTCCAGATAAAGTATTTATCAATGATCTGAAAATACTTGATAAGTATAATTTATTAAAATTATCATGATCTCAGGATTTACATATAAGATTAAAAGAAAACGTAATACGTTGGAAAATCAAGAAGCACAGATAAAAGAATAAAATAATGCTGGGAAAATTACGGGTTCTTACAGTCTTCCCCCTAAAGGAACTCTGGTTGTCACACCCCACCAAAGCGGAATATGGGGCGCGACATATGGATATCATCACAACATGACGTGTCTATAGAGATAACTATATGAAATAAGAAATGTCATCAAATGGTGACACAAAAGTCATGACAATATCTCATCAAATGCAGGTGTCTAGGTAAGTAGGTAACAGTCCTACCTCTTACCCAAGACAAACAAGTAACATAATCAAAACAAACATATGTGTGCCACAGTATCACTTATCAAAATGAACAAACAAATAAAACTAAGAAAGAAACAGGGATTCTCCTTCTATATGCATTCCTAAGCTTCTCCAATCCTAGCCACTTATGTTCTCATGCTTAACCATAGTATCACCTGAAAGAGACACTAAAACACGTCAACATAAAGTTGGTGAGAGTCATAGGTTTAGACTCCAACACAAGACAAGTCATAAGCTGTGAATACCATAAACCAATAAACTTATGGACAATGCGCTACAATCATGTACTAATAACTAGCATTCAAGTTAAATCAATCATTACAATTCCAAGGCATCACGCCTTACCAACAATCACAAATTCCAAGGCATCACGCCTTACCAACAATCACAAATTCCAAGGCATCACGCCTTACTAACAACCATAGGTCCCATAGGCGCCCATACACCTATGTACCTTTCCAATCCATATCACACACAAACAAGAATCACATAGCAGTTAATCACATAAATGTACACACAAGTCCATCTCAAACCTTAAAAACATTCACATCATTAATTTAGAAAATAATTCAACACAGTGTCTCTTCCATCTCGTCTGGAAGTCAAAATCAATAGTAAACATGGGACTGTGAAACTCACCTGATAGCTTCTTCACAAGTCCTCGCACTAGCAACAAGCTAACAAACCAAAAACACGAAATCAATACACGAACCAATCACTAAGATGGCTCATCAACCTATGATGGACATCTAGCCTATTCCCACATATTTACCTCATTGATAAGCTCTAATCACCCCATTACCCTTCCTTAACAAGTCCTTAACTTGGTTAAGTTTAATAACTAACCCGTTCATATTTTACCCAAAACAGTCCCAGTTTTTAGGTCTCAAAACTTTAAGTCAAACGTCCACTTAAACATACCCATAGTTTCTGTAACAGGAATATTCATACCCTTAAATATGTTGGCTAACACCTCCCATTTTCCCTAACCTTAAAACTACTGTTAAGGCCCCGATATACATATATCTACTTTTGTCATTCCAGATTTCTTGATTTTAAACGTACTAAAAGTTTGTTACCATTAAGGGGTCTTACCCTAAACCAAAACCTTAGCCCAAGTGCAGATACTTACTACAATATATAAACCATCTCTCACGTTCGTGAGAAGATCCCAATGCAACCCTAAGTACCCCAAACAACCCAAAACTTAAAAAGAAAACAGGCTGAATTCAAAACTGTTTTGACCTCCGACTGTTGTAACCTATTTTTGACCCACTTCCCGACCTCCAATTTAGTTCTAGTTTCTTGCATTGGAAAGCCACTTCAAATATCTTTCCAGGGGTACTTGGATCGTAAAATAAGAGTTTATAGAACTCCCGATATGATCAAAACAATTGACACAAAATCTGCCCAGTTTTTAAAAACGGGTTTAAACAAATTGAACTAATTAATTACCCATAACCCCATCTAATACAAGCCCTAGATTATATGATCATCATATTATGATTATAACATCATTAATTTACTGGTTTTATATAAACCCTAACCCTAATCCATCATAAGAATGATTAATTTAACATAAAAACAATTAAATTAAAAAGGGTTATGAAGGTTTACCTTTGATTTATGAAAACCCCCAAAATTATGAAGAACCCTAAAAACCCTCATGAAAACCCATGAATTTTTTTAATCTACAGGGAATAATAGTGAATTTTAATTGTGATTAAAAACAATATATAGGGTGTACATAAAATCCTAGTCCAAAAATAAGTCCACTTTCCTTTTTTTCCTCTTTTTTCCTTTTTCCCTTCTTTTCTGCGTCCAAAACCGACTATGCACCCTTAAAATTCGTTTTTTTTTCCTTTTCATTATTAATATATGTATTAATAATATTACCTTAATTTTCCTTAATTTATTTCAGCTCCTAAAGCCTCCAAAACCTCAAAACCGTAAAACTAGTCAGTTTTTACGCGATTACCGTAAAAGACGTAAAATATACACTTTTAAAAAAAATCTCAAATTTTGAAATAAACTTTATAACTAAGTCCTAAAGGACTTAAAACCATCCCGAAAAATATTCATATGGATAATTACCTCACCCGAGACCTCTAAATGCTAAACCGTAAATCCTAAAAAAATACTATTACTATAATACTTATACGTATACGTAAACACCACAATATCACCATTTTCATTTCATAGTCACCACTTGTGAGCTCATGAACATGAAATAACCCTTCCTCGATTTACTTATGAGTACTTCTATACTCATAAATGACAACCACACCAACCTCGTTCACACAAAATAAACATGTAAACACACAATTCAAGTAAGCACACATAAAATAACTTAAAAGTAAGACCAAGTGACAAATCCAAAACCTAGGGTTGTCACATCACTCCCTCCTAATATAAATCTCGTCCCGAGATTTACTCCCAAACTCCAACTTATTCTCAGCAAACAAACGAGGATATATATCCCTGATAAAACCTCCACGTTCAAACGTGAACTCAGTTTATACTAAAGTAATCTCAACCAACAAGACATGAGCCTTAACCGTCCGCGAGGAAACTTATTAAAACCATAAAGTTATGTAATCAACCTAACTAAATCTCGCAACTCATCAAACAATAACTGTCTTGAAACCAAGTTAGAAACCATCACATAACTCGACGGGTTTAAAACGGTCACCCCGATTTCAGTCTTACTCATAAATACCATAAATCAAAACTCATCAAATATAACCACGTATTCTAAAGTCTAAAGAACTCTCACATTCCATCCCAACTCATCTCTATGTTAACCCTCCAAGTGTTCATTACCACAAAATACCCAAAACACAAGTTTAATCAATGTTGTCCGAAAATTAACCTTGAACTCGACGCTTGCAAAATTAATTCGACCAAGCTACTGACTTCTAATTACCAAACTTTCTGAATATTCGAAAAGTACGTTCCAATTACATAATTTTAGGCTTTTGAATCACTCAAAAAGCTTTAAAAACGAATAAGTTATGACCAAAACGATTTTACCTAAAATCTGCCCAGACATTAGCGACAGTTTCTGACAGTTTAACGACGAATTTTGACAGTTTAGCGACAGTTTCTGCCTACTCCGATTTATACCCAAAAAACGATTTTAAACCCTAATTTATTTTAATTCAAGAAAATTAAAACTCTCACCCATCATATGATTAAATACATGACTTTAACATATTTAATGTAATAAAAAAAATTCTAACTAAAGAACAATAACTTTAGGTGATCAAAACTAAAATATTTTAAAATAAACAAGCCATGCTTAAATGTAAAAAAAAAATTATATTCCACTTTATTTCAAACACGTTTTCGACACTTTACCCTCATTTTATGGACTACCAACAACTAATTTTTTTCTTTTTTACTATTTGCAAGTTCCATTTTTTTACCATGTAAGACTCAAAACAAAAGATATCGTTATTCCAAAATAAATCTTCACCCTCCCAATAGCTTCTACACCAAAAGTAGCGTACAAACAACCACGTGAAATGAGAACTCGATAAATGCGCTACTACAGAAGTTGAACATCCCAAAGAGAAAAGAGCTAGAAAACCATCCTAAGAATACAACCGATAAGTAGAAGGGATATATACATATATAGGCATATGCGTACATACACTCAAATCCATCCAACGTGTACTATACAAACATGTATTAACCCTCTTCCATGCAACCATACTCAGGAATCCATTGATGTTGTGGTACTTATATAACTATGTTGGCCACCATACTTATACCAGTCCCCTTTCACTAATGCACTCCCTCATATGATGACACTTATAAGAATTAATACTACACATAACACATCAGTCTACCAACTCAAATAAGCACATAGATCCTACCACTCATATAAGCACATAACCACAACATAAAGTAAGATCCAAAATCTATGTATTAAAATAACGTAGCCAATGCATGAAAAATATAAACTCGTAATCCAGCTGAACCACCGTAGACAAAATTCAAAATGTATAAAGAACATGAAAACGTAATTAAACGGAATCCAACAATGACAAACGTATACGACTATAGTTCAACCCGCACTATTCAAAACTCGTAAAGAAAATAACATGTAGTTAAGTATGAACCATACTAGTTCATAACTTAACAAATATCGCAAAAATAACATCAAACACATCAACTATTATAAAATGCACACATACCCCTATGACGCCTATATGCAGGGACCCTTAAGCTATAGACTAGGCTACGCGACTAGGTAACCTAATTCTCTATAACCATTGTCTCTAATACCATTCTGTCACACCCCACCATAGCGGAATATGGGGCGCGACATATGGATAACATCACAACATGACGTGTCTATAGAGATAACTATATGAAATAAGAAATGTCATCAAATGGTGACACAAAAGTCATGACAATATCTCATCAAATGCAGGTGTCTAGGTAAGTAGGTAACAGTCATACCTCTTATCCAAGACAAACAAGTAACATAATCAAAACAAACATATGTGTGCCACAGTATCACTTATCAAAATGAACAAACAAATAAAACTAAGAAGGAAACGGGGATTCTCCTTCTATATGCATTCCTAAGCTTCTCTAATCCTAGCCACTTATGTTCTCATGCTTAACCATAGTATCACCTGAAAGAGACACTAAAACACGTCAACATAAAGTTGGTGAGAGTCATAGGTTTAGACTCCAACACAAGACAAGTCATAAGCTGTGAATACCATAAACCAATAAACTTATGGACAATGCGCTACAATCATGTACTAACAACTAGCATTCAAGTTAAATCAATCATTACAATTCCAAGGCATCACGCCTTACCAACAATCACAATTTCCAAGGCATCACGCCTTACCAACAATCACAATTTCCAAGGCATCACGCCTTACCAACAATCACAATTTCCAAGGGATCACGCCTTACCAACAATCATAATTTCCAAGGCATCACGCCTTACCAACAACCATAGGTCCCATAGGCGCCCATACACCTATGTACCTTTCCAATCCAGATCACACACAAACAAGAATCACATAGCAGTTAATCACATAAATGTACACACAAGTCCATCTCAAACCTTAAAAACATTCACAGCATTAATTTAGAAAATAATTCAACACAGTGTCTCTTCCATCCCGTCTGGAAGTCAAAATTAATAGTAAACATGGGACTATGAAACTCACCTGATAGCTTCTTCACAAGTCCTCGCACTAGCAACAAGCTAACAAACCAAAAACACGAAATCAATACACGAACCAATCACTAAGATGGCTCATCAACCTATGATGGACATCTAGCCTATTTCCACATATTTAACTCATTCATAAGCTCTAATCACCCCATTACCCTTCCTTAACAAGTCCTTAACTTGGTTAAGTTTAATAACTAACCCGTTCATATTTTACCCAAAACAGTCCCAGTTTTTAAGTCTCAAAACTTTAAGTCAAACGTCCACTTAAACATACCCATGGTTTCTGTAACAGGAATATTCATACCCTTAAATATGTTGGCTAACACCTCCCACTTTCCCTAACCTTAAAACTACTGTTAATGCCCCGATATACATATATCTACTTTTGTCATTCCAGATTTCCTGATTTTAAACGTACTAAAAGTTTGTTACCATTAAGGGGTCTTACCCTAAACCACAACCTTAGCCCAAGTGCAGATACTTACTACAATATATAAACCATCTCTCACGTTCGTGAGAAGATCCCAATGCAACCCTAAGTACCCCAAACAACCCAAAACTTAAAAGAAAACAGGCTGATGTCAAAACTGTTTTGACCTCCGACTGTTGTAACCTGTTTTTGACCCACTTCCCGACCTCCAATTTAGTTCTCGTTTCTTGAATTGGAAAGCCACTTCAAATATCTTTCCAAGGGTACTTGGATCGTAAAATAAGAGTTTATAGAACTCCCGATATGATCAAAACAATTGACACAAAATCTGCCCAGTTTTTAAAAAAGGGTTTAAACAAATTGAACTAATTAATTACCCATAACCCCATCTAATACAAGCCCTAGATTATATGATCATCATATTATGATTATAACATCATTAATTTACTGATTTTATATAAACCCTAACCCTAATCCATCATAAGAATGATTAATTTAACATAAAAACAATTAAATTAAAAAGGGTTATGAAGGTTTACCTTTGATTTATGAAAACCCCCAAAATTATGAAGAACCCTAAAAACCCTCATGAAAACCCACGAATTTTTTTAATCTCCAGGGAATAATAGTGAATTTTGATTGTGATTAAAAACAATATATAGGGTGTACATAAAATTCTAGTCCAAAAATAAGCCCACTTTCCTTTTTTTTTCCTCTTTTTCTCTTTTTCCCTTCTTTTCTGCGTCCAAAACCGACTATGCACCCTTAAAATTCGTTTTTTTTTTTCCTTTTTATTATTAATATATGTATTAATAATATTACCTTAATTTTCCTTAATTTATTTCAGCTCCTAAAGCCTCCAAAACCTCAAAACCGTAAAACTAGTTAGTTTTTACGCGATTACCGTAAAAGACGTAAAATATACACTTTTGAAAAAAATCTCAAATTTTGAAATAAACTTTATAACTAAGTCCTAAATGACTTGAAACCATCCCGAGAAATATTCATATGGATAATTACCTCACCCGAGACCTCTAAATGCTAAACCGTAAATCCTAAAAAAATACTATTACTATAATACTTATACGTATACGTAAACACCACAATATCACCATTTTCATTTCATAGTCACCACTTGCGAGCTCATGAACATGAAATAACCGTTCCTCGATTTACTTATGAGTACTTCTATACTCATAAATGATAACCACACCAACCTCGTTCACATAAAATAAACACGTAAACACACAATTCAAGTAAGCACACATAAAATAACTTAAAAGTAAGACCAAGTGACAAATCCAAAACCTAGGGTTGTCACACTGGTCCCTTAGAGTTCTCCTGGAAACAGTAGAAAATGCAAACGAGAGGAGGTACAAAGTGTAGAACAAATTCATTGCTTCCCAGGAAATTTCTGCACCACGACGAACCTTAACAATTGGAATTTAATATGCTTCAGTTTCTGAACTCTTCTTCGAATAAATTTCAAAGTCGGATTAGAATAATAACCTTTCAGTATGGAGAAATATCAAGAGATTGAATGAACACAAGAATCGCTTAAACGGACAAAGTGCATTAAAATGAAACAAGATTGTTAATCAACAAGGAATCACAAATCGCGCAACTGTAAAGCATGACAATCTTAGAACGTAACAATCTAGTTACAAGAGAAATAGAGGGGGAAAATGAATTACATATGATCATTTAAAATACGAGTTGTCACAATCAGTTGTCTAGGATTTTATTATTACTTTAAAACTCAGTTTAAGTATTTCCTTGATTAAAAGAAAAGTATACAAGGTGTAGTGATTTAAAATCTAACTATCTATATTTAGTGAGTAAGCTGTTGTCATATCATTTTCTTGATCAGGATTTTCGAAGAATAAGTAGAACAGTTCAAAACAGTTATCCTGATCAACTTAAGAACTTTTGGATGACTGCATGAATTTTCTGTTAGAAGCTCAGGTTTATCGTTACCATTAGGGAAAATCAGATTTTCCATGTTATTTAAAATTATTGCTAGAAATTATAAATTAATTTAATAATTTCATTATATTGAAAGTAAAGTAATGATAAAATAAATTAATTTAAAAGATACGGCTTGACATATTCTGATATTAAAAAGGTGACAAGACAGCAACGTATATGAGACGTATAAAGGTCAACAATTTGTATGCGAGCAATAACACAAGGGGATAAAACGAAAGTCGTATCAATTTTTAACAAACGTGATAGAATAGACACGTCGATGATAAAAATAATAATAAGAAACAAAGGATTATAGCAAGTCATCACTTCTTGAGTGCAGTTGGTGTCACCAACAACGGATTATTAAGTTCTCGATGGTCGATACACGATCGAAAGAGGAAAGCCACACAACGAATTTTCGAATCAAAGAAAATTCTTAAGAAGTCACTTGAGAGGAATTCCAGTAAAATGAACAACATTAGCAATGAAAGGCGAAATCAACACATGATTCACACGAATGAATTTCAAGACGATAGTGTCTAACACATATCATGACAATTACACGAAATTATCATTCACGTCCAGTCATTAGTCATTATTCGCGTCCATAGACTTTTTCGATGATCTACCAAAATAGATAGAGAGGGTCGATCGATGTAAAAACATAACAACGTTAAAACATTCAAGTCTGGTATCAATGGTAAGAATTTAGGAAAATGGTAGCGAAAATTATACCATGAGGATGATGAGGTAACAAGTAAGGCAAAGATCGTTGAGTAAGGAATCTGTGCTTGAGGCATGTACTTTGTTCAAGAAAGATAAGGGTTCATAGGTGTATGTCGCGAATTGTTGTTACTCGCATAAGATGTAAAAGTTTTCTAAAACTGTATTTTATCAAACTTTTTAAGGAACATAACTAAAAAGTTGATTCTTGGTCAAATATTTAGGGTGACTACTATTCGGCCTCGCATGGCTCCTTCTAAATTAAGCATAGGTGATCAGGCCATGCACAATTTAGGACTAGCAATGCGATGCTCAGCTTCGTCATACCAGTATTACATATCATATGATTTAAAATGCATATATAATGCCATTTGTAAAAACAGGAATCAAAATAGTTTATAAAACTTTTCGCCAGTATCTAACTGGCTAGATGTTTAAATCGACAATTCATATTGTTACAAGCGTTCTTTATAAGACCAAAGTAGAACAATTTGGGAAAATACATGGTAAAATTAATATAAATTAATTTTTTATAAGATAACCTTCAAGTATTTAATAATACCCAAGTGTAACATTTTGTAAAATATTTCGCAAACAATACCAGTTTGAGTTTATATGGTAACTTGTAAAATATCGAGTGGGTTACATGAGGGTAATAAAGAGTAGTTCACGACAGTCAATGAAATTGTTACAAGGTGATAAGGTTTCAAGAGGTTTAGCAGGAATCGTCAGGAGACACGTGTCAAGATGATAACGAACGATATGAAAGCAAGATCTTCAACCTCGGCCCGGATCATTGGGACGATAGAAGCAAAGAACGACAATATAGAATGACAAATAAGTCATATATAAAAGAAAGGATAAAGGAATCCGTAGGTGTACACATCGTAATTTATTTGACAACAATACACTTTTAAGAAAGTAGAGCATCAGTTTATCAAATCACTTGGTTCCTAAAAGTTCAAGATTTATGTATGACCGAGCTCAAGTTACTATTTGTAAACGTTTTCAAATGCAATCAATGTTTCATAGTTGTAAAATATTATTAGTTACAATTTTACGAGCTCACACGAACTTAAAATGTTTCAAACCATGTTTTTAACTTCTATCAGTTTTGACATTTTTCAGTCAACTTTGACGTTTGGGTTTGACCCGATCAATTGACTCGCTAAATAAGACTCGAAGTCTAATGCAATTCGGTGTAAAACGATGTTTTGAACAACTTTCTAGTTTTACTCGAGACTTGAAACGGATAAAAAATAGACGAAAATGCCCTTGCATTAAATCTGTCAACAAAATAAAAATTTTTAAATAAGCAGAATTAAGTTCTTAAATTTTACAATCCCAAATGAGCGTAACTTGCTCGTGTTTTTAATATTACTGACCAAATTTTATGTCATAAACGGACGTCTCTACAAGTAGAAATATATATTTTTATGTCTAAAGTTATAAAAATATTTTCTCGACACTGTTAAATTTTCTGTAAAGTTTCTGTACAAACTATATTTTTCGACATACCTTGAAATTTAGTCGAATTTAATAATGACTTGGAATTTATGTACACACATGACTTGTGGATTCCATAAAGACGAAAGAGAATAAATTGTAAAAGTAATCATGTAAAGAAAACATAGTATAGAAATGGTTCAAGAATCCCAACGATAAACTTAAGAAATCAAAAATGACGCATGACATCCGTGTCTTAGGTTGCAAGATGCAATGCAGGAAGGTCTCTTGGTGGCGTGATTTTTCAAAATCACAAGACACGTTGAGAAAGAAATAGAGCATTAACGGGTTGCACCTCTGGAGCGAGGAGATTTAATGAAAAAGGGAGGGTACAAGTTTTATAGAAGTAGAATCGTATTCCAAACAATCGCCACATAAGAGGATGAATCTCAAGATGACAATGGTGGTTTCAAGGTATTAACAGACGTTGTAATTCGAAATCGAAACGTAGTATGGTCAATTAAATAAAATGTAATCCATGTACAAATGTCGTGTAAAACGGTGACGTAAAGGTCAATCAAGGTTATGAAAACTCATGATATTATTCAACACGGATTCAAAGAATGCTTCGAGTCGTGTGACCCACACGGTGTCCTTTAGTCTTTTTCAGAGACACATCGAGCTACACAATGGTCTATAGATTATTTTCCAAGACATTCAATCACAAATGGCCGACAAGCAAATTGGATATCTAAATAGATATCTTAAAAGAATTAAACAATGAAAGCAACACGCACGGTAGTAAAATAAAAATTAGGAGTTTCATCCAAAACAACACTTCTTAATCCCGAACAATGGTATCTCGAGAGTATGCACAACATGTAACAGTGAGTCGAGAAAAACAGACGGTTCAAAACGAACGAGCATATGAAGTCAGTCGTATGACGCATAAATGAAATAGCAATAGTACTCAGAAAAATGAGTATGAACAGCCAGCAGCATACACGCTCTGAATACAACTATGTAACGTCATGACAATATATAATCATTCTAACAAGATCAGTTCACAAAAACAAGAATTCAAGATATGCAGTAAGAGCATATGTAATCAAATAATATTCAATGATAATTCATGAAGCACAAAGCTTTGAAAAGATATAGTAATTATCGTCACTAGTGTAATGTAATATTTCAACATGTAATCTGGAGATGAAATCCTACAATGAAAACTTAAAGTAAATAATAAGGATTGGAGAGTTACCCGCACAGATATCGAATAACATTGGCAGATTCTGTGATTGACACTTAAAACATGAAATATTTGAACTTTCGGTTATAGACTAAGTTTTTGAAAAACGACTCAGTTCCCTATAACCATCGCTATGATACCAATCTGTGAGACCCCCAGAATCTGACATGGAATAACTAGGCAAGCAGGGGGTAACACGTCATGGTATAAGAAACAATGAATTACAGTTGACACAAAGCTGACGTAATAAAAACATATATATTACAGCATAAAAGATCAGAGTTTTAAACATAGGTGCCAAAGTTTTATATGCGGAAAGATTTTATTTATTTCATCATGATTTATAACACTTAGTTACCAAAAAATACAGAAAAATCTTCTGACAACTTTTAATTTGACCAAAGATAAAAATATACACAGAAATCTCCAAGCTGCGATAATATCATGCGGGCTCCCATCCAAGCAAAGCTAAGTAATTATACCTGAGATTAAACATGTAAAATCGTCAACATAAAGTTGAGTGATATTCATAGGTTTAGCAATAAAGGTGTGGAACACAAGCATTCATTTGTAAAACAAGTAATATGGAAAATGGTTATATACGTCAACCATAGTCCGAAACTATTATTATTGCTGTTTAGTTCATGAGCCGAAGCTTAACTCAATGTAAGTTCCTATAGGGAGTATTCAGCCTAAATACTCAAGTATAAACAAATATTAGTGTGTCAAGGTAATCGGGACGGGGATAGTCAATCCCGATGGATCCACCCACAATATTCACGCTTGGTAGCATGATTAATTAACGGTTCATGATCAGGAGAGGGAACTCAAGGCTAGACTAAAAAGCAATAATAATATCGAAAGTCTGGAAAGCATACACGTTCTGGATAGCATACAAGTTCTGGATAACATACAAGTTCTAGATAGCATACAATTTTTAAATGGTTGTGTTCCACCATGTAAAATCTCACCCCGTGTTTTGAAACCATGTATAAGTAAAAAGGGGCTATGAACTCACCTTAGCCACGAGGTAAGTCAATCGCGGTACTCAGTAACTGAGTTGAAAAAATGGTAGTGAGACGATCACCGATGATATGGATGCCCAGGAAACACGAAAACCGCAACCTATCAAAATAAGGCGCGCGTTAAGACTCGAACTCAAATATCATTGTTGAAGGTCTACGAGATTAATGGCCTATTCTATATCATGGATTTGGCGGATTAGGTTGGTTGATTTAGATGATAATCATAAAGAGATGAAGGAATTAGATGAAGGGATTAGAGAGAGAAAGGAGAGAAGGGAGAGAGTTAGAGAGAGAAAGTGAAAGATGAATAAATGATTAAGTGTAAAATGGAATCAACAACCCCCTCCTAACATGCTAGGAGGGGTTATATATAGCCCACCCTACATGTGGGCTATATGGACTATACAATAATTAAATAGATCACGAGCCCATTACATAATTATCGTTGGAGCGACCGATCCTTCATAAATACGTAAAACGTATTTCCAACAATCTCCCCCTAAGGGAGGTCGCTCCAAGAAACAAAGTTCTAAATAGTCTATAACTCGTGATCTATGCTAACTAAGATGTGACCGAGACTTTATTGGGAAAAACGTATTTCCAACAATCTCCCCCTAAGGGAGGTCACATCTTTTTACAAAATCTTAAACCTAGCATCTATGCTTGAGTCTTCGATCTTGTTCTTGTGAATATGCTTGATGTGATCTTTGACTTTAGTCTTGAGCATGTTTCCTTGCCTTGACCTTGTGCATTCTTCACTTGTGATATTTGCCTCTTTGTGACTTCATGTTCCACATACTTATACTTTTAAATTCTTGAAAGCTTCAGAGTTTGATACAGCGGAAGACTTGACCTTCAGGCTTTCTTGAATTTGTTGAAGTACTAATTGTATGTAGTATAAGCATGTGGTGACGACTTCTTCTGGATTGTACACCGCAATGCCACCTTTTCGTTACGCTGCATAAGACAGTTAGCAACAAACAATATACACGGATGAAATGGCCTTGAACATTTCATTCTAATTCGGTAGCAATTTACCTCCGGTCGGTGAAGACCGTTGGACGATATTAAATATCGTACTTGTGGCAGGTAGTTTCAATAAAGAACCTCCTTGACAAGATTTCGCGGGTAAACCCGTTCTCTTTACTCGACCGTCCAAAGCTGACTGCGAACGTAAAGAGTGAATCATTTGGATAAATATTATCCGCATGATTTGAAGCCGTCAATTCATGTTCCTGGAACAAGTGAAGTTCAATTAAGAACCGCACCATCGTTGCTTTCCAGTTGTCACTAGCTTGATTCATAAAGAATCTTGCAAGTTACCTACCAAGTGCTGTTTGATGTTAACACTAGAAGGATTTCCATTCGTCACTGTAAATACTTAATAGTATTACTTTGAATGTTCTGGCAAGATCATTAAGATATTGCGTAGAGGCCTGGAACGTGTTTAAATTCATTTAAGAATTAAACCACTGTTGCTTTCCAGTTATCACAAGTTTGATTCATAAAGAATCGCACAAGTCACCTACCATGAGCTTTTTGATATTCGCTCAAGAAGGATTTCCATCTTCATTGTAAATACTTTCGTATTACTCGGATGTTCAGGCAAGATCATGAAGATATTGCGTAGGACTCTTAAGATCTTTCTTACTTTTCACAGTGTGTGAAGAAGCAAGAAATAATGAAAGTGTGTCCTAATGAGATATTTGATGATCTCAAATGGCTCTAGACTCGATCGTGCATTTTGGATTTTAGTGATCGGAGGCTGGAGAGGAGTGCCACCTTTTCAATACCAGTCTATTCGGAGTGAATAAACCAATAGATAATGTGTTGATCTCCGTGTGATTAAAACAAATACCTTTTGAGAGATATTTGAGTTAGCTGGGAAGGGTTGTGCATTGCATCACTGGGTCCATGACGTCTTTCTTCAATATCGAGAGTCATTAACAAAAATGACCTCAATAGCATATGTATTGACCCGGTTTCTGCCTAAGGTTGTAAGGAGGGCTTCTTTCTTTACACCCTTTATCTTTACAATTCTTTTTCATTCTTCAACCCCTTCAATGCTTACCAATACGTCATAACTAGCACCTTGTTGTGATTGTTCCAGTGCTAACTTAAGTACTTGGTCGGCATTCAGCTACGTTCACAATCTTTCTCCATCTTTCCAAAGGACTACTATTTCTAGCTATGGAATGTCCTTGGGAAGATTCCTCCGGTTCTAGAGAAATCATTGGACTTTAACCTATCCTACCATCCTTATGTCACCACAATCTTCACCGTCGTGAATAGAGATGTTTTGGGTAAGTGTATGTCACCATGAAATCCATTTTGAAGTGCAAATCCATTTTGCTCCCCCTTAACATATGCTACGATATCCGAAAACATTTTGCACATGTCGGGATGAGCTATCGCGTTAAGTCAAGCCATTTATGATTGAACATATCCCATATTAAATCACATTTTCTCCCCCATATTAAAAATATTAACCCAATCGATGTTTTTAATATCAATTGATTTAATAGCATTTTAAGAAAATTTGGGAAGAAAAATGCAAGTCCAATTATCTTCATGAATTACACAAGCTCCCCCTCAAATTAATGAGGGTGTGCTGACACGTAAATTAAATACCTTTTAAACACAAGTGTAAGGTATTTATTGCGTGCAAAGATCATATAGAATAATGAATTCACAAGATTAGCAATTTACGAGGTTGGACCTGAAAGATGGAGAACATCATATGAGATATTCACATGGTTCTTGTTCACGAATGCTGGTCTCCTCGTCACGTCCCCGAGAAAATTAATTCCCGTTGTTGAGTCAAAGCTTTCCGGTGAAATGCTTGACTTGATTATGAAAAGCGGGTTGCTATCTGAAATAATAGCAAACCATTTTGAGCATGTTTTAAAAGTTTGAACTTCTGCTCGAACTTTATTTACAACCCCGTGTCATTATTGAATGACATTTCTAGGTTCGTAAATATTATCGATTTCAGAAGACATGCTCTTTTTATCAAAACATTTTTGAACACACAATTTTGAAAGATTTAGAAAAACCTTTTGAGAAATTCTCGAAAAATTGTGTTCAAAGTTTTGAAAAACAATTACTTGAGCTTAAGATGTTGAATATCTTAAAAGCGAGCTCAAGTCCGAGAAGTTGTGAACTTCCCGTTGATAAGGATAAGTTTATCATCGGCGATAAACTTTCCTTTTATCTGAAGGGCGAGTCCTAAGCTGACATTTACTTAGAAGTCGTTTTTCATGAGCTTGAAAACTTTGACTGTTTTAACGGAAAGCTCATGACCGAGAAAGGTTAATTTCTCGTTATGAAGAAAAGTTCTCTTATTTAAAAGATACACTTTCCTTTCTGAGCTTAAAACTTCGAATGTTTTAATACAAGCTCATGACCGAGAAAGGTGAATTTCTCGTTAAGAGGATAAGTTATCATAAAAGATAATCTTTCCTTTATTGTAAGTTCGAGTTACAGTCTGACATTTAACTGTAAGTCATTGTGCATGAGCTTAAAAATTTCGAATGTTTTTATTATTAGCTCATGCCCGAGAAAACTTAATTTCTCGTTGTAAGGATAAGTTTATCATCGGCGATAAACTTTCCTTTATTTGAAGCACGGGTTACCATCTGATATTTAATGATAAACCATTGTGCATGAGCTTAAAAACTTGGAATGTTTTTGATATAAGCTCATGCCCGAGAAAAATGAATTTCTCGTTTTTAGGATAAGTCATCATCGGGATGAACTTTCCTTTCTTTGAGGATCGAGTTACAGTCTGTTATGTGACTGTAAGTCCTTGTGCATGAGCTTAAAAACGTGGAATGTTTTTAACATAAGCTCATGCCCGAGAAAAATGAATTTCTCGTTTTTAGGATAAGTCATCATCGGGATGAACTTTCCTGTCTTTGGAGATCGAGTTACAGTCTGTTATATGACTGTAAGTCCTAGTGCATGAGCTTAAAAACGTGGAATGTTTTTAACATAAGCTCATGCCCGAGAAAAATGAATTTCTCGTTTTTAGGATAAGTTTATCATCGGCGATAAACTTTCCTTTCTTTGATGAGCGAGTTACAGTCTGTTATGTGACTGTAAGTCCTTGTTTGCAGCTTAACCATGAATCCCCTGAGACATTTGTTTCTCTGATATCTGCTTCTTCAGCAACCAAACTCTAAGAGTGTCCTTAGTTGAACGGTACACAACAATTGGACCGCTTCGTTCTTTTGGAACATTAACTTTGGTACCTGCAATCTCATTAGGAATTTGCATGCTTTGACGTGGGTTAGCAATATCAATTATAGAAGCACATGGGGGTTCACAGTTGGCTTTACTTGTTTCAGAGGCGACCTGAGTAGATGATTCACTAGTCTTGGCTGGCAAACGTTTCCTTTTATAGAAAACCTTAAGTTTAGGCGTAAGTGAAGTATCATCTTTATCAGTTTCCTCCCTAGTAGACTTAGTAGAATCAGAGACTATCCTAGTTAAAGGGCACTCGTTTCCTACAATAGTGAAAGTTCTACCAGTGGGGCGCCACATTTTACCAAAGGGTTTGATTTTAGCGACCCACTGGGATTTAAGTCTAGCACGGGAGTTCACCTCATTAAGCAATTTTTTGATACAAGCATCATGATTTGCCGTAAAGACACATTTTCTACATGTTTTACAAGTAGCATATTTAATGTCCGAGTAAGATCTAGAATCCCTAGACGATTGATTGATGCTCCTAGGATTGGACATGCTACGGTTAGCAGTGTTGGGTAAACTAGAAGGCATCTGACTAGGTTTGGGATTCCTATCTCTTACATGTGTCTTTTGCTTAGCATCCCTAAGATCAGATTCATGGCAAACGTCATTTGAACTAGTTCTAGACGTGGTCTTGGTATTTTTAGGGAAACTAGAGGCAATCATATGATTTGGTCTTGCTAAAGCTGGAGTGATCACATTGGGCCTAGTTGCTGGAGTGACTGGTCTAATAAGATGAACCAAATCAACTTGGGAGGCAAACCGCGGTCTCGAGGATTGTGGTCGCTCGGATCTAAATGCAGTAGGTTGTCTGACAATCGGTTGTCTGACGAACTGATTTGTAGGCGGTTTCCCCAAGATTGATGGTTTTTCAAGCTTAGTGTCCACACTAGGTCCTTTACTTTTCCTTAATTCGTTTTTCAACGCAGCTATAGCAAAAACCTTTTCCTGTACTTGGGCCTTTAAAGTCTCATTCTCTTTGAGCAAGTTATCTTGGGATGCCAACTTAGATTCAAGCAGTTGAATTTGTTTCAAAAGATTATCCTTTTCAGCTTTAGAATCTAGAACAGTTTGATCCAATTTTCTTTCAAGAATAACGTTTGACTTTTCAAGTTTTTCAAAATATGTTTCAAATTTGTCCGTTTTCTTAGAAAATTCAAGTTTGGCATCCTCAAGGTCTTTTGATTGCCGAGCTACGATCGTTTCGAGCTCTTTAATCTTGGACTCAGAATCAGTTAACGAGGCAGTTATAGGATAATTATCATGATGTTTAGCATTCTGAACAATCTCTCCCCCATTATGACTTACATCGGATGAATCAGAAGTGGTATTGCTATCACTCGTGTCCATCCCATGTTTGTCATAATTAGGTTCAGAATTTTCAATATGCGGCATATCATCAGCATATACATCATAAACTACATTACATTGTACCATGTTTGCAGGCTCTGCGTCATAAATGGGTAAGGTGTCATCAAGAGAAATCTCGTGATCATTCCCTGACGTGCCACTGGCATCATGTTGTCCTCCTGATTCTGTGCTCGTGCCATCGTTAGGCTCCAAGTTGTCAACCGTATGCCCATTATCCTCTTGCATCTGCGTCATTGATTCTTGCACTCCATTAACATACACTTGCTGAAGTTGTGATCTTTGATATATCGAAGACGAGACCGATGACATGAGTTTCAAAATCGTATCACGGAAAACTCGAAGCTCGGTATGTGTATCTCGAAGAAACGATTGGCAAATCATTGAACTTTCAGGCTTGATGATATTAAATTGAAGGAAAGGCGTGAGGTGTGTCACAAGAGCCTTATATGCAAGTACCGATGCAGAGTGATTAAAGTTTCCATGGTTGAGTTGCTCGGCGAGTTGGGTCAAAGCGGTAAAAATGGAGTCGATGAATATATGACGATCTTGTCCAAAGATTGTCACAAATTCGCTCCCTCCTTGAATCCCCGAAAGAGTGACAAGATGAGACTGGAGTAGTTGAAAGGAGGTGATGCCACTTTTCTTAACTTCGTTTTGCCTTAAATACAACTCTCCCTTTTGACATGTCGAATCGAACGAATCCATTAAAGATCGATTAAGACGAAAGACCCGTAAATAATACTTAAAATTCCTCGATGGATGGTATAAAGAAAGCTCGTCACTTTGACTCGTCACGTCTGTCTTTAAATCCGGCCACAAAACTTTTAACCCGTCACTATAACTCGTCACGATAACCCGTCAAAAATTTTTCACGATAACTTTTTAAAAAAATATACCCGCTTAACACGATTTGCCAAAAATTACTAACCAAAATGCTAAAAATATAAAAGTGACAAAATAAAAATATAAAAGTAACAAAAATACAAAAAAATAAAATGTGATATTTTTAAAATAAAATGTGATATTTTAAAAGAAAAAGGATTAATTTAACTAAAAAAATAAATAAACTTTTAAAAATTAACTTTAAGAAAACTTAATCAAAAAAAAAAATATTTCGTTACTAAAAATAAAAAAAAATAAAATCTTGAGGATACACGTCCAAAAATAAATAAAAATATTTCGCTTTGTTTACTCCGTCCAAACACGTGGCCCAATAAGGAGCTTCCACCGCCCCACCCTTTAACTTTGTTATCTCCGCCCCATTAAATCTCCACTTGCTTAATTATCCTTCCACGTGTGACACATTCACCCACATAACCTAATAACTCTCGAATACTCCGTCCACTTTCGTTTATCTCTCTCTCTCCTCACAAGTTACAAAAAACCAACGTAACAATTTCTCTCTCTCTCTGCTCAACCGAAACCCAGACCCAGATCAAAAAACACCCTTGTTTTCAATGATCAAAACAAATTTATGGCTTCAAGATCTTTATATAAAGATCTCAGGTAGGTATTTTTAGTTTTTTTTTTTGTTTTGATTTTAGTCTCTCTCTTCTACTGTAGTGTCTTTCTGTTGTGGGTCTGTGTTGGGATTAGTTGATGGTCGAGCGAGGGTGGGGTTGAGTGTGGATTTTTTTTTTGTGTCACAACTAAAAAAAAATGGGTTTGATGTCGAGAGTGTTGTGGGTTTTTGTTTCGAGGTCTGTTTTGAATGTGGGTGTGAGGGAGTGGTTTAGACGAGAGGTGTGGGTTGAAGGGGAGTCTTGTTGTGAGGGTCGAGGGTTTGAGACGGTTTGGGATGGGTGTTTGTATTTTTGTGTGAGGCGGTGAGGGAGTCACAGTTGGATTTGGTAAAGGTGCGTGAGTCGAGAAAGGTTTTGAAAGTTTGTGAGGTGAGGGGTCGAGTCAGGGACAATGGGTCGAGTCCTAGAGAGTTGAGTCGTGAGGGTTTGTGGGAGGGTTGTGAGATCGAGTCAGTTTGTAGAGGTGAGTCGGTTTTACCGAGAGAAAGGTGAGGGTGTCAGTTGTTGAGGGTGTGTGTTCAAGAGTGAGGGAGTGGTTCGAGAGTTAGTGTTTGTGGGATGTCAGTGAGTCGAAGGGTGAGTTTGTTTGTGTCGAGGCTGTCGGATGTGGGTGAGTCGAGAGATTAGATGGTTTAGGGGGGAGTGAGTGTCCGAGAGATTGAATTTGGGTCGAGAGGGAATGAGGGAATGAGTCTTTTTGAAAGACGAGGATTTGCCCGTTATGTTTGAATGGGCTTCATTCGGAAGAGTTCCGAATCGGAACTTTTTTCTTGATCCGGAAGTTCTTGGTTCGGAAGTTCTTGATCCGGAACTTCTTGATCCGGAACTTTTGGCTTGATCCGGAAGTTCTTGGTTCGGAAGTTCCTGATCCGGAACTTCTTGATCCGGAACTTCTTGATCCGGAAGTTCTTTCACCCGGAACTTTTGGCTCACTCGAAAACCTTGATTTTGGACAAAAACCTTGATTTTGGACAGCAGGACTGAATTTGCACAAAAAAACCTTGATTTTGGACAGCAGGACTGAAGGACTGAGACCCAAAAGATTAAAAATAAGGAAAAAATACTGGACAATTGGACAACTGGACAATCTGGACAACTGGACAATAACTGAGACCAAATAGATTAAAAAAATACTGATTATATAATAAAAAAAATAAAAAAAATAAAGACAACTGGAGACTCGAAACTTAAAATTATATATAAAAACTGATATATAAAAAAAATTTAAAATGAGTAACTGATTATAAAAACTTAAAAAAAACTAATAAAAAACAAAAATTAAAGTGGTAAACATTGATTAAAGAACTAAAAAAAGACAAAATTAAAGGTTCAATTTAATCAATTTAGATAAAAAGGCAATCAAAATATAAGGATTTAAACAAAAAATTACAAAATTAAAAAGAGAAAAACATAAACTTTTTATAAAAAAACACCAACTTTTTTATAAACACAAATTTTTTAAGGTTTTATATAAAAAAAAATTTGATTTTTATATAAAAATTTGTGATTTTTTTTATCTAAAAAGTAATTAAATTTGAAGACTTGATATGATTTAACATATAAAAACACAAACTTTTTATAAAAAATACAAACTTTTTATGATTTAAGCATGATTAAATCAAAACCCACCAAAATCAAAAAGAAATAAAACAAGAATAAACCAAACTAACCAAGGCTCTGATACCAATTGAAGGTCTACGAGATTAATGGCCTATTCTATATCATGGATTTGGCGGATTAGGTTGGTTGATTTAGATGATAATCATAAAGAGATGAAGGAATTAGATGAAGGGATTAGAGAGAGAAAGGAGAGAAGGGAGAGAGTTAGAGAGAGAAAGTGAAAGATGAATAAATGATTAAGTGTAAAATGGAATCAACAACCCCCTCCTAACATGCTAGGAGGGGTTATATATAGCCCACCCTACATGTGGGCTATATGGACTATACAATAATTAAATAGATCACGAGCCCATTACATAATTATCGTTGGAGCGACCGATCCTTCATAAATACGTAAAATGTATTTCCAACAATTGTATACCAAGTATAATAAGACTTTAAATATTTTCCAAGTTTTCATATTTCAAAACCATTGACACGAACCAAATGAATTCATACTAACCCATTTATTCCATCACTACACGTTAAAACACTTGTGCCCTTGAAATTGACCCGGCATACGACACCAAGTCAACGCAAGTCAAACTACCCCTTTATCTTACTCGGACCAGTAGCTAAGTCATTTATATAATGACTAAACACTTGAGTAAGTCACCATGTCCGATAGTGAATACTCGAACTCACGCAACACAAGCATTGAACTATGTGTCCAAAATACCAATCAACATGTACACTCCAAATGTACACACCGATCTACCCTATCTAGACTTGTCCGATTGAGATGAAAATTGGTGTCAAGGTCACTTATAACCTGTATAAGACCTCACCAAAGTTTGAGCGAAAGTTCACACTTTAAAACCATCAGCTCGACACTTTACTCGACTCCAAATTTGGGACATACTGTGCACTTGTTTTATAAAACCGTTTGGACCACTCTAAAGTATTATCTCGACAATCCGCCTTTTAAACCTACTACCAGACCCATCATATTAAGTTTATAAACTTTGAAAACCAGTAGTATCATTTATCTAACCAAGCCTAAAGTCCCCGTGAGTCGACCCAAAATCAGCCACAATTTCGGATTGTGTCGACTTGCGTCTCCCGGTACACGAATACTAAAAACTAGCATAACTTTTGACTCGTAATGAGTTAGAAGCTCTATCTTATATCAAAACGAGCGCCTCGGAAAAACTCTACAACAAAATAAAATAATCTTAGCCTATCTCAAATCTTAAACCCATGAAAAATCAGACTAAACCCACTGATGTAATATATACATTAGAAAATCATAGAAAAACATTCTTTTGACCCTAATCCACCATGATCCATACCTCTTCTATTCCTCTAGTATCAAACCCATCAACCAAACACTCCTATAAAACTTGCATGAAAAATTTAACAAAAACCTAAGATATAAAATACAACATTTTAATATGAAAATATGAGGAACCTACCTAGATCATCACATGCATGATGATTGATATGAGTGTTTTTACTCATATCATTAGTAGCTTAAAACAATGAAATATTGCTTGAATTATATCAAATATGCCTTGGATTCGCTTGTTTCTTGTTTGAATGTGTGTAGGTACCAAGTTCGTGAAAACCGGCAATAATCGACACGAGATTGATGAGAAAGATCAGAGTAGCCAAAATCGAGCTCGACAAATAGTGGATTTAATAAGTTTGCTAGTTTATGGTCAAGTGGGCCCCACAATGGAAAATGGGCTCAAAAGCCCATTTACTAATCAAGTTATAAATTAAAGGGTTGTTGATAGCCCATAAGGCCCAAAAGTGGAAAGATAACACACGGATTGAGTATTAGAATGGGCTCCAAGCCCAGTTACTGAATTAATATGAAACAATGAGAAACAAATTGATTGGGCCTAGGGTTTTAAAAAGTTTATATAACGATTCATCAAAACACGTCATTCCCCATTTGCTTTCACAAATAAACAAACGAGTCATATATCTTCCATTTTTTATACTAACCGTTCTACCCATTCACACATAAATAATGTTTTCGATAAAACCTATGTAAACTCTTTCTTCTTCCCTATTTTTTTTTATCTCACAAAACCAGTAAAAACAATTCACTGTTCCAAACCCTAGCATAATAAAATCATTTCTTTTATTTGGGGCTTTTTGTATATTCGATTAATTCATAAATAGGGGAAATAAAATCCCCAATTGTTTCGGAAGAGAAGAGTGGAAAAGATTGGGACGTGGCATCATGTAATTGGCTTCAACAGCTCACCCTTTCTAATCCACCAATCAGAATGCTTGAAACAAACACAACAAACACAAGGATTGCCACCTTGGCAATCCGTGTGAGGAGAGACTAATCACAACCCTTGGATCCAAACTGAAAAGAGAGAGAAAGAGAAGATGAGAAGATCGAAGGCTCAAAATCAAAAAGGATATTCTACTGAAGATGCGAATATCCGCATCATCAAGCCTTTGGGGGGGCTATAAATACCCCCATTTTCTTGTGTAATTTCATCCCTTTTCTTATTTTTACTGTTATTCTGTTAAATTAGATTTAGGAAAATTAATGTAATATTTCTTTTTATGGTATTGTAATCTTTCTCTAATATTAATAAAAGTTTGATTTAGTGTTAAATTGTCTTTATTTTAATATCATTTGAGTTGAAATTGCTATGTTGTTTTCTTAAATCTATTTTAGAATAACTTGAATAAATAATTGATTGAGTTAAATAGATAGCTTAAATCAGTTATTAAAGGTAAGATTTGGGAAAGCTTTTCCCCACTGGAAAAGTTTTAAGCTAAGCTGCTGTTTTGTTAAGTTTCTACTGGTTCGAAAAGTTAATGGTGGCTCGAGTAAGTTCGGTTCATGATGCTCGAGAAATGGTGATGGTGAAAGACGGTGTTCTTGGTTTCGGATCATAGGTAGCTCAGCGCTATCCTACATCTCAAAGGCTATCGTCAAAAAGGTGCCAAGTTATTTTTATTTTAGTGATTATTTGATTTACTGATTAATGGTTAATGTAGTGTCGTTATATTATTTTCCTGATTCGTTTGAAATCTGCTTAGACTTTTTGTGTGATTATTTATGTGTAGATTTTGTTAAATGATGATATGTTTGTCTGATTTTTAAATCTGCTTAAGTTTAAAATTTGGCATTTGTAAACTTGTTAAGTTTTCTTGCTGCGAAGTTTATCTGGGCTGGATTCGAACGCTTCATGATATTAAGATAGTAATTTTCGAGTGTTGATGTTTTGATAACCTATTCTTGTAATCTTAAAGCTGTTATAAGATCATTTGGTACTGCTCTTGAATGTTAAGTAGTTATGATTTTGTTTTTTCGAATCTGATATCAATTTGAGTTTATACTTGTTTGTTCTATGATTGTTTAGTCTGCTTAGATGTTCAGTAAACGGCATAGAGATTTGATTTATTTTCTTGATACACATAAGCTGAGAATGTGAGTTTAAGTGTTATTACTTATAGTGGATAATAAGGTTTAACTGATTTTGCTGGGTGTTAAGATAGAATTCCTGATGTCGATTTTTTTCTTTTCTTTTGATTGCTGCTCGTTGAATCTGAATATTTGAGTTTGAGTAGGTTCGTTATAGAATAAACTGCTGAGTATCCATCACGAGTTAATCTGATTTTTCTTTGAACAAATTTGGGCATAAGCTGTTAATTGTAGGATTTATTTGTGTTCCTGAGTTAGTTAAGTAATACCTGATTATGTTAAGTTGTGAGATGGAGATGAATATGGCATAATAAGGACTGTAATTGTGTTGATTTTTAGAGTTTAATTTTGATTTGTTGCTATAAGTCTTATCTGTTTCATTTTGATTTAGTTTGCATTGAACGAATATGCTCTAGACTTTTATGTGCTAACTTATCTGTTATCTTGTTGTAATCTTGGTTTGTGATCTTTTTGTTTTATTGATCATATAACAGCTTATCAGATTCATCATTCTGATAAGCCCATAAGCTGTTGTCCTCACAGCTATAAGCAAATAAGCCATCACAAAAGGTCTTTCCTAAGACACCAGTTTTTTTTTAGCTGTCAAAAAGAAATAATTCCAAAAAAAAAATAAAAAAAATAAATAATGTCGTCCGTGGGATTCGAACTCGAGCCCTCCCGTTTGTAGGTCCAGTGTGATAGCCATCTGGGCTATTGCCCTTCTTAATTTTAATCTCTTATATGTCGTTTATATAGTGTCTTTATATTAGGCAGAATTTGGTTAATTTACCATTGTCACGTTTTGTTTTCTTTCAATTTTTATTAAAGTTGATTTTTAATATAAAATTAGTTTCAGTTTATAAATTAAATAAAAAAAATAATAATAAAATAAAAATACATTAATAAAAAAAAATGTTTTTTATTTTAATAGATTAGTTTTAAAAAGTAATTTTAAATAAAGTATATTAGTTTTGAAGGTTTAATTAGATTTTAAATTAGATTAAAACTTTTAATTTTTAAATAGAATTAATTTTTATAGATTTTAATTAGTTTAAATTTTAAATAGAGTTTTAATTTTTAAGTGACTAATTGTTAGGTTAATTTTAAATAGTGGGGTTAACGATTCATGCACGTAGGTTTATTTTTAATAGCTTAAAATTCGTAGAGTTAATTTTAGTTTTAAAAACTAACGACACATTCAAATCAATTGTCCAAATCAAAACGAAACGTCTCAAATTCACTCGATCTTCGTGTACAACGAACTTGGTTCACTCACGTGTTTAATCGTATCCGTCTTTGACTTATTTTTGGTTAATTACTTTTTCCTAAAGGTAATTACCTAAATTTGTCCTATAACGTATATGTGTTAATCCACGACACATCAAAAATTTTGGCGCCGCTGCCGGGGATCTTGTGTACGATTCGCTTTTGTTGAGATTTGTTGATCGTGTATTTGAAGACCCTTTCCGTCCTCGGAAAGTTTTGTTATTTTTCTATTAAGTAGTATGTATCGTTTTTCTCGTTTTTTGTGAATAATATATTGTATTACGTAGAACAATAATTTTAAATACTTTTCAAATAAGCCTTAGTTGGGATTTCATCACCTAGCTATTGTATTCGAACCCAAAACAAAAATAAAGGCAAAATAGATAAATACTAATAAGAAGTTTGAACTCGATTTATACAAACTATAAGGTGGGTATAAGGCGACGTGCTATAAAAGGCCGTCTAAGGAAAAAGGTTTTTAAGTGCTTTGTGCCACCTCGTTTCCCCGCTTGCTTGTGCGTATATTGAGAGGGACAACCTATTATTGGTTTGCCGACTCAAGTAGTAATAAATCTTATTTTTGTTGTTTACTTATTGAACCTCGAGACGTTTAGGTTTTCACCTATCGTTTCAAAGTCGACCGAGGGTAATTTACTTCCATAGTAATTATCCTTATTCCTAGTTTTTTATCAATCATTATTGATTGAGCAATACCAAATAAAATACCAAAAATAATCTTCTTTCTTGTCTAATTTCTTTTCTTCAATCCTCTAAATTCTCGTCTTTGTAGTTTATGCAATTACGTTCTTCTCGTCTTGTGATAGATTTTAATAGGCTTGAAAATATTTCTCGTAGAAATAGAAATCGTCAACAACGAATAGTGGAACCCGAGCTTCCACCTATTGTTGTAGAGATGGCCGATAACCGTACAATGGAGGAATTGCTCCGTGCACCCACCGAAGGGTATGGGGAAGCAATCGTTGTGCCGGCTATTTTGGCGGATCATTTTGAGATTAAGACGGGTCTTTTATCGCTCATTCGTGCCGACCAATTTCGTGGCAATGAGGCCGATAGTCCGCATTCTCACATTCGGAATTTTAATCGAATTACCTCGACTCTCAAGTTTAGAGATGTGCCGAATGACGTGATTAAGCTTATGCTTTTTCCGTACTCGCTCGAGGGTAATGCTAAGCTTTGGTATGAGAAAGAACCACCGGGTTCGATCTTAACTTGGGATGATTTAGTGTCAAAGTTTATGAATTATTTCTTTCCACCGTCCAAGACAACACACTTTAAAAATGAGATAACTAGATTCGAACAAAAAGTGCATGAATCGTTTGGGGTTGCTTGGGAAAGATTTAAGGATTTGTTAAGACAATGTCCACACCACGGTTTCTCGGAATTGCATCAAATTAATACTTTCTATAATGGGCTAAATATGATTGAACAAGATTCTTTAAATGCCGCCGCGGGTGGTAATCTTTTAAGAAAAACACCGAGAGACGCGTGGAGAATAATTGAGGATAAGTCTAGAGCACAATATTCACGAAACACACCGGTTGTTTCCAATGTGAATTCATCTAATCACGAGATTGCTAGATTGGACTTTAAGATTGACACAATTTTGAATGAGATTAGGAAGAATCCTCATGGATCGATTAATATGATTGGGAATGTTTGTGTATCATGTGGTGGAGCACATCCTAATTATGCTTGTTTAAACCCGGGGTTTGATCAAGCTAGTGCTTTTGCCGCGACGGGAACTTATGGCTCCAACGGTCAAGTTCCTCGTCAAAATCATGTTGCTCCACCGGGTTTTCCACCGGTTCAAAATAGGTACAACAATGGTAATAATGGGAATAATTTTAACCGTGGTAACCAAGGGAATTTTAATCAAGGAAATGGGATTAATGCTAATCAAAACAATCAAGGTTTTCAAGGGAATAATCAAAATGATTTGTCAAGCTATATTAAATCGAATGAGGCAAATATGAAAGCTTTGCAAAATAACATTCAAGGACAAATGGCAACTTTGAAAAATGAGTTTCAAAATACACTAAAGGGGCAAAATAACAAGATTGAGCTTAATCAACAAAGAATGGAACAAAGATTTGAACAAATGTTTGAGCAAGGTCAAAATCGTTTGCAACAAAGTGTGGAACAAAATCAAAATAAATTGCTTTCGATGTTTGAGGGATTTATGTCTAAACCATCTACTTCTTCGGGTTGCTTACCTAGTAATACCATTCCAAATCCGAGGGGAGAGCTTAAGGCTATCACCGCTTATGATAATTTAGAAAGGAAGCTTGAGCTTATTGTGCCACCTAAAGAAACCTTTTGGAATGTCACCAAGGCTACTTTAAATGTGATTAGTACCTCGGATTTCATTGATCTCTTTCCTAAGAAGTATAATGATCCGGGTCACTTCTTGATACCTTGTGTTTTCGATGAGCTTGGGGAATACAAAGCTCTAGCCGATCTAGGAGCTAGTATTAACGTTATGCCCTTGTCCATTTGGAAAACTCTTGACTATTTGCGACTTATACCCACTCGAATGATCATTGAGCTTGCTAATGGTACCACCACTCGACCTGTTGGTATAGCGGAAAATGTCATTGTTAAAGTAGGGGAGTTCGTTTACCTAGCTGATTTTGCTATCATTGATTATGAGCCGAATCCTCGTGCGCCTATAATTTTAGGACGACCATTTTTGTGTACGGCCGGTGTTTTAGTTGATATGAAAGAAGGGGAGCTTAAATTGTTTCATGGGGATAAACATATGATTTTCAAACCGGAAAAAATTTCAAGATTGGTTCCTAAGAAATTGGAAAGTAAAGAAAGTAATGAACCTAATTTTGTTGAATCATGTTGTAATGTTACCTCATCTATACTCACTCCACACGAGGATGATAAGATTGAAAAACAAATAGATGATTACTTGAGTGAGCCATTCGATGCTAGTGAGTTTGATAATGAGAATTTCGATCCCGAGAGTGATATTGCTTTAATTGAACAATCTTTGAAAATGGACTCATTTTCACTCTCTTCTATGGATCATGTTGATGTTCCTAAGGCACAATCTTCAATTGAAGAGCCTTTGATTCCTAGCTTCACACCGAGTGAGGTTAGTGACTATTCGTTGGATAAGTTCATCGATGAACTTTTTGCTATCCTTGATCCACTTCCACGGGGAAGTGAAGACGTTTCCGATCTCGAGATCGAACGTGATTCTTGTGTTTTACCTACCATTCTCGAGGAATTCGCCGATGAATTGCCTTCAAATGAGAATGATGATCTTGTATCCGAGTGTGACACACTCGATACTTTGTCGGAAATTACTTGTGATGACAAGGATGACGACACTTTTGTGACTTACTCAAATCCTATATTTGAAGCTTCATTGAACAATAATCCATTGATTCAAGAGGATTTTGAGAACATCATACCTCCTACATCTCACAACCTTTGTGATGATGATCTTCTTATGAAGGAGGTTGATGAGGTTTGTGATGATGATCACACCTTTTGTGATGAGTATGTCGACTCGGATGGAGAAGTTTACATTATTCCCAATCTCCCTCCCACTCGCGTTGATCTTAATGTGCGGGTTTTTCATGTGACTCATATTGAGTACCATGACCCCTTTGTTCACGTTCCTAAGAGTGAAAAAGTCGACAAAGTCATGCAAGTTGAAACCACCATGGTTGAGACTTTTGTTCCACCTTTACTATGTGCTTCATATGACTTAGGATTAGCATGGGGGGACGACACCTTGTTGTCCATTCCTTTCTCCACCGAGGACGAGGTGTTCGACCCCGGAATCGTTGATTTAGGGAAATCTCGGCCTTTCACCGATGCAATAATTGAAAGATTTTTCGATCATATTGGTGCGAGTTTATCTCGTGGAGCATGCTACATCTATACTATTGTTTGTGACTACCATCTCTTGTTAGAGATTAGTGTTGGAGTTTTATCCTTTCGTTTGTCATCCGACAACGAGGATGAGATCTTTGACCCCGGCATCGCGCTTTATGTTGGATTTTATCTTAATATGCCGGTTTTCACCACTTTCCCTAAGGACCAATGAATGCGGGGATCGACTCGAGCTCATGACTCGGTTAACAAAAACGAGGTGCCTTGTGGGGGAGTCCCATATATTCTATCTTCTTTCTATTTTCTAACATCTAATAAGGCTTGATCTTTCAAGCTTGTGCTCGTGTTTTGTTGTGTTGTGATCTTAGGTACGACCCTTAATATTTGAAGATTCTTGTGTTCGGTTTTTGCCGGTCCACTTGATCTTCCATTCTTTGAATGCCAAAAAGGGGCACACTTTCTTTACCCTTGATTATTATTGACTAACGTTTTATCTTGAGGCATAATTAATAAACGGCTTATAGATTTGCGTGCTCTTTCCATGCTAGGAGATTGCATTAGACTCTTCGTGTTTTAGCAAGGGGGTGTTACTCTTGAGCTAAGAAACATTGAGGACAATGTTTGGTTTTAGCATGGGGGAGTCAATCGATATAATCGCTTGTTAATGCTTTTGTCGTGTCCAAACGTAGTTTTTCTCATTTTTCAATAAAATTTTAAATTTTTTGTGTTATTTTTAAGTTTTAATAGATAAAATAAGTGTTTTTGACACGAATGTAAGTTTTCAATAAGAATAGTTTTTGACTCGACTCGGTTTTTAACCTTAGCTTTTCCTTAACGTATTTGAATTAAGTTTTGCTAGGCTATTATATAGGGAGCTTTAAAATGCGAAGGTCTTAATTCATACGAGTTAAGAACAAGAACTTTTCGCAAGCTCCTATAATTGATCCTAGAAAGTCGTTTATCAAGGGAACTTTAAAACGTAAATTCTAAAACTTGCAAAAGTATAAGAAGTTGCAAGATCCTATAGATGACTTGAAAACCCAAAACTTTGATTTAATAGGCTAAGTATCCATTGATTTCATTCTTGGAATTTTACAATATGGAGAACAAGAGATGATAGAGCCAATTATAAGTTCGGTATTCCTTCGGGAATTTATGTGAGTTAATTATGAGCCTATTCTCCCATCACTTGTTAATAAATTTTAATTGCAATAAATAATGTTGAACGATTTGAAAAGTTACTTAGCTTCTAGCCCAAGATCGTTTAAAAGTTGCTCGGTATGGATTAGAGTTCATAGCCAAGGCATAACTTATTGAAGCGGGATGCGAAGATTGGCGAGTCCAAAAAGGTCCTAACAAGACATGAGGGCTATGTTTTATTGCTAAAGATCTCAAGTGATGTGAAGACTCATTTATCAAAAATCAATATGAAGGATCGAGACACACGACGAAAAGCAAAATGCTCCCAAAAAGTCATGGAGAAGTCTATCCAAAAAGACCAAAAATAAGGTATGAGGATAAATGAAGCCAAGTCCAAAAAGGAGGCGAGTCGTTGTAAATCAAAATCCCAAGTAAAGATTGGAGAAAAATGAAGAATTCGTGGTCCAAGTATGAATCTCTCAAAACTTCAAGTGAAGAAATATTATGAAGAGAAGACCATTATTTCGTGAACGTCTCTCAAGGTTGGAAGTATTAAGTCATTGCCAAATATCGATCCGAGAAAGGTCTCAAATCGCGAAACAAGTTATGCCAAGATATAAACTTTATGAGAGCCCGAGAAGTAGTTTTAAAAGATTTTGTCCTTTAGCTAACTATTGATTAAATCGTTCACTTTATTTTCAGCCTAATAAATTATCGAAATAAGTCAACAATGTATCCTCGTGATCATTCAAGACAACAATAAAATATAAGAGATACACTTAGGAATAAGGGAGTCTAAGTGATTAATTGGCCCACATGAGTTCGTGTTAGTCTACCAACTTATAATAACAATGATCTTGTTTTTGCACTTGGCATGGAAAAGTGAAAAGTCGAGGACGATGAATCTATTTGAGTTTTTATGATCTTTAAAGTTATTTTTTGTCTTTGCAAAATAAAAAGTCAAAAGTTGAATAATGGTGTAGTCATAGTTTAATTTTATCATTGCGTGAAGACACGGCAATTGCTTAGCATGGGGGAATTTGATATGAGTGTTTTTACTCATATCATTAGTAGCTTAAAACAATGAAATATTGCTTGAATTATATCAAATATGCCTTGGATTCGCTTGTTTCTTGTTTGAATGTGTGTAGGTACCAAGTTCGTGAAAACCGGCAATAATCGACACGAGATTGATGAGAAAGATCAGAGTAGCCAAAATCGAGCTCGACAAATAGTGGATTTAATAAGTTTGCTAGTTTATGGTCAAGTGGACCCCACAATGGAAAATGGGCTCAAAAGCCCATTTACTAATCAAGTTATAAATTAAAGGGTTGTTGATAGCCCATAAGGCCCAAAAGTGGAAAGATAACACACGGATTGAGTATTGGAATGGGCTCCAAGCCCAGTTACTGAATTAATATGAAACAATGAGAAACAAATTGATTGGGCCTAGGGTTTTAAAAAGTTTATATAACGATTCATCAAAACACGTCATTCCCCATTTGCTTTCACAAATAAACAAACGAGTCATATATCTTCCATTTTTTATACTAACCGTTCTACCCATTCACACATAAATAATGTTTTCGATAAAACCTATGTAAACTCTTTCTTCTTCCCCATTTTTTTTATCTCACAAAACCAGTAAAAACAATTCACTGTTCCAAACCCTAGCATAATAAAATCATTTCTTTTATTTGGGGCTTTTTGTATATTCGATTAATTCATAAATAGGGGAAATAAAATCCCCAATTGTTTCGGAAGAGAAGAGTGGAAAAGATTGGGACGTGGCATCATGTAATTGGCTTCAACAGCTCACCCTTTCTAATCCACCAATCAGAATGCTTGAAACAAACACAACAAACACAAGGATTGCCACCTTGGCAATCCGTGTGAGGAGAGACTAATCACAACCCTTGGATCCAAACTGAAAAGAGAGAGAAAGAGAAGATGAGAAGATCGAAGGCTCAAAATCAAAAAGGATATTCTACTGAAGATGCGAATATCCGCATCATCAAGCCTTTGGGGGGGGCTATAAATACCCCCATTTTCTTGTGTAATTTCATCCCTTTTCTTATTTTTACTGTTATTCTGTTAAATTAGATTTAGGAAAATTAATGTAATATTTCTTTTTATGGTATTGTAATCTTTCTCTAATATTAATAAAAGTTTGATTTAGTGTTAAACTGTCTTTATTTTAATATCATTTGAGTTGAAATTGCTATGTTGTTTTCTTAAATCTATTTTAGAATAACTTGAATAAATAATTGATTGAGTTAAATAGATAGCTTAAATCAGTTATTAAAGGTAAGATTTGGGAAAGCTTTTCCCCACTGGAAAAGTTTTAAGCTAAGCTGCTGTTTTGTTAAGTTTCTACTAGTTCGAAAAGTTAATGGTGGCTCGAGTAAGTTCGGTTCATGATGCTCGAGAAATGGTGATGGTGAAAGACGGTGTTCTTGGTTTCGGATCATAGGTAGCTCAGCGTTATCCTACATCTCAAAGGCTATCGTCAAAAAGGTGCCAAGTTCTTTTTATTTTAGTGATTATTTGATTTACTGATTAATGGTTAATGTAGTGTCGTTATATTATTTGCCTGATTCGTTTGAAATCTGCTTAGACTTTTTGTGTGATTATTTATGTGTAGATTTTGTTAAATGATGATATGTTTGTCTGATTTTTAAATCTGCTTAAGTTTAAAATTTGGCATTTGTAAACTTGTTAAGTTTTCTTGCTGCGAAGTTTATCTGGGCTGGATTCGAACGCTTCATGATATTAAGATAGTAATTTTCGAGTGTTGATGTTTTGATAACCTATTCTTGTATTCTTAAAGCTGTTATAAGATCATTTGGTACTGCTCTTGAATGTTAAGTAGTTATGATTTTGTTTTTTCGAATCTGATATCAATTTGAGTTTATACTTGTTTGTTCTATGATTGTTTAGTCTGCTTAGATGTTCAGTAAACGGCATAGAGATTTGATTTATTTTCTTGATACACATAAGCTGAGAATGTGAGTTTAAGTGTTATTACTTATAGTGGATAATAAGGTTTAACTGATTTTGCTGGGTGTTAAGATAGAATTCCTGATGTCGATTTTTTTTCTTTTCTTTTGATTGCTGCTCGTTGAATCTGAATATTTGAGTTTGAGTAGGTTCGTTATAGAATAAACTGCTGAGTATCCATCACGAGTTAATCTGATTTTTCTTTGAACAAATTTGGGCATAAGCTGTTGATTGTAGGATTTATTTGTGTTCCTGAGTTAGTTAAGTAATACCTGATTATGTTAAGTTGTGAGATGGAGATGAATATGGCATAATAAGGACTGTAATTGTGTTGATTTTTAGAGTTTAATTTTGATTTGTTGCTATAAGTCTTATCTGTTTCATTTTGATTTAGTTTGCATTGAACGAATATGCTCTAGACTTTTATGTGCTAACTTATCTGTTATCTTGTTGTAATCTTGGTTTGTGATCTTTTTGTTTTATTGATCATATAACAGCTTATCAGATTCATCATTCTGATAAGCGCATAAGCTGTTGTCCTCACAGCTATAAGCAAATAAGCCATCACAAAAGGTCTTTCCTAAGACACCAGTTTTTTTTTAGCTGTCAAAAAGAAATAATTCCAAAAAAAAAATAAAAAAAATAAATAATGTCGTCCGTGGGATTCGAACTCGAGCCCTCCCGTTTGTAGGTCCAGTGTGATAGCCATCTGGGCTATTGCCCTTTTTAATTTTAATCTCTTATATGTCGTTTATATAGTGTCTTTATATTAGGCAGAATTTGGTTAATTTACCATTGTCACGTTTTGTTTTCTTTCAATTTTTATTAAAGTTGATTTTTAATATAAAATTAGTTTCAGTTTATAAATTAAATAAAAAAATAATAATAATAAAATAAAAATACATTAATAAAAAAAAATGTTTTTTATTTTAATAGATTAGTTTTAAAAAGTAATTTTAAATAAAGTATATTAGTTTTGAAGGTTTAATTAGATTTTAAATTAGATTAAAACTTTTAATTTTTAAATAGAATTAATTTTTATAGATTTTAATTAGTTTAAATTTTAAATAGAGTTTTAATTTTTAAGTGATTAATTGTTAGGTTAATTTTAAATAGTGGGGTTAACGATTCATGCACGTAGGTTTATTTTTAATAGCTTAAAATTCGTAGAGTTAATTTTAGTTTTAAAAACTAACGACACATTCAAATCAATTGTCCAAATCAAAACGTCTCAAATTCACTCGATCTTCGTGTACAACGAACTTGGTTCACTCACGTGTTTAATCGTATCCGTCTTTGACTTATTTTTGGTTAATTACTTTTTCCTAAAGGTAATTACCTAAATTTGTCCTATAACGTATATGTGTTAATCCACGACACATCAATGATCAAAACACTTTCAAACCACAAAATCATAAAATCATGAAATCTTGATGCATGTGGTAAATTTTGGTACCATAAGAATCATCATAAGATATTAGGAGGCGGTCTTAAGTTAGTTTTAAGAGATTTATGGTAAAAATCAAGATTTAGGGGTGTTTTGGGTTGTTGAATGTGGCGGCATAAATGGAGGAGAGGAGGAGATGGTGATTTTTTTTGTTAAATTGTGTTTTTGTATGTGTTTTGATAAAAAAAATAAAGTATTTATATGGTAGGTGGGTAGAGGGACCAATCTTACCAATTTTGAAACTTGTGGACTTAAAAACAATTAATAGTTTAAAGGGTAGAAAATGACTATTAGTAAATCTTGAAAACATTTACGGGGCTCGGGTTTCGTAAAAATACTTTTCAAAAGTTAAAATGCATCATAAATATGATATTATGGTTTCCCGACACGACTTAACACGTAATTAAAACGAAATCGTCGAAAATATTAATTATCGAAACAATCGATAATAAAATGTAAAATTTTGGGCATCCGTCGGTATCACGTTGTTCATTGATTTTGAGTAAACTCGTTGTAAAACGCACACGGGTAATTTTAAATCAAAAACTTTGATTTAAATAAATGTGAAAAAATAAAATAAGAATTTTATAATTCCTAATAAAGTATTTATCGATGATCTAAAAATACTTGATAAGTATAATTTATTAAAATTATCATGATCTCAGGATTTACATATAAGAATAAAAGAAAACGTAATACGCTGGAAAATCAAGAAGCACGGATTAAAGAATAAAACAATGATGGGAAGGTTCTTACATTATATATCATATATGAAGTATCATATATGATATATCTAACAAATCACAGAAAAATCAGACTTTGTAACTAATTTTGCACAAAATCTCTTTAAGCTCTTCAAAGCCGCCTTATATCATATATGATTCAGTTGTTGATAACATGGTGCCTATTTTTTTTGTCCTTCCTTTATAATTGCAGACTGCGCTAACAAAACAACAAAGGGATGTTGCAATTTTCCGTGTTGAAGTAAAAGCAAGAGGACGTTCACGTGTATGTGTGGAAGTGTGGTTAACAACATGTAGGAATAAAGAAGCAGTTGATTGTTTTTATTGAAAAAGTTTTGCAATTTATGTTTTTTTTAGAAACCAT
This sequence comes from Glebionis coronaria, assembly GCA_025667525.1. Classification (NCBI taxonomy): domain Eukaryota; kingdom Viridiplantae; phylum Streptophyta; class Magnoliopsida; order Asterales; family Asteraceae; genus Glebionis; species Glebionis coronaria. The sequence goes on along the minus strand of CM046880.1, from coordinate 366,127,048 downwards.
GTATGTTTTAGTGATTTCGCATATATAATATTTGTAGTTAACATTTTTTACTTAATGTATCATATATGATATGTTGTACACATCATATATGATGTATCATGTACTTGATACATGTATATATGGCATATGTTTTAATTATTTATCACATAATATTTCACATATATGATACTTGTGGTTTACATTTTTTACATTGTGTATCATATTTGATATGTTGTACACATCATATATGATGTTTCATATATGATAATTGAAAGTCCCTAATTAATGCAAGAAACCCTAATCTTAACTTAATCAACACAAGGTATTACTTTTCAAACGTAATCTTATTATTGTATAATAAAGAATTACAAGTGTTATGGATAACACCGTTTGATGACAATGTGTTGTGCACACTTTGAACAACAATAAACCTTAACTTATGAATACAGTCGTAGCTGTTTGATTCACTAAGTTATACGCACTAATGCTCTTAATATCTCAAAGTGTTAAACATTAATGCATGGATACACATCCTATTTATAGTGTTACGAGTTTGACTTAAACAGTACTTGATGTCGACTACACAAGCTTTTACAAGTTCCCACATCAGTCACATGATGTCCTTCTATTCTTGGTAGTCTTCCATTATGCTTTAAGGAACAGTTGTCAAAAACAGTTTCCTTATTCTTCATATTCTCGAACACACAAATGGCATGTCCAAAGTGTGCTGAGAGTTATCAGGGTATTGCCACCCCTGTTAACTCTCAACCCCTCAGAGTCCCTAATACATCTTGGCTGTTATCCATCATAGCCAAGGAGTATGTCTTCAGGTAATCTTCGACTTCCCTGACAATGTCTCTGACATGGACTCCTCTGAGGTTGCTCACAGAGACTTGGATCTCTGTGAGTCTTGCGAAACTTGCCTGCCTCCTAGGCACAGGCAAGGGACTATTTATCAGCCTAATTATGTTTAAATCAATGATCAGGGAATCTAACAAGTTTAGATTCCCAACAATAATCTATGAAACTTATATGACAGAATTTATGAGTTACATGGATTATCATATATGATATTTCATTATCATATATGATACTAATAAAAAGGTAAAAAATAAGTATGCTTCAAATGGTAAAAACATCAATAAAAGATAGGCATTTTATCCAAAAGGTACATCCGTAGATGTTTCGTCATGTTCATATTCGACAAAAAACTCAATGATTAGTAACATTACAAAGTTAAAGCATTACAACGTCATACACAAATTACTAAAATATAAACAAGTCAAATGGCTAACACAAAGGATCTTGATTCCATGCATCAACACCTTGGTTGCAAACTCGACAGTCGTCTTTTGTCTTCTCATGCACATGTCGTCGTTTTTTTACACTTGTCTTATGTTCATTCCTTTTTCCTTTGAGATGTTTGAGTTCTTCAAAATGTATCGAAAACAACCTTTACTACACAAATATGATATCTTACATAAGATGAATTCAACCAGATTATCAAATATGATATCTTACATAAGCTGAATTTTAACCAGATTATCAAATATGATATATTATAGAAGCTAAATTTCAACTAGATTATCAAACATGATAGTATACACATAACTAACTTTTAATTACCAAACAGGAGATCACATATTTGCTTATATATGTTTTCAGGCACATTATCATATTATGATATATGATACCTCCATATATCATATATGTTGTATGGAGGTATCATATATGATGCATCTGTTTAGTGTAGTCTACAATTTCAACATAACTCTTGTAATAAGCTTATTCACATAACTCATCTTATGCTTATCCTACACCTTCAACAAACTCTATATATAAGCTTATCCACATAACTCTAGTCTAATCCATATGCTTATTCATATTACTCTCCTAATAAGCTTATTCACATTAAGCTTAATAATAACATATCAAATAAGCTTAATTATAACACATCAACTAAGCTAACACATCTATAATCACATCAAAATAAGCTGAAAAAGAATAAATTGATAAGCTAAAAAATCTATCATCTTATTCACATCAAATCCAGATTAGTATATAAATTCATGTCAAATAAGCTTAAAAAATAAGCTTATTTACATGAAATAAGCTAAAAAATATGTAGATCTTGATGATATTACATAATTTTAATGAATTGTAAATGGGGATAATTAAATAACAAAAGATATGATGATATAATAGATCGAGGATTATCAATTCGTGATTCAGATCGGGATGATAGATCGTTTATTTTTGTGTGTGTGTGTTTTGTGTTACAGTATGAGAAGAGGAAGAAAGACGGGTGAGATGTATTTAGGATGTTGGATGGGTGGGTGCGAAATGACCAAATTACCCCTCCGTTTTTTTAATTAATAAAAGTAGGATTAATTTTGGTCATTAATTTATATTGAATGGATAGCGGGGATGAGTCTATTTGTATCCAAATGATACAAGGTATTGTACAACTAGAGACGAGCATTTTGAACCGAATTTCGAAACCGTACTATTTTTGGTATATAATACGATACGAGGACTACGAAACGGTAGAAAAAATCGAGACCAATAATTCGGTACGAAGCTAGTATCAAATCGGAAAATTCTCGAAAAAAAAGAAAATCCGTTTTTTTTATTTGATACCGATACCGATACCGATATATAAATCCCGTACGGTGCTATACTGATATTATTAATTTATCTGAAAACGAAATCAATACAGAACCGATACATGGCTCCAAGAAAACCGGCCCAAAATCTTTTTGGCATGACAACCCAACCCACGAAACAAAACCCGATAACACAATCTTGATAATCCTCATATCCATTCATATCATAGTCACATTTCATCTTTACTGACTCAAAAATGGCATCCATATTCTCACCCACAACACTTCTGACTTCAACATTCAAACAAGGAACCAAAACCAACCTTAACTCCAACGTATGCCACTTTCCAACAACACCCATTTGCAAAAACACCATTAAAAAACAAGAACAACCAAGGTTGTTGTTGGTAGTTAAAGCAAGTGGTGTTGAAGGGATACCAACAGCTGTAGTGAGTTCAAATGTGAGGTTTAGGTTGGATAACTTGGGCCCACAACCTGGTTCTAGGAAGAATAGGAAAAGGAAAGGAAGAGGTCATGCTGCTGGACAAGGTGGGAGCTGTGGGTTTGGGATGAGGGGTCAGAAGTCCCGGTCTGGTCCTGGTGTTAGACCGGGTTTTGAAGGGGGTCAGATGCCGCTTTATAGGAGGTTGCCTAAGTTGAGGGGTATTGCTGGAGGTACATTCGAAAGCCTTTTCGCGCTGTAATTCGCAGTTTAGCGCGACTATTTTGGTTTTGATGATATAATTGTGTTTGATAATGTAGTTGTAATTAATTATAATTGTAACTAAAATTGCTAAATACGTGTTGCCAAACAAACTTCAATATTCAAATGCTAAATGATAAATGCTCTAAAAAGCTTGTCGCCAAATATACCCTATGTGGAAACACAATGCTGATATTAGACGGGATTTAGGATTGCTGATTAGGTGTTTTTAGGAATGTTTATTTGAGACTATGAAGCTCTTTGAAGGTGTTTGGATAAGTTTATATTATAGAGGTTATTTTTTGGAAGAGAAGTAAGATTATTTCTTTGTTATGGGGATTTTGGAAATACATAAGCAATTAAGTTTAGCCAAACGCGCCCTGAAGTTCTTATTTGCTTACGTTTGCACCACGGGCGAGCCTAGGGGGTTCACGAGGGTTCACAAGAACCCGATGGATGGATGGATGTTTGTCACGTAGTGTAAATTTTCGTTAAAATCCTGATTTCTCCAAAATGAACTAGTCCCGAAATTTTGTGTCACATAAATACATGACTTGTTTTGTTGATCCACTAACATTTCTTTTATTTCCTTTATATTTGTAAAAGAAATGTGCACGTGATGATTTGGAGTCTTGGGTCCGCCCCTGGACTTAGCACATCTAAGTAGTTTAGTGTTTCGATAAAACTGCTTATCTGTATGTTTTTTACCTTAACGTTTTTAAGCAATATTGTGTTTAAAATAATCAATTCCAAACCCTTGGTGTATGGAGCATAACTATGAAGACTACACATATAATCTTACTAGTCATGGCTCGACAAGGAATCCCTTTATTAAAATTTTGGTAGAGATGCATAAATGGTTCAGTTATTTACATTCGATTGTAAAACAAAGAATTTCTGTCATAAAGTTTCAGTGTTTCTAGAATTCGGTCAAATATGCTTGACGAGTTGACGACAGTATTTTTACAGGTGTATTGGTTTCTGTGTTGGGCCGTGTCAGGTCAATTTTGGCATGAAACCAAAAGCAATGTAGCCTGGGTTTGGCCCTAACAAACCTTTTGGTTTCTGTTTGTTATGGTTTGGTTTTTGGATCTTAATTTCGTTCTCTTCCCTTTCTTGTTTTGGTCAGTTTGATTTTTACTAACTTTTGTAAGATCAGAATTTCTCTCCAGGATACATATAATTTTGTGTGCGTTCATGGTCTCCTGTTTATACCTAGTCCGCCATGTAAAAATGTATGGATGATTTTTTATTATTGACGTCAAAATGTCTACTCGGATTCTGGAATTATATAAGCAGACTGGTTCAGATTACTATGTTGGTACTTTAGACTCCTTTTTACTATAACGTAAAAGAATTGATCAGATATAAAAATGAATCATTGAATGAATATATGATGCCATTTTAAGGTACAAATGAACGGGTGTGGTTCGGTTTGTCACTTTGTCCCATTTGCAAACATTTCGCACATAAAACAAACTAAATCTAAGAGGGTGTTTGGTTAAGCTTATAAGTGGGCTTAGGCTTATATTATATAAGCAAATTATGACTTTTATATAATAAGCTTATAAGCCTTTTTCAAGTGTTTGGTTTAGCTTATATAATTAATATGGTAAAATGACAAAAAAATACATAAAAATAAAAAGGATGGTAATTATTAAATAAGGGTATAAAAGTCTTTTTAGGTAATATTTTTGTATAAGCCTAATTAACCTTACATAAGCCACAAAATCTTGGCTTACCAAAACCTCCTTATATAAGCTTATAAGCCCACTTATATAAGCTTAACCAAACACTTGGTTTTGGCTTATAAGCTTATATAAACTAATAAGCTTATAAGCCCACTATATAAGCTAAAACAAACACCCTCTAAAATGACAGTATTTTTATAACCAGAAATTGGACCTGCTGTTTTTTTACACTGCTTGTTTTCAAGTTGTGTCATATTGGTTCCGGTCTTGGTTTGTTTTTTTTTTTGTTTTTGCAGAGCTATTTAAGCTATGTTTTATGGTCACTTATATTACGGTTTTTTTCATTGAATCAAGGTATGCATGCTGGACTATCAAAATACGTTCCAGTGAATTTGAAAGACATAGAAACAGCTGGATTTGAAGAGGGAGAAGAGGTCTCGCTGGAGTCACTTAAAGAGAAGGGTTTGATCAATCCATCAGGAAGAGAAAGGAGACTTCCTCTCAAGGTATATCTTTATCCCAGACAATATTTTCCATTTGCATTGAAGAAAGTCAAATGTGTTGTTTCATCCACTCGTAACTTCTTTTAATCATATTCACAATCACCATTGCAGCAAAAGAAAGATTAATATAATGAGTACATGGCTCGGCAATTTGCTTGTATCCATGGGCACTCGTCTATCGTTTATGAGTTATTGTGGTATAAACAACATGAAAGCTATAATATATTGGAAAAATAAATAGATAGCAAAAGGATAAGGTCAGTAGGTCACAAGACCTTAAAATTGCCATCCCAAACTGTCATAACTGAAATACCTCACAATCGAAATCAGACTCCGTATCCGAAAAATATTCGATATTTCTTTGTATATATGTTTGACTAAAAGAGAACACTACAAGTAACTAACATATACGGCCACAGTAGGCCCCATATTATTACATATAAAAACAAAAGAGACTCTAAATCGCTATGCCAGCTAAAAGTAAATGATTTATACATCACGGTCCTTATCTTATAGCGTATATTCGTGTGATGGAAGTTACAATTGCATGCAACTATACACATTTTATGCTGAAACTTTCATTGTTGAGGTCATCAGAAGTCATCGTTATATGATCAGCTTGAGTAACATTTCAATCCGAAAATTGATTAATAGAATGTTAAGAATGATGTAACTGATACTGTTACAAGTTACGACAAATGGCAAGCGTACATCTGCTACAGTAATCACATTAAACACATTTAAAAGTTGTTGGTTGCCTTACTTAATAGAGAATGGCAAGTTCTCATTTTCAACAAGTCTAACATCAGACGCCTGCAATTTTGCCAGTGTATTAAGTGTAGATCTCTTAAATACTTGTTCTTCATTCTCAGTTTTTAACCCACTTCCTTGCTGGTGTGACGTCTATCGAGTAGATTGACCTTTTTGCCCTTAAGAATGAAAACTTGACTTTTACCCTCAAAAGTGCCGTATATCTAAGAATGTTTTGTGTTGCACAAATCTCGAATATTATGTACTTTCCGTGCATTCATCTTTTTTTTCAGTTTGTTGTTTCTTATACTTCCAAAAGCAACAAATTTGTAGAACAACTTCTTTTGTTGTCATATTCCGAATGTTCAATTTCACATATTATTTTAGACGATGCTACTCAATGGTACAACATATGCTTATACTTAACGCCGTATGCGTGTTTCAGATTCTTGGTACCGGTGAGCTGAGTGTAAAGTTGAACTTCAAAGCTCGTGCCTTTTCTGCACAAGCAAAAGAGAAGCTTGAAGCTGCTGGTTGTTCATTGACAGTATTACCAGGCAGAAAGAAATGGGTCAAACCAGCAGTCGCTAAGAACCAGGCTCGTGCAGACGAATACTTTGCCAAGAAACGAGCGGCTGCAGCTGCTAGTGAGTCGCCCGATACAGCTTAGAACCACACAATTGAACCAATTCTTTTTGTTGTTGTAAGCATGTCGAGAGTAGATGTAAAGCACACGCTAGTTCATATTCTGTTTGTCTGGAATCTTTTCATCCTTTTATCTTCAAGAATCTAAAGATCTCATCTTGTAGTAGCTTTTCCATTCGCCCGTCCCATAATGTTCTTTTAGGGTTGTTTAATACAAGGAAAGGTTATGTTGCATAAACTGTTATATATCAGCAGAAAAGTCTACCCTTTGATAGTTTTACCTTTTGTTGTTATGTTCAACACATTTGTCTGAGTCGAGTTGACCTCACCACCACTTGGTTAGGCTAACACTTCACATTCTAAGAGCACCAGGTGCCCCGAAGCCGTATGGCTCGTGTTATAGCAAAAATTGTTCCCTTTTTCCCTATAACTCGGAACATATAACTTTAACCAAAAACACCCTCCCTCCATCAATGAAGTTACACGACACCCCCGACCCACAAATAACCCAATAAAACACAAATACTACGCACAAAAGGAAAAAGGAAAGAAAATCTCAGAAACACAGTTAAGTTTGGCGCGCGAGAGTCTATGGCGCAAGGGTGGGTGTGAGTTTCACTTTATCCGTTTGCGTTATAGGTCGAGGCAACGGCCATAACGCCCAGTACCCACTGGCGGAGCTACATGAGGACCAAGAGGGGTCCTGGCCCTCCCATGATTTTGCTAATGTATTTTCTCAGTGATTTTATTTAGTAAATTTTTATATGTTACATTTTTGTCCTTTTATTTCATACAATTTTACTTTCGGCCTTCTCACAATAAAACGTCAAGCTCCGCCACTTCCAGTACCATGCCCTCTTGCATACAACGCTAGGCTACAAATCCATTGGTAGAGTAAATGGGTCATATGGGGAAAAACTTACTTACCTACAAGAGCAAAATGGGTGAATATAAAAAAGTTGAGAATTGGTTTATACTCAAAGATGATGGGTTGATGTGGGACTTGTGCAATGTGCAAAGCACATGGTTATTAATAGGAATGATACGTGTTGGAGTACTTTGCCGGTGGGTCACCACAAAGTGGTTGAGTGCTGGTAAAGTACCATAACAACACAATTATTAACCAAATCAACCCTACCTTTCATTGTATCTGCTTCTATAAAATCTTACTTTTCTTATTTCATTTGATCTCTTAGGTAACAATAAAATCACTTTGAACTCATTATTTGTCTCTATCTTTCATCATATTTGTTCATGGATATAGAATTAGTTGTAACTTGTGAAAGTTTATGGACATAAAATTAATAGTCGTGTGATCGAACTTGTGATTATGGGATTACACACAATACGTAAAAAATTAATTTTATTTAATAAATGTATTTAATATATTTATTAAATTAAACCAAAAATTAACTAACGATCGTTAAATAAATTAAGAGTTAAGTTAAACGGTCGTTATGAAATTAAATAGAAGAAAAGAAGGAGACGGAAAATTCCGGAAGCCACCTTTGGGTGGGCTTAGGCCGGCGGCTAAAGGGCAAAATGAGAAGAAATAAAATATTTTTTTTCCTAAATTGTTTAGTTTTTCTAGCTTATATAAACAACCTTTAGCCCTCATAATTTATTCCATTCCTCTTTCTCTTCTTTCCTGCGATCAAACCAAAAGGCAAACACATTTTTTAGGGTTCTTTTTAACCTCTTGGTTTTGATTTCTTGAATCTAGTCCTAACCCCTCTCTGGGGTTGTTGGGTAGATTATTCCACAAGCGTAGAAGCTTCGTTTATACGTGTTAAGACTCACGGTTAGCCCGTTGCATTACGTGTGTACAAGAGCGTAGTATAGTTTTACTTTAAACTATATCTTGGCCCCGTTCTTCATAAACCCTTATTGGTGATCTTGTGGATCTTCGCTAGGATAAAGGTATCTAACTTAATTCGATTAATTATAATTGTGTTATTATGATCTTGTTAAATCGCTTCCGCTATTACGTGCTTTGGTCTTTGCTTATGATTATATAATTGTTATGAACTTCATAAACCATCAGTCGCATCGGGAGCCGTTTTAACATGTTATAATTATCGAGATCTAAAGTTTTTTTAACTAATGGTGATTTGAGTTAAAATTACATGTTGTTCTTTAGGTTTTAACAAAATTAGGGTTTTGTTTTTTTGTTTTTAAAGATCGGCCTAGCCGAATTTTTATAAGAATTTTTTTTTACAAACCCTAAAATTACATGGTATAATCTTTAGATGTTTGCATGGATTAATTGTTATGTCATGTATGGTTACGATCCGTAGTATTTTAATTGTTAAGAGTATGTGGGAGATCCGTGATGAACATGCATGTTTTTTACGGATCATATGATTTTGTATGCTATTTGCTTTATTTGATTCAAAGGTTTTAATATTAGGGAAGACTTTTATGTTTTTAAAAACCCTAGATTTGATATTCTTTGAATAAAATTGTTGTGCATGTGGCTATTTGATTTAGTTTTTTTTTTTGTATCTACTTGTTTTTCATGCGTTTTTTTTGTTTGTTGTAAATAAGAGTAATTTTTTCCAAGAAAAATAATATGGACTAAATCATAATCAAATTAATGAATTGTTTTGAGATCTAAATTACATAGAATTGCGTTGATTGATAATTTGCAATGATAATTTAACGACCTACTCTTTTTTGACAAACTATAAAGTGGGTATAACGCACCGCTGGTCTTGTACCCGGTTAAGGAAGGAGGTGCTATGCCATTAGTCGCTGACCGAATTCCCGACTCGCCTGTGCGTCAAAATTAAAATTACCTACGATTATCTTTTGCATTATATCTTAAGGTTGATTTGCCGCAAATTCACATCCGAAACACAATGAATAAGGTTATTGCTTTGTGCTTTAGCCGAGTTCTAGAAAAAGTACGTTGTGAATTGTTGTGGGTAAAGTTTTTAATTGGTTTAACCAATACCTCAACTTGTGATTTATGGCGAAATTTTTGACTCATCAAAAGGTTTACTAAATTTTTTATTAAACTAATGCTATGGAGATGTATGCATGCTTCTATATACATGATTTTGACACCAAAATCAATACCCTTAAATTTAAGTCTTATGTCATCTAATTGACGAACACTTGAAGTTACAATTGCCGTCATATGAGATTTTGGAAGATGTTGTAATGGAGAGAAAACTTCATGACTGAATAAGATTGCACATGAATGTTTTACGTTCTTTAGATTAGTCGACTTAATTGAGTTACTCAGTGAGATCTGGAAACTTAAGGCGTAAAGTAGGGATAAAAACATGTTTACAATGCAAAATGACTTTTGGCAATGTAAATCCCTAAAATATCTAGAAATTGCAAATTTGTTTGTCAACTATTGTTCGACAAGTTACTGTGTTGAATACATTTGTCACTAGCAGATCAACTGATGTGATAAGTTTATGTCAATATGGATTCTAGTTTCAAGGAAATACTATGGTTTTTTTAATTACCGGGGTAATTTTATTTTCTTGAATGGTATTATCGAAAATACTAATATTTGAACTTATTTCTGTAGAAATGGCTCAACCCGAAAACAATATGACTATAAGTTCTGCGTTCAAAGGTTTCTTTGATCGTCCTGAAATTACTGGCCCAAATTGACTTTGGTTGCCTACCTTTCAATAAATTAAAGAAGGCTTTGTACCGAGCCGGAAAGAATAAAATATTCTCAAAACTCTTAATTGATTCTTCCATTACAGGATCAAAATTCATTTCTATCTATATAATAGAAATATCTCGATCAGAATAGTGTAATGGAGGGCACTACAAGAAAGATATACCCCTTTTCAAATCGCCCCGCGAAGACAGACGTTCAGAAAGGTTCTCGAGATTCTCAATCGCTCTTTTTTTAGTGGGGAGGAACCTTACAATAGATTTAATTTTATCTCTATCAAATAAAGGACGGGTCCTATAATTTATTTGTGACCTTTGAAGAGCCGTATGAGGTGAAAATCTCATGTACGGTACTCAACCACATAAAAACGACAGTAATGGATGAAATTTATCAAGTATTAAATAAGGTCTTTGCTGGAATAGTCTAAGGCCGGTTAGAAAGCTATCTATCGGAAGCAAGGGGCAGGTTTGAGAATTAATAGATGAAATGGTCTTTTAATGAATAGGACCCAACGGGTATCGCTCACTGAGAATTATCTTGAGAGTAGCGGGTACTATCGATATCTTGACTACTCCTTATCCAGAGGATCTTGCTGAAGGAGCATCTGATGCGCAAAGGCTTGAACACGCTGCTAATGTTAAGAAGAACTCTGAGGTGGCTGTCTTAATGTTAGGAAAAATAGCTCCTCCACTTCAACAGAAGTATGAGCTATTTTCACCTAAGAGAATGCTTGATGAGCTCAAGGCTATGTTCGAAAAGCCGCAAGCTGTGGAGATCTACGACTTGGTAGATGCTTTGCATAGTTGCAAGCAAGCTCCTGGAAAGTCTGTAAGTGCCCATTATATGGAAATGAGGGGTTATATGGAACAGATCATTGCACTAGGACAATCCTATGATCATAATATGGCTATCAACTTGATCAATAGGTCCCTTAACAAGGACTTCAATGATTTTATTCGAAACTATAATATGCATTGCACGGGGAAGACAGTTAATGATTTGCATGCAATGCTCATTTACTATGAAAAGAGGTTAAAAGAAAAGGCATCTACTTCTACTCCTCCTGTGCTTTATGTACAAAAAGGGTAGAGTGAATAAGTCAAAACCGCAAGCGAACAAGAAGAAAGGCAAAGGCAAGGGTGATAAGGGCAAACAAGTTGCGACTTATTCTAAACCTAAGCAAAACTTTGTCAAGAAGAATCAATCTCAGAAGGATGAGACTTGTCACCATTGCAAAGCAAGTGGTCACTGGAAGAGGAATTGCCCTCTTTATCTCGATGAGTTGCGAGAAATAAAGAAGAAGGCTAAGCTTAGTGCTGCAACATCTTCAGGTAACTTATTTATGATAGAGTTATTTAATCTTACATACAAATCAAATTCCTGGGTATATGATACGGCATGCGGTATTAACATTTGTAATACACTGCAGGGATTTAAGTTGGAGAGGAAGCTTACCTATGGGGAACAATTTCTACAAGTGGGCAATGGCGCACAAGCAGTGGTTGAAGCCATAGGAACATTTAATCTAGTTTTACCTTCGGGTTTAGTACTGAGTTTAAATAATTGTCATTATGCACCTATAATTGTTAGGGGTGTTATTTCCTTTTAGTGTATGTTGGATCTTGGATTTATTCACACTATTGATAATAATAGAATTTCCGTTTTCAAAGATGGTTTATTTTATTTTGATGCAATTTCTGTGAATGGTGTTTTGAAATTAACATGCATGATAATAATTCCAAGAGAAAAAATAATTTTGTTTTTAGCATGAATAAGAAGAGAAAGTTAGACAAGAACTCTTCTTATCTTTGGCATTATAGACTTTCCCATATTAGGAAGACTCGCATACAAAAGCTTCAGCGTGATGGTCTTTTGGAAAATATCAATGATGAATCATTTGATAAATGTGAGTCTTGTATCTCTGGAAAGATGACTAAGAAACCTTTTAATAGCAATATTGAAAGGGCTACTGAACTACTTGGTTTAATACACACTGATGTGTGTGGACCACTTAGACATGTGTCAAGGAAATGTGCTAGCTACTTCTTAACATTTACGGATGATTATAGCCGTTATGGTTATGTTTATTTACTTAAGCATAAACATGAGGTATTTGAAACATTCAAAGTGTTTAAAACGGAAGTAGAATTGCAACTAGAAAAGAAGATTAAAGCTCTTCGTTCTGATCGAGGTGGTGAATATTTAAGTCAAGAGTTTAAAGATTATTTAAGTGAGAACAGAATTGTTTAGAAACTTACTTCTCCATATACTCCACAACAAAATGGTGTATCCGAAAGGAGAAATCGTACATTGTTGGATATGGTGCGATCTATGTTTAATCTTACAACTTTACCTTTATCCTTTTGGGATTATGCTCTAGAATCTGTTGTTCGTATTCTGAATATGGTTCCCACAAAGAAGGTTGATAAGACACCATATGAACTATGGCATGGAAAAAAGCCATATTTGTCTTATTTAAAGATTTGGGGTTGTGAGGCGTATGTGAAACGTGACTCTAGAGATAAACTCCAACAACGCTCAGTAAAATGTATCTTTGTAGGTTACCCTAAGGAAACTATGGGTTACTACTTTTATTATCCGCCTGAGAACAAAGTTATTGTTGCTAGGTATGGAGACTTCCTTGAAAATGATCTTGTAAATCAAGAATTCAGTGGGAGAAATTATGATCTTGAAGAAATTTAAGAAGACACATTGCCTTCTGAAAATATTAGCGAAGAAATTCCAATAGAGCCGAAAAGTCTGGGAGCTCCACCGGAATTAATTCCTCCACGTAGGTCTGGAAGGACTATACGTGCGCCAAGCAAACTATGTCTTAACATAGAGGATGATGAGGAGGAAGTAGGGATCTTGTTGAACCTGCTAACTATCGATCCGCAAGGCTTGATCCAGAAAAGTCTAAATGGATAGTTGCGATGAATGATGAAATGAAATCCATGAAAATTAATGATGTTTGGATTCTTGTTGATGCGCCTAAAAATGCTAAAGTAGTGAAAAATAGGTGGATTTTCAAGAAGAAAACCGACATGGATGGTGAAGTACAATCCTATAAAGCACGTTTAGTAGCTAAAGGTTTTACTTAAACTTTTGGCGTAGACTACGAGGAGACATTTTCTCCGGTAGCAGACTTAAGAGCTATTAGGATTCTCATAGCTATAGCAGCATACTATGACTATGAGATATGACAAATGGATGTTAAAACTGCCTTCTTGAACGGTCGCTTAGATGAAGACATCTATATGCAACAACCGGAAGGGTACGTAGATCCTATATATCCAAAACGCGTATGCAAACTTCAAAGATCTATTTATGGTTTGAAGCAAGCATCACGTCAATGGAATAAACGATTTGATGAAGAAATCAAAAAGTTCGGATTTATTCAAAATCGTGATGAGCCATGTGTATATCGCAAAGCTAGTGGGAGTAATGTAGTGTTCCTAATTTTATATGTCGATGACATATTAATCATGGGAAGTAACATTCCAAGACTTAAGGAAGTTAAGGATTATCTGGGTAAATGTTTTTCTATGAAGGATTTGGGAGATGTTGCATATATTCTGGGAATTACAATCTCTCGAGATAGGAAAAGACGGTGAATTGGTCTTAGTCAAGATGCTTATATTGATAAGATATTGAAGAAGTATAACATGCATAACTCCAAGAAAGGTTTTCAACCTATGGAGGTTAAGCATGAATTAAGTCATGAGTTAGATGCATCAACACCCGAAGAGGTGGCTTACATGCAGAAGGTGCCTTATGCTTCGGTTGTAAGATCTATTATGTATGTTGTAAGATGCACAAGGCCTGATGTGGCGTTTGCTCAGAACTTGGTCAGTCGTTACCAACAGAATCTAGGGAAGCTTCACTGGACTGCTGTTAAACATATACTAAAGTATTTGAGGAGTACGAAAGATATGTTTTTGGTATTTGGGGGTAAACCAGACACAGAACTGAATGTTACAGGTTTCTGTGATGCGTCCTGGCAATGTGATAAAGACGATACGAAGTCTCAGACGGGTTACGTGTTTGTCATCAATGGAGGAGCAGTTGACTGGAAGAGCAAGAAGCAGACAACCATTGTTGTGCATGCGACTCAATCGGAGTACATGGCCGCTTCAGAAGCTGCAATGGAAGCTGTTTGGATTAGGAAGTTTATTGGAGATCTTGGAGTGATGCCTTCAATTAAAGAACCTATTGATATATATTGTGACAATTCTACTGCAATAATATTCGCCAATGATTCTGGAGTCATGAAAGGCGCCAGACACTTTAAACGTATGTATCACTACATACGAGAACAAGTTGAAGCTCGTGAAATAAAATTAATAAAAGTTCACACAGACGATAAGGTAGCTGATCCTTTTACTAAGGTTTTGCCTAGACCAAAGGTAGTTAAGCATGCCAAAGCAATTGGGCTGCAACTAGCTAGCGAACTCATGCAATAAATCTGTGATTAGTATTTGGATAAAGGATGTTAAAACATTATTGAATTGATGAAATAAAGATTGGTTTTAGTTTATTTTCTGTTATTTGATTTTGTATCCTATTTTACATGTTTTAATCTATGAATAATTGTTATGTTCTAAATGTCCGTTGTCGATTAATAATATAGGAATATTATTAAACAAAGACAATTCAAAATAGTGACAGAGTATAATTGAAAGCATATTGGTCAATTTTGGATGATATTTGATGAATCAAATATTGGACTTATCCCAACTATATGATTTTACTTTATGGATCTTTGTCATTAAGTAAATCATAAATAGTTATCCTTAGACCTGAGATACCAGGAAATCATCACGAATGTAGTGTGTTTCTGTGAGATAACCTAACGCTAAACGTAACTGGTAGCTATAAGGGTTATTTTCAGAAGTGTTGCAAAATTTGTAAGTTTCGCTTGTAGTCAAAATGGGATTTCTTTCCTTCAAATTATTTTGAAGTATAATACAGCTGGACACCTCGGGGGAGTAGTAAGATGTTTGTATGGCCACACCCAAATTTATTTTGGTAATCTTGCTATATCCGTAAACGAGAAGCAGAATGGTTAATGAAGGAATGACTGAGATCCATATTCTATTAACGTTGTATTTGAAATGAAAGGATAATAATAATGATGAATCATTAAAAAGTTTTTTCCAGGAGACCTTACTCGAGTTGTACTAGTGACATTGCTAGTGTAACTAGACGCTAGTCAATGTAATCACGATATTCGAGTTTTGTCCAAGTGAGAGCTGAAAGTTTATGGACATAAAATTAATAGTCGTGTGATAGGATCGAACTCGGGATTAAGGGATTGCACAATGATACAAGGTTTTTCAATGGGTTCTAATCTCTCTCACAGTCCTCTCGAATTGATCTCAGTCTTAAGTGGAATGATTGTTCTTGGTTACTAAATAGAAGAGTTTGATTTTCTAATCTACTAAATGTTAAATGATCTAAAATGTAAACTTAAATTTTAAAAGTAATTGAATTAAATACAATTAATAAAACTTGAATTGAAATTAAAATTAAAATTAAAATTAAAATTAAAATTAAAGTAACAGTTAAAATATAAATGTGAAATAGGAATCAATAAAGTAACAGGAATGAAATAGAAACAGTAAGAAAACAGTAAAACTACCCAAAAGAAATTGATTCGGAAGATTGAACCTTGATTCGGAACTTTTCACCCGGAAGTCTTCATTCGGAACTTTTAAAAATCCTTCATTCGGAACTTTCTTCGGAAGTTTGGTCGGAACTTTCACCCGGAACTTTACTCGGAACTTTGGTTCATCCGGAAGTTTTGCTTCATTCGGAACTTTAGGTTCATCCGGAAGTTTTGAAAAGGAAACTCATTCGGAACTTTTTGAAAAGAAGTTGATTCGGAACTTAAGTGTTCATCCGGAACTTTTTAATTCATCCGGAACTTTTAGACAAAAGACTCATTCGGAACTTTTTTACTCATTCGGAACTTCTAAACAAAAATTCATTCGGAACTTTTAAGGAACATATTCATCCGGAACTTCTTAGTTCATTCGGAAGATGGGTGTTCATCGAACTTTGGTGTTCATCCGGAACCTGGGAACACAGATACAGTACCTTTACCCGAAGAACAAGGAAACACGATTTTAATCCAAAAATCACCAAGTTTTTCACCAAAATCTTAAATAAACTAATCACTAAGCATCTACTAACCATAAACTACAAATCCCATCAACAAAAACACAAAACCCAACAACTTTTGAAGATCAAAATCAAGAAAATAAGAACTTAAGAACTTAAAGAGAAAGATGATGATTAACAAGATGAAAAGGAAAGATTAAACAAGACTTTGTATTGATGATTGATGTTTTATCAATAACAAAAGAAAGATGAAAATTACAAGATTAAAATTAAAAGATCAAGATCACCAAACACCCTAGTGGTGTTGGTGATGGGACGAACTAAAAAGAGAGAAAAGTGGGAAGAAGAAAACTAAAACTAAAAACTAACTCCTGGAAAGTGTGAGGGGATGGGCTTTATATAGCCTTGTCCTTTGGTTGGTGAGTGGGCTTTCTCCCGTTCTTCTTGCCTTTTCGTCTTTTCAGAAAAGTTTCCGTTTTCGATTCTGATTCAGGATTTGTCGTCGATTAAATTTAACTCGTCTTTTAATTTCTTCGTTTAATAGACTTGAGTTTCTTCGACTTATGTAAATCTTCCATCCTTGGTCCTTTTCTTCGATAAATCTTCGAATAGGCCCAGTGACTTAGACTTTATCTTGAGTCTTTTTCTTCAGTAAAACCCGTGCAATCCCATGTTTTCTTCAATATTCATCCGGTTAGCTCTGAAAACACAATAAACACAAAAACCACGCATAATTCCAAACAAATGATATTAAATACGTGTTTTGGTCTCGTTTTAGCCAGAATTTAAGTGGTAAAAGGATGGGTGTTTACACACCTATCAAATCCCCTACACTTAACCATTGCCATGCCCTCATGCAATGCTTAGTGATAAAGCAATTTTACACTTTTCTCATAATTTGATCAACCTTGGCCTTATTTAAATACTACTAAACAAAAATTAAAGTACTAAAAGAAATTAAGACTTTAAAGGAAACAAAAAGATAGAAAACCATTTTCACTCGAAAATAGCTACATGGAAATAACTTGCAAAGAGATCAAGGACTTACATTAGGGCTTTGGTGCTGCGCAGATTTATCACCCTCAAGTTTCACGTTCCCCAAACTAAGCTTTAAAACGAGATCATTGTTATTATAAGTTAGTAAATCAAACACTTACACACATGACTTAATTAAATGCTTAAACTCCCTTATTCCTAGGTGTATCTCTTATATTTTATTTTTGTCTTAGAATGATCATGAAGATGCATTTTTGGACTTATTTCGATAGTTTATTTAGGCTGAAAGCAAAGTAGGACGATTTGATCAATAGTTAGCTAAAGGACAAAATCTCTTAAAATTGCTTCTCGGGATATCAAAAAGTTCATATCTTGGCATAACTTGGTTCACGATTTGAGACCTTTCTCGGGCCGATATTTGGCATGTACTTCATACTTCATATCTTGAGAGACGTGCTTGAGATAATGGTCTTCTCATCGTTCATAGAGTTTCTTCACTTGGAGACTTTTGAGAGGTACTCCAACTTTGTTGACCACGACTTCATGATTATTTCTTCAATCTCTATTTGGGATTTTGAGATACAACGATCCGCCTCCTTTTCGGACTTGGATCTATTTATCCTCATACCTTGTTAGGGTCTTTTCAGATAGACTTCTCCATGATCTTTATGGGAGTTGATTGCTTTTCGTCGTGAGTCTTGATCCTTCATATTGACTTTGGGAATAATGCTTTTCACATCACCTTGGATCTTTAGCAATAAAATGGAATCCTCATGCCTTGTTAGGGCCTTTTCGGACTCGCCAATCTTCGCGCCCCGCTTCATAAGTTATGCCTTGGCTATGAACTCTTATCATTACCGAGCAACTTTTAAACGATCTTGGGCTAGAAGCTAAGTAACTTTTCAAATCGTACGACCTTACTTATTGCAGATAATTTATTAGCAAGTGATGGGAGAATAGGCAAATAATTACACCAAGTGAGCTTGTGCAAGAATACCGACTTATAATTTACTCTATCATTTCTCGTCCTCCACAATTTAAAATCTCAAGTAATGAGACTCGTGGACACTTAGCCTAATAAACCAATTAAGGTCTACATGATTAAGGATACTAGCTAGAATAAACTTAGGTAAGTCTATTCGGGTTGAGTCAAAATAAACGCAACGGGCCTAATATGTCAAAGATTTCTAAACTAGCTACACCACTTTATTAATATTTTTGACTTTTAAACAGGATATATACATATGAAAGCAACGATAAAAATTTAAAAATTACGACTAAATGGCCAAAGTTAATAAAAAATTTGAAAAATGTTGAAAAATAGGATTTTCTGGTTAAATGAAGGCATTTTCATGGAAAAGTCCACTTAAAACTTCGATAGAAGTCCCCCCTACACTTAAGATAAACATTGTCCTCAATGTTTAAGCATGTGGGAAAAGTTTCCCCTACACTTATGACATTGTGCACGTTGGTTAACTCAAGTTAAGGAAGAGACGACTAAAGTGATCAATTTCAAATGTGAGTATGAAGAAAATTGAATCACGATAGTTGAGAGATAGAACCGGATTTTGGATAACACGGGAACACGGTTCTTCAAAGATTCCAAGAGTGCACTTATCCCTGTAATCACATCACCACACAAAGACAAACACGTATAGAAGTCCCCCTACACTTAGGAGGTTAAAACATAAAGGATAGATACTCGGGCTGCCTCCCGAGGAGCGCTTGTTTTTGATAACCGAGTCACGAGCCTGACTCGACCCAAAATTAGTTCATGGGGAACGTGGTGAAGGATGGAATCACCTCCTGAGAGGTGTCCTCACCAAAGTACAACTTCACTCGTTGGCCATTCACCTTAAAATTTGGTCCATCAGGTTGAGCGAGCTCGAGAGTACCATATGGAAAAATTTTGGCAATGGTGAATGGGCCGGACCAACGAGATTTGAGCTTTCACGAGAAGATTTTCAACCGAGAGTTAAAAAGTAAGACTTTGTCTCCAACATGGAACTCTCGGTTTTTGATCTTGGAGTCGTGAATGAGCTTAGTTCTTTCCTTATAGATCAAAGAATTTTCATAAGCCTCATTACGGAGTTCATTGAGCTCATTGAGTTGGATCTTACGTAGGTCACCGGCTTTGTTTATATCAAAATTAGCCCACTTCAAGGCCCAATAAGCCTTGTGCTCCAACTCAATGGGGAGGTGGCACGCTTTCCCGTACACAAGACGATAAGGCGTACAGCCGATCGGGGTCTTGTAAGCAGTACGGAAAGCCCACAAAGCATCATCAAGTTTATCAGCCCATGAGGCACGATGCTCTCCCACAGTTCTTTCAAGAATTCGCTTCAGTCCTCGGTTGGATATTTCAGCCTGGCCATTTAGTTTGTGGGTGGTAGGCTGTGGAAAGACGATGGTTTACACCGTACTTAGCCATGATTCTAGCAAATTGGTCATTGCAGAAATGAGTCCCACGATCACTAATAATGGCACGAGGCACACCGAATCTGGCGAATAGAGCTTTCAAAAAGTTACAAACCACCCTTGCGTCATTAGTGGGTAAAGCTTTGGCTTCAACCCACTTTGAGACGTAGTCAACGGCTACAAGGATGTATTTGTTTCCTTTAGAAGAAGGGAATGGCCCCATAAAGTCGATACCCCAAACATCAAAGATTTCACACTCTTGAATGAAATTCTGAGGCATCTCGTCTTTATGTGTGATCGTGCCTTGTTTTTGGCAAACATCACATCGTTTAACCATATCGTGAGCGTCACGATATATGGAGGGCCAATAAAATCCCGAATCAAACACTTTTTTGGCGGTGTAGTTGGGACCAAAGTGACCACCGGTGGGTCCTTTGTGGCAAGCATTAAGGATTTCTGAAGCTGCCGGTCCGTTAACACATCGGCGGATAATCAGGTCGGCACATTGTTTGAATAGGTAAGGGTCGTCCCAAAAATAAGTCTTGATGTCGGTGAAGAACTTTTTCTTTTGTTGGGACGTCAACCCTTCCTTGAGAATTCCACCCGCCAAGTAGTTTGCAAAGTCCGCAAACCACGGGGTTTCATTCGACTTCGAGTTTATAGACATTAAGGTCTCCAAGGGACAAGAATCATTGATTTCTTTGTTCGGATGATCCCCTTGGTAAGGATCCTCAAGTCTGCTGAGATGATCCGCGGCTAGGTTTTCTGCTCCTTTTTTATCGCGAATTTCGATTTTAAATTCCTGGAGCAGCAAAACCAGCGAAGAAGTCTTGGTTTGGAATCTTGCTTTGTCAACAAGTACTTCAACGCGGAATGATTGGTGTACACAATTGTTGTAGAAAGGACAAGATAGGGGCGGAATTTTTCAAAAGCATAGACAACAGCTAAAAGCTCTTTTTCGGTTGTCGTATAATGCAATTGTGCCCCCGTCATTGTCTTGCTAGCGTAATGGATCGGTTGGAAGTGTTTGTTCACTCTTTGTCCCAGAACCGCTCCAATAGCAAAATCACTAGCATCGCACATCAACTCAAAAGGCAGCTCTCAATTAGGAGTAACCAAGACGGGTGCCTTAGTTAGCTTATCCTTACGCGAGTTGAAGGCTTCAAGGCACTCTTTGGAAAAGATAAAAGGAGTATCTTTTTCCAAGAGGTGGGTCATCGGGCGAGCGATTTGAGAAAAATCTTTGATGAATCGACGGTAGAAGCCCGCATGACCCAGGAAACTTCTCACACCCTTCACGGTTGAAGGTGGAGGCAACTTTGCGATAACATCGACTTTGGCGCGATCTACTTCAAGACCGGCTTTGGAAATTTTATGTCCCAGCACGATGCCTTCTTTTACCATAAAATGGCATTTTTCCCAATTCAGAACTAGGCGAGTGTCTTCGCACCGCTTGAGCATACGTTCCAAATTGGCAAGGCAAGAAGAGAAAGAATCCCCGAAGACCGAGAAATCATCCATGAAGACTTCCATGGTTTGTTCAACCATGTCATGGAAGATAGCTAACATGCACCTTTGGAAAGTCCCGGGCACATTACATAAGCCAAAAGGCATTCTTTTGTAAGCAAATGTGCCATAGGGACAAGTGAATGTCGTCTTCTCTTGATCTTGGGGATCGATGGGTATTTGGAAATAACCCGAGAAACCATCAAGAAAGCAGTAATATTCATTACCGGCTAAACGTTCAAGCATTTGGTCCATAAAAGGTAGAGGGAAATGATCATTTCTCGTGGCATCATTGAGTTTGCGGTAGTCTATACAAACTCTCCACCTAGTAACGAGACGAGTGGAAATCAACTCGTTGTGTTCATTGGGAACAACGGTTATTCCGCCTTTCTTGGGCACACAATGGATTGGACTAACCCATGGTGAATCCGAAATAGGGTAAATCATACCCGCATCAAGAAGTTTGATAACCTCAGTTTTGATGACTTCATGGATTTTTGGATTCACCCTTCGTTGGCTTTGAATTGTGGGCTTAAAGTCGTCCTCCATGAGAATTTTGTGTGTGCAGAAGTGAGGATCAATTCCACGAATATCAGAAATCTTCCAAGCAATAGCTGTTTTATGCTTTTTCAACACGGCGACAAGTCGAGTTTTCTCTTCATCCTTCAAATCCTTAGCAATGATGACTGGCGACTTCTTCTCTTCTTCAAGGAATACATACTCGAGATGGGGCGGCAACTCCTTAAGTTCTAAATCCGGAGGATTTTCGACGGGAGGCGTATTCGAAGTCGGAGTATCGATAGCAATGACCGTGGGAGATGGAGGAGAAGGATTGTCTTCGTTGAGAAGGTTGTCAAAGAAATTCATGTCTTCATCCCCATCGATAGGAGAATCATTATTAGCTAAATTCACATCTCCCATGGTGTCTTCAAGATTGTTCCAAAATAAATTACTATCTCCAAATAGAGACAACGATGAATCAATAGAGGACACGGTCTCAACATTGGGAAGAGAGGTAGGAATACTTTTGCAAGCATCATTAAAGTGTTCTTCACAAGCCTCATCAAGAACGTCAATACAATTAACGCTCTCATATGAATAAGGCTGTTTAGACAACTTTCCCATGTTGAAGACTACTTTATCGTCACCCACTCTCATGATAAGCTCACCGGCTTCAACATCAATAAGAGTGCGACCGGTCCTCAAGAATGGACGTCCAACAATTAGTGGCACACGGGGGTCCATCTCGTAGTCGACGACAACAAAATCAGCAGGGAAGGTGAATTTGTCGACTCCTACAATGACGTCTTCGGCTATCCCCACTGGATAAGCAACCGTACGGTTAGCTAATTCCAAAGTCATTTTGGTGGGGACTAGCTCTGGGAGAGATAATTGCTTCCAAACACTTAGAGGCATGAGATTAATACTGGCACCTAGATCGGCTAGGGCCATGCAATTCTCTACTCCCGGGAAATTGCAAGGGATAAGAAAACGACCCGGATCACCAAGCTTGGTTGGCAATTTCCTTAAGAGTACTTGATAAGTGTGAAAACACTCATCAATAATGATCCAAATACCACTCCAAACACAGTCAAATACATTATTTTAACTGTAAATTATCAGAATTACGTGTGTATTTTGTGTTTGTGTATTTTCAGGTAATATAGGTACATTTGGAACAAAGACGCGTTTTCAAGGGATTTATATCACAAAAAGACGAAGAAAAGGATGAAAGATGCTCCAAGGACCTTATTTGCCAAACTTCCAAAGATAAAGGGCTTAAAGTGAAATTTCTACAAAGATAAAGGATAAAAGAAATTTGCTTAAAAGTGTTTAACCTACATTTGAAAAGAAATGAAAAGAAAAGGACCAAAAGAGAATTAAATGGAAAGTTAATTAAACTTTTCATATATACCTTGGTCATTTGACCAAGACCGGTCAACATTCAAACCAACACATACAACACGTCTTCTTCTTCCCAACGCAAGAGAGAGAAATGAGACGGTTGCATCTCCTTCTACCTCCATTACCTGCAATCACGAATCAATGACGATCAAGAAAGAATCAAGCGAAGACTTCAACTACAAAAATACTCCCCTCTTTCTTCTCTACATGAAGGTACAACTTAATTAGATCAAGAAGGAAGAACAAAGAAAGCCCCAAATTGGAAGATGATGAAGGACGAGTTTTATCCTCGTATTAAACACGTGTCAAATCCTCATTGGATAGAACACGTCAAAGCACCCTCTCCAGACGGCTATATATAGAAGACGAGGCCATCATTTGCATTCGGTTAGCTAGGAGTAGA
This sequence comes from Glebionis coronaria, assembly GCA_025667525.1. Lineage (NCBI taxonomy): Eukaryota > Viridiplantae > Streptophyta > Magnoliopsida > Asterales > Asteraceae > Glebionis > Glebionis coronaria. Next base: position 366,103,174 of record CM046880.1, on the reverse strand, counting down.
TTAGCACATAGTTAGTTAGGAGTAGTTAGCTTTTCTCTCAAATGTTTTATGGTTTTCAGTTAGAAATTTGTTTAGAATCTGTTAATCAGTTTAAGAATGTAACCGTTTTCTCCATTAATGAAGTTTGATATTTTCTCAAGTTTTATCTTCTTTCTCTACTGTTTGCTTACTGTTCATAAGTTCTCAATCGAGCTTATGATTGGAACTTTTAGTTACTGAGAGTGTTTTTTTTTTACCATAAAAGCTTTAATTTTCTTCAATCTTTTCTCGGTTACTGTTCATTGACTTGTTTCAGCTTATAAGATTGTTTACTGTTTTTTTTAGCTCGTATAGTATTTTTTTCAGCCTTATCAAATATTGGAAAAGTAGTTGAAAAAGCAGTTATGTTACTGTTATGTTACTTTTCGATCTTCATTAATGAATTCGTTTTCAGTCAGTAAACATTCAGATACGTTCAATAGAAGTTAGTTTGATCAGCACTTGATAACTGTTTAGCGTTTATTTGGCTAGCTTAGAATGCGTTTATCTTGATTACTGTTTAGTTCGTTATAGACCAGTATATGCAGGTTTCATAATCGTAGATTCTGTTTGGTTTTCCTTCGGTTTACTTTGATTTTGCAGGTTTCGCTTTGCTGTTTCAAAAGATCATGTCAGCAGATCAGTAGGAGTTTGATTGGCGTTGTAGAGATTCATTTCTAAGCGAGCTCAGCGCTCCGCTTCGCCATCAATGGACTAGACGACGGATGTCATGGTTAAGCACGATTTACGTTTTCTGTATTCTTAGTATAGACTGCTAGCTGTTAAAGTAGCATAGGAATAAGTGTAGTCTTGCGTGAATTGATTTTTTTTGGAGTTTGATTGTACATGTATCGCAGTCTTTTGCTGTTTGAATCGGTTACTCTTTTAATTTTTGTTCAAATAGATATAATAGTACTTGGCATACATGTGTTAGTTAGTATTCTGTGACGTAATAGAATTTGTAGGATGTGCAGGTCACTTGCGTTATTTTCTTTGCAATATTTGGTTTTAGCTAGCTGATATTAGAGTAGTTTAATACTTTCCAGTAATGTGCTAAATTCAGTTTATCTTGTTTGGTTTGCTTTGTTTTGATATGCAGTTAGTTGATCTTAGATTTAAGAATCAGTAAGATAGTGTTTTTTACTGGCTGCGTTTAAACTTTGCTTTTGGGCCATTGATGATTTGTTACTATTGGGCCAAGTTCATTTAAGGGCTGCGTTTTGACTTTTCATTTTAAAAAATTGGCTGCGTGTTACTTTTGTTATGTTGAAATACTAGTCTTTGATGTTTCTTTAATTTGGGCCTGATTAGACTTAAGTTTGGACTAAATGTCTTAGGTTTAAAATCAGTTTAATTTTGATAGATTTGGTTTAACAAATTTTTGTAATTAGTTTTATTAGATTTTAATTTTTAGTGTTATTAAATTTCAAGTTTTATAAATTTGTATTTTTAGAAAAGTTGTGGTTTTATTAAATTTGTAGATTCGTATTTTGTATTTTAAATGTGGTAAGTGCAAAATGTTTTTAGTTAGTACGTATACATAGTATTAGATATTATTTTCACCTTTTTACATGCTTTGTGTCAAGTAGAAATAGTTACCAATCAAGATTTTATAACCAAAAACAGTCAAGTCAAGCTTTAAAACGTTATATCAATTCGAATCGAGCTGAGAAGACAACTACACTAAAAAACGAAATATTAAATGGCGCCGCTGCCGGTTCTTTTCGTGAAGATTAACGATTTCGAGTGAGACGATTGGATTTTGGGATCCGTTCACTTTGTGAACGTTATTTTTACGTATTATAATCAAAAACATAAAAAAAAATCAAAAAGATTAAAATACAAAAAAAAATAAAAAAATCACAAAATCAATTCTTTTCCTAAAGAATTGAACCAAAAAAATAAAAAATCCAAAAAGTAATCTTTTTCCTAAAAGATTACACCCAAAAATATATATTATATCGATTTCATCGCTTTTTACGTAGATATAGTATTTTTCTTAAAAAAACAAATAAATACAAAAATATTTTTGATATATTATTATATGTAAATAAGTATACGTATAAGAACAACCAAGTTACCTATCTTCCATAAGTATTGCCGAGGCAATACACCGTGTTGAGGGGCGTTCCGGTCCTTGACACGCGTATCGATAAAATTTAATTAAGCAAGAATAGATAAATACTTCCAATTGGCAATAATTCGAAGAATACAAACTACAAAGTGAATAGATAGGCGACGTGCTATAAAATGCCGTCTAAGGGTCAATAGGTACTTAAGTGCTTCGCGCCACCTAACCCCCCGTTCACTAGTGCGTATTCTAAGAAGGAAGGCTTGATTGGAGGTCTTGCACCCAAGTAGTAATTATATATATACTTTCTTGTGGATATTTGATATCGAACCTCGAGGGAGATAATCTCTTCTCCTTCAAAAGTCGACCGAGGGCTACTCCCTCATTCCTCGTGTTTACTTACACGTGTACTCGCACACGTGTAAACATACCACCTTTGGTGTATCACTTCCTTCCCCGAGGAAGCTTTTAAACGTCATTATACTTGTATATACATTCGGCCACCTTGTTACACATGGATACTCGTTCCATGTTGGAGATTTTGCAACAACAATCCGCCACCGCTAATTATCCGTCTTGTTCGACTTGTGGTGGTCCACACGATACGTATTTATGTGATCAAAATAATGGTTATTATGGGGAGGGATATGCTTACAATGGAACCGAGGACCCTAATTTTCAACCTAACACTCAAATGGACTACACTTGTAATGACTATATGGGATATTCCGGTTTTTCATCACAACCTCCACCATCATTTTATGATCAAACCTTTAATGAGCCATACCAAAACCAAGGATTTTCCAATTATGAAGGTTTTCAAAATAATGATACTTTTCAAGGCTATAATCAAGAAACCTTTCATAATCAAGGATTTTCAAACAATGAAGGCTTTCAAAATAATGATGAAAATTTTCCATGCTATAATCAAGAAACTTTTCAAAACCAAGGATGTTCCAATTATGAGGGTTTTCAAAATGAAGGGAATTTTCAAGGTTACAATCATGAGAATTTTCATAATCAAGACTCTTTTCAAACCTATAATTCACCTAATTATGGAACTCCACCTCCACCTTATTCTTCTACTTATTCATGTGAGTTTTGTGGAAAAGAACCCCATTATGGTTATGATTGTCGACCAAGGGATCCGCCTTCTTATGCTTTTAGTGATCTCAATGAGTTTTCTTTTCTAATCGAGCAACAAGGAAGAAATGATGGATATATATTAAAGGCTTTTAAACGTATGAGAGAGATGAGTATCGAGGAAATGAGAGAAGAATCTCGGTGGTTAAGGGAAGAAATTAAGTTTCTTGAGGATGATGTAAGGAACAAACGGTTTAATATCGAGAAACTTGGTGACATTTATAGAAAATCGGTGAACAATTCATCTCAGTCCCTCAAGAAAGATTTAGATGATTTACTCGTTAAGATTGATAAAAAAGAACGTGAACGCATAAAAACCATGAGCTTTAAGGACATAGAAAAGGAGAATCTGCGGATAACAAGAGAGATGGTATCTCTTTGTAATATCGTGAAGATGAAACTACTTAATAAAGAGGATTTTTGTGACGAGTTGAATATTAGATATCGTCAACTTCAGCAAGAGTTACTTACTTTGCTCTTAGCAAAAGATGAAAAAGTAGAAGATGAAGGCATAATAGACTCATATTTTGCTACATGTAGTCCTTATCCATTCTTTTATGATGATGATGATAACGATCCTCCGATTTGTATGGCCATTGATGATGACACATCTTCATCACCTTTACCTCACGTGGAACCCACCGACTCTTTAACCATGGGGGACGAGCCTCTTAGCACTAATACAAACACTGATTTGGATGAATTAACCGTTTCTAGTGTTGAGAACCTTATCCCAATCCAAAGAGAGCTTGAGAGTGTTTCCAATGAACTATGTGATGAGCTTTGTGTTGATACCTCTTCTCCTCATGATTACATTGAGATCTTATCACATATTGACCTTCATGCTACTACTAGTGATTTTGGTGATTTTGATCTTGATGAATTGTTCAAAGAAAAGGATAATGAGATTGAGGAAGAGTTTGTGAAAGACTTGACACAAATAGAGGATGAAAATTGTGATTCCAGTGACGCGTCTTATGTTATATCATCCGATGATTTGTCTTGCCAAGATAACATTCCTAATTTGGATGAAGAGTTTGCTCCTATAGCAAAAGTAGATCCTTCTCCTCTACCACTTTATGATTCTTGTGATGAAACCTTTGATGATCCTTATGATAGTGATGAGTCTTTTACTTCTGATGATGATGACTCCATTTCTTCTATGACTCCTTCACCTATTCCTCTAAGTGATTTTGTGATACATTCAAATCCTCTTTGTGAGACATGTTTTGATAATCCACTTTTTGAGGACTGTGAAGAACCTAATAATGAGTCTATAGAGGAAGAACACTTGATTGATATTTCTTCACTGGTTTTTGAGGATATACCTATTGATTTTCATGATCATATCATCCCTTTGAGTGATTCTCTCATTAATACACCTCCTTTTGAGCTTTATGTTCCCACCCTCCCACCCTTGGAGTTGGTTATTGATGAAGATCCTTTCCTCTTAGAGATTGATACTTTTTCATCTAAGGAACCTTTAGAACTCAAAACCTTTGATATGGACTCTTTTATGGAGATTGATGCCACCATAGAGGATACTCTTGCACATTTTGATATAGAGGTCGACGATAGTGTTTCTAATTTGGATGAGGAGGTTCGTCTTATTACTACATTGCTTTTTGGGAACATAGAGACCACACCTCCTTCACAAGATACTATTACTATTGATCCTCCTTTCACTATGCCGTCTATGGAAGATTACCCACCTTTCGATGATGATGATGAGCCTAATATAGACATAATAGTTATGAATGTTTTGATACCTACACCTTCATATTCTCATGATGCTTTGATCACTAAGGGGGAATCTTATATGGTTGATATAAGCTCATCTTCTTATTTTCCCATGAAGGAAAAAGTTTTTGATCCTGGGATACATAAATTTGAGACACATTGGTTTTCATCTACTCCACTTAAGAGTGTGATTTCGATTGATATGGACTTCTTGTATGAGCTTACTTTGGTTATGCTACCTATTTTGGAGTTGTTCACTTGTAGAGATGGGAACTTTGTATTTGATCCTGGGGTGCTTCATATTTGAGAAATTTCGTATCTTGGACAAACTTGAGACACGTTGGACCGTTCCATTTATCGAGGCGGATTTGGTAAATCTTATAGTAAATGGCAACGTGCTAAGTTTGAGTGTATCATGTGAGACGTGCTTCAAAGTGGAAATCTTTTACTCTCCATGATGGTTTCCCCAAGGACAACCTAATTCGGGGCCGAGTCGAGCTAGCGACTTAGGGTTAAAAAAACTCAAGCATTGAATAACTAGGTTAGAAAACGTAGAGTAGATTTTCAATAGGTTAGGTTTAATTAAAAGGATGCTATAGTAGAGTTGAAGTGGAGGGGTGCCTTTCTTCGTCTTTTCGTGTTTTGTTTCAAGGGTTGCTCTCTCACATTTCATGCTTGGAGCTTAAGGAGGAGGCCCGTGTATCTGGTTCACTTCGATTAGTTTTTACTATTGTGATTTTCAACACTTGTGCTTAAAATGAATACCCTTTAGTTGTCTCTTCCTTAACTTGGGTTAAGCAAAGTAATCAATGTCATAAGTGTAGGGGAGTTCACTCCAATACTCTTAAACATTGAGGACAATGTTTATCTTAAGTGTAGGGGAGACTTCTATCGAAGTGACCTTACCTAGACCATTGCTTTAACTTCATGATAATTGGGAAAATTAATTTTTCAAACATTTTTCAAATTTTTGATCTATTTTGGCCACCAAAAATATGCATTCATAATTTTTGCATCAATCATTTTTCATTTTGCATATCACATTTGCATTGTATATATTTCTTCTTTTGTTTTTCATCAAATATATATAAAAAGGAAAAATATAATAAAACATGGTTTTAACAAATTTAGACTTCTTTGACATATTAGGCCCGCCATGGATATTTTGACTCAACCCGAGTTTGCTTATTTTAGCACTCTCTAGCTAGTATCCTTAACCATGTAGTCCTTCATTGGTCTATTAGGCTAAGCTTCTACCAATTTCATTCTTTGAAATTTTAAATTTGTGGAGAATGGGAAATGATAGAGTTGAAGCAAGTGTAAAAGGGATAGATAGACTTCATGGCAATTACTTGTGGCTAAACCCTTCTCTTCTTTATCTCTATTTTCTTCGCTTGTATATAATTGTTAATAAATAATCAAGTACGGTTTTAATTGGTTTGTAATCTCTTATGCATTTTTGACTAATCATTAATGGTTGATATGAGTACGTCTTAAGATTCTAAGTTAGCACGTTTTATGTGTACTAGACTTATGTCATGCTCCATATTTAGCGGGTGTTTTTCCTTTTCTTCTTTTCAAATTTTTTTTGTGAGGAATAAAGAAAAATAAGAGCGGCTTATGAAAAAAAATGAGTGGCTAGAAAAAAAAGAAAGAAAAAGAAAAAAAATAATGCAAGACTCCCAAGAGGGGCAGTGTGGTGTTAATTTATAGTGACTATTGAGTTCCAATATTGCCTTGACGGGTTGCGGGGATTCAATAGATTGCTCCAATCCAATATTACCTTGACGGGTTGCGGGGTTGAAGATCCAAAATCTCAAAAAGATGCGGATGTAAATTATTGCGTGAGTTTTATTTTTCTTTCCTTAGCGAGTGTGTAGTTACTTATGAAAGCATGACATGAGGATTTTACACATAAGGCGAATGACTTATTACTCTTAATACGGACTTGTATTAATTGTGAGCGGTTTTTCAAGTAATGGATGAGAAGATTACTTAGGATTAAAACCGTGCTTCCTTATTTTTGGATTTTACACTTCTTATATTTCACACTTGAATAATGACAAATTTGCCCACAAGCAATTTGCTCAATTAATAACCGGTTCCACATTTAAATTGTCATGAATAAGTTGATGCACTTTTTACTTGTGAATGCAATGATTCCATTTATAAGCTTGGTATGGGGAAAGTGAAACTTGAGGGTGATAAATGTCCATGGTACCCAAGCCCTAATTTAAGCCATTGAGTCTTTATGAGTTATTTCCATCAAACCTATTTCAAGAAAAATCAAAAATATATAAATAGAATTGTTTTCTTTGCATTGCATTGTAAAAATTCAAAACCATTCATCATATAGCATAGTATCGTTATTAAATCATAAAATGGCCATGGTTGGTTAATTATGAGAAAAGTGTAACTTGGTGCTTTAAAATGCTGCATTGCATGAGGACATGGCAATGGTCAAGTGGAGGGGAGTTGATAAGTGTGAAAACACTCATCAATAATGATCCAAATACCACTCCAAACACAGTCAAATACATTATTTTAACTGTAAATTATCAGAATTACGTGTGTATTTTGTGTTTGTGTATTTTCAGGTAATATAGGTACATTTGGAACAAAGACGCGTTTTCAAGGGATTTATATCACAAAAAGACGAAGAAAAGGATGAAAGATGCTCCAAGGACCTTATTTGCCAAACTTCCAAAGATAAAGGGCTTAAAGTGAAATTTCTACAAAGATAAAGGATAAAAGAAATTTGCTTAAAAGTGTTTAACCTACCTTTGAAAAGAAATGAAAAGAAAAGGACCAAAAGAGAATTAAATGGAAAGTTAATTAAACTTTTCATATATACCTTGGTCATTTGACCAAGACCGGTCAACATTCAAACCAACACATACAACACGTCTTCTTCTTCCCAACGCAAGAGAGAGAAATGAGACGGTTGCATCTCCTTCTACCTCCATTACCTGCAATCACGAATCAATGACGATCAAGAAAGAATCAAGCGAAGACTTCAACTACAAAAATACTCCCCTCTTTCTTCTCTACATGAAGGTACAACTTAATTAGATCAAGAAGGAAGAACAAAGAAAGCCCCAAATTGGAAGATGATGAAGGACGAGTTTTATCCTCGTATTAAACACGTGTCAAATCCTCATTGGATAGAACACGTCAAAGCACCCTCTCCAGACGGCTATATATAGAAGACGAGGCCATCATTTGCATTCGGTTAGCTAGGAGTAGATTAGCACATAGTTAGTTAGGAGTAGTTAGCTTTTCTCTCAAATGTTTTATGGTTTTCAGTTAGAAATTTGTTTAGAATCTGTTAATCAGTTTAAGAATGTAACCGTTTTCTCCATTAATGAAGTTTGATATTTTCTCAAGTTTTATCTTCTTTCTCTATTGTTTGCTTACTGTTCATAAGTTCTCAATCGAGCTTATGATTGGAACTTTTAGTTACTGAGAGTGTTTTTTTTACCATAAAAGCTTTAATTTTCTTCAATCTTTTCTCGGTTACTGTTCATTGACTTGTTTCAGCTTATAAGATTGTTTACTGTTTTTTTTAGCTCGTATAGTATTTTTTTCAGCCTTATCAAATATTGGAAAAGTAGTTGAAAAAGCAGTTATGTTACTGTTATGTTACTTTTCGATCTTCATTAATGAATTCGTTTTCAGTCAGTAAACATTCAGATACGTTCAATAGAAGTTAGTTTGATCAGCACTTGATAACTGTTTAGCGTTTATTTGGCTAGCTTAGAATGCGTTTATCTTGATTACTGTTTAGTTCGTTATAGACCAGTATATGCAGGTTTCATAATCGTAGATTCTGTTTGGTTTTCCTTCGGTTTACTTTGATTTTGCAGGTTTCGCTTTGCTGTTTCAAAAGATCATGTCAGCAGATCAGTAGGAGTTTGATTGGCGTTGTAGAGATTCATTTCTAAGCGAGCTCAGCGCTCCGCTTCGCCATCAATGGACTAGACGACGGATGTCATGGTTAAGCACGATTTACGTTTTCTGTATTCTTAGTATAGACTGCTAGCTGTTAAAGTAGCATAGGAATAAGTGTAGTCTTGCGTGAATTGATTTTTTTTGGAGTTTGATTGTACATGTATCGCAGTCTTTTGCTGTTTGAATCGGTTACTCTTTTAATTTTTGTTCAAATAGATATAATAGTACTTGGCATACATGTGTTAGTTAGTATTCTGTGACGTAATAGAATTTGTAGGATGTGCAGGTCACTTGCGTTATTTTCTTTGCAATATTTGGTTTTAGCTAGCTGATATTAGAGTAGTTTAATACTTTCCAGTAATGTGCTAAATTCAGTTTATCTTGTTTGGTTTGCTTTGTTTTGATATGCAGTTAGTTGATCTTAGATTTAAGAATCAGTAAGATAGTGTTTTTTACTGGCTGCGTTTAAACTTTGCTTTTGGGCCATTGATGATTTGTTACTATTGGGCCAAGTTCATTTAAGGGCTGCGTTTTGACTTTTCATTTTAAAAAATTGGCTGCGTGTTACTTTTGTTATGTTGAAATACTAGTCTTTGATGTTTCTTTAATTTGGGCCTGATTAGACTTAAGTTTGGACTAAATGTCTTAGGTTTAAAATCAGTTTAATTTTGATAGATTTGGTTTAACAAATTTTTGTAATTAGTTTTATTAGATTTTAATTTTTAGTGTTATTAAATTTCAAGTTTTATAAATTTGTATTTTTAGAAAAGTTGTGGTTTTATTAAATTTGTAGATTCGTATTTTGTATTTTAAATGTGGTAAGTGCAAAATGTTTTTAGTTAGTACGTATACATAGTATTAGATATTATTTTCACCTTTTTACATGCTTTGTGTCAAGTAGAAATAGTTACCAATCAAGATTTTATAACCAAAAACAGTCAAGTCAAGCTTTAAAACGTTATATCAATTCGAATCGAGCTGAGAAGACAACTACACTAAAAAACGAAATATTAGTACTGCAGAGCAATTCTCATTAAGTTGGGTGTTGGCAATATCGAGGAGCTTTTCCTTGTCACTCAGAAGATCTTTAAACATTTTTGCATACTTGGGCATGTGAGCGAGAGCCTCAGCGAAGGAGATATTGAAATTCAGTTGTATGAACATTTTAAGGAAATTCGAAACCTGAATATCGTCCTTGCTTTTGAGCTTCTCTTTCCTCAACCTAGATGGATAAGGTATATTGGATGAAGAAGAAGGCTTTAGGGGAATAGGATCACTCACAACCACGGGTGGAGGAGGGGTAGAAGGAAGAGGTGGAGAAATTGGGGAAGGAGAAGGAGGAGGAATAGGAGCAGGTGACTCGTTCTCCTTAGTCACAATCACCGGTGTAGGTATAGGAAGCTCGGGTTCCTTGGTACCTTTACCACTTCGAGTAGTGATTGCTTTCATCTCCCCTCTTGGGTTCGCAACGGTGTTACTCGGAAGAGTACCCGAAGAAGAGGGTTGATTACCTTGGAAGAAACTAGCCATCATGTTCCTCAAGTCATTAGTTTGGGTATCCAACGTATTTCTCATGTCGGCTCTCAAGTTGTTTCCTTGCTTGACCAAGTCTGCTTTCAAATTTATCACTTCACGCTGAAGATTTTCCACGATCACATCGTTTGTCCTCATGTAGGTCTGCACTTCTTGGTGTAGAGCGGTGGATTGGTTGGGAGGAGCATTGTATGCAGGTGGTTGGTAAGCAGGTTGTTGGTAGACTTGGTTGTTTCGTTGAGGTGGTTGTTGCTGCTTGTGAGGAGGGATGTATGGTTTTCGAGGTTGTTGTTGTTGTTGAGGAGGGCGATTGAGGTTTGGTTGTTGGTTTGGGTTGTTTGGGGGAAAACCGGGTGGTGAAAGATAGTTGTTGCTGCGGTAACGGTCACCTTGAGGTCTAGCTTGATAAGCAGGTTGAGGATAGGTGCCATAAGCTGCATTAACATTCTCAGAAGGGTAGTCTTGGGTGGCGGTACAAGTGGTGTAAGAGTGAGGACCACCGCATATCTCACAAGGTTGGCTGACAGCGTTAACTTGAGCGTGTTTAGCGTTGTTGCTGTTGTTGTTGCTGACGGTGTGGGTGACAAGCGATTCAAGCAGCGTAGTGATTTTGTCCAATCGCTTGTCGCTGTCACTAGTGCTAGCACTAGCGACATTGGTCCGAACACTCTTGGTTTGCACACGAGATTTATTCTCAATGATGTCCCAAGCAGCATTGGAAGTCTTAGCCAATAGATTACCCCCCGAGGCACTGTTCAGTGAATCTTGGTCACTCATGCTTAAACCATTGTAAAAAGTATTGATTTGATGTACTTTGGTAAAACCATGTTGTGGGCATTTTCTTAAAAGATCTTTAAAACGATCCCAAGATTCACTGAACGACTCATCGTACTTTTGTTCAAAATTTATGATCTCATTCCGCAAAGCGGTAGTACGAGAGGGTGGGAAAAAGTAATTGATGAACTTTGTTTCCAAATCCATCCACGAGAGAATACTCTGTGGCGGTTCCTTAGCAAGCCAATGCCGGGCTTGTCCCTCTAAAGAAAAGGGAAAAAAGTTGTAACCTTATAACCTCTTGTGGAACACCATTGAACTTGACCGTGTTAGTGAGTTGTAAAAATCTCTTGATGTGGTCGTGTGGATCATCAATGGTACGTCCCAAGAATGGTTGAGCGGAGACCATCTAGATAAAGCCTGATTTGAGCTCGAAATTGTTGGCGGCAATTGGAGGTATGACAATTGGATCCGTGTTGCCATCTACATGAGCTTGCAGCAATTCAATCATCGGGCGATTATCCGGAAGGGGCTCATTGTTGTTGTTATTGTTCATGTTGTTGAAAGGCGGGTTGTTGTTGTTATTATTGTTGTTTGGAGGTGGTATGTTGTTGTTGTTTTGTACACCAGCCATATCTAAGTTATCGAGAGGCTCGGGCTCTTGATAAGACATGGATCGAGTGCGCATACACCTGCAAAAGAACGAACAAAGAAAAACAAAGCAAAAATATTTTTGTTTTTTTGTTTTTTTAATTTTTTTGTATTTTTGAAAATTTTATATTTTTTAGTGTTTATGAAAATTTTTGATGAAAAAGTAACGTTCACGGGGAACGGATCCCAAAATCCAAGTTCTCACAAAAAACTTTTGATCTTAACGAGAAGAGCCGTCAGCGGCGCCATTTGATACAAGGTTTTTCAATGGGTTCTAATCTCTCTCACAGTCCTCTCGAATTGATCTCAGTCTTAAGTGGAATGATTGTTCTTGGTTACTAAATAGAAGGGTTTGGTTTTCTAATCTACTAAATGTTAAATGATCTAAAATGTAAACTTAAATTTTAAAAGTAATTGAATTAAATACAATTAATAAAACTTGAATTGAAATTAAAATTAAAATTAAAATTAAAATTAAAGTAACAGTTAAAATATAAATGTGAAATAGGAATCAATAAAGTAACAGGAATGAAATAGAAACAGTAAGAAAACAGTAAAACTACCCAAAAGAAATTGATTCGGAAGATTGAACCTTGATTCGGAACTTTTCACCCGGAAGTCTTCATTCGGAACTTTTAAAAATCCTTCATTCGGAACTTTCTTCGGAAGTTTGGTCGGAACTTTCACCCGGAACTTTACTCGGAACTTTGGTTCATCCGGAAGTTTTGCTTCATTCGGAACTTTAGGTTCATCCAGAAGTTTTGAAAAGGAAACTCATTCGGAACTTTTTGAAAAGAAGTTGATTCGGAACTTAAGTGTTCATCCGGAACTTTTTAATTCATCCGGAACTTTTAGACAAAAGACTCATTCGGAACTTTTTTACTCATTCGGAACTTCTAAACAAAAATTCATTCGAAACTTTTAAGGAACATATTCATCCGGAACTTCTTAGTTCATTCGGAAGATGGGTGTTCATCCGGAACTTTGGTGTTCATCCGGAACCTGGGAACACAGATACAGTACCTTTACCCGAAGAACAAGGAAACACGATTTTAATCCAAAAATCACCAAGTTTTTCACCAAAATCTTAAATAAACTAATCACTAAGCATCTACTAACCATAAACTACAAATCCCATCAACAAAAACACAAAACCCAACAACTTTTGAAGATCAAAATCAAGAAAATAAGAACTTAAGAACTTAAAGAGAAAGATGATGATGAACAAGATGAAAAGGAAAGATTAAACAAGACTTTGTATTGATGATTGATGTTTTAACAATAACAAAAGAAAGATGAAAATTACAAGATTAAAATTAGAAGATCAAGATCACCAAACACCCTAGTGGTGTTGGTGATGGGACGAACTAAAAAGAGAGAAAAGTGGGAAGAAGAAAACTAAAACTAAAAACTAACTCCTGGAAAGTGTGAGGGGATGGGCTTTATATAGCCTTGTCCTTTGGTTGGTGAGTGGGCTTTCTCCCGTTCTTCTTGACTTTTCGTCTTTTCAGAAAAGAATCCGTTTTCGATTCTGATTCGGGATTTGTCGTCGATTAAATTTAACTCGTCTTTTAATTTCTTCGTTTAATAGACTTGAGTTTCTTCGACTTATGTAAATCTTCCATCCTTGGTCCTTTTCTTCGATAAATCTTCGAATAGGCCCAGTGACTTCAAATCTTTTGCATCTCTTGGACAATAGACTTTATCTTGAGTCTTTTTCTTCAGTAAAACCCGTGCAATCCCATGTTTTCTTCAATATTCATCCGGTTAGCTCTGAAAACACAATAAACACAAAAACCACGCATAATTCCAAACAAATGATATTAAATACGTGTTTTGGTCTCGTTTTAGCCAGAATTTAAGTGGTAAAAGGATGGGTGTTTACACACCTATCACACACAATACGTAAAGGGTTAATTTTATTTAATAAATGTATTTAATATATTTATTAAATTGAACCGAAGCTTAACTAATGATCGTTAAATAAATTAAGAGTTAAGTTAAACGATCGTTATGGAATTAAATATAAGAAAATAAGGAGACGGAAAATTCCGGAAGCCACCTTTGGGTGGGCTTAGGCCGGCGACTACAAAGGCAAAATGAGAAGAAAGAAAAGATTTTCTTTCCTAAATTGTTTAGGTTTTCTAGCCTATATAAACAACCGTTGGCCCTCATAATTTATTCCATTCCCCTCTCTTCTTTCCTGCGATCAAACCAAAAGGCAAACACCTTTTTTAGGGTTCCTTTTAACCTCTTAGTTTTGATTTCTTGAATCTAGTCCTAGCCCCTCTCTAGGGTTGTTGGGTAGATTATTCCACAAGCGTAGAAGCTTCGTTTATACGTGCTAGACTCACGGTTAGCCCGTTTCATTACGTGTGTACAAGAGCGTAGTATAGTTTTACTTTAAACTATATCTTGGCACCGTTCTTCATAAACCCTTATTGGTGATCTTGTGGATCTTCGCTAGGATAAAGGTATGTAACCTAATTCGATTAATTATAATTGTGTTATTATGATCTTGTTAAATCGCTTCCGCTATTACGTGCTTTGATCTTTGCTTATGATTATATAATTTTTATGAACTTCATAAACCATCAACTTCGACAATTTTTCAGAAAACATTGTGGTCTCCTGAATGAATTTGTTAAGTGAAAATTTATTTAGTTAACCGATGGCGTATAGCATAGACTCACTGAGCCTAAAACTATACATCAAAACTTTGAGCCTAGACCCAAGTACATAAAAGCCCATCATAATAGCGAAACTTTAAACGGATCAGTTCTCAGCGAACGGATCCGCGACGTTGGCACCGGACGCGTTTTCCCATCCGATACCCCTGCGGACAAATTCTCAAGAAACATGTCCATAAGTCACGATTAGACAACAAAAGACAAATGGGCTTTTGGGACCACAAAGGCCCACTCTCAAAGTACATCTGAGATACGGGGAAATGCCCAGTACTTTCCTCTATAAATAGTACTCCACTGCACTCCAAACGAGGTACGATTTTCTCACTCATATTTACACATACATATATCTCTGACGATATGAATACTTACTCTCACGCCGGAGTCTAATCATAGGTTCCGTCCTCACGGTAAGAACTAACGGTATACTCTACTTGTGCAAGAAATCGTCAATCACATCTCTTGATAGTACAAGATCCACTATAATCCAAGACATCTAAGTATCTTTCAACAAGAGCTTAGATTCGTACACGACCCAGACCAATTATTATATTAGCTAGTGGCGCCATCCGTGAGACCCGATACACAACTGCGTTCCATTAAAATCTCATTCTGACATGAGCACCTCGGCACGAAAACCCCCTCACGTGCATATGTCCTCCGTATGGAACACGACGACAGGGAAAGCATATCAAAGCAAAGAAAACTTTAATGAGCGGGGGTTTTCAACACATGTTTCTCGTACTTAGTCATTTTGCACGAGGCGGATTTAATAGCAGCCTGACCCACTGTAAAATCCTGTCTGCTTAATTTCACGAAAGAAGAAACCCCTGTCAAATCAACGCATGTATGTCTACCGCCGATCGATCCAAAAACCTAAATGTCAACGGATCTTAGTGCGGATCAAACGATAGTTTTATTATGAGAAAAAGATCCTCTCAAGTTGAAGTCAACTTAATTGGTCAAATTCTTCAATCACGACAAAGATAAATACATGTGGACCTCATGCATTTTATTAAAAGAAAAACTTTTATACATTTATCTAAATTTTAATTAACCAACATAAATCAAGTTAATTTCAACTTTAAAAGATTTTAATCATTTATTATTCTACGACCTAAACCTAAAATGTAACAGTAATACAATTACATATGTTTTTTTTAACGACAGTGTGCTGCAGTTGAGTATCTTGCGTGTCACTGAGGCACCAAGTCTCTCGATCCGAGTTTGAATCATCTTAAAAAAAAATATCAACCCCATGCTAACCATCCAGTTTTCTATTAAAGCGCTTCAAAGCATTGCGATTAGATTCAAACCCGGCTGCTAATTCTGAGAAAATCCCCACATTGAGAATGACAAGAGTCCAGTCGTTAACCTCACCCACATAAAAAATATAATTAAATACATCCATCTAGTTGAGCTAAAGTTCATTTGCACAGTTACATATGTATTCAAATATAAGTTTGTACAAACTCATGCTGAAATGATATGATCATATGCTAATTTAAAATTTAAGAAAAGATGTCTGCAAATATAAGTTTGTACAAGAGGTAGGGAGCGTTATAATGGTCATAAAGATCTCTGCAAATGTATTTGAAAGTTGTCAACGGGGACCTCAATAATTGTGTTTTTGTTTTCAGTTGATGAATGTTGCTTGCATTTCAAAACACCTTATTCATGTTATAACAGTACTCTACTTACTTTTTCATACTACTTTCACAAGAAATTATTGACTATTATGTTACAACTTCTTAATTAATGTACTACCTTTCTTTTGTTTAACATACAGAGAACTTTTAAATGAAACCAGTCTATTATTTTGTTCCCTTGCAAGTCAGATCCACCAGATCCCATTAGTAAAGAGAACTTAACTAACAACTTGGGAATTTAAGGCTATCTTAAATAGCTGTAACTTGTTAACTGTAAGTTGTTAGTTGTAAGTTGTTTATTAAAAAAATATATATTTAATAAAAGTGTTTGTTATATTAGCTGCTAACTGTAAAATTAAGATGTAAAATTACTTAAAAAGACATATTTAAATAAATTATAATATGATTTGAGGGTATAACAGTAATCTACAGCTTTAACAGTTTTTGACAATTTAAAAAGTTTTATCATACAACTTTTTATTTAAAAGCTACTTGTTTAAAATAAAAAGATAACAACTATGAAAAATTATTGTACCAAACATTAACTATTAGATTATTTGTTTAACAAAAAAACTAACGGCTTTAAAAAAAACTTTCAAACAGCTTTTGTCAAACATAGCCTAAAGGTGGGAAAATTAATAAGCAAAGAGTTTTAGACTAACGATTATCAAGTATCCTATGTTTTGATTTACCGGTGGCAATTTCTGACTTGACATGAAATTCAACTTAAAATCGACATAAAAATAACAGGTTCGAGTTGAATCTAATAAATTTTGAGTTAGGTTTTGATCGACTCATCTGAATCATTTACTAAATAGGTCAGGTTTGAGTTAGATATAAATTAAGTACATCGACCCGTTAATCCGTTTAAGATTTTTTCTCTTGTATATAAAAATTGTCAATATTGAATATACGTGTAAATGACTTAAACGCGAACCGCAAACGGATTTAACATGTTCAACACGTATAATGTACCAACTTTTGTATGTGAAACTTGTTAAATAGGTCAACCGAAACTCGTTTAACATATTCAGTCCATCTAACCTATTTAACGTCAATTTGTATATGAGGCTAAATAGGTTAGGTTCGGATTGTGAATAAACATGTTAGAATTGATATAGCTAATTTGTTTATTTAAATAAGTCAAGTTTGAGTTGAGATTTTTTGACTTGATAACTTGAAATCTAAACTCGCTAACCTGAACCTAACCCGATTGTCACCCCTAATCCAGAAAATTATAATTTCAAAGTTCATTGGAATCATTTGAGAGAGAATTAAAAAAACCGGATATAAGGTGAAAATAGAGTCGTTCAGAAAAAACAATTATAAAATATATTTGTGTCATTTAAAAAAATTGTATACTATTCACTCTATCTCAATTTGATTGTCCACTACTTATTTTTTAATTCAAATTTTTTTGTGTTATATAATAATTAACGCAAAATTTATGTATAAATTAGGTTTTAAATGTATTTTTATTAGTATAATTTTCATTAGTTATTTTATACTAACAAAAAATAAAATTTATTATCAAATTTAAATAAAAAAGTTCAATGTGAACAATTAAATTAAAAGGAAGGGAGTGTCAATTGTCGATAAAATAAATGTCCTATCGAATATAACGCAACTGGGAGAAAATGATGTAACATATTTTGATTAGTTTGACTTTGACAAGAAAATTTAAACCACTTGTTAAAAGTGTGCACTTCTAACCTACATGTGTAGATTGGTATTTGAAAGTTAAAAGCTTAGTTGTCTATTTCGAATTTGGATTTATGCAATCACCACACACTCGATTTTCCAATGAGGATATCTCTTTCAAAATCGTACACTAGATGTGTTAAAGGAAACGACACCATCATCGACTACGATGTTTGTGACTTGGTGGTGGTCGTCGTAAGAGATGAGTGATTTACAACATCTTACGTATATCAAATTGCCATATAGTTTTCAGTCTAATCAGCACGTACGATATGATTGTTTGCATAAGAAAACAAAATATTTCAAAAATTATCGGGTATTTGATTTTGAAGTTAAGATTCGGTAGTTCTCAAAATCTTAAGTACGATGAATTGAGCTGAACCGACTCAAAAATCAAAAAATCTCAAACGTAATATTTTCGTTTGTTTTAGAGTATTCTGTGAGATAATGTAAATGCACAACTTATATATCTATATCTATAAAAAAATCCAATAGAATTATAGAAGTATAATTTTGTGTGTGCAAAATTATTAAAGAAAACTAGAAAAAGATACGTGGGAATAATATCTAATTTGTTCTTTGAATCTCATTTACAACTTTTTTTAATTGTAAGATATTCCCCCTATAAAAATATCAATCTGACTTTTTTGTGTAATTTATATATTAAAGGTGGTACGTAAGTATGTATTTGTGTACTGGCTACATATGCGCACACGAGTAGCAGACCCGTAGATCGCTCCATACACATGTTCTTTTTCGTATTGGGAAACACAGGACAGCACAAAACATGCCACCACATAACCACTATTTCAATCAATTGCCTATATTTTATTGGACAAAATACTGTAATACCGTTAAGAGGTTTCAAATAATACTCTCTATTCCAAATTAATTAGTTTACCTTTATTTTTCAAAATGTCTTAATTTAATTGTGTATTATTAATTATAAATTGAATTATTATATTATTATTTTTGGTAAAATTTAATATTAAAAACATTAAAGAGAAACGTAATTGATTAACTAAAAACCAAAACTGTTATTTTGTAAAAAATAAAAAAATTACAAAAAGTAATATAGATTTCAAAATATAAGTTTCAAAGATAAAAATTTGATAAAATAATTCTATAAATTTCTTCTTTTCTTTCAAAAAAAAAGAGCGCAAAATAAGTGACATGTAATACATGATTCAATTGTCTACATCGTTTACTATCGTGCATGCAATGGCCAAATAAATAAATAATATTTTAGTTTAATATATATGTATATAAAAAAATTCTCGTATTTAATGTTCTATAGTTGTGATATTAGTACAACTAATAATTATACATGTAGTTTAAAAAAAAATATTGTTATGTATTAATATCACTGTTTAAATAGATTTTTTATATTGTGTATGTTTATTGTATAAAGTATAAAGAGTATGTATGGTATATTTATTTATTTTTTAAGTTATTAAAGAAATATGAAAAAAATAAGTTTCATTTGTCTTCATTTAATTTATTTAAAATTTAACTACTAAATTTTTATTAATTACCTTCTTTTTCTAATTTATTTTTTCACAAATTTCAACTAGTGTAATTTTATGTATTTTTTATCTTCATCAAATTCTTTCATAAATTTTTCACTTTCTTTTTATTTCTTACCCAAATTGGAAGTAAATTTATTTTCATTATTTTTATAATCTAAAAAAATATTTAAATTTTAAAAAATATTACAAATGAAAGGAAGATTTGATTTTTGGAACATACAAATTCGCCACAACGCGTTTTTCTTTGCTATATAAAAAGATTTTTTCTTAAAAAGTTGATTTTTTAAATATAAACACTGGTTATAAGTTTCGTGCAGGAACAGACTTACAAATAAATCAAATATATTTAATTATTTTAGTTTACTATACGCATATATGAAAATTTCTCGTAATATGAGTACAACTAATAAATATGCACGCAGTTTATAAAAGATATTATTATGTATGATATATCAGTACTCTAATAGATTTTATATATAAAATTTATTTATATTTTTTATCTATAAAATTTAAAAGGTATAAAGTGTGAGGTTATTTTTTTCTAAGTTTATTAAAAAATATAAAAAATTAAAAGTTTCAATTAACACCATCTAATTTATTTAAAATTTAACAACTAAAATTTTATTAATTACCCCCTCTTTTATAATATTTTGTTTTTCATAAATTTGACGTCTATTTTTTATGTCTTTTTTTCTCTATCAAGTTTATTTATCAATATTTTTTAATTTTTTGCTAAATAAGAAAATCTTTATATTTTTTTAAATAAAAATAAAAATAAATAAATTAAGAGATTATGTCTGATTAAAGAAACATTCCTTTTTCCAAAATACAAAAATCTCCATTTGTTATTTTACTTCATTAAATAAAAAATTTACATCTTTGCTAATAGGGGTGAGCATAAAACCGAAAAACCGAACCAAAAACCAAAAAACCGAAAAAATCGCACCAAAAAAAACCACCCCAATTGAAAAACCGAAAGGATGGTTGCACATTTTTGAAAACCGAATTTTTGGGGCGGTTTTTGGTTGACTATATAAAACCGAACCAAAAAAACCACCCCTCCCCACTTAGGTCTACAAAATTAATATATTTTTATATCTTTAAATAGTTATATATGTGATATGTCTAATATGTTTAGTTGTTTTTTTTAAATATACACATTTATATAAGATATTAAAATAATTGATTATGATTTTTTTTCACCTAGATTTTTTTAGATTTGTGATTGCTATATAAGAATTTCTATTATTTTATTTTTTTTTTGGTTTTATACAGTTCGATGGTAACTAATATTGCTATTATTGTAACGTATGTAACTGATTTAAGCTACTATTGTTGGTTGCAACTTGCAATTATGATGAGTTTAGTTTGTGTCGAAAGTGATTGACTATTGATGAGGATTTTTGTAAATAGGAAGCCTAATGCGTAAAATCAAAAGAGTGAAAACCCGAAATAAAAACCGAAAAGGAACCGCTACAATGAAAAATACCGAAAACCGAAACCAAAAAAACCGAAATCAAATGGTCCGCGATATGTAAAAACCGAAGTTTTTTTTTTGCAGTTTGGTTTTTGGTTTTAGCATAAAACCGTCCCAAATCGTCCCATGCTCACCCGAATTTGCTAATATATAAGGGATGTACAAATGAGATGCCAAAATTAATTTTTTTTAACGGATAATGGTTGATTTAAAAAAATCATATGTTGTTATGTGTTTTTCTCAATTTACACCTTATTGTGAACTAGTATGATACTCGCGCAATGCAATGACGAGTACTTGATAATTATTTTTAGCGAATAAATGTTACATTTTAACTCATCAAATATATATTCAAAGTAAATAATTAAATCAAATTAAAATAAACTCAATATTATTAAAAAAAATATTTAACAAAAATATATTAAAATGAATTTTAAATTAAAGAGATAAAATTTTAAAAATTATGACGAAACTAGATTATAAAATAAATAAATAAATAAAAAGATATTTTAATTTAAAAATAAAAGTTTTTTAAATAGTTTGTTACAAATGTTGTTACAAAAGTTGTTAAAAAAGTTTGTTTCAAAAAATAAATGGATGAGATTAATTTATCAAATATGATCTAATTACTTAAATCTAACATTCTTATATTAATTTTTGGCTTGGAGTTAGATTTGGTAATTTTAGTCTCGAGATTAAGATCAGAGTTAGGTTTGGAGTAAGCCTCTTTATATAATAGTGTAGATATAGAAGTATAAATATAGATATAGATATAGATAATGGATAATCGCGTTAGTTATTGTATTAACGTAGTGCATGGTATACGAGTTGGTTTATTATACAAACTAGTATTTTTATGGAAACCAAGGGACTAATCATAGCCATCTATTAGTTGAGACGAGATATTTAGCAAAAAAACGGAGGGACTGAGTTGCAAATAACCAAAACTATTTAGGGACTAAACTGCAAATATTATATTTTCTTATTTATATCTAGATATATACTACGTATAAATATATCTAGATATATATTAAGTACATCTAAATATATACAAAGTATATCTGGATATATAAAAGGTATATCTAGATATATATAAAGTATATCTGGATATATATAAAATATATCTAGATATAACCTTTTTAACTTTTTTAATGTCACTTTATATCCAGATATAGGGGTCAATTTAATAATTATAATCAGATATATACAAAGTATATCTAGATATATACAAAGTATATCTAGATATATATAAAGTATATCTGGATATATATAAAGTATATCTAGATATAAGGGTAACTGTGTATTTTTTTTATTTTATTTTTCCGCTCGAAAAAATAAATTACGCTAAAAAAAATTCTTTTTTTTCCGCTCGGAAAAAAAAAATTCGTTCAACAAAAAAACCTATAATAAGGTTTTCTTGATTAAATCTTAGATTAATCCTAGTCATTGGATGAAAAGTGAATGGAGGGTTAAGATTAGGGGTGAGCAAAAGAAACCGAAAAACCGAAACCGAACCGATAAAACCGACCGAATACAAAAACCGATGGTTCTGTTTTTACGTTTTCGAAAACCGAAAAGTTTCGGTTCGGTTTCGGTTTTCATCCAAAAACCGAACCGTAAAAACCGAACCGAACCGAACCATTATATTATATAGAAATAAAAAATATAATATAATATAAATAAGTAATATATCAAAATTATAAATTAATATTCCTTTTTTAGAGAAATAAGAGTAATATATTTATCTTATTGTTTATAATATACGTGTGTTTGATATATATTTGTGCTTACTTAACAATATATCATTACATATGTGACAATAATCATTTGTATGCATGTTTACATGCATGTGTGTTTATCTTATTAATATGTGTGTAATTATAGATTAGAAATTTGAGATAAACATTATTAGGCTTAGATTGAAAATAAAGAAAAAAACTATTTTTTTACGCAAAACAAGTTTTTTTATCTAAATCCGATGTACCTAAATATAAATGGTTTCAAAACCGAAAAAACTGAAAAACCGAACAGAAACCGATTACAAACCGAAAAAACCGAACCGCCTAAAACCGAACGGTTTCGGTTTTTGATTTTTTAAAAACCGAATATGTCGGTTCGGTTTCGGTTTTAGCCAAAAACCGACCCAAACCGAACCGTGCACACCCCTAGTTAAGATAAGTCCGTTGGTTTCTTAAAAAAACAAGTTCACAAAATAACTTTTGCCATAGTATATTATTATAAAAGTTGAAATAAGAAATGATTAATTAACACCGTTGTCATTCCTTATAAGATCTTTCTTTTTTCTACAACGTCATCTTTTATATAATAAAAAACTTAATGTTTTTTAAGATTTCTAATGAAAATTGGAGATTGTAAAAAAAATAACTTGACCAATCAAATAGTTTGATTTTTACACATAAGTAAAATCAATCAATGTGATTGATCCAAAAAGAGTCAAAATTGAATTTATTTTAATTAAAATTAAAAATTTTGATGGAAGAATTTGATGAAAACACATAAAAATATGTGTCAAATTTGTGAAAATAAAAACTTAAAAGAAGAGGAGGAGATTAATATAATTTTAGTGGTTGAATTTCAAATAAATTAGATGGACTTAAATTTAAACTTATAATTTTTTATATTTTTTAGTTAATTTAAAAAATAAACAAAATACCCCCTTAAACTTTATAACCTATATTTTAAAAATATACCATATATGTAATATTAAAAAATAATAATTCATATAATTATAAATATTCAAATAAAAACACAAATTATTTTCTATTTTTATTTTGACACTTAACAAAGTCAAGCAATGCAATATACGTAAATTATTATTAACACGAATATAAATATCAAATGAATGCAGGACCTCAAACATCGGTGTGAGAAAAAAATAAATAGACGAGATTCTACATATTACAACAACATATATTTTTTCAATGTCGTTATTTGTTACTAAACACACATTGTCTATTGCTAACATTTTAGTTAAACAACATCAAATTTTTTATGCAACAAATATTTATGTAAAATATCAATTAATATTATCACATAATGAAAAATCATGTAAAACTCGTGGATCTATAAGCATCATAACTATTTAAATATTAAAATTTTGATATTGTTATATAGAATAATATTAAACAGCACAAAATCATGAAGTTATAAATTGTGTACGTGTAAGGTTAATGTAAATAGTTTATTGATTAATAATTAAGATATAACTATTTATAAAAAAAATATCAAAAGTAAAAATAATATGGAATTTGAAAAATAAAAATTAATGTGAGTTTATATTAATTTACACTGTAAAACCAGAAGATAATCAAACATATAAACATTAGATATTTTTAAAAACATATATAATATAGATAAAATTACAATAACAAAATTATTACTTAATGTATCATTTATTTTTAAGTCTCGTGCGTGCACGGGCATTAAAACTAGTATAATTGTATCAAAATTAAATAAAATTCACCATTAACTAACCACATTTAATAAACTATTTATTAACAATGGTCATTTTATCCTTTTTAATCAGTTACATTTCATACAATCATATCAACCAAACAATATTAATAAGGGTGATGCATCATTACATTACATTATTTATTTTATTATGTCATTTATTATATTCATTTAGTATTTCAATTACTTTACCAAACGAACCCTAACAAGGCCGTTTGGTTCATCGAATGTTTATAATGTAATTGTAATTGGTCAAAAGGAATTGTAATTTTAATGAATTGTAATTAGAATTTTTAAAATATGTTTTGTGTTTGGTTGGCTTAATGTAATGTAATTGAGTATTAATAGTGAATAATTAATATGAATTATAAAGAGTTGCATTTATGATATGTTGGGTGAATTATGTAAATTTGTGTTGATTATAATGTCCATAATTCCTTCCTTAAAGTCATGTAATTCACATTACATCAAAATAGTGATCCCATGTAATTCAATTAATTACAATTACATCAAATATTCAACCAAACACACACTACGTAATTAGTTTTTTTTTCATTTTGATTTTGCTATACACTAGGCAATGTTTAAGAGGCATTAACTAATTAGTAGCTAGCATGGTATCAGGGTACGACTGCGAATACCTTGAAATTACATTTTTCGAGCACAATGTTTATGATTATACGTATTTTTCAATAATAATTTTACGAATAATTATGAAAGTTTTAAGTTGTAATAGTTTTAAACAATAATAAACCATTTCATAAAAATACTATTACGAGATTGTGATGACTGATGATAAAATGTATTTGCTAATTTGTGTAACATTCGTCACAATATAATATAACGTGTAAATACCGAAAACCTTTGGAGTTATTATGTTTACGCATTTTCATACATTTAATAACCTTAAAATCTTCCTATTTTGATATGTACGATTAAATCGAATTAATTAATAAAGATTTGTATTTCACTAAATTTGTACTAAAATACATACATTGACGATATATGTTTTCAAATATACAAATTTATTAAAAAAATTATATGGTTTAAAATCAAACAAATATTTGATAGTAACTTACATTAGTGACAATTTAAATAATTATATATAAAAAATTATAATTTATAGCAATAGTTATTTGTACATTTTATATACTAATTTGCATTCATCTTGTCATTTAATGTATATTGCTTATCAATTAATACAGAAATAAATTTAAAAAGTTTTGGTGTTGTAATGGTTTGTACTAAAAACTTGTAAGGTTGTACTACTTAAAATTTTGGAGAGAGCGAGCAATCTCTTTTATAAGTAGTACATGTTTATGTGTCGTTCACAAAAAAGTATTACAAATAGTTGTGTTCGTTCTTATCGGTTTCGATAGGTTCTCTCTGATTCGTCTTGTGACGAATTTTATTGGCTAGCCGAACCGACTGTGACTCTGGTTCTAATTCAACCCATTAGTCTGATTTTGTTTTCAAAATATGTGTACCATCCTTCAATTTAGATAGACAACACATGTCCGATTTGTAGATATATGCATTTAGTTGTTGTACAATATGAATATATAATTGTTTTTTTAAGTCATGAGATGCACTAATTATATACTAATTAGCATGGTATCCACGGAATACGACGACGGGTACCTTATGACTATTTTTGAGGTGACAAATTGTTAGTACTCTTCCCGTTAAATTTATATTCAATGATTGAAATTGTAAAAAGTTAAATTAAAATAATATAAACTATCAAAAAACTGAGATAAACTAAAAATTAATTAAAATATATCAAAATAGATATTGAATAAAAAGAATTAAATTTTATAAAATATAATGAAATTAGATTATGAAAAAAAATAATTAGATAAAAAGATATTTCAATTTTACATATAGAGATGACTTTTTAATAGGTTGTTACAAAAGTTGTTAAAAAGAATGAATTGTCAATTAGAAAATAAATAATTCTATAAAAGTCACTTTTAAATGTCTTAATTTTCAGACTTTTTAAAAATAAAAATTTCTCAAATGGTTTATAAGTAAGATTAGTGTTAATTATTCTTATCTTATTATGAGTATTAAATTATGTTTTATGTTTTAATTAATTTTTTTATGTTTATGTAATTGTACATTATGCTTATAAGTTGATTTTCAACATTGCTAATAATAATAGGTGTTTTTTATAATATGTGATATAAATTATCGTATTTAGGATAGCTTTATATTAATTAACTTGCACAATTAGTGTTATATCACACCATTTCATAACTGATTAATTTTAATATCTATACAACATTTATAAACTTATTATTTCTATATTTAAAATATCTAAAAAAGTTAATAATGACTCTTCCGTTTGGTTCGTTGTAATTCAACGTAATTAAATGTAATTGTAATTCAATTACATTACATAATATGTTTGGTTCACATAAGTAAGAGAATTGTAATTTACTTTACATTACGTAGGTTGTTTGGTTTGTGTTGTAATTGTAATTCAAACATTACAATTACATCCAATTGAGAGAATTCGGATTACATAGGAAGTGGGATAGAAAGTTTTGAATTACGTTGTAATTCAATATTTTTATACTTTAAAACACAATATTTATAAATAAAATGATATAACAATTAAATAAAAAAATAATAACAATTAAAAATTATTATTAAAAAAAGTTCTTATTATTAAAATTATAATTATTATTTAATAATAAATAGTTATTATTATATTAATAAAATATTTATATCATAGCTTTAATAAAATAATTATTATTATACTAAGAAAAATTTAATAAAACAATAATAAAATATTTGTAAAATAACAATAAAATATTAATAAAAATAATAATAAAAATAATAATAAAATATTAATAATATACTAATGTAAAATTATTAATAAAATTATTAACATAAAATTATTGAAAAAATAATTATTAGAATACTAAATAAATAAATTATTATTTATTAATATAATAATTAATAAAAATTAAATATAAATAAAAATTTATTACTAGAAAAATAATAAAAATATATTAGATTAAAAATTATTAAAAATAGTTATATTTAAAAATATTAATTAAATAATTATTAATAACATAATTATCATAAAAAAATTTAAAAATAACTAATTAAATTATTATCATTAAAATTGTTACTATTAGTAAAAGAGATATTTTTATATTATTAATATATTAATATAATAATTATTAACAAAATAACCAATATAAAAAATATTAAATATTTTTTTTATAAATTAATTATTATCAGAAAATAATAAAAAATAATATAATTAATATATTTTTTTATTATACTATTACATATTACTAATACTTATTATTTATTAGTATTATTTATTATTTATTATTTTACTACTATTATTATTATTTATTATTATTTGTCATTCTCTATTATTTATTATTAAATATATTTAATAATAACATTACATATTATTATAATATTTATTTTTATTTACTGTTATTATTATTCTGTTATTTATTATTTGTTGAACAATGATAATCTTTATGAATCAAAAGGGTTGATGTTTTTCTAGAGAAAGTTAAAGAGAGAAGTGAAAGAAAACTTGTATATTGAAATGAAAGAAATGAACAACCAACACCTCTTTCCATGGTGGAAAGAGGTTTAAATACCCCAAGTCCTTAATAGACTTGGGCTTCCGGCCCATGAACATGCTCATGGGTCGGGCTATGTAATAAATGAAACTTAACATTACTACGAGCCTATAACTATATTATTGGAGTGACCGAGACTTTCTATATACGTAAAACGTATTTCCAACAATCTCCCCCAAAGGGAGGTCACTCCAAATTTACAAAGTCCTAATCTAGCATGTTAGATATTGTTCTTGAGCTCGTAGTCTTCTTTTCTTTCTTTTTCTTCCTTTTGTGAATATGTGTTGAATGATATCAGCCTTTTGCTTGGAACACGTTCTTTTTGGCCTTTCACGTGCAGTCTTTATTTTCTTGTGATGTTTGCCTCTTTGTGACTTCATTTCCCATACACTTATCCTTTGTTGAATTCTTGAAAGTTTCAGAGTCGATACAGCGGAAGACTTTCATATAATCGTGCAACAGGAGCAAAGGATTCTTCAAAATCGATACCCAAAGCTTGTTTGTAACCTCTAGCAACCAATCTAGCTTTGTTTTTCAGCACACTTCCTAACTCATCGAGCTTAACCTTGTATACCCACAACAATGTCAAGATTTCAACGTTGTTGGGTAACAGAACTAATTCCAACACTTCAAGACGTTGGAATTCATTAAGTTCCTCTTGCATGGCTTCAATCCATGATGATTTGGTCATGGCTTGTTGCCAGTTTTTAGGTTCAGTGTCTGAAAGAAATGCATCAAAATAGCAATATAATGCATGTTCTTGGAGTTGATGGCGTGTTAAGACTGGTCGATCGATGTCAGCAATAATATTGCGGATTGGGTGATCCTTTGTCCATTTAGTGTTGTGAGTTTCAATCCGTGGTGGTCGGGAGTGAACGATTACAGGAGCTTCCTCTAAGGTAGACGCACCGGTAGGGTCTTCAGGTATATGTGAACCAAAGAAGGGAAGCTCTTGTAAGTGAGCATATTCCAGATCGTGATCATATAGATCCTCTTCAACATCATTAGGAACGAGTGGGGGTGATGATTCAGGTGTTGTTTGAGAATTGGTGGGGGATGGTACATCTTGTTCAAGAGTAACAGTAGATGCCTCGGATAGATTTCCATTATCTTGAGCAATAACTACGGGAATCGGAGCTACTGCTACGGGTGCTGGAGAATCATTACTCTGTGGATCAAAGAATTCATCAAACATAGGTTGAAATAACTTATCCCACTCGGACCTTGTTGGTGGTATGAATGATGGAGAAGTAGGGATGTTGGGAATTAAGCCGGAACTGCTTGTACCGGTTCCCACCTCGTGTAATGCGGGTTCAGAGCTGTGTTGCTCAGAAGCCATCGCTGTCAGCTCATCAAAATCGACATCCAAAGTTTCTACAATCTTGCCAAGACGACGGTTATAAATCCGGTAAGCTTTCTTTGCCGGCGAGTATCCAATGAAAATTCCAATATCAGCCTTCGGTTGAAGTTTTCCCAGATTCTAACTATTTGTATTTGGATAGCAAAGTGCACCAAACACATGAAGATATGAAATATCGGGTTTGTGTCCATGAAGTAGCTCATATGGAGTTTTACCATGACGTTTGCGAATGATGGAGCGGTTTTGGGTATAACATGCGGTTGCCACTGCTTCTGCCCATAAGAATAAAGGAGCATTCGCATAAATCAACATAGTTCGAGCAGCTTCCATAAGTGTACGGTTACGTCTTTCAATGACACCATTTTGTTGTGGAGTGCGAGCCACAGATGTTTCATGAGAAATACCAACCTTTTCATAATAATTTCGAAGAGTCTGATTAACGAACTCAGTGTCGTTATCAGTCCGAATGCGGCGAACAGTAGCATTACAACGTACTTGGATCATCTTTAAGAAAGTAATGATATACTCTGGTGCTTGATCCTTGGATGCTAAAAACTTTACCCATGTAAACCTTGAGAAATCATCCACTATAACGAGGATGTATTTTCTACCACTCACACTAGCTGTACGCATTGGCCCGCAAAGATCCATGTGCAAAAGATACAGTGGTTCTTGGTTGGTGTCTTCTGCTTTAGGTTTGTAAGATTTCTTGGTGCTTTTGCCCAATGAACACGTGGAACATAAATGATCCTTGTCGAACTTAAGTTTTGGAAGACCACGAACAAGTTCGTTTCTAGCCAAATGGTTAATAGCATCAAAGTTAAGATGAGATAACCGTCGATGCCACAACCATGACTTGGTCTTAGATGCTTTGGAGAGTAGGCAAACGGAGAGGCGGCCATCATGTTTTGAATAGAAAAAGTATAGAGATTATCCCCTCGAGAACCCTTTAACAAATCATTTCCTGCAAGGTCGCGAATGAAGCAAGTATGTTGTCGAAAGGCCACTTCAAGGTTAGAATCGCAGAATTGTCCTACTGAGAATAGATTGTGACCAAGTCCCTCCACATAATAAACCCTTGAAATCGTTACATTCCCAATTTGGTATTCACCATAACCCATAATCTTTGCAATATGGTCGTTGCCGAATTTAACCGTTCTTAGAAACTTGCTGACGAAATTTCTGAGCATCGAGCGGTCTCCAGCCATATGTTTGGAGCACCCCGAGTCCAAATACCAAAGAATAATTTGGACGACCTGAAAATATTACCAAACACAGACGATGTATCGGATTCTAATTGTTCTTCTGAGTTAGCATGTACAGATACAATTATCTTAGATTTGCTATCAGACAAAACTTTAGGTTTCCAGATTTTCTTACTAGTGGTTGGCTTAGATTCTAGTTGTCTAGTATTCTGAGGTACTTTTTGACTGGGGACATTACCACTAGTAGGCACAGTAGTGGGGGCAGACCTAGTTAAAGGGCGCTTTTTCCATTTCTTAGTGCTAGTGTTCCTATTTAAAGGACGCTTAGACCTAACTTCCGTGGATGTGATCCTAGTTAAAGGGCACTTAGTTCCATTTGCAGTAAAGGTCCTACCAGTGGGTTTCCATTGCCACCCAACTTAGGTAAATTTATTCCCTGTTGGAATCCATTCAATATTATTCTTAATAGCATACATTTCATTCACGTGATCAACAAGGCATAAATCATGACGCTGAGAAAACATGCATTCATTACAATTCCAACATTTCGCATTAGAATTCACATTTTGCTTAGGTTTCCACTCATAAAGATGACCTTTTGTCTTAGCTACATGATTCTTTTATTTAAAACTGAAATAACGTTCCTAGGGTGCACTTCTACTTTCTTCTTCTCAGTCCTATTAGTGGAAGGCTTGATCCTATCTTTCTTGTCTTGAGATCCTTTAGCCTTAGTGGACATAGTTACTCCTGTAGAAGCCAAGGGAACATTAGTTACAGATTTTAAAGGTGCCTTACTTGATGGTGCCAATGACGGTTTTGCTCCTGGGGTCTTATTGAATGGAGTTACAACAATGGGTCGATTAGTGAGTAGTGCAGAACCCGGTTTTCCTATGTATTGCAAATATGCTAAGCAATATTGAACACGCTTAATATATTCATGAGCTGAATAATAGTAACTGCTTGAGGGATCTAACGCATACAAATCATCTAAAATATCCCTAACAAGATCTACATGCTCAATTGCGTTCCTCATATAATCATCGTAGGTAACCGGGTTTTTCTTATGGAGCGGGTTCTTATAAAGCACTACTGAATTGGTTGTTGGAGCACTAGAGGACGGTGCAGAGTTGGTAGCTAAGTTATTAACAACTTCTTGTCAGGTGAGAAGAAGTGTCTCCTTTAACTCGGCCAAAACCATGTTTTTGTCTATGAGCTGAATTTTTAGGTCAAAGGTTTCCTCACATTTCTTGTTCAGTTTGTCAATTAAAGACTTTTGCTCTGTCGCATTAAACGCGAGGTGTTCTTCTATTGAACCAGAAATTTGTGAGTCTCCCTGCCTTACTTGTTCACGCTCTCCTAGTATAGAATTAATTCTATTTTCTAGGACATGATTCTTAGTCTCTGCAGCCTCTAGTTCCGTTTTTGTTTCTAGTAATTCTCTCTTAATTCTCATCATCTCTTCTTCTAAATTCTGAACCATCTGAATCATCTTGTCACTTGTCTCAACGGAGTTTCCACCATCATTTAGTTTTGAAAGAGTTTCATTTTTAGATTGATTCTCAATTTCAAGAGATATAGAATGTTGATGAAGCTCATTAAAACTTTTTGAGAGTGTATTATACGAATCTTGAAGCTTTAAAAATTCAGCGTTGGATTCATGACAAGAATGATTTTCTACAGTATTCACATGTTCAACAGTATTCACAGATTCATGCACATCATCACAAATATTCACAGTAGATGAAATTTCATGCGTATATTTAACAGTAACAACTTGCATCACTTCGAGAGACACCATATGTTCTAAAAAACGGTCATATTCTGATAAAATCTTTTCCTTTTCAATTAAGTGTTGTTCATAAGCATCATCCATTTTATTGAAAACTTTTTGAACTTCACCAATTTCAAAACTTAAATTACACGCTAGATCATAGACTCCTTGTTTAATATGGTCCACAAACGGAACGATCTCTTTCTCAAACACCGTTTTCATGTGTTCGAACGCCTATTCTCCAGTGGTTTGCGCCGTTGAAGTCGTACATTCCAAAATGACCTTGTCAAAATCGGTAAGGTATTGCCCAATCTCTTCCAAGCTGAGCTTTACCGTACTAACCGGGGGAAGATTCTTAGGAATTTCCTTTGGTTTGTCCGAGTTGACAAGTGTAGGAATTATACTAAGGCATTCTCTAGTCGGCATGAAAGTGGATGTTTGGAGAGTTCTCTTTTTCATATTAAAACGAATTCTAAGATCTATTGTGGCATTTTTCGCATTTATTGAAGCATAATCATATTCAGGATATGTAGAAAGTAATTTTAACTGCTTTTCATCATATGGTGTCATACTCTCAGAATCATTAGAGAACACAATCGGATCTAATACCAATCCTAACTTTGTTGCATCATAAAGTCGTGGGTTGTGGTTAAGTGCTTGCTTTGCATAACCCGGGTTAGGTGGTAAGTCTATGAGACGCGATAGGTTGAACTCTTTAAATGATGCATGAAACAAGTGTACTAGATGTGAAGCAACATATTGTTTTAAAAGCTTAAGTTCCGTTTCTTTTATTCTTTCAGACGTCTTAATTTCCATTTCAAGCTGTTTGGACTCAAGAATTTCAAAATCCGTTTGAAGTTGTTGAAAATTAGTAACGACTGACTCTTTTTCTTTAAGCTCATTCGAAAGATTTGCCCTTAAACTTTCAATTTCTAGCAGATTGTCCATTTGAACTTTCCTAAACCTATCAAATTCAGGATTGGTTAAGGTAGTGGACACAGGAGTCATTTCCAAGGTTTTAACCTTGTCCTTATGCAAAGCAAGCTCGGCAGATAAAGTCTGATTAGCATTAAGGGTTTCAAGGACCGCATTATTCATTTGGCTAAGCAAAGATGCAGGGACCATAACCAAATTAGGTTGAGCAGACGAATTGATAGTCGTAAGAGCTCCCGGTTGTGGTTTACTCAAAGTCTGAGGACTTGCAATGTTATTGCTATCATTGTTTGTCTCGTCGATTGAGTTACTAACCACCGGAGGCTGTTCCGAATACGCAGACATTTGCTCAACTTGATAAGGTACAATACTAGTATCTGTAGCAGTATTTGGTACCTCAGAAATGGTATCAGCTCCATAGAGTGAAAGGTTTGCCATAAGAGTTGCTTTGGTGGTGTTAAGATCATCACAATCAGAGTCATATGCATCCAAATCATCACATTGATA
Source organism: Glebionis coronaria (assembly GCA_025667525.1). Taxonomy (NCBI): domain Eukaryota; kingdom Viridiplantae; phylum Streptophyta; class Magnoliopsida; order Asterales; family Asteraceae; genus Glebionis; species Glebionis coronaria. The sequence goes on along the minus strand of CM046880.1, from coordinate 366,069,383 downwards.
TGCAGCATTGTTGGTGATGACTGTTGTGAGACCATCAGTTTCCGCTACTCCCGGATCTGCAAGGAATGCCAATTCTTCTTCATCAAGCTCACGACCTTGGGCTTGAGCATTCACCAGGTAAATCTTCTCCTTAAACCATGTGTCGTCCCTTCTCCTCTTAGGCTGCTTGCATTCTCGGGCCATGTGCCCTTCCCCTTTGCAGTTGTAGCAAATAACCACCTTCATTTTACCAGTGTTGTTAGCCCTTGTAGCAGTAGTAGTGGATGAACGTGCACCAGTAGTAGACGAATTTGATATCCCTTGAAGTGGTTGCACCATGACCCTTCCGTCCTGAATTGTTGCCTGTTGTCGAGAGTTAGATGAGTTCCTTAACTGATTGTTAGTTGTTGCTGAACCTCGGTAACCTCTTTTGTTCAAAGTTTGACTTAAATATGCAGACATCAGAGCGAGGATTTCAGTAGGGCTATCTCCTTGTCTAAATTCAGGGACAGGGATGTCATCTTCACAGTAGAATGCTGATGCTGGTTGAGCAACAAACTGATTGGTTGGAGCACTTACTTGATGTGAGTAATGAGGTTGAGGAGCCTCAAGTTGTGGATAGGTACTAGCAAGGTTGGTGGGAGGTTGATACGATGAATACTGGTGTGAAGCATAAGGTGATGGGTTTGAATCTCCTTGTGATGATGATGTTGCTGGTTGGTGATAAGATGTTGGCGGCGGTGGCAGAATCGAGTACTGTGGAAAGCTTGATGTTTGATACACAGGTTGATATGAAGATTTGTGTCCTAAAGCAAGCTGAGAGTTGTGGTATGACAGTGTAGGATGGTTTGCCAATAATGCCATTGGTTCATGATAAGGTCCTTGAGAAATTCGGTTTTGGATCACATGCTTCTCATGTTGTTGTAAGAAAGCATAGAGTTGATCTAAATTGGACTTGTGTAGATCACGAATCATTTTGACATCAGTCACATATTGACTCCATTCAAGGGGTAGTGTGTTCAAAAACTTGGTGTTTAACTGAAACTGTTCAATCCTTAGATTATAGACATTCATGTCATTCATCATAGTGGTAAAACGCCAATAAAAATCATGAAGTGTCTCCCCTGGAAGGTATGTGAACCTATCAAACAAATCATACAGTTGACACTCTCGTTCTTGCTTTGTGAGAGATGTCCCTTGTAGCAAAACCGCAAGTCGATCCCAAAGATTCTTTGCTACTGTATGTTCACTCACCATTCGAAAGATATCGGGTGGAATGGCTTGAAGAATTGTCTGAACAGCCCTTTCATCGGCATCTGCAATGTATTTATTGGCATCGGTTAACTCATGATACTCCATTGGTCTTGTCACATTGTTGACGGTAACCTCTCCCCAATCTAATGGTCCTTTATCAATTGATTGAAGCATAAGTCGACCATTTTGTTTGCCCATGATATATGTTCTCATACGGCCTTGCCATGCTTCAAATAGATCTTTGATGAGCAAAGGCGGGCGAGTATCGGTACCCGAAATGATCGATATATCGGTGAGTGAAGTCATAGTTGGCATAAATGAATGTGAATTCATTTTGTGATCCCTTGAAAAAAGATTATCAATTATGATCGAGCAATGAAATAAGATTATGTGTTTTAATGTTGTGTAACTAAAGATATTAAGATCTTTTGATTGTGTGTTTTTTGCTAATGTTTCCAAATAAAAACCAAGGTTGAAAATTGTAAAACCCGTATTTAAAAATCAGGATATTTAAATACGCAGTTTAATTTTAATAAACTATTTAAGTATTAATTATTAGACAAGAGATATAAACACAGAAATTAAATCCCGGTTTATTTAAATACTATAGATATTACAGCTTATTCAGATAAGAAGTATTTAGTCTCAGAAAATATTACAGATGAATTAATTATTTAACAGAAATAATTAAACGTTAATATTAAATACGCGTAGCCTCAGTTTATTTTAGTATTACAAATGAATAATTATTCAGAAAATAATTATTAAGTTTCAGAATATTTCACGTATGTATTTATTTCACAAAAATAATTATCGCAACCCAGAAACAAAAACGCGAGGAAATAAAGTATACGAGTTTTAAATAAAAAAAAAATATAAAAGTAATTAAAATGAAGAAAGGGTCGGTTATAAAAAAAAATAAGGAAATAATGGGCTTTAGCCCATTTGGTTACAAGAAAATAAAACGGGGAGCCCCCCTTTTTGTCACAATCGGTAAAAAAAAAGACAAAGAAAGAAATTAGGGTTTTATGGTCTCTCTTATGCCTGCCGACACAAAAAGACAAAGAAGGAGGAGGTCGTTATTTTTCCTTTGTCTTTCCAGCCGACGAACCAACCAGAAAAGAGGATCGAGAGTTGTTTTTGTTTGATTGTTGTTTTCTCCTCTCACGCAAACCAAGGTAAACAAATCAATTAATCCTTGCCTCCTTCTGTTTAATTAGGTCACGACCCAACAGGGGTGTCGTGTTTTGGTTGAATCCAGAAACAAAAAAAAAACCGAGAGCATAAAGCTCTCGGTGTGGTGGGTTCTTTTTTTTTACCTTCCCAGCCGAGACCTTTATGGGCTCTCGGTGGTGTTTGGGTTGGCCAGCCACGAACAAAACAACAAAAAGGGGTGTCGGGTTTTGCTTGAGTAAGGAAACCGAGACCTTAAGGTCTCGGTGATCTTTTCTCTCGGGCTCAGTCAAGAACCAAATAAAAAACAGGGTGCGTTTGGTAGTTTCTGAAAATAAGGGGGCGTTTGGGATTAACTGACTAAGGGTGTGTTTGGGTCTGTCTAAATACAAAGGCAGTGGGAACTTTTAACAAAGGCAGTGGGAACTTTTAACAAAGGCAGTGGGAACTTTTAACAAAGGCAGTGGGAACTTTTAATAAAGGCAGTGGGAACTTTTAATAAAGGCAGTGGGAACTTTTAATAAAGGCAGGGGGAACTCGACCAACAGTGGGAATATTACACGGGTTTTCGAGTTAGCTAGTAATTATATACGCGGGAAAAATTTTATTATAGTTAATTATTTTACAAGGAATAATTAAAGATTAATTAAATAGTTAATTTTATTAATTTATTTAGTAAAATTAAATCGATATTGTTTTACCTGGTATTATTTTTTTAAAAACGTGATTTAATTAATACTTCCAAAAGAAACGAATTTATAAATCTTTCTAAATTTAGAAATTTTCTATTTAAAGCTATTTAAAGCAGGTTACTATTTATAGTAATATTATTGGAATAGATATTACACAGTAATCAGGAGCACATAATATATTTAATCTGCAACGTTTCGAACAGTCAGAACTTACCAGATTAAATACGATCAATATTCAAGAATAATTTTAAATCCAACGAAAACAGTAGAGCAGTAAAATAAATAAACATCAGTCAACTGATTTTCGCGTACATTATTTATGTAGTATCCGTGAAGTCAGATTCGATCCGTCAGCTTTCAGTCTTAATTCAGTACTGGACACGAGGTACGGATTTTCCGTCCTTTCAGTAAGGACTTCCTTTCCTATGCATGATTAGGATTTCCCGTCTGCATCCAAATGTTTTCCCCAGTATATGTTTAAGTTTATCAGTAATCATGTTAATAACTAAATAAATTGCCTGAGCCTTATATACAAGCACGACCAGTTTATGTACTAGTTACGGAGGTACCGTAACCACGGCACTAGAGGCACCGGTGTCGTGACTCACATGCAGGAGAGTGATATCCTGCATCGTCCCACTCAGCTCAGCTTGGCCATTTTATCAGTATATTTTTAGTGGGGCGTATGGATGCATCCTAGGCTTATATGTGTTACAAGTTATCAGGGTGAATGTGGTGTGTGCTCTACATCCTTCACATTGGAGCTGATCCCTCCACCCAGCACAGTATTTAGAGGTCACCCCTCTACAGCATGACGAGGTCACCCCTCCAGTTATTAATGCACGGTTGTTACAGCACGTGACCTATATAAGCTCTGGCAAATAAAATACAGTAAATGCATGTTTTCAGATTTAATAGTTATATTTCAGTATCAGTATATATGAACCAGGTTTCTCAGATTTTATGCAGAGTTCTACCACATGTTACATATCAGTCTTACAGCTTCAGTATTCTATCGCCTGTTTCATTCAGTATATTCTTATCATGCTTTATATCCGTTCACTGAGCGTTATGCTCAGCCGTAGTTCCTTTCATGTTCTAACGGCAGGTACACCAGGACGCTTTTAGGATTCTAAGAGCATGTGCATTCGGATGGAAGCTATCCAGACTTCTTACTTTAAACATTTCGTACATAATTCTGTTTATTTGGACATTGTTTAGTCCTTCCATTCAGTATTTTATTTTTCATGTTTTGGGCTTATGTTTGGATTGCCGATGTTTGTTTCCGGTATTTCCGTTATGGTCAGTTAATGTTTTAGGACATATACCTTATGCTTTGATGACACGCCATAAATACACGTAACGGTCCACTTATCCAAGTGGGGTGTTACAATTATGGTATCAGAGCTATAGGTTCGACCTGTAGGCTCTAAAACTTGACCTGTGACTAGTGGGTAGTCACCAGGAACTTCCCAGATTTTGGCGTTGTTATCTTTCATGTTTCTCATGGATTATTCAGTCAGTTTTCTTCATTTATCAGTCAGTTTTCTTAAAGTTTTGACTAAGTAAAAGGTTGGTACATAACTAGCCATATTTAGTCGCATGTGCTTTTAGCGAGTTATTGTTTTGGTGAACTGACCATAGGCGTTCACCCTTGCCCGTTCGGATTTTTGTATAGATGAACTGATCATGGACACTTATCCTTACTCATGTCAGATTCATGTTTTCAGTCCAATATTACGTGGTGAACCAGCCCATATACGTTCACCAATGTTCAGATCAATTTCATGATTTTCAGTCAAATGTTGTTTTGTGAACCGATCCATAGTTCACATTTGTCATATCATGACATTCTATAAATTTTGACCAGTATGGGTCGAACCAGAATAGCCCATACTTAGTCTCATGTTTCCTTCCTTGAAGTACGTGGATTGAACCATAGCCATCCACACGAGTTCATGTTAAACCTCAGTTGATTTTCTTTTATGTTCTAGTAACAGTAAAATTTTCATATCCTCACGTTGATGGCGTCTTCAGGTTGATTCAGTTCATGTCTCCTTACGAGGATTATGTTTTCAGCAAAGTAAAGATGTTCTCATGTTAAGATACACAAGAATTTCAGTAAAAACCATTTTCATGATAAATCATGATTGGCCTTCATTAATCATGCTTCATGCTGACCACTGTTGGGACTTTGATTTAATCATACTTTTAGTCTCTATACAACCAGCATTAAGTCTACGCAGAATTATCAGCCTATCATGTTAACCGTTTCAGTTCAGTTTACTACCGTTTAAATCAATTTATTTCTTTAATAATGTCAGACAAGTGACACCAGTATCGATCATCCCATAAAATTTCCACCAGCTCCACGTACAGTATTCTATATGTACCCCATGTACAGTGTCTCAGTTATACTCCATGTACAGTATTTCACGTGTACTCCACGTACAGTGTCTCAGATATGCCCCATGTGCGGTATTCATTTTGAACTTCATGAACAGTAGTCCAGGTGTACTCCAGGTACCCTACTCCATGGATATTTCTAATCGATCCTCAATCATCTCAGGCGTTTCCACTTGTCGATATTTTACCAGTTGCTGATGCCGCTCGTGAGTTGAAGATTTTGCTAGATGCTGATGCCGCTAACACTTTGAAGACCTCACAAATGCGGATGCTGCTGAACTTTGGAGATTTCTCAAGATGCCGATGCCGTTTATACTATGAGGACTGCGGAACGAGGACGAAAACTATAAATTTGAAATTTCTGACAAGAATAAATTCAACCATCAGACACTACCATTCTATTTTATGTTTTTACTTCCTCGGTTAGATGTCACACATCACTCAGCTAATCTTTCCGTCAGAAGAGTGGGAACCGGTAACCAGCCGAGCACTCAGCAGAAATAATTACATTAATCACGGTCATGATAGCGACCGTCAGGAAACTGGCAGACAAAGTAGTAGTGACAACCACCGTGCTCATAATTAATCAGTCAGTACCATCGGGACCCCGGCACGGACGTGACCAGAAATACAGAGGTCAGCAGTCTAACCGGTCCGCCAATCCTAGCAGTTACCAAAATTTTCAGCCTTGTTCGAATTCATCCAAGAAATCGGTCAAGACATAAGTCTCGGGTATCATTTCGGAAGACCTTTCAGGACCCCAGTTACGATACACGTCATACGAATCTTTTATAAAAATACGAGTCAGAACTCATAACTCCAGTATGTTTCTAAACCAGGCCTCAGAAATTCAGGGTACCCTTCAGAAAGGAGTATACCCGTTCTATTATGCCACGCATGAATAAGATCATTTAAAATTCAGTTACCACCATTAGACTATTATTCAGATTAAACACACGATATTCATTCTGTAAGGTTACAAACAAACCCACTCGGTGGAAGTTGCCACGTTACTCTACGTATTCCTATGTCAGCTTTATGTAAATTATGTAGTACCTACCTCCCAGCCAGAAAGACTCCACCATACCACCCAGATTTATTAAGTTTTCCTTTCAGTTAACGATGACATCCGTCTTACTAGATCTCAAATATTGTCATTTTAGTTCTGCCAGAAAATCAGTACAAGTTATACTTTACAGCAAGTGAGTTATTATTCTGAAACTACGAAGACCTTGCAGCTACCAGTTATAAATTCACTTTTGAAATTCCTTAAATTCATGATCAGCAGATCATTCCAGAATTCCAGATATAATTTCAGAAAGTTTTTCAGAAATTCCTCTCTAACCACGAGACCGGAACTAACATCAAGCTTATCCCAAGAACATAACCTGTTTTCAAACTCTTTATTCTAAGGCTGTAGCTAAGTTAAAGGAGTTGCATCAATTGCTGCAAGAATTACCGGAACGAGGCTTTATAAACGATACTCATTCCACGAATAGGAGGTTACCTGGCCTGCTACGATGCATTAAACATTTTCTAGAACAAATTTCCGATCATGCTACCATCGATGGTGAGAGGAAAAATATGATGTTTTCCAGACTGCTGTTGCACATATTATAGTCTCTCTAAAGATTTCGATTTTATACTTCTGAACTCCCCAATGCTCCAGCAATGGTGTGGAATTTATGGATAAAATTTTTCTATGATTCTCAGACAAAATCGTCAGCGTATTCATTGATCACATTTTGGTCTGCTAAATTTTAAAGAAGAACACGAGAATCATCTCCTCACAGTTGTACAAAATCTGCGATAGGAGAAAACTTTATATACAACTTTCCAGATATGAATTCCAATTGAACAAAGTGGCATTTCTGAGCCATTCTACCTTAGCAGGAAGAAATTTCAAACAATGCTGCGAAGGTGAAGGCCATCACCTGATGGTCCCGACTGGCGACTGTGAACAAAGTACAATTTTCTAGAACTCAATTGACTACTACCGCAGAAATTGCCGACAATTCTCACTAAAAATGTTTTATGACTATTCAACCAGGTTTCCACCAGAATGTTCCATAATCCCAGACAAAACTTTAATAGAACCCGCATCACACATTAATGCAGCTATGTTCATATCTAGATGCCTGACCTACTACAGGTTCAAGATAGAACGCCGTCATGATAGTGAGTTACTACAACCCTTAGAAATTTCTGAACAGAAATGAGACGAAATTCCATGAAATTGTTATCAGCTACCACAGGCTCAGAGAAAGTATGATACTATCTAAGTTATCATCAACCATGTAATCAGCCTGCGCGTTTTCTTTCATCCGAAAGGATCACGTAGCAGCAGATCTGCAGAAAATTTTGAAATTCAGCAGTAAATCATACGAATTCAAGGCATTCCATTGACCATCATATCAGACAGAATTCATGTTCACGATCAAGTGTATGTTTACGCCCACTTTAAGTTCATGTTTATTTTCACTTTCACGTTTACGTCTCATTCGCAGTATGATGCTGTTTCAGTTCATCTTTTATGCTATCTCATAATTTAAGCTCACGTTTGTGTTCATAACATTGTTCACGTTCAAGTTCGTGTGCCATGTCACGATACACGTTTCTCAGTTTATCGGTTACAGAAAGCTTGAGAGACCAGACTCAAGTTTAGCACAACTATTCCATAACCAGGCAGACGTTTCACATCTCAGGCCGTATCATTTGGCATTCATTCCTCAGTCAGCATACGTTCATGATATGTTCTAGTATCACGTTCACAGTATGATTCACTTATCATATTCTAATTCCATGCCAGCGCTCCTCATATAATTATGAACCACGTTCACAATTGTTCACTTAGCATGTTCACAATTGTTCATGTAGTTCGTCCCTATATATATTCTCAGCAGCTTGCTCAGAGATATAAATGTTATCTTCTCAGGATAAATATACGTACCACTTCATGTATGCTACATGCTATAGCTTATTCACTCAGATTCAGAAAATCTATCTTAAGTTTAGAACCAGAAACTTTTCAGCATCATCAGGACAGGGTCAACAGGACCAAGATTTTATTTATTATGTTAGACCTTTGAAGGGATCGTTTCGAGCGGGAGGCCACTCGAAACAGAGGAGTCCATCCGGACCTCTCATCCCTTTCCTTCAATAAATCCAGTTAAATTCTTTCAGTCATGTCACGTTATATGATTATTTCAGTCATGTCAGGTTTATACCTATCAGCAGCATTATGTCTTAATTAGAAGACAATTTATCCTTCAGCTTAATCGTCTTTTCAGTCTACGTGTTCTTTCAGTTCTTATAACTTCATCAGCTTATCATCGTTAATTCGAGGACGAATTTCTCCTTTTTAGAGGGGAAGAATTGTAAAACCAGTATAGTCGTATCTTTAATTCGGGGACGAATTATTGTTTTTAGAGGGGAAGAATTGTAAAACCCGTATTTAAAAATCAGGATATTTAAATACGCAGTTTAGTTTTAATAAACTATTTAAGTATTAATTATTAGACAAGAGATATAAACACAGAAATTAAATCCCGGTTTATTTAGATACTATAGATATTACAGCTTATTCAGATAAGAAGTATTTAGTCTCAGAAAATATTACAGATGAATTAATTATTTAACAGAAATAATTAAACGTTAATATTAAATACGCGTAGCCTCAGTTTATTTTAGTATTACAAATGAATAATTATTCAGAAAATAATTATTAAGTTTCAGAATATTTCACGTATGTATTTATTTCACAAAAATAATTATCGCAACCCAGAAACAAAAACGCGAGGAAATAAAGTATACGAGTTTTAAATTAAAAAAAAATATAAAAGTAATTAAAATGAAGAAAGGGTCGGTTATAAAAAAAAATAAGGAAATAATGGGCTTTAGCCCATTTGGTTACAAGAAAATAAAACGGGGAGCCCCCCTTTTTGTCACAATCGGTAAAAAAAAAAGACAAAGAAAGAAATTAGGGTTTTATGGTCTCTCTTATGCCTGCCGACACAAAAAGACAAAGAAGGAGGAGGTCGTTATTTTTCCTTTGTCTTTCCAACCGACGAACCAACCAGAAAAGAGGATCGAGAGTTGTTTTTGTTTGATTGTTGTTTTCTCCTCTCACGCAAACCAAGGTAAACAAATCAATTAATCCTTGCCTCCTTCTATTTAATTAGGTCACGACCCAACAGGGGTGTCGTGTTTTGGTTGAATCCAGAAACAAAAAAAAAACCGAGAGCATAAAGCTCTCGGTGTGGTGGGTTCTTTTTTTTTTACCTTCCCAGCCGAGACCTTTATGGGCTCTCGGTGGTGTTTGGGTTGGCCAGCCACGAACAAAACAACAAAAAGGGGTGTCGGGTTTTGCTTGAGTAAGGAAACCGAGACCTTAAGGTCTCAGTGATCTTTTCTCTCGGGCTCAGTCAAGAACCAAATAAAAAAACAGGGTGCGTTTGGTTGTTTCTGAAAATAAGGGGGCGTTTGGGATTAACTGACTAAGGGTGTGTTTGGGTCTGTCTAAATACAAAGGCAGTGGGAACTTTTAACAAAGGCAGTGGGAACTTTTAACAAAGGCAGTGGGAACTTTTAACAAAGGCAGTGGGAACTTTTAATAAAGGCAGTGGGAACTTTTAATAAAGGCAGTGGGAACTTTTAATAAAGGCAGGGGGAACTCGACCAACAGTGGGAATATTACACGGGTTTTCGAGTTAGCTAGTAATTATATACGCGGGAAAATTTTTATTATAGTTAATTATTTTACAAGGAATAATTAAAGATTAATTAAATAGTTAATTTTATTAATTTATTTAGTAAAATTAACTCGATATTGTTTTACCTGGTATTATTTTTTTAAAAACGTGATTTAATTAATACTTCCAAAAGAAACGAATTTATAAATCTTTCTAAATTTAGAAATTTTCTATTTAAAGCTATTTAAAGCAGGTTACTATTTATAGTAATATTATTGGAATAGATATTACACAGTAATCAGGAGCACATAATATATTTAATCTGCAACGTTTCGAACAGTCAGAACTTACCAGATTAAATACGATCAATATTCAAGAATAATTTTAAATCCAACGAAAACAGTAGAGCAGTAAAATAAATAAACATCAGTCAACTGATTTTCGCGTACATTATTTATGTAGTATCCGTGAAGTCAGATTCGATCCGTCAGCTTTCAGTCTTAATTCAGTACTGGACACGAGGTACGGATTTTCCGTCCTTTCAGTAAGGACTTCCTTTCCTATGCATGATTAGGATTTCCCGTCTGCAGCCAAATGTTTTCCCCAGTATATGTTTAAGTTTATCAGTAATCATGTTAATAACTAAATAAATTGCCTGAGCCTTATATACAAGCACGACCAGTTTATGTACTAGTTACGGAGGTACAGTAACCACGGCACTAGAGGCACCGGTGTCGTGACTCACATGCAGGAGAGTGATATCCTGCATCGTCCCACTCAGCTCAGCTTGGCCATTTTATCAGTATATTTTTAGTGGGGCGTATGGATGCATCCTAGGCTTATATGTGTTACAAGTTATCAGGGTGAATGTGGTGTGTGCTCTACATCCTTCACATTGGAGCTGATCCCTCCACCCAGCATAGTATTTAGAGGTCACCCCTCTACAGCATGACGAGGTCACCCCTCCAGTTATTCATGCACGGTTGTTACAGCACGTGACCTATATAAGCTCTGGCAAATAAAATACAGTAAATGCATGTTTTCAGAATTAATAGTTATATTTCAGTATCAGTATATATGAACCAGGTTTCTCAGATTTTATGCAGAGTTCTACCACATGTTACATATCACAGTCTTACAGCTTCAGTATTCTATCGCCTGTTTCATTCAGTATATTCTTATCATGCTTTATATCCGTTCACTGAGCGTTATGCTCAGCCGTAGTTCCTTTCATGTTCTAACGGCAGGTACACCAGGACGCTTTTAGGATTCTAAGAGCATGTGCATTCGGATGGAAGCTATCCAGACTTCTTACTTTAAACATTTCGTACATAATTCTGTTTATTTGGACATTGTTTAGTCCTTCCATTCAGTATTTTATTTTTCATGTTTTGGGCTTATGTTTGGATTGCCGATGTTTGTTTCCGGTATTTCCGTTATGGTCAGTTAATGTTTTAGGACATATACCTTATGCTTTGATGACACGCCATAAATACACGTAACGGTCCACTTATCCAAGTGGGGTGTTACACTTCTAACATCCCGCCTACTCAGACCACAATATTGTCCGCTTTGCCCGCAGGCTCACGGCTTTGCTTTGTGGCCCTCTTGTGAAGACTTCCCGGCAGGTCACCCAAGCCAGTACTACTCTTCTATGAGCACGCTTAACTGCCAGTTCCTAAGAACCCCACTTGCAGTAGACCACAAAACGCGTTGTGTCATGAGAAGGCGATTGTTATCTTATGAACCATGGATCTCTCCTGGCCACAGCCGATGTGGGATTTGCCTGCGGTGTCACAATCACCCCCCCTTCGGGACTCATCGTCCTCGATGAGGTTTGCCCCACCATCCCGAACGGCTCAGGAGTGGCTCTGATACCACTTCTAACATCCCGCCTACTCAGACCACAATATTGTCCGCTTTGCCCGTAGGCTCACGGCTTTGCTTTGTGGCCCTCTTGTGAAGACTTCCCGGCAGGTCACCCAAGCCAGTACTACTCTTCCATGAGCACGCTTAACTGCCAGTTCCTAAGAACCCCACTTGCAGTAGACCACAAAACGCGTTGTGTCATGAGAAGGCGATTGTTATCTTATGAACCATGGATCTCTCCTGGCCACAGCCGATGTGGGATTTGCCTGCGGTGTCATTTCCTCTAAGTGTTGAAAAACTATGGTTGATCGTACTCTAATCGGACTCCCAAATCGTGTTGCGATCGCACTCCCTTATCCTAGTGATCTATCGTACTCCCTATCCTGATCGTGTCCTGATCGTAGTGAGATGATCGAACCTTGATCGTAGTAAGATGATCGAACCCTGATCGTAGTAAGATGATCGAACCCTAATCGTAGTGAGATGATCGTACCCTGATCGTAGTGATGATCGTACCCTGATCGTAGCAATACTGATCGTAGCCTGATCGTGCTGATGGATCGTACTAAGCAATGGAAATATGGATCGTACCTATAGATCGTACTACTAGATCGCACTGATGGATCGTACTGAGCAACTGGTTCTTGATCGTGATGTTGGATCGTACCTATAGATCGTACTACTAGATCGCAATGGTGGATCGTAGCGAGGATCTAAGTTATGATCGCAACAAAGGATCGTGACTAAGGATCGCAAGTAGAAACCCCCAGGGTTTATGCAAACACAAAGACAGATCGTATCCCTAAAAATCAGTCCGAGACTTAAGATCACCAAGAAAGAAAGGATTTTTACCTTGAAAAACGTGATTCTAACCAAACGAATATCACCAAATCGTTACTAGAACTATTTAGAAGATATGTAGATCACTTGGAATCAAAGAACACGAAAAAATTTTGTAACTTTTGGAAAAATCAATCAAAAACACATGAACACACTTAAAAAAGTATGAACAACATAAAACCAATCTTTATTTCATCCCATGGCTCTTGATACCAATTGTTGAACAATGATAATCTTTATGAATCAAGAGGGTTGATGTTTTTCTAGAGAGAGAAAGTTAGAGAGAGAAGTGAAAGAAAACTTGTATATTGAAATGAAAGAAATGAACAACCAACACCTCTTTCCATGGTGGAAAGAGGTTTAAATACCCCAAGTCCTTAATGGACTTGGGCTTCCGGCCCATGAACATGCTCATGGGTCAGGCTATGTAATAAATGAAACTTAACATTACTACGAGCCTATAACTACATTATTGGAGTGACCGAGACTTTCTATATATGTAAAACGTATTTCCAACATTATTTGTGTTTAAATTATTATTATTATTATTATATTATTGTTATATATTTATTATTATTATAATAAAATCACTTTATTAGAAGCTTAAAATCACTTTATTATTATTATTTTTTTTTATATAAACCGCCACTTTATTAAAATAATAAGATTTACATTTTTATTATTATTACTATTATTATTTTTTTTATTTTTTTTTAAACCATCACTTTATTATAAACAAAAAGGGATTTATAACAAACTGGATGGGAGTCGAGATACTATCTGCGCTCCCACCCCTTTAGCAATAGTAAAACCTATTCTATGGAAAATATGTACAGCAGCGCGCGCTCCAATGTCTTGAGCCTTAGAAAATCTCTGGATCCGCTTCAGCAACGCAACTGCATCTTCCTGTAACTCCCCTAAAGAAGAAAAGGAGAAAGGAAGAAACCCATATCCGAGAGCTGTACACTTAGCCAAATACTTGCATCGTTTACGTTGTGCAACATCAATCACAGCTCGGCCAGGAACAAAGTCATTCATCCCCGTACGAGTCAAAGGAGAAGAACCAGTCAGATCAACGCACACATCTTTACCCCCCTCCCAAGAATAAAACAAAATATATGCCGAACGTAAGGCCTTATCAAGTCCTCCATCTTATCCATTATTAACTTCCTTTCCGACAGATATCCCTAAACGGTAACATATATCAGCAAGAGTATCACGTACCAATTTGTGACAATGCTTAATCCCAACGATGCCAGCACACGATACCGCATGATCCCCAAATATATCCCCATCAAATACTCTCGAACAAGCTGAACAGGGCTTCGAAACAGAGAACAAGGGAATACCTAAGCGATAACACAAAACACATCGATAAGACCTCTCATTCATAGTCTGACCTAATCCGGGGATAGGAACCGTCCTAAGCCAGTCAGACGTATGATCCTCCCTCTGAGATGCCCATAAAGCCAACTGACGAGCAGATAAAGCAAAAGTGGATTCTGCATTCTTAATAACCCGAGCAAAATATATATCTGCCATTTTCTTCATGAGTTTGGGGGCAGCGGCCTCACTCTGATTACTTAGAAAATCAATCTCCATAACCGAGTTAAACACACGTAAGGCATCATCAAACTGGAGTCCATAAGATCTAATATCATTGTGTTGAAGTAAATTAGACTGTAAATCAGCTGACTGTAACCGAGAAGCAAGAAAAGCATAATGCAATACATCACCCGCAGAATAAACACCCAACCCTCTAAAGGAAAAGGGCAACGTAGCAAGTCTCCACTAGGGATGGCAACGGGGCGGGGCGACCGTCCCCATCCCCTAACCCGATTAGTAAAGTTCTCCCCAAACCCGCCCCGATCCCCGTCGGGGATTTAACCGGGGTGCCCGTTAGGGCGCAATGCTCCCCCAAACCCGCCCCATACTAATCGGGGATCTTATCGGGTACCCTCTTTGGGTGAAATTTTCTATCAAAACCGCATCATTTTACATTTATTATTATTTTTAAACTGTTAGAAATAAGCTTAAAGTATCAAAAACTTACTAATTATATAATAATAAATTACAAACAAGACTTATAAGGTTTAAAACGATACTATTATACATAAATAATGATATGTTACACCACAAAGAACTTACAATACATTAAACAAGTTTCGTTAATAACAATTTGCAATATTGCAAAGATAAAATACTAAAGAAATATTTATTATGACGTAAATAGTAAGAAAATACTATATAAAAATACTTATATTTGTATATGTGTATATTAATCGGGCGGGGCGGGTCGGGGACCTTATTCCCCGCGTTTGCCCCAAACCAGATTAAAAATCCCCGTTTAAGCCCCAAACCCGCCCCATAACCCAATAAAGTTAACCTGCCCCGCCTCAATTATTCCGGGTTTCGGGTTTCCCCGTCGGATTTCGGGTTTTTTTTCCATCCCTAGTCTCCACTGCCAATCACCAAATCCCGGTCCAGAAGCAACAACGATACGCTCCAAAGAAGAACGGAGTGCCAAATCAAAAGAACTTTGGGCAGACTTGAAAGCACCAGGTGAACAAGTACACATAGCAAAATATAACTTGGAAATACCGGCACATGAACGAAGAAGCAGCAACTCACATTGAGGGTCATTAATTTTGGCCACAACATCCATAAGCTCAATAGTCTTAACCGCACGCTTCAACACAAGCTGACTACAAAAATCAAGATCTACACTCGCAGGCCCCCCAAGTAACTTAACACCGCGCGTAGGTCGAGCAATATTATCTGGGAACACACCAATAAACTTGCTGCGAGGATCCTCGGTCGGCCAAAAAACTTCAGTCTTATCAATATTCAGATGCAGTCCATACACTGGGCCATCCTCCATGATGCACTCCAAAACTTTCCCCACAACCAAAGTATCCCCATTAATAGTACCATCATCCAAATACCAGGCCTGTAAAGAAAGAGAGAAGGAGTCCCGAATCTTACATATCAATGGTTAAAGTACAAGAGCAAAGAGTAACGGACCAAGAGGGTCACCCTGCTGTACCCCCTGACATAACCTTAATACATGTTCCCCGTAATACAACCTTGCCGAACTAGAATAACAAAACTCCACCCAAGACGAGATAGAGGGACAACGAAGACGAACCTCTCGCAGCATAACCTCTCGATCAACCAAATTGAAAGCATTTTTAAAATTCACAAGTAACATCGACAAACCGACATCATCACCATATCTCTCAAGAAAACAATTCACAGCATGAAGAATAGCCTCACTCCCTCCCGACACCCCCACCCCAAACTGCAAATCACCAAAGTACCCATCCAAAGAATGACCAACCTCATAAGCACATACTTTGGAGACAAGCCGTCTCTTAACAGTACCAACAGCAATGGGACGAATCCCACCACCCGGCTTAACCAACGGAGTGAGAGGAGCACTAGCGATAAACTCACCCAACACCTTGGGACACCGCCCATCAAGAAAAAGGTTCACTACTTGGGTGATAGAAGAAACTAAATCATCAGAAATAGCAACCGCAGAACCACTCAAACAATCTAAAAGGTGTTGGGCCCGCAACCCATCCCGCCCACACGACGTACCTCGGGGAAAACTCTTGATCATGTCAAGAACCCTAGATCGAGAAGCAACAAGGAGATGATGGTCAAGAGAAATATCTGGCAAAGAAAGAGCATGAACAAAAGGGTGTTTATTTTTTAGGTCTTCAAGAGTAAAATCATTATAAGGAGCCACACCAGATGAGGAAAGAACTCTAACAACAGCAGAATAATGGCCATCAGAAATCTTCCGTCTGCACTGCTTAATATTCTGCTCAACCAACCCACTATCCTCACTAAGAACATCAGACAAAGCGGGGGAAGGTTCAGCCAAACACTCTCTAAGAAGCTGTAAACTACCATCAAACGTCTCCCAAGAACGAATAGCATTAATAATATACTCCTCTTGCTTTTGCCTCTTTATAACGGACCTACACTCCAGATTACTTCTTGAACGAAAGGTTTTAAGCAGACAAAGAGGCAAAACAAGCAAACGAACCCAAAAAGATATGTCATCAGGTTTGTTTATTGTTATTATAATTATTATTATTATATATTTTTATTTTTATTATTAATATTTTATTTTTATTTATTGTTGTACTATTATTATTATTTTTTATGAATATTATTTTTAAAATTTTTTAAAAAATTTGAATTACATTACATTTGTAATCAACCAAACACGTTAATAGAATATATCAATTACAATTCCAATACATTACAATTACAACACATTATATCCCTTCCAATTACAATTCATTCAAATTACAATTCCTTTCACCAATTACAATTCCATTCAAAACATATTGTGAACCAAACGCCCCCTTAAGTATTGATGAATGGGTCGTGTATAGAAAACTCTTTCTTATTTTGGTGAAACTAGCAGTAATAGCTGGTAGTATGGTACTACTCCCTCCGTCCTAAAATTATAGTCCCGTATACTATTTTGGTACGTCCTAAAATTATAATCCCCTTTCGAAAATAGATGTAAGTGGAGTAATGAGTTTATCATATTGCACCTAGTGGTACTAGAAATTACAAGATATATATTAAGTTTTAATTAATTGTATAAGGGTAAGAATATCATTTTATCAAAAAGTAAGATAGAGAATGCAATGATAGTGATGTTTTCTAAAAGAATGTGTTTTTTGTCAGGGGAAATATTAATTTGAGACGGAGGGAGTAAGTACTAACACTAATGGTTAGTAATAAGCATTTAATATTAGCTGTTAATTTGCAAAAGTTTTGATAAAATAATAATAGTTGTAATTTAAATGTGTAAAAAAAAAGTTAAAAAATATATATTTATAAATAAAGCTCTCTTAAATTTGAATATGTTATATTAATAAGAGTATTTTAAATAATTTATTAAGGTTTATACTCTTTTATTATTTGTATTGATCAAAATATGTTTATTGAAAGAGAATATGAAAATATATCATTTTTATGAAATGTTAAAGTTTTTTATTCCAATCAAATGAGTTTTTTTTTTAATTTATGCTAAATGTTTATACTATTTGTTAAAAATGTTTTTATCAAACACATACAAAGTATACTTTAATTGTTTCCGTTATTCAAATTGATAAACTCTTTACATTTGATGTTATTAGAGCATCTACAATGGTAACTTGATGAATGACTTTTCACTATTTCAAATAGTCATGTATACTATTTTTTCCATTGCATGAATGACTTGGTAAAAAACTTTTTATGTAATGACTTGGTAAACTTTAAGTGTTTGAATCAAAAGCTTTTCATCCTCTTAAACATAAATATGATGCTAGTTCATTAAATAAAAGCTTTTAGTGATAAAACTTTCCATTGGAGTTTATTTGTTGAATGACTTTTTAGTTTATAAAATTAACTCATACATTAATGATAATGAATGCATCTAAATCTTTTATGATTTAGTGCATTATTGATGCTCTTAATAGTTAGTTTGAATATCTCTCATTAATGTTTCTGTTGGGTCAAATAGACAAAATGGTTACCATGCAGATTGTTGGTTCCTATGTCAAATATCATTTAAATCTACTAATCGTATTCAACATGTGCTTTTATTCGTAAATTGGTATAGGACGACCGGCATAGGGGTGAGCATGATGCGAGGCGGTGCGGGTTTTGGCAAAAATGAAACCGTATTCGTAATTGCATTTCTAAAAAAATTGAGAATCCGCACCGCGCGTTTTTTTGCGGTTTCGGTTATGCGGGTTTCTGCGGTTTTTGTGGGTTTTGTGGATTTTAACCGCACGGCACCACCTCTTATGATTATATAATTAATGCGGATTTTTGCGGATTTTTGCGGTTTTTAGCTCACAATGTTGGTATTTTTTGTTATAACAATACATATATTTAATGTAAACACACATATTACTTAGAATATTAATGGTATTATGTACTAAAACCCTTAAAACACACATTAAATAATTGACGTGCCATTTTTCGATTTTATATAATTAATATGCGGAGTGGTGCGGATTTTGTGGTGCGGTTTGAAGAGTTAAACCGCAACCGCACCGCATTTGCATTTTTTCTTTTTTCTTAAAACCGATCCATCGGTTTTTGTCGTGGTGCGGTTTTTGTGTTGCGATTTTTTTGCGGTTTTTGCAGTTTTGCGGATTGAGGTGCGGTTTCTGCTCACCCTTAAATCATAGCGACGAAATCTCTTATTATTTGTATTTATTTAATTTATACTATTTGATTTTTTATCAACAATTTACTAAGTTTGAACTCAACGTTACATAGACGATCAAAAGTAATTTGTCTTCAAAAAGAAAAATGATATTTCTACAATTCTACCTACTAAACTCTCTCAGAGCATATGCAACGAGATGACTTTTTTTTTATAAATTACTATTTAAAAAAGTTATTAACATGATTTTAGCATGACTGTAAAAACTTGATGAATCACTTATTAAGAATTATTTGTAATTTAACAAGTGTATGACAAAAAAGATAAAAAAAACTATTAATATTAAATTGAGTAAACGTTACATGTGAAGCAAAAAAATCAATTAAAAATTTAACCATTAAATGCATCAAGTTATAAAGACTTAATTTTATTGTAGATGCTTTTACTTTGGAGGTGTTTAGGATGAATTATGGTATTAATTTAATAGTTATAATTTACATAATATGAGAAGGCAGACGTTGTATTTACTACACTTGGTTTTGCACTACCCGAGATAAATCAAGGATAATACTTATAGAAACTTTGTTTGATTAACAAATCAAGTGTTATTCGGAAAATAACAATTGGGTAAGAACACAAACACGAGATTAAACCAAACGTTGAGCCTTAATATTATTAAATAAGAGCACACTTAACTTGTGCTAGGGTTTGCCAAAACCTTAAGGCTTACAATGATAATAAGAGTGTATATGAAAGATGTATATGAAATAATATAAACTAAGACTTCTTTTATAGCACAAGAAGTCTTACAAAGTGAATCATCTAGAATACAAGAAGATATGTTAAGATAAACAATGTAAATAACAAATACGCTCCATGCATATCTATCTAATAGTGGAATGGATTCTTTTAACAGTGGCAAAACATCCCACTGTTCTTTTCTTCTAACAGCGAGTACACAATACTCTAACAGTGGCAAGTAGTAACTCTATCAACGGCAAGTCTTGAACATTTTATTCTAACAATCCTCCCAAAAACTTGAAACTTCTTCTACTATCAAGTTTCTGAATAAAACAAAAGGGTTAAGAGAGGATTCTTACAAACCACCTTGTCCTGGATTTGAGAGTGTATGAATTTTAAGAACTGAACTCTCAAATCACTTATGTAGTTAACCTTAAGCTTTGACTGCACCATCTTCTTCAACATGTCTTGTGTCAATGGATAAACTTTATCCACTAATAAGTACTCCGAAAACCTTGTCATGCTTAAATGGTGAACACCAGCAGCTGAAAACAATCTCAACTCATTCACATGAGCATCTACCAAGTCCATCCAAACAGGGTCGTCTTAGTTAGGGTCAAACATCCTCTTGAAGGTAACCCAAAGTAGTTGATCTCCAAAATCTGTAGGAGGAGCTTCATCCCCTCCAAACTTCTCCAATAAAAATGCACAGACATCATTCAAGTATTCCCTATCCAAACTACTAAACAAAGATCCAAGGGGAGTGAATACCTACACTTTTCCACCATACTTGTGGAATCTCCAAAATCCTGTTTCTTCATCCTGCTCATACTTCATTATTGGATTTCTAAGCTCAACAAGCTCAGAAGGAATATCTTCGACCGCTACAAGCTCCAAGATTGTCTTCAAAACATCCTCACTAGGCAAATCATCACTAAACATGGGGAACTCAAGTGTGAACCCCTTATTTCTTGGCCTTGTAGCCTGCACTTATTGCCTTTATCCCCATCTCTTCTCAATTTCACCTTGTCTTTCAGCTGAAGTTTTAAACTTGATATTGTCTTTACATAACCTCTCCCAGATAGGGTATGCCATAGCTTCCAACTGTTCAAACGAGTAGCCTCTAAAATTTACATACTTCCAATTTTGATGGCGGCTCCTTAACAAGGCTTTGAAAAGTGCCCTTCTTGCTGACATTGGTTGAAGTACGATATTGGATGTCCTGTTTGCCTCCAATGCTTCTATGTCTCTTTGTACCTTCAACAACCCTTCAATGGCCTATATTCTTTGTTAAACATCTAAATCTGCTCTTGAGCCACTTTTTCAAACTTGAAGAACACGATGGAAATTTCATCATTATCAAATTTTCAATGTAAAAACATCTGCCTAAGTTTCTCCTCAGCATCATCATCTCGAGCATAGTCAATTTGGACATCTTCTTCTTCATCAGAATCAGTCCAACTTGTTGATCCCTTTGAATTGATCGAGATCTTGTTAAGGATAGCATAATAGCTTGCAAACAAACTAAAGCACTTGAGATACTCTTACTAAACCTATGTAAGTTATTCGGAATAAAACTTAAATAAGCAACGAAGAACAAAGAATTCTACTAACTATTTGATTCTTATTAATTGTTGTGTTGAGGTATATAAAACTCATTGTACCTATGTTCCTTTTATTATACAAGGAACTCCTAGAATATTCTATTAGGATACGTATATCACACACGATATACTCCTATAATAACTAGAACATATCTTTACTAAAGACATATCCGTCCGTATCTATCTAGCAGTACTTAACATTAAGCCTAATGATACTTGACATGTACCGCGCATATACTAACAGTACTTGCTATAACTAATGGTACTTTGTTACATACTAACGGTACTTGGTGCTATTACAAATGATCCCAACAATCCTCCCCTAAACATGAATGATAACTGGTTATCTTCTTGTTTCTCTGTTGTTGAATGTATAAGAATACATGTCTTTAAACTTCACTTTAAAAATCTGGGTAGGACTTGTTATCTTGATTTTGTACCAAGTGAATGCGTTCAAACACCTTCTGTAGATCTTCTTCTGGTATAATGAATTTCACTTCCTTTATGAACTTCATCTTTATCTTCAAAGTATGATCTTCTTGTGTATTGAATCAAAGAATTCTTCATTCTTTCTACAACTGTATTGACTTCATATATTAGACATAAAATCTTGACATCTTAAGTTAAACCAACAATCTTCCCCTATTTGATGATGACAAAACTTGCTCTGAAATTTCCTTGAAGCATGTTGTGCATATATCTCTTTGAACATACCACCACAATTAGTTATGAATCAATATTCATTGCTTGAACATACTCACCTGAAATAAAACAGTTAACAACAAACAAATTTGTATTGGCATCATGATTTTCAGCAAATCATCATCTATCAACGGATTTGATTTATTCTTTACCAGTTAGCCGTTTGCTCTGGAATAGCCAATACTTTATTCATCAAGAATAAGGTGTACTGATTACCCTATAATTTTTGGTAAATTGTCAACCATATAACGGATTTGATAGAGTCTTTACCTAGAGCCGTTTATTCTTGGACTAGCCAACTCTTTGAAATTAAGCATGGTGAGTTAATGACCATGTAGTTTTTACCAAACTACCAGCTATCAACGGATTTGAGAAGTCTTTACCATAGCTTATGGACTAGCTAGTTCTTATGTTTGTTAAACATGGTGAACTAATTACCATTTAGGAAGTGTGGTTGAAAGCCAAACACTTAAAGTTCCTTTTCAGCGTCCTCTTCTCTTAATAAATCCTTGATCTGCTGTTTGATCATTCTTATCAACTCCAAAGCACATGTTGATTCTTTTGAAACTTCTAACTGAAGATCCAACATTCTTTCAAGCATTCTTCTTCCAAAGGATATCTTCTCTCTTGGAGCATATAGTAAGCGTCATCTGCAATTTCAACTGTATGTATACCACAAGACCTGTAATATCTACATTGTCTAGCAATCTGACTCTCTAATTATGTCGAGACTTCGGAATTATAAGTGTTTGGTTCATACATAAGTTTTAGCTCATGAAGTAAAAGTGATACTTTTTGTCTTCTCACATCCTCCTTTGACATAAGTATATAAATCCTTAATATCTTATATGTCAAGCACATGGAGTATGTCTTCCAACAATCTAAACAACCTGTAAGACCCATCAGTTCGTAATATGCCATGAGATTCCAGTCCTTCACTTGTAGAACACTTCCATCTTGCTATAGAGGACTTCTTTCCCGTAACTTTTGTGTTTATGTACTGATCTTCAAATCCAACAATCTTTAGATGTTTTTTGTTACTTTCATCACTGTCACTTTCTTCATCGAAAGTTGTTTTCATCTTTTTCCAATAATGATGCTTCTTTTGAGTTGAATTTTTTCTCTTAATATCCCTTGAGGCTCCTTCATCAGGTATTTCTTCTTCTCTTTTTTGTGAAGTACCTTCCTCTGGTACTTGCTTTGTTTCATTATTAGCTCTCTGAGAAGTATGTACCATATGTTCATCTGTATGTACTGTTTGTTCATCTGTATGTACCATTGACTGATTAGGTACCGTTTGTACATTGACATTATGTTCAACACCTTGAGGATTTGTTCCCTCATCCAATCTTTGTGTTTCAGTCACCTTAGGTATCTCCTTTTCTTTCTTACTCTTCTTGACATAAGTTGTCTTTACTCGTGGAGAACTTCCTTCAGGTTTCTTAATAGTTTGTGAATCACCAAGTCTGTGGGTACTTCTAAATTGTCTTTGCCTTACTCGTAGTCTAGCATCTTCCAAATTCCTTTTGTATTGCTCAGACCCAATGGAAACAAATTGGTCAAAACTCCTCTTGTGCTTATCATACAATGCTTTAATTTCATCAACGTTCTTTTTTTTATTCATGCATGAGTATAAGTACTTGTATGCTTTAATTAGATTGCAATTTGATTTCTGAGTTGATGTTTGGTAGGAGGCTTTGATCTTCTATCTCTCTCTCTCTCTCTCTTAATTCAGCAAAATGTCTTTTCTGCTCTCTTACCAAATCCATAAGTAATCTCAATCTTTCCTCATCATCAAAGTGATCCCTTTCTTCTGCTTGCATAGCTTCAGCAAGAATCTTATCAACAGCCATTTGAGCTTGAATATCATCAAACTCTCTGATATTCATCTCATCTTGTTGTCTTTTGGCTTCAAGTGTTGCTTGTTCTTCTTCTTCATGCATTTGAGCTTGCATTCTCCAGGCTACTTCTTCATCATGATCAACTTGATAAAAAAAAATTCAAAGCTTCTTCAATGCTATCTGAATCATTGTCTTCATCTTCTGGTTCAGATTCAAGCTTTTTCTTGCCTTTGTCTTTTGGGTCAATCTTGGGTAATTTCCTTGTAAACCTGAGAGGTCTATCATCTTTACTCTCTTGAGGCTGTTGACCTTGTATGACAATGCCTTTTGTGCTAGGCTATGAAGTCTAAACTTGTTTTCCCTTATTGAGTAGTTCTTGTACTTCACTAGCAACATTAGGTTGTTCCATTGGTTGTTCTTGTTGAACTTCTTCTTTAACTTGTGGGTCTTTAACCTGTTCATCATGTTGTGGTTCTGCTTCTGTACTTTTTGAGTTGTTTCCATATCCACAACTTAGCCTTCTCTGTTAAAGTCTTTTCCTTTAATCCAAGAAGCAAATTGGCTAGAGTTTCATCTTCACCAAATGATGTAGTTGCACTCTCTTTAGAAGTTGGTTTTAAAGTATCATGACCAATGGTACCTGCGCCTAGAACGGTACTTGCACTTGGCTTGACGGTACTTGGTCTAGCAGTACTTGCATATCTGGTACTAGACACATTGTTGTCGTTAACACTAACCACCATAGTATCATCAAATACTTTTTGAGCTATAGATCTTGAATATTCAACATTTACTTCTTCAGGGTCACCCTTTTTTAAATCATCTTTTGGTTGTGATTGAGTCTTTTGTTGTTGAAGTGTATTGATACCAAAGGTTTGGTCAATATCTTGCAATTATCTGTCAAGTCTCTCCAAATATGATTATGGAACTTCTTGATGTAATGGTGGTTGTGAGTGTGGTTGTTCTGGCCCAGGTTGCTCTGTGATCTTGATCTGAGTCATACCAACTATCTCTGTCTCTATATCATCAACTTGTTTTTGTAGAGTATGGACAATTACAACCATTTTTTTCACTTAACAATGGAATTTCTTGTGGAGGTTCTTGCTATTTTTTCATCAGAGTATCTTCTATAGTGTATTCAAATCCATCATTGTTCATGTCTTTATAAAAAAACCTCCCCTCATTGTTTGCATTCCCCTCTTGTACTGCCCCAATACCAGAAGAAGGACCAACTTCATCAATTTGCCTCCCCTGTTTGGATGTTTTCGATTGAGCTTTCTTGAATTCCCTCATTTTCTACTTTTTCTATCTTATTTGAGCTCTGTGAAGAGAGTTGTGATGTCTGATCCATGGATTTTCTCTCCGTCTTAACTTTTTGATCTTTGCATCCAACTTCTCCATTCTTGCATCTTTCCTGATCTTAGCATCTTGTAAATCTCTTACATGTTTTGCTAAAGAACTACAAAGAGCAGTTAAAGCAGTAATATCCATCACATTTGTTGCCATAGCCTGTGGAGAACCACTAGCATTTAGAGAGACATTAGAAGTATGGATCATCTCATCGGAGATTGGGGGTCTTGGTGAGAAGAAGAAGTATTAACTTTTGCAGAAGGGTTAGGACTTTCTTGATGAGAGGGAGTTTGTTGAGGCTCACTAGCAGAGCTAGAATCCTCACCCTCTTCATTAGCTTCAACAGCTAACATGTGGGCAAACAATGGTGTGACAGTCCTAGTAAAATTAGTACCATCTTTAGCTAAAAAGGAAAAGGTCCTAGAAGTGAATGTAGGGACTTCCCAAAGTTCTGAAGAGGTAGGAAGGTCAGGCACTTGGTCACTCAAAAGATGTTGAATAAACTTAGGGTACATTAAAAAATTCTTTTTGGCTTTCAAGTGTTTTAGCATACAATCAAAAATCATTTTTGAGAAATTAAAAACCCTGTTGGTGGCCAAACAAATACCAGCATTTGCAGTTGTTGCTGAAATTTGATCAAAAAAGTACTTTTGGGACTTAAACAGTGTATCATAGTGTGAAAAAGTAACTTCCATTGAGGTGAAAACAACCCTTTGAAAAATGTAAGTGACTCACGTCCCCCTTAATAACCCATGGCTACTAAACCATCCTAAATCTCTAGGTTTGGCAACATACTAATGCCTTCAGCATCATTTAGTCTTAATGATGCTCTTGATAAAACTTATGTCACATAAACATTCCTACGGTGCACCCTTGCTCTAATACAAGGTGCTCCATGTCTAAGAACAACAAAGGCAGTCCTCCAAAATTGTTCAACGACATAAATAGTAACAGTAGGACTTACAGACAATGCAAATTCGATGTGACTTCTAAAGAGGAAGTCCAGCATCTCATGGAACTCTTGATTATCAACATTTTGCATCAAAGTCGTCACTTGATTGTGCTTAGAGATCAATTGTAGGTTGGCCATTGTTGTTTGATGATGACCGTTGACGAAAATTTAGGTTATGGAATCGAGGTAAATAATATAGACATTAGGTGAATAATATATATAATTGGAATTGATTTATATAAGATAAGAAAACCTTAGCGTGAAGAAACCGCCAATCTTACATAATAGACCTTTCAACGGCACGTGCTACAACGGTAATATAGCGGTACATGGTGTACTAGCGGTACATCAGTTTTACCTAGTGGTACATGGTTTCAAAAACGGTACCTAAGAAAGATCCACTAGTACATGTATCCTTATACCATTGTAATCTCTTGTTTCTTGATCCATCTAACCTATAAACACATCCCAAACAACTACAAACACTATACAATCTAATAAACATTTATATTGTACAAGTATATCCTCCCCTTAACAGATGCAACATTTATTGATTGAGCATACCAATATGTGTTACCAAGAACTCAAACCTTTTTGTTTCAAACGCCTTGGTCAAAAAATCAACTACATTGTTATCTGTATAGATCTTCAAAACCTGAATAAGCTTTTTGTCATAAGCATCTTTGATGAAGTGATGCCTGATTTCAATATGCTTGGTTTTAGAGTGAAACACTGGATTTTTAACAATACATATGGTACTTTCATTATCAATGTAAATTTTGGTATTCATGAAATTGAAACCATAATCCAACAATTGATTCTGAATCCACAATACTTGTCCACAACAATGAGCAGCAGCTACATATTCAGCTTCAGTAGTAGAAGTAGCGACAATGGTCTGTTTCTTGCATTGCCAAGAAATAAGCCTTCTACCTAGGAATTGACAACCTCCTGTTGTGGACTTCCTATCATGATTGACTCCAGCATAATCACTATCTAAGTAAGCTTGCAAGTCAAAAGATTATTCTCTAGGATACCATAATCCTAAATTAGGTTGACCTTTGAGATACTTGAAAATCTTTTTCACAACATATAGATGTGAAACTTTAGGATTGACTTGAAACCTTGAACAAGCACACACCGCAAACATAATATCTGGCCTAGAAGCAGTAAGATACATAAGTGACCTAATCATGGACCTGTATAAGTGTAGATCCACATATGCACCATGTTCATCCTTTAATAAAGACTTCTTGGCTTCAAAAGGTGTATGTGTACTCTTAGATTCCATACTCGCAAATTTCTTCCAAATTTCAGCAACATATTTATCTTGACTGATAAATATTCCATTTTTCCTCTGTTTAACTTGTAATCCTAAGAAGAAAGTAAGTTCTCCCATAGAACTCATCTAAAATTTTCCTTTCATCAAAGCTTCAAACTCTTTACACCATAATTTTTTGGTTGAACCAAAAATAATGTCATTCACATACACTTGTACAAGGATCATGTCCTTTTTATCCTTCTTGATGAAAAGAGTCTTATCAATGGTCCTACTTCTATATCCATATTCCAAAATAAAATCTGGAAGTGTATCATACCAAGCTCTGGGAGCTTGATGAAGACCATAAAGAGTTTTGATCACTTTGTAGACTCTGTTGGGGAACTTATGATCTACAAAACCTAGAGGTTGTGAAACATTACCTCCTCTTTAATAGTGCCATATAGGAATGCACTTTTGACACCCATCTGATAAACTATGAACCCCATGTATGAGGCAAAGGCCAAAAATAACCTAATGGCTTCTATTCTTTCCACTAGTGCACAAACATCATCATAGTCTATACCGTCTTCCTATCTATAGCCCTGGGAAACAAGTCTTGCCTTGTTCCTGACTCAACACCTCTCTCATCCTTTTTGTTCCTGAATACCATCTAGTGCCAATGACTCTTTTCCCAAATGGTAAGTCAACAAGAACCCAAACTTTTTTCAATTCAAATTGCATGAGCTCCTCTTGCATAGCATCCACCCAACTTAGGATCTACAAAACCTAGAGGTTGTGAAACATTACCTCCTTTTTAATAGTGCCATATATGAATGCACTTTTGACACCCATCTGATAAACTATGAACCCCATGTATGAGGCAAAGGCCAAAAATAACCTAATGACTTCTATTCTTTCCACTAGTGCACAAACATCATCATAGTCTATACCGTCTTCCTATCTATAGCCCTGGGAAACAAGTCTTGCC
The DNA here is from genome assembly GCA_025667525.1 of Glebionis coronaria. Lineage (NCBI taxonomy): Eukaryota > Viridiplantae > Streptophyta > Magnoliopsida > Asterales > Asteraceae > Glebionis > Glebionis coronaria. The sequence continues at coordinate 366,040,850 of CM046880.1, read as the reverse complement.
TTGTTCTTGACTCAACACCTCTCTCATCCTTTTTGTTCCTGAATACCCATCTAGTGCCAATGACTCTTTTCCCAAATGGTAAGTCAACAAGAACCCAAACTTTTTTCAATTAAAATTGCATGAGCTCCTCTTACATAGCATCCACTCAACTTTCATCTCCAAGAGCCTAAGAAATATTTTTTGGCTCTATTTGTGATAAAAAGCAAGCAAAAGACACTGTTGTGTATCCTTGTGATTTGTCCTCTGTTGTTGCTTGACATAACTAATTAGTGCATGGGTTTCATTGCTAGCTTTGGCCTATCTGCTAGTGTGCACAGCTGACTTAGGATCTCCAATAATCTGAGCTATAGGATTATTAGTGTTTACTATATGAGTGGGAATAGAACTGACTGGAATTGTGGATTCCATGTTGTTAAAATCAGTTACCGCACCCTCCTCATCATAGGAAGAATTTGATAAGATTCCTTCCTTTGTACTAGCATATATGTCTTCATCATCCACAGACAAAAGAACATCTCCTAGTGAGTCAACAGTACTTGAAGAATTTTTGGTACTTGAATGTGAGGTACCGCTGGCATATGGATGTACCGCTGAACCTTATGATTTCAAAGGTTCTTCTCTACCAAGCTCAGCTTCAGGTGTAGCTTTCTTTTCTTGATCCATTAGCCTCTGAAGTTCATCATGTGAGGCTTGATCAACTCTTTCACTGGTTGCTTCTGATTTGGGCTTGTTATTATTATCACACATATGTGATACAGAGAAGAGGTTGAAGTCATTCAACTCCTTCATAAAGAACACTTCTTCAAACTCCAATTTTCTTGCATTTATCTTTCCTTTTCTAGTGATTCTACCTTTACTTCCACCAAAGGAAACTGGACCACCTCTGAATTCTTCAAACTCAGCTAGATAGTCTTTATTCCTTGTCATGTGCCTTGAGCATCCACTGTCCATTATTCTTTTATCTCTCAGTTCATTTATTAGATGCTCCTGCACAAAAGAAAAATATATTAGTTTTCAACAGTGACCCAAGCCACATTAGGCTTGGATCTTGTAGGCCCTACATACTTAAGTGTTTGATAAGTGGTCTTACTTGTGAGACTACAAACACTTCTATGTTTCATGGTTCTAATAGGTCAATAAAAATATAGGGAGAGGTCATGTCTTTGATCTTTTTCTAAACAGGCCTATGTACCGCTTTTGTAGTAGCAGTACTTGCAACAACACTTGGTTTTTGCCCTTTTGGCACCCACATTTGTACTGAATTTGGTTTCTATGCATAGAACTTTTCTTTGCACATCTTGGTAATGTCAAATAAGTTCTTCAAAAGAGTGAGAGACTTGGGATTTCTTGACTTTGGGCTAGCGGTACTAGGTTTTGGTATAGCGGTACTTGTAGAGGTTGATCTCAGCGGTACAAGACTAGTTCTCATAAGTACTGCTCTGGGGATAAAGTCTCTATTGGTACGAGGGTGACTATATTTAGTGGTCTGTATCTATTTGTTCACCCTTTGTGTATATCTCCACTTAGGTTTAACATTCCTTTGTCCCATTTGCCCTTTACCCTGTGCACTTTTACTATGACTTCCCATAATGACTTTCTTAAAAGCTTGTTGTCTAGCAAATTTTATCCTCATGTATAGTACAATCTTTAATAAAATAACTTAAACTACCACACACAAAATATCCTCTTCTTTTCAAAACAAATCCAAAAGGTAAGCTTGTCATGGTGTTCTCAAAACCTAGACCACCCCTTTAAATACTATCATGTTTTGGGTCTTTATCCATTGTCTTCCTATGAGTTTTTACCTACTTATGTGCATAACTAAATGGTAACACTAAACCTTCAGGAACAAAGTTTCTCATTAAAGGTGGATAAACAACTTTTTTTATCACTGCAAGAAGTGTAGTTACTACAGTCAAAATCTGAATCACTTGTTTTATTGACTTGTTTTCCATAAACAGCTTTTGATTCATCTAACTCTACACTTTTATCATTATCAGAAGGCATAAATATTCTTGATAGTAGTGGAGGAACCACTTTCATTCCTTCCGTATATATCTATCATTTTCAGGAACATTCTCTGAATCACTACTAGATCTATCAAAGATACCGTTTGACAAGTCTTTACTAGTCAGTGTTATCCTAGGTTGTTCATCTATGTACCCCAAACCAGTTTTATCACAATAACCCATCTGAGAATTGATTAGCTTTCAGTGCCTTTAGAAGAGTTTTGCTAATTTCTAATTGTTTCTCTTTCATTAGATAGTTAGCTTTAAAAACTTCATTTCTGCTAAAAAATTTAAAAGTTGTTGGATAGCTACTTCTTTCTTTTTCATTTGAAGAGACAAAATTCTAATATTCTCTTTATAGTTTTGTTAACCTTTTTGATACAAAACTATATTAGCCTCTAATTTGTTAACACCTTTTTTATAAGCATTTGCTTCTACAATACATGTGTTAACTTTTTGATATTGTTCTTCTAGTTTTACTTTAAGACTATTAAATTTAAGAACACAATCTTTAGAACAAGGATGTACCTCACTATCTCCTTGAGAGAGAGCCATTAGAGCATGCTCTTCCTCTTCATGTGCCGCAACCTAGTTGACTGTGCCATCTACTGATATCATAGCCTTGGTTCCTTTTATACTCTATGGACTTCTGTTATCACCTTTTGGAACACTTTTAATGGTCCTAGTGTTGGTTCTGATGTTGTCCTTGGACTTTTAGTTGCTTCCTCCAGCTTTCTCCCTTTTTCATTCTCTAGAAAAATGTCTAAGCTTTCCACAGTTGTATCACTCTACCTTTGACTTGTCATATCATAGTGGCTTCCTAGGATCGATAGTCAGAACTATTCCATTCTTCTTATAGAACCTATTAGATCTGACATATATCATAACTGCTTGCCACTTCAGATCCATCTCTTCTATGTTAGCATCATCCATTGGAATAGATCATCAAAGGTTAACCTTGGTCTATTGTCTTGACCTATAAAGAATAAAAAAGGAAGCTTCATCATTGATTGATGATGGAGGTCTTCCTTGTGTATTATGAGTCATGGATTGATTGCTAGCAGTACCTTGAAAGTGTGTATAGTTATTTGGATTACTAGCGGTACCTTGGTAGTATGTACCGCTTGTTGAACTGCTAGTGGTACCTTGGTAGTATGTACCGCTAGTCTTTTCTGACACGAAAGCTAGGTTAGGCTTAGATGAAGGTGCCACTGCTTGACCAGTTCCTCTTACATCAATCTCATAAACTCTGAGATTTTTTAATAGGTGATCAAAAGGGATATCTAGATCATCTCTTGTGATGAAGTGCATGACCATTGCTTTACACTCTGGTGGAACTCCTCGTGGGAACTTTTGATTTGCTAGATCATTAGAGATTTCAAGTCCATTGACTGCTAATTGAACAAGCAGCTTACTGAACCTTCCAGAGCCTTTATGAATCTCCTCTGCATTATAAATTGAGAAGCTATCAAAATCTTGTTTCAACACTGTCTTCTTCATCTTCTTAGATTTTTTGTTTCCTCCAAATCTAAGTTTGATGGCATCCCACATATTTTTAGCATCTTTATAATAATGAAAACTAAGTAGGATATCTTCTGAAAGTGCCATAGCCAAAGCAGTCCTGGCATTTCTTTCTCTAATATTAGCCTGAATCTCAGCAGCAGTGGCAACATGTAGTACTTGATAGGTGCCATCAACTAGCTAATTGAGTTTCTTAGGTGTATTCCCATTCTTAATGACATCCCATAAAGTGTGATCTGTGTGATTCAAATAGTGTTCCATCTACATAGCCTAGGTTTCATAATTTTTGTTTTTGAGGATTGGGAGTTTTACAGTAGATAGTGGGGGGAGAAGTTGTAGCAGTTTGTGTTGATGTTATAACTGGTGCATTATGTGCAACTGGTGCTCCTTGTTGTAGAGGATCACCATTCTTGATAACAACTTCAACGTGAGGGAGTTTATCACCATTCTGAGACATGGTGTGATTTGAGTGAGGTTTAGGTTTAGGGTTTGTTCTTCTTATTCAGAGTTTCTCAACAACCTCTTATACCACTTGTTGATCCCTTTGAATAGATCGAGGTCCTGTTAAGAATTGCACAATAACTTGCAAACAAACTAGAGAACTTGAGATACTCTTACTCAGCCTATGTAAGTTATGCGAAATCTAACTTAAATAAGCAAAGAAATTCTTATTAATCGTTGTGTTGAGGTACATAAAACTCGTTGTACCTATGTTCCTTTTATAGTACAAGAAACTCCTAGAATATTCTATTAGGATACGTATATCAAACACGATATACTCCTATAATAACTAGAACATATCTTTACTAAAGATATATCATTCCTTATCTATATAGCAGTACTTAACATTAAGCCTAACGGTACTTGGCATGTACCACACATATACTAACACTACTTGCTATAACTAACGGTACTTTGTTACATACTAACAGTACTTGGTACTATTACAAATAATTCTCAACACAACTCACATCGATCTTTGAAATCTCATCCACCAATTTCTCCTCTTCCAATGCTTGAGCAATCTGAGCATCAAATTAAGTTCTTGCTACTTCTCTCATTGCTTTCTTTGAGACAACATGTACTTCAAGAATCCATTTACCTTTGTCAGGTGGATCAATGTCAGGCAAGGGTGGTTTGGTTACCTTAGGTTGTAGTTCCTTTACTGTAACTGGTGCTGGAGTTGGAGTACTAACAGTGGAAAACATTTCTCTTTTAGTGGAAACATCAAAAGTACTAACAGTGGCAACTTCTGCACTAACAGTGGAAAAAGTTCCACTCTCAGTGGCAAACATCCCCAGCGTTAGGTTCTTGCAAAAGTTGAGTAAATGACTTTTTAGGAGTTGTTGTAGAATCCAAAATCTTTGTATCCATTCTTGTTAAAACATTAGCAGATACTCCTCTATTAGTGTTGGAATCCTTTGACCCTTCCTTGGAACCCTTATCACTCAAATCACCATGTTCAGGGGAAAAAGCTTCCTCCCCTTTCTAAGAATCTTCTCCAAAGCTCATATATGGAGTTTGAATGACAAATTTTCTCCTTGTTACACCTTGGGATTCTAAAGAAGTGATCATGTTCTTCAATAAATTGATTTCCAGGCCTTAGGACTTGACTGTTTGTACAAGCTCTACATTTTGATTTTGCAAGCTCGTACAGAGGGTCGTCCATTCATGATTAGTCAGTGGTCGTATACTACCCTCATCTACATTCGGGGAACTAGCCCTCAATATAGATTCATCGGGCATGGGGAGCTATGTTGACACTGGCTTGCCTGCTGCTAAGCTAGGCTCAATAGTATCAGCCACCTCCATCATACTTTCCACCCTTGTGGAAGTACCCTCCTCTGATACATGGCTGGGATCACTAGGAAAAGGAACCTCAGTGGTCCTTGGTCTCGTATAGATCCTATAGGTTATGGGTGAAGATGTGGAAGGAGTGTGTGGGTTAACAGATGTGCTGACAGTGGGAAGTGGTTGGGTAACAGTAGGGATATTTACAATGTCAGTGGGAATGGTTGTTCGTACAAGGATGTTTAGGTTAGTAACAGGGGCATCTATTTGCATAGTTTCAAGGGAATTCGGATGAGAGGGTGATGGTTGGTTGACTGCTAGGTCTGTAGTAACTTCACCCCTTTTGATTTGAGCAAGCATGTGTGGTGTAAGAGACAAGTCCTTTGGGTTAGTCTTTAGGGATCCAAAGATCCATTTGTGTTGTTCGGGGGCCTCGTAAAAATCTGAATGCTCGGTATCACAAACACCTTGGCACAATAAAAGCATTTCCAAAAATCTAGGGTACTGTAAAAATTTCTTTGTACCCTTGTTTTTCAACATGGCCTAAAAATCATTTTAGAAAAATTATTGCCGTCGTGTAGCTAAACAAATAATGGCATAAGCCCAACTATGACTAAAAAGATGAGAATTTAGTACTTACACACTGCATGAAAACATGTATCAAGAACTTCCAAGAAGATGGAAACTAACCTTTATCAAATTTAGGAACTGGTCCTTGTGGAATAACATTAGCCCAATCTTGTCAGCTCTTCATGTAGCTCTGCATCAGGAAGATAAACCACATAGCCCTCATCATCAAGTTGTAAATCTTGACGAATAAGAGATTATGTGACAATCTTCCTAACACCATGGACTAAGCCAACCAATGTAAGCACACCATCAACTGTTTGGGAAGTTGCAGTTGTCCAAGACCCTTTGATGTGTGATCTAGGGATGACAAGATTATGAGTCATTGCAAACCAAAGTCTGGATGTCCTCAAGAAATCAATCATCTGGTGATAGACAGGAAACCTGTCATCTTTCTCAAGTAAAGCAATCATGTTAGGGTTTTTATGGTATTCTAGTTCAAGGTCCCGAGTTTTGGTTTTGGGCACCATTTTTAGAGTTTGAAAGCTTAAGGTGAAAGTTATGTGAGTAAAAAGATTATAGAGGTGATAAAATTGTGAGAAGGGCAAGTGGCATTGTTATGAGAACTAGTTGGGGTAATATAGCAGACAAATTGGGTTGTGATTGATTGAAAAAGAGGTAAGTATGCAAAAATATACTCAAGTAAATATGTGAAAAAGTTACACTTATCTCTTGATTTGGATAAAAGATACCCAATCGTCTGAAATTACGGCCAATATTTCTCGAAAATAACAATTAAGTGTGACCTAGTATTTTTCAACAATAAAAAATAGCTTAACAGCGCCAACGGTCATATTTTTAGTGGTATAAAAATGGTTTATGATGGGAAAAATTAGGTCTATCAGTATCAATAATAACCACTAACAGTGGGAAAAAGATTTAGCTAAAAAACAACAGAGAAATTAATCCTAAGGGAACCAACTCTTCTTCAATACGACCAAGTGACAATCACTGTCCAAGCATACACACTTACAAAAGCAAGATAGATATGCAAGGACTCTAGAGTCCCTTGCTCACAAATGCCCCATGAATGAACGCAGTTCATATAACACCTTTGTGACTCCCAGGTTAGCCCATAAATTTACAATCCCAAGTCTCCCACCCAACAAAACCCAAATCTAGGTCAAAAAAAGTCTTGGCAACATGCAATCTTTTTAAGGATAAACATGCTACAATGCCTTGGAGACTAGGAACTCCTACAATCCCTAAGGAATATATTCATCACTCCGAACCCCCACTCACCAATGGATATGGTCTAGTATCATAGCGAGAACACTCATATGGAGTGCCCGAGTTCCTAAGGGTTCCTAAACCCTCCACTTAAGTTAAGAATACACTTACAAACATCATATTACTAGTAACAATAGTACCTTTACCAATAATCTTCCCTTTACCATATCTAAAGGACACAATTTCATCATCGTAAATTTAAACAAAGTCAGATAAATACACTTCATGTCATGTCATGTGCCTTGAGCATCCATTGTCCCAATAGCCTTTGTCATCTAACACTTGTTGTGGGATGCCCTGCATATAAAGAAAACAAGTTAGTTCTCTTTGAAGATCCAAGCCTTTTCAGACTTGGATCCGCCTCGTGTATCAAAATATTTAAATATGTTTATAGGTCATTGATACACCATTGGACGAGGAACCATGGTCTTGTTTAGGTTTCCATGCCCAATGAGTTGAGGTCTTAACAACATGTCCTTTATTATCCATATTAGCTTTGGCATTATAAGTTCCAACATCAGAGAATTTTGTTCCAACAGTAGGAATCTAACTCTAACTGTGTGAAACCTAGGTCTAACATTGTGAAACCTAGGTCTAGCAGTGGTAACATATGTCTAACATTTTGCGGTTTTTACGAATTTTAACCGCACCACACCACCACTTATGATTTATATAATTAATGCGGATTTTTGTAGTTTTTGGTTCACAATCTTGGTATTTTTTATTATAACAATTAATATATTTAATGTAAAAACCAAAATCACTTAAAATATTAATGATAGCATGCACTATAACCTTTATATCAAATGTTAAATAATCGATATGCCGTATTTTGGTTTTATATAACTAATGTGTGGTCTGGTGCGGATTTTGTGGTACGGTTTTACGTGCAAAACCGCAACCACACCGCGTTTTGCAGTTTTTATTTTTTCTTACAACCGGTCCATCGGTTTTCATCGTGGTGCGGTTTTTGCGGTTTGTGGTGTGATTTTTGCACACCTCTAGGTTGTAATGTGATATAATTTGATGTAATTGTTGGTTGTAATGTAATGTAATTTGGTGTAATTGTAATTTGAATTACATTGTAATCTTGTTTGGTTCATTGTAATGATGGAATTGTAATCTATATTACGTTACCTTGATTGTTTTGTTAGAAACTAATTGCAATATATGCCCATCAATTACAACTAATGATGGAATTAAGATTACATGACAAAATGAATGAAATGTTTTAGATTACATTGTAATTCAAGATTTTTTTATTATATTATCAATATTTATTACTATGACTTATAATTTTTAAAAATATTTATTATTATTTATTAGTATTATGAATACTATTATTTTTATTATTTTTAGATTTATTATTAAATACTATTAATTTATTTATTTACTAATATTATCATTTAATAGTTTATTATTATTTTTTATTACTTAATATCCTTTATTTATTATTTTATATTTATTTATTATATTATTAATTATTATTCAGTATTATGATTTTTAATTATTATTAATATATTATTGTTAGTGATATTTTTTATTTTATATTTTTATTTATAATCATTATTTATTTTTTGTTATTACTATTATTTAAGATTATTATATAATTATTAATATTATTTATATATTTTTTTTAGTACTAATAATATTTTATTGTTATTATTATTATTTATTATTGTTGTACGTTTGTTTTTTAAACTTAAATTATATTAGGTTGATATCCAACCAAACAAAGTAACATAATATATTAATACATTTATAACACATTACAGTTTTTTTGAATTATAACCTATTTAAATTATAATCTTTTTCACCAACTACAATTTTTTTAATATATATTGCGAGCAAAACGACCATCATTAGTTACTTTTTTTCATTTCAAATTTATTGTTTCTATATCGTATATGAAATTTATTATTTTAACTTTAATTTTAAATGTATTTATTTATGTTATATCATAATACGTGTATTAAATGGCTGTTTAAATGTATTTTTTTCATTGTTTATTTTTTATAAAATATTATATCATATAAATAAAAGTGTATAAGATAACACTTGAATTTATTTTTTTGATAATTCAAAACAATAATTTTGAAATGAACGGGTAATTTTGTATTTTTTAGATATTTTTATAGAAGTGAAAACAGTACTTTTTTCGTCTCAAAAATATTGTTATCCGATAAAAATACACAGTTTAAAAAAACACATTTCGTATAATATGTTTTTTTACTTTTTAATAGAATGATAGTTTTATTTTTAGCTAATTTATTTAAGGTTTTTTAATATTATAATTATAATTTTAAACAAAAGTAATATAATAAATTTGTTTAAATTTTTTTATATTATTAGCCAATAATTAAATTAAAAAAATAATAATAATGTTAAAACGGATGAAAATAAATATTAAATGTAAGATTAATTTTTAGTAACAACTAACAGCCACATATATCATGTAAGCAATAAACTACTGGCTTAAAATTGACGGGGAAAAAAATCTTGCCGGCCTCATGAAACAAGTGCAAGTCGGCTTGGTTTAAATATTATCACACACGTGGCAACTGACCACAAGCGGGTATTGAGCCACACCATGTGACTTTAGTAAAAGCGCTTCCCAAAATCTCGTTAGCTTTGAAACTAGTGATAGATATTTCCATCTTCTCCCAATTTAATATTATACTTTCACTTTCGGTCCTTATGATATGATAAGATGCACATGAGAGAGTTTTTCTACATGTTTTCTTTTTCTTGTAAAAGTTACTTTTACATATGCTTTAATTAGCTGGTATTCGCGTAATGTGACAGCAGATATTCGATGACTATTTTCTATAACGAACAAATAGTTGTGGAGAAGAAAAAAAATAAAATTTTGTGCGTGTTTTTGTTTCGTGTAGATCCGGTATGTGTTTTTAAAATATAAAAATATTTTGGCTTTCATATTGTCTGAAGATATGTTACTAACGTGATGTTACAAGGTTTGATTAAATGGATTGTTACAAACTTTGTTTCGTATGGCCATTCGTGTAACTAAATAACCCGTAGTAACATACGATTGAAGCATCACAATCAACTTCATAGTGTAGATTCTAGTATTACATGCGCAATGCATCGAAATCAAAAAAAAAAGAGAAAATGGGCGATTTTTCCGAACCCACCCTTTCATGCTTCTTGATTCAAATCAATTAGTCGCCTATTATTAATTAACGATTGTATACCGTGATTCATCCATGTATGAGTCAGAGCTTGCTGCTATTAATTGTGGGGAGTATAGGCTTGTGATTTTATTGCTCCCTATACTTTATGTGATCAATTAATCTACCGGAGGTTGGATTTGATCTTTGACTGATGTTCGTATACTCTATTTAATTGATTGACGCGTTCTTCAAGTTGATTTTAGATGGCATTTTAGGGTTCTTAATTTTATCAGATCCCCTTTTTAGGGCTTTTTATTTTCTTTTGTTTTTCTCTTTCAAGACCTCCCTTCAATCCAAAAATCTTTGATCTTGTTCCGTTATTATGACGTCTAGGTTTCGTAGTAACGTTGATCATACGCGGTTGATTTCTATATCCATCTTTGTGACGAACTTCCGTGATAACACTACGTTCGGGGATGTATGGAAGGCTTGTCAAGCTTATGGGACAGTGGTGGACGTATTTATCCTTTATCGTAATTCGAAGGCTGGTAAACTATTTTCGTTTGTCCGTTAAATCAAGGTTGATAATATTGATAGGCTCGCTGGGAATCTTTGTACTCTTTGGATTGACCGAATGCATTTGCACGCTAATGTAGTAAGATTTGAACGTTCTCCGCTACACCCTCCAAGACTTTCTAAACCATTTAAACCTGCTAATCATGGTGCTCCTTATTTTGTGTCGGCGGTGAAAGGTACTTCGGTCAATCATGCACCCCTATTTCATGAACCTGCGATGATGATTGTGTGGTGCACCGCAACCTTGACAACTATGCTACGAGGAAGGTTAGGCAGTTCTCCTCTATTGTTAATCTTCGTCGTTTGTTGTCGAATGACGGTTTTATGATGTGAAAAATTACGTATTTGGGAGGATTGTGGGTCATGATGGAATTGGACTCTGTCAAAACGAAAAATAAGCTTATGAATCATGTGGGTGTTGCTTCTTTGTTTACCCATTTGTGTAATGCTCAGTTGGATTTTGTTCGAGAGAACGAATCGTTTTGGTTGACATTGAGGAGGTTCCCTTACATGCTTGGTCTCGTGCTACATTTGAGAAAATTGGGTCTAAATGGGGCGAGGTGATAGAACTTATAGATGGCAAGAATGACTTATTTGCACACAAACAGATTTGTATTAAAACTAAATAAGAGGATAATATTCTTGAGAAATTCAAGATTATTATTCATCAGAAAGTGTTTGTGGTTCGCTAAATAGCTTTTTGTATGGGCTCCGATTTTTGAAGATGATTTGGATGTGGTATATTGTACGGATGATGAATCTGTAAGAGGTGATAATGATGTTAATGGTAAACCTGTTAATGTTGATGCTAAGAATGATGTTGAGGCTGTTTCTGAAACTGATTTTGATGAGCATAAGGATGACGTGGATAAAGATCATGCACAATATGTGAATGTGAAAGAGTGTTCGAGTGATTAGTTTAATATTTACCCTCTTCTTAATAAAGATAATATTGATGTGAATCACTCTGGTGTGGATACTAGTCTTACTGACCCACCTAGATACACCCTTGAGAAGAATCTGTGGGTCCTGGTTGATCAGGTGCAACATACGTCGATTCAAGCTTCGCCTCTTTCTGAGGGGCTTAGTTCGCGCGTCATGAAGGATAAGTCATTAAGTGATGAGCATAATACTACGGATGTAAATTTTAGGGTAAGGTATGAAAAAAGGAGGTTCAATTTTGGAAGTTTTAGATGATATGATCAAGGTTGGTCAAGCCATGAGGTTTTCTATGCAAGGCTGTTTGAAAGACATGGAGAACATCATTGGTTCACAAAGAGCTTTCGAGGGTTTTAAATGAATTTTCTGTCATTGAATATTCAAGGTCTTGGATTCAAGGGCAAAAAAATATAGATTCGGGAGTTAAATATTAAGCATAAGGTGAGTTTTTTACTATTCAAGAAACTAAGACGGATGTTATTTCTGATATGGAGGTTAAATTATTATGGGGTAATAGTAATTTCGAGCATACTCTTAGTGAAGTCGTTGGTAACTCGGGGGGGGGGGGTGTCTGTGTGTGTGGGATTCGAATGTGTTTCATAAAAAGCATCATGTTATCTCAGATTTTTGTGTGGCTTTATATAGGACTTAGCTTCCAAATAAATTGGATATTCTTTTTATCTCGGTTTATGCTCCTCAATCTTATATGGAGAAGCGTTATTTGTGGATTTATATTACGTCTCGTGTTTCTCGTTGGAATGGTGAATATATGGTGATGGGGGTTTTAATGAAGTTTGATCTGAAAGAGAGCGTATGGGGTCGATTTTCAATGTTTAAGGGGATCGTGAATTTAATGATTTTATTGATAATTCATGTCTTGTTGATATTTAGTTGGAAGACTATTCTTTCACGTGGTCGCATCTATCCGCATCCAAAATGAGTAAATTGGATCTTTTTTTGGTAAGTGAAGGGTTAGTTTCTATTTTTCCTCATATGTCAGCTTTATGTCTTGATAGACATCTTTCTGATCGTCGGCCCATTTGCTTCAGGATATCATCTCTGGACTACGGACCGACTATGTTTAGGTTGTACCATTCTTGGTTTGATTTGGATGGTTTTGAATTGATGGTTTCTAATGCTTGGAATAATATGACTTTAAATGACAAGAATGGGATGGTTCGGTTCTTTAAAAAACTTAAATTGCTAGAAAATGAGATTGAGTTGTGGGTTGCGTACAAGAAGCATAAACAAATGGGTGACATAAAGGAGATTAAATCTAAGTTACGTGTCATTGATACTACCTTGGATCAAGCAGGGGTGTCCGATGACCTTCTTTTATCTCGTTTGAACTTATTGAAACAATTGCATGATATTAATGTTATTTATGATCGTGATTTTATGCAAAAATCAAAGGTGCATTGAGCTACAGAGGGGTCGAAAATTCCAAGTTTTTTCGTGGTATTATCAACCGGAAGCGAGCCAATTTGTCTGTTAAAGGTGTCATGATCGATGATGAATGGATAGATGATCCTACTAGTGTCAAAGAGGCATTTAGAGATATTGTTTCTTCAAGGTTCCAAGCTCCTTCCTCGAATCGCAGCATAATTGATTTTCGTTTCCCTTATCGGTTAAACTTGGACCAAATCTTTTGATTTGGAGAAGCCTCCATCTTCTGTTGAAATTAAGGATGCGTGTGGAGTTGTGTGGAAAATAAAACGCCTGGTCCTAATGGGTCTCATTTGAATTCTTTCAAAAAATTTGGAGTCTTGTTGGCCCATATATGTGTGTTGCAGTGGAATGGTTTTTCTCACATAATTCGTTCACAAGGGGATGTAACTCAACTTTTATCTCTCTTATACCAAAAAGTTCATGATCCTAAGCTCGTGATCGACTACCGTCCCTTTAGTCTTATTGGAAGTCTTTACAATGTGGTGACTAAAATTCTTGTTGTGCGCCTTTCTTCGGTAATTTATAATCTTGTTTCGAATGTTCAAACTGCATTTCTCCCTAACAGACACATACTTGACGGGTCCTTCATTATCGATGAACTTGTTTCTTGGTGTAAGCATAAGAAACAACAAGCCATGGTGTTTATAGTTGATTTTGCCAAAGCTTATGATTCTGTTCAGTGGGATTTTTTGGAAGATTTTCTTGTTGCTTTTGGATTTGGTTCTAAGTGGTGTTCTTCGATTAAGGTTGCTTATCTTCTGGTATGGCTTCGATCTTAAGTAATGGGAGTCCTACCACGGAATTCAGTTTCACTGTGGTTTGAAGCAAGGTGATCCCCTGACTCCCTACTTATTCATACTCGTCATGGAATCGCTTCATATATCTTTTTCTAGGGCTATTGAGGCGGGTTTTTTTATGGCGTTAGGATTGATCATTCACTTATGTTATCCCACCTTTTTTATGCGGATGGTGTTGTGTTCACAGGTGAGTGGTCTAATGATAATATTCGGGGTATCTTGTACGTGCTTCGTTATTTTTCTTTGTGTTCATGGCTAACGATTAATCTTGAGAAGAGCCAATTACTTGGTATTGGTGTCTCAAATGATGTTGCCTCTGTTGCGGCTTCATACTTGGGCTATTCCGTTTTGATTTCTCCTTTTAAGTATCTTGGAGTTATGGTGGGAGGTAATATGTCGCGGTTAAGTGCATGGGATGAGTCGATTATTAAGCTTAAGGCTCGTCTTTCTAAGTGGAAGCTCAAAAATTTATCCATCGGGGGTCGGCTCACTCTCCTTAAATCCGTGTCAGGCTCTACTCCCATACATGGTATGTCGATATACAAGGTGCCTAAATTTGTGTTACATTCGATGGAATATCTTCGTAGGGATTTCTTCAATGGTATTCAAGGTGATGCTAGGAAGATCACATGGGTTCATTGGTCTAATGTTCTTGCATCGAAAAAATGTGGAGGTTTAGGTGTGTCTAGTTTTTTTTGCTTTGAATCGAGCTCTCCTTTTCAAATGGGTGTGAACATTCATCTCCCAAGATGCCTCTAATTGGTTCAAAGTTATTTCAGCCATACATAGTCTTATTTTTAAGCACAAACTCATTTTCCAGCTTCGATATGGTTTCTATCATCTAGGAAGTTAATGATCTTAAATTGAAAGGTGTGGATTTGCTTTCTCATTGTAAATTTAGAGTGGGATTTGGGATGCGGGCTAAGTTTTAGAGTGACCTCTGGATTGGAGATCTTCAGCTTTGTTATTTATTTCCTCGACTATATGCCTTGGAGAATGCTAAAGAGTGCTCGGTGGCCGAGAAGCTGCTCAGTTCTCTTTCTGATTTGCTTAGGCGTAATGTGCGTGGTGGTGTTGAATCCCAACAATTCGAGCAGCTCGAGGACTTAGTTGGGTCAACTGTTTTGTCAAATATTGAGGATCGTTGGTTTTAGGATTTAAATGGGGTAGGGTCGTATCTTGTTAAAGATGCTCGTAATATTCTGGACGAGTTTTTCCTTTCTAATTTGTCTTCTGCTACGAGATGGGTTAAATCTGTCCCCATCAAGATAAATGTGTTCGGTTGGAAACTTAATCTTGATCGGCTTCCCACTCGATTGAATTTTGTTTTTAGGGGAGTACAAGTTCCGTATTCTCTATGTCCGTTATGTGATATTGAGAATGAAGATGTTTTCCATGTGTTTTTCTCTTGTGAGGTGGCTATAGATGTTTCTCGTCTTATATCTCGTTGATGGAATATTTCATGGCCTCCTGTTGGTTCATATGTGGAATGGCTAGAGTGGTTTTCTTCGGTAAGTGTGGGGGATAATATCAAAGGGTTGTTGGAAGGTCTTTTCTATGTTGCTTGGTGGAGTTTATGGGTCTTTCGTAATCAATTGCTATTTTTGACTCAGAAGCCTAGGAAAGCTATCCTTTTTTATGATATTGTTTCTCGCTCCTTTAATTGGTGTCAAAATATAAATAAATTTAATTTTTGTTAGGATAGTTGATTGCAACATCCCTATTTGATTTATTTGTAAGTTTTATTCTAGCTCTTTGCTAGTGTTTTAATAAAAGTTGTCGTTGAAAAAAACAACGATGGTGTTTAGTCAACTTCTTTTCATTCATCACGTTAATAAATTGTACACACTAAGATGAATCTACATCCATTCATGGTCATTTTTATACTATAACAAAAACATACATTTCATTGTGAATATGAAATTGTGTAATTAAAAGTTATTTACTTAGTTGTATTTTAAATATTTCGGTTACAATATATTATTACCCACTTTATTGACTCGTGAAATTCATGAACCTTTAAGAAACCGTTAATTGTGTTTATATAAGAGATCTATTTATGATATTACGTAAATAAATTACATGTTAGTCACGTTAATTGAAAGTATTAATGTTAACTAAGATACATATAAATTATTTAAACACTATAAACGACATTTTAATTTTTTTATGGTATACATATTTGAGAACATGTCACAATGAAAAAAAGTAAAATAATCGAATAACAACATAAGAAAATGTGTAACAACAAAAACACACATAACATGTTATGGCATTTAATAAATGTTTGATAAGAAAAATTACTTCTCATATTAACACTTTATGTGTTTTGATAAGTTATGTTAGTAAAAAATAGTCATTCATCGATAAGACTTTGTTCAAATAGAGGCTAACTGAAACAACCTTTTGATAGATATATTTCTTTGAGTTCTATCAACTTAGATGAAATTTAAAAAGTTCATACACCTTGTGAAGACTTAACCGCCTGACTCATTTTTAGCTAACTTGCAAATCAATTGTTTTATCTTTCAATTGTTACAATATCACTATATAATTAAGATCATGAATAGATATGATGATACAAATCGATTGTTTTATAAGAAAAGGATTGGTTACTTATGTGATTCGTGTTTGTGATATACAACACACTAATACACAACAAAATGCATTGATAAATAACCATGGAATAACCAAATAACCTTAAGAGAACCAATAGTTTATTAATTGTAAGCATTAAATTAACAGAAACGGTAAACTTAGTAAAACTTACTAAATATAAAGGTTAACACGGTTTACACTCTCTTCCACCCATACTACACCCACTTGTCTCATTTCATTGAAATTAGCTCACTGCGATGCTCACGTATGTACATAAGTGTACACACATATCAATCCATGTATCAACGTGATTTACAACCAATTGTAATCCTATTTAATACTCGTCCATCATGTTGAAATTTAGTGAAGTGTCTTGTTAATGGAATCGAATATGTTATAAACTTGCTCGCTTCAATGTAATATTACACTTAAACCTAATACCATTTACCAATGGCCAAGTTTATATCCTTTAACTGAAATTCTAGATAAGTCTAATTAAAACACAAAAGAATCCATGTAAGAGACTTATCTTAATTGATGGCTACTTACCACAAAAATCAAGGTGTGTTCAACACAAAAAGATCCAATGTGTGCTAAACAGGTTGAAATTCAAATATGTACATCGTTAATCAGCCTTTGTCAAAGGAAAACGGATTAACCTTTGGATAACTGAATGTATTGGTCGAGTTGTAACAATATGCCGACAAGTTTTGTTTCTCATCTTTAAAATAAGTGAACCAATTGATATAGCTATGAGCCTATGATGAAATTCATGACCACCTATCTTTTATAATGCACCAAGTCACTGCCTACTTTATTATGAAATCTCGTGAACGAATGTGTATTTTACTCGCTATCTTGAATCCCATAAGTGTAACAATAATAATAGCAAACTACTATAGTTAACTTATTAAAAAAATTCAACTCGACGATCTTGAGTGATCCCTTTTTGTGTCTTTTTGTATCAGTTGTAACTTTCTTCAACACTCGACCAAAACCCTTAAAGCAAAAAATAATGCTAAAAACAAAAGCTAAAATTAATAAAAATAAATAGCTGAAATTAACCATTGTGTAAAGTCAAATATAACTTATGCGTATGGGCTTATTGAACCAATGTTAGAAAAAATCTTTTGTTGTGACTTCTTGAGAAAGGTAACGACTTACATAAGGATGATTGTGATAACATATACAAAAATAACCAAATTCATATCGAATATAAATGAGTGTTTCTACGTCTTATTTGTATCAACATATACAAAAATAACTAAATTCATGTAACAAAATTAATCCATACTTTCAATCAAAATCTACGAGAAACTTTTATAGCAGAATTTATATAAGGTAACAAAAAATCTATACAAACTATAATAACAAAATTTATATGAAATTGCATACTATGATAACAAAACCTAAATGATCACAATATCCTAGTAACTGAAACACTAACCACAACGAAGATAGTGTAGATTCAGGCGGGATGACGGAAGGTTTGGGCACAACGTCAAAGGTGGAACGACGACACTACAAAAAAGTCCCAATATATCACAAAATCTACACAAACTTTATAACAACCTTTACATGAAATTTATAACCATATTTACACTAACATTTTTAAAAACAATATTACCAACAACCTTAAAAAACGAACCACTCCATTTTCGACTATTTTCAGTGAGTCAGTGGCAGCAACTGATTTCTCTAGAGGCGGCAAGTGGTGATGATTGTAACAAAAAAATGCCAAAATATTTATAAAAATACATATTTGCAAATAAACTTATATATGTATAGGAAAATATTCAAAATTTGATAAATAGTAACAGATCTAATAAAAACTAGAAAACATATACCTACCCAAAATGTCGGTTGCATTGCCTACACATAAGGTATATCATATTTCTAATAAGTCGTAATTCAGAAAGTAACACAACACACATGAAGGAAAAAACAACAACTGAAAGATGAACCAACAATAATTTTTAACATACTAAAAATATCACACATACACCAACAAAACAAACCAATCAATAGCGTTGCTAATTTATCATAACCAAAACTACGAGCAAACTACCAAAATTCCAACATAGTAACATCGGATATACACCACACAACCATAATCAATCATAACACCAAACTCTTTCACCACCAACGCTTAGATACATAGAAAGGAAAACAAATTAGGCAAAAAAATAGCTAATTTGTTCTTACTATAGGTACAAATAACAACATAGCCAATTATTCTTACTAAAATTACGAATAAACTAACATGAACTGAAACAACAATAAATGACCAAAATACAATCGATCGTAAAAACAAATCATCGACATTTAAATTATCAGTAAAACAAAAAACACAAAGAAAATCATCGACATTTAACGGTTCACAATTTTTTTATGCATATAAAAAATAACAAAATTAATTACTTTTACCTTCTTATAACACGTGAGAAAATAAAACAACATGATAAGCTATTTGTTTCTTACCAAACGAACATTAAAATTGACGACGCTCACCGCTCCTAAATCCTCCTACAAGTTGTATTCATCAAACATAATAAATACAATAAATGTTATTGTTTTTATTATTGTTAGATTCCCGATAAGTACAAATTTAATAATTTCTTGTGCAGTGTTTAATTGGTAGATCTTTAAGTTCAATATGGACAAAGGAGATGCCGATGTTGTTTCTCAATAGGTCATTATAAATTGCTTATTTCTATCAAGTTTTACTATTTATATTTTATCAATTTTATCTATAAGAAAACGTTTATATACAATGTACTTGGTCAAATCATGGACTAGTTGGCAAGTATGGTGTCAATCACTAAGAGCGAGAAAAGTTAAGTTAGTCATAAACTATAGTAAATAAGGGGTTTTCAGCCCGAGAGGCTGCCACGAATTTGAATGTATAACCTAATTATTAAGATAAATAACAAATGCAAGGGGATAATCGGAAGAGAGAAAAACGGTCAAGCCTAATGTATGAATACATATGAACCATGTTCATCGTAATAAAATGCATGTTTGGTCATAAGTGCAATGATTGTCTTATTGTACATCGTTCTTAGTTTTAGGCGGTACTTCTTCCTAAATCCTCGAAATGCTAACTCCGTTATAATTATACATATTCGCATAAAGCAGTCGGTGATGGTTATAATCTACCTTATGAGGTAATAATGGTGTCACATTGGATTCTAGATCATTGAGACTTCACTAACTTATTGCTTAACGACTCTTTATATACCAGTAGCTTACTGGTCCAAATCTAAGCTCAGGGAATCAAAACATAATTAGTTAAACCTAGGTCACTTGCTAGTCTAAATTGTTTACTAAACCAAGGGAAAAAAATACGTCATTGTGATCCTTTTATTCTAGCTATATAAATTATTGTAATGGAGAGCTATATGGTATCTAGTTAACTTTATGCATTCTTAAATACAATTTGATGGTTACTTACTTAAGCATATAAGCAAGTATCGATTGATAAACATAATTCAACGTACAACTAATACGAAGCAATCAATAAAAACAAACAAGACTTTAAATTATCATAAACATGGCCAACGGCTGAACCATTGTAGTCAAATATACAAGTCTTATATGAACGAGTAAGGTAAACTAAAAGATACCAAAAACTAAACGTATAATGAAGGTATAGGAATTACAAGGGTTTTACAATGACGTGAAGCACTATGCTTGACCTTTTCTGCTAATATTATCTTCTAAAAATCGTCCTTGGTGGTTAAGTGACGTTTTAGCAACTTATAACTTCCATGACATGCCAAAATTCGTCTTTGGGGTTTGTATTTATATTACTTGAAATAAGGTCGATAAGCCGTGTTGGTGAAGTTCAATACGGTGTATTGGGAATTTCTTAGAGTACGACCACCTCCAATATCATTCATAATATTCTTTGTACAAAATCCTGAATGTCGGGGTCTTTTGTATGCGACGTATAAGTCTTGAATTCTTTGTGGTATCTGGTGAAGTGTAGGCACGAATATGCAATATCTTCCTTGTTGGATACGACGTATAGGATGCCAGAAGAGTAATCTTCAAATGTTTTCATTTAAACTCCAAATTGCGGGCTTGTTAGCATATCTTCACCAAGTGCTCCATAATTACTGTAAATATGTAGTATAAACAATTAAATTCCAATTCATGCATAATTAATATAAAAATGGGTAATAAATATGAAGTATATGATGCTATAAAATAGACGTTAATCGATGTCATCAGTTGCACATATGGTTGACGTAATCATATAATTTTCTAATATGCTTTGAGAGATGACGTGTTGGAATGCATAGGAACATGAAATGTTCGTACCATCCTAATTAAAAATCAACAATAAAGTTTATAAACGAATTTTGTTGTTTCCCACACGTAGCTTGACATGTTTTAAATCTGAAATAACATGTCATATAACGCTTGAATGAAATATTCACAGTAAAAGGATTCAACATGCAAGATCTAACAATATACTGAACAATAACGACGATGTTTATTTGTCGTACATTATACGTATTGTTCCAGGCTTATGTGACACATAATTTAAATTTGTGATTCCTTCTGTTGTCATATATCAACTTTGATCCCTTAAATAAAAACGTTGAGACTAGGTAAGTAATTCCTAAAACCATCACATTTTTTTATAAATAATGACATGTGAATAAGTTTATGCATATAGAAAAATTACTAACTAAGTTTATTGTGAAATACTTATGTTATTTTTGGAGCACCTAAGAGAAATTATCTCCAAACAAAATTATTTTAGCTATGTTTTAACGTGGATAAAATAAAACAACATAACAAGCTACTTGCTTCTATCAAATGAACATTAACATTCACGACACTCGTCGCTCTTAAATGCTCTTGTAAGTGATGTTCATAAAAAATAAAATAGTTCGATAAGTTTTACTATTTTTCGTATTGTTTGTTGTCCGAAAAGTACGAATTTAATAATTTCTTATCGTGGTGTTTAGGTGCCAGATGTTGAAGTTGAATATAAACTCAGAAGTAATACATAAAAACATGAAACATTTGTATCATCCTAATTAAATAAATCAACAATATAGTTTATAAATGATAGGTGTGTAAACACCCATCC
Organism: Glebionis coronaria; assembly: GCA_025667525.1. NCBI lineage: Eukaryota > Viridiplantae > Streptophyta > Magnoliopsida > Asterales > Asteraceae > Glebionis > Glebionis coronaria. The sequence goes on along the minus strand of CM046880.1, from coordinate 366,019,072 downwards.
TTTTACCACTTAATTCGGGCTAAAACGAGACCAAAACACGTATTTAATATCATTTGTTTGGAATTATGCGTGGTTTTTGTGTTTATTGTGTTTTCAGAGCCAACCGGTTAAATATTAAAGAAAACATGGGATTGCACGGGTTTTATCAAGGAAAAAGACTCAAGATAAAGTCTATTGTCCAAGAGATGCAAAAGATTTGAAGTCACTGGGCCTATTCGAAGATTTATCGAAGAAAAGGACTAAAGACGGAAGATTTTCATAAGTCGAAGAAACTCGAGTCTATTTAACGAAGAAATTAAAAGACGAGTTGGATTTAATCGACAACAAATCCCGAATCAGAATCGAAAACGTCAACTTTTCTGAAAAGACGAGAAGACAAGAAGAAAGGGAGAAAGCCCACTCACCAACCAACCACTAGGAGTATAAATAGATCACTCCCTTCACATTTTAGGAGTGAGTTCATTTTTTTTTTCTTTCCCAGGCATTGTTCGTTCCATCACCAACACCATTAGGGAGTTTGGTGATTTTTATCTTTTTCTTTCAATCTTGTAATCCTTAATCATTAACCTTGTTACTTTTGCATTAATTAATCCATTCCATCTTTCTATTCATCTTGTTCTTCATCATTTTTATTGCAAGTTTCTAAGTTTCTTATTTGATTCAAGTTTGATTTCAAAAAGTTGTTGATTTAGTGTTTTTATTGGTGGGATTTGTTCCTTATGGTATGTTAATGATTATTGGTTAGTTTGGTAAAACCTTTTTGAGTATTTGGTTAGATTTTGGTTAAAATTCGTATCCCTTGTTCTTGCGGTTACTGTTTCTGTTTTTGGATTCCCAGGATTTTCCGAACAAGGCTTTTATTCCGAATAGACTTGTTCTAGTTTGCCTTACTCGGAATATTTCAATTATTCCGAGTGGAGGTTTCATTTCTTCTTTATTCGGAATATTCTACATATTCCGAATAGGGCCTCATTTTCCGAATTGCCAAAATTTATTTTCCATCATTCGGAATATTTCATTTTTCCGAATAGGACTGTTCTCGTTTCCTTATTCGGAACTTTTCCAATATTCCGCATAGCCAATTTTTGAGTTTCCCCTATTCGGAACTTTTGATATTCCGAATAGGGGTGTTGCAATTTCTTTTATTCGGAATATTTTTCCGAATAGAAGTATTTTCCGCATAAGCTAGTTTTCCGAATGGACTAATTTTTCCGCATAGAGAAGACTTTCCGAATGACCATACTTTCCGAGTAACCTTACTTTCCGAATAGAGCTGTCTTTCCGAATGGTGTTTTATTCCGCATAGGGTATTCTTCAGTAAGAGTTATTTTTCAGCTTATTATTTGTTGCCTGTTTTAAGTTTATTTCATTACCATTTTATTCACTTACCTGTTAGTAGAATAGAAAACCAAATCCACCTTTTGTCACCAAGAACAAATCATTCCACTTTTAACTGAGATCAATTCGAGAGGATTCCGAGAAATCGAACTTCTGAACCTAGCAAAAACCAAATATCAAATGGCGCCGCTGCCGGCTCCTCTCGTTAAGATCAAAAGTTTTTTGTAGAACTTGGATTTTGGGATCCGTTCCCCGTGAACGTTACTTTTTCCTAAAAATTTTCAAAAACACTAAAAAATATAAAATTTTCAAAAATCCTAAAAAATAAAAAACATAAAAACCAAAAATATTTTTGCTTTGTTTTTCTTTGTTCGTTCTTTTGCAGGTGTATGCGCACTCGATCCACGTCTTATCAAGAGCCCAAGCCTCTCGATAACCTAGACATGGCTGGTGTACAAAACAACAATAACATACCACCTCCGAACAACAATAATAACAACAACAATCCGCCTTTCAACAACATGAATAACAACAACAATGAGCACCTTCCGGATAATCGCCCAATGATTGAATTGCTGCAAGCTCATGTTGATGGCAATACGGATCCAATTGTCATCCCTCCAATTGCCGCCAACAATTTCGAGCTCAAGTCAGGATTTATCCAGATGGTATCTGCTCAACCGTTCTTGGGACGCACCATTGATGACCCACACGACCATATCAAGAGATTTCTACAACTCACCAACACGGTCAAGTTCAATGGAGTTTCGCAAGAAGTGATAAGGTTACAACTTTTTCCCTTTTCTTTAGAGGGACAAGCCCGGCATTGGCTTGCTAAGGAACCGCCACAGAGTATTCTCTCGTGGACGGATTTGGAAACAAAGTTCATCAATTACTTTTTTCCACCCTCTCGTACTACCGCTTTGCGGAATGAGATTATAAACTTTGAACAAAAGTACGATGAGTCATTCAGTGAATCTTGGGATCGTTTTAAAGATCTTTTAAGAAAATGCCCACAACATGGTTTTACCAAAGTACATCAAATAAATACTTTTTACAATGGTTTAAGCATGAGTGACCAAGATTCACTGAATAGTGCCTCAGGGGGTAATTTATTGGCTAAGACTTCCAATGCTGCTTGGGACATCATTGAGAACAAATCTCGTGTTCAAACCAAGAGTGTTAGGACCAATGTTGCTAGTGCTAGCACTAATGACAGCGACAAGCGATTAGACAAAATCACCACGCTTCTTGAATCGCTTGTCACACATACCGTCAGCAACAACAACAGCAACAACGCTAAGAACGCACAAGTCAACGCTGTCAGCCAACCTTGTGAGATATGCGGTGGTCCCCACTCCTACACAACTTGTACCGCCACCCAAGATTACCCTGCTGAGAATGTGAATGCGGCATATGGCACCTACCAACAACCTGCTTATCAAGCTAGACCTCAAGGTGACCGTAACTTGCTTAGCTACCACAGCAACAACTATCTTTCACCACCTGGCTTTCCTCCAACCAACCCAAACCAACAACAAAACCTTAACCGCCCTACTCAACAACAACAACAACCTCGACAACCATATATCCCACCTCACAAGCAGCAACAACCACCTCAACGTAACAATCAAGTATACCAACAACCTGCTTACCAACCACCTGCATACAATGCTCCTTCCAACCAAACCAACACTGCACTACACCAAGAGGTCGCCACCTATATGAGGACCAATGATGTGATAGTGGGAAATCTCCAAGAAGAAGTGCGCAACTTGAAGGCAGATCTGGTCAAGCAAGGAAATGATTTGCGAGCTGATATGAGAAACACGTTGGATAGCCAGACTAATGATCTGAGGAACATGATGGCTAGTTTTTTCCAAAGTAGTCAACCCTCTTCTTCGGGTACTCTTCCGAGTAACACCGTTGCGAACCCAAGAGGGGAGATGAAAGCAATCACTACTAGAAGTGGTAAAGGTACCAAGGAACCCGAGCTTCCTATACCTCCACCGGTGGTTGTGACTAAGGAGAACGAGTCGCCTGCTCCCATTCCTCATCCTTCTCCTTCCCCAATTTCTCCACCTCTTCTTTCTACCCCTCCTCCACCCGTGGTTGTGAGTGATCCTATACTCCCAAAGCCCTCCTCTTCTTCCAATATACCTTATCCTTCTAGGTTGAGGAAAGAGAAGCAAAAGAGCAAGGATGATATTCAGGTTTCTAACTTTCTTAAAATGTTTAAACAACTGAATTTCAATATCTCCTTCGCTGAGGCTCTCGCTCACATGCCCAAGTACGCGAAAATGTTTAAAGATCTTTTGAGCGACAAGGAAAAGCTCCTCGACATTGCCAACACCCAACTTAATGAGAACTGCTCTGCAGTGCTCTTAAGGAAATTGCCAACCAAGCTTGGTGATCCGGGTCGTTTTCTTATCCCTTGCAATTTCCCGGGAGTAGAGAATTGCATGGCCCTAGCCGATCTAGGTGCCAGTATTAATCTCATGCCTCTAAGTGTTTGGAAGCAATTATCTCTCCCGGAGCTAGTCCCCACTAAAATGACTTTGGAATTGGCCAACCGTACGGTTGCTTATCCAGTGGGGATAGTCGAAGACGTTATTGTAGGAGTCGACAAATTCACCTTTCCTGCTGATTTTGTTGTCGTCGACTACGAGATGGACCCCCGTGTGCCACTGATTGTTGGTCGTCCATTCCTCAGGACCGGTCGCACTCTTATTGATGTTGAAGCCGGAGAGCTTATCATGAGAGTGGGTGACGATAAGGTAGTCTTCAACATGGGAAAGTTGTCCAAACAACCTTATTCATATGAGAGCGTTAATTGTATTGACGTTCTCGATGAGGCTTGTGAAGAACACTTTAATGATGCTTGCAAAAGTATTCCTACCTCTCTTCCCAATGTTGAGACCGTGTCCTCGATTGATTCATCGTTGTCTCTATTTGGAGATAGTGATTTATTCTGGAACAATCTTGAAGCTACCATGGGAGATGCGAATTTAGCTACTAATGATTCTCCCACCGAGGGGGATGAAGATATGAGTTTCTTTGACAATCTTCTCACCGAAGACAATCCTTCGCCTCCATCTCCCACGGTTATTGCTATCGATGCCACGACTTTGAAAACGCCTCCCGTCGAAAATCCTCCGGATTTGGAACTTAAGGAGTTGCCGCCTCATCTCGAGTACGTGTTCCTTGACGACAACAAGAAGTCGCCCGTCATTATTGCAAAGGATCTGAAAGATGAAGAGAAGACTCGCCTCGTTGCTGTGTTGAAAGCTCACAAGAAGGCTATTGCGTGGAAAATCTCGGATATTCGTGGAATTGATCCTCACTTCTGCACGCACAAAATTCTCATGGAGGACGACTATAAGCCCACCATTCAAAGCCAACGAAGGGTGAATCCAAAAATACATGAAGTCATCAAAACAGAGGTTATCAAACTTCTTGATGCGGGTATGATTTACCCTATTTCGGATTCACCGTGGGTTAGTCCAATCCATTGTGTGCCCAAGAAGGGCGGAATAACCGTTGTTCCCAATGAACACAACGAGTTGATTCCCACTCGTCTCGTTACTGGGTGGAGAGTTTGTATAGACTACCGCAAACTCAATGATGCCACGAGAAAGGATCATTTCCCTCTACCTTTTATGGACCAAATGCTTGAACGATTAGCCGGTAATGAATATTACTGCTTTTTGGATGGTTTCTCGGGTTATTTTCAAATACCCATCGATCCCCAAGATCAAGAGAAGACTACATTCACATGTCCCTATGGCACTTTCGCTTACAAAAGAATGCCTTTTGGCTTATGTAATGCGCCAGGGACTTTCCAAAGGTGTATGTTAGCTATCTTCCATGACATGGTTGAACAAACCATGGAAGTCTTCATGGATGATTTCTCGGTCTTCGGGGATTCCTTCTCATCTTGCCTTGCCAATTTATAACGTATGCTAAAGCGGTGCGAAGACACTCGCCTTGTTCTAAATTGGGAAAAATGCCATTTTATGGTAAAAGAAGGCGTCGTGCTTGGACATAAGATCTCGAAAGCCGGTCTTGAAGTTGACCGTGCTAAAGTCGATGTAATCGCTAAGTTGCCTCCACCTTCAACTGTGAAGGGTGTGAGAAGTTTTCTGGGTCATGCGGGCTTCTATCGTCGATTCATCAAAGATTTTTCTCAAATCGCTCGCCCGATGACCCACCTCTTGGAAAAAGATACTCCTTTTATCTTTTCCAACGAGTGCCTTGAAGCCTTTAACTCACTTAAGGATAAGCTAACTAAGGCACCCGTCTTGGTTACCCCTAATTGGGAGCTGCCCTTTGAGTTGATGTGCGATACTAGCGATTTTGCTATTGGAGCGGTCCTTGGACAAAGAGTGAACAAACACTTCCAACCGATCCATTACGCTAGCAAGACAATGACTGGGGCACAATTGCATTATACGACAACCGAAAAAGAGCTTTTAGCGGTTGTCTATGCTTTTGAAAAATTTCGCCCCTATCTTGTCCTTTCCACCACCATTGTGTACACCGATCATTCCGCGCTGAAGTACTTGTTGACAAAGCAAGATTCCAAACCAAGACTTCTTCGCTGGGTTTTGCTGCTCCAGGAATTTAAAATCGACATCCGCGATAAAAAAGGAGCAGAAAACCTAGCCGCGGACCATCTTAGTAGACTTGAGGATCCATACCAAGGGGATCATCCGACCAAAGAAATCAATGATTCTTTTCCCTTGGAGACCTTAATGTCTATAAACTCGAAGCCGAATGAAACCCCGTGGTTTGCGGACTTTGCAAACTACTTGGCGGGTGGAATTCTCAAGGAAGGGTTGACGTCCCAGCAAAAGAAGAAGTTCTTTACCGACATAAAGACTTACTTTTGGGACGACCCTTACCTATTCAAACAATGTGCTGATCTGATAATTCGCCGATGTGTTGATGGACCGGCAGCGTCGGACATCCTTGATGCTTGCCACAAAGGACCCACCGGTGGTCACTTTGGTCCCAACTACACCGCTAAGAAAGTGTTTGATTCGGGATTTTATTGGCCCTCCATATACCGTGATGCTCACGATATGGTCAAACGATGTGATGTTTGCCAAAAGCAAGGCAAAATCACACATAAAGACGAGATGCCTCAGAATTTCATTCAAGAATGTGAAATTTTTGATGTTTGGGGTATCGACTTTATGGGGCCATTCCCTTCATCTAAAGGAAACAAATACATCCTTGTAGCCGTTGACTACGTTTCAAAATGGGTAGAAGCCAAAGCTTTACCTACTAATGATGCAAGGGTGGTTTGTAACTTTTTGAAAGCTTTATTCGCTAGATTCGGTGTGCCTCGCGCCATTATTAGTGATCGTGAGACTCATTTCTGCAATGACCAATTTGCTAGAGTCATGGCTAAGTACGGTGTAAATCATCGTCTTTCCACAGCCTACCACCCACAAACTAATGGCCAGGCTGAAATATCAAACCGAGGTCTTAAGCGAATTCTTGAAAGAACCGTGGGAGAGCATCGTGCCTCATGGGCTGATAAATTGGATGATGCTTTGTGGGCCTTCCGTACTGCTTACAAGACCCCGATCGGCTGTACGCCTTATCGTCTTGTGTACGGGAAAGCGTGCCACCTCCCCATTGAGTTGGAGCACAAGGCTTATTGGGCCTTGAAGTGGGCTAATTTTGATATAAACAAAGCCGGTGACCTACGCAAGATCCAACTCAATGAGCTACATGAACTCCGAAATGAGGCTTATGAAAATTCTTTGATCTATAAGGAACGAACTAAGCTCATTCACGACTCCAAGATTAAAAACCGAGAGTTCCATGTTGGAGACAAAGTCTTACTTTTTAACTCTCGGTTAAAAATCTTTTCGGGCAAGCTCAAATCTCGTTGGTCCGGCCCATTCACCATCGCCCAAATTTTTCCATATGGTACTCTCGAGCTCGCTCAACCTAATGGACCAAATTTTAAGGTGAATGGCCAACGAGTGAAGTTGTACTTTGGTGAGGACACCTCTCAGGAGGTGATTCCATCCCTCACCACGTTCCCCATAAACTGAATTTGGGTCGAGTCAGGCTCGTGACTCGGTTATCAAAAACAAGCGCTCCTCGGGAGGCAGCCCGAGTATCTATCCCTTTAACCCCCTAAGTGTAGGGGAGGACCTATTTTGGTCATTTGTGTTTGTGTGGTGATGTGCTTACAGGGATTACTGCACTCTTGGAATCTTTGAAGAACCGTGCTCCCGTGTTTATCCGAAATCCGGTTCTTTCTCTCAACTATCGTGATTCAATTTTCTTCATACTCACATTTGAAAATGATCACTTTAGTCGTCTCTTCCTTAACTTGAGTTAACCAACGTGCACAATGTCATAAGTGTAGGGGAGATTTTTCCCACATGCTTAAACATTGAGGACAATGTTTATCTTAAGTGTAGGGGAGACTTCTATCGAAGTTTTAAGTGGACTTTTCCATGAAAATGCCTTCATTTAACCGGAAAATCCTATTTTTCAACATTTTTCAAATTTTTTATTAACTTTGGCCATTTAGTTGTAATTTTTAAATTTTTATCGTTGCTTTCATATGTATATATTCCGCAATAAAGTCAAAATATTAATAAATTAGTGTAGCTAGTTTAGATATCTTTGACATATTAGGCCCGTTGCGTTTATTTTGACTCAACCCGAATAGACTTATCCAAGTTTATTCTAGCTAGTATCCTTAACCATATAGACCTTAATTGGTTTATTAGGCTAAGTATCCACGAGTCTCATTACTTGAGATTTTAAATTGTGGAGGACGAGAAATGATAGAGTCAATTATAAGTCGGTATTCTTGCGCAAGCTCACTTGGTGTAATTATTTGCCTATTCTCCCATCACTTGCTAATATTTATCTGCAATAAGTAAGGTCTTACGATTTGAAAAGTTACTTAGCTTCTAGCCCAAGATCGTTTAAAAGTTGCTCGGTAATGATAAGAGTTCATAGCCAAGGCATAACTTATGAAGCGGGGCGCGAAGATTGGCGAGTCCGAAAAGGCCCTAACAAGGCATGAGGATTCAATTTTATTGCTGAAGATCCAAAGTGATGTGAAAAGCATTATTCCTAAAGTCAATATGAAGGATCAAGACTCACGACGAAAAGCAATCAACTCCCATAAAGATCATGGAGAAGTCTATCCGAAAAGACCCTAACAAGGTATGAGGATAAATAGATCCAAGTCCGAAAAGGAGGCGGATCGTTGTATCTCAAAATCCCAATTAGAGATTGAAGAAATAATCATGAAGTCGTGGTCAACAAAGTTGGAGTACCCCTCAAAAGTCTCCAAGTGAAGAAACTCTATTATGATGAGAAGACCATTATCTCAAGAACGTCTCTCGAAGATATGAAGTATGAAGTACATGCCAAATATCGGCCCGAGAAAGGTCTCAAATCGTGAACCAAGTTATGCCAAGATATGAACTTTTTGATATCCCGAGAAGCAGTTTTAAGAGATTTTGTCCTTTAGCTAACTATTGATCAAATCGTCCTACTTTGCTTTCAGCCTTAATAAACTATCGAAATAAGTCCAAAAATGCATCTTCATGATCATTCTAAGACAAAAATAAAATATAAGAGATACAATTAGGAATAAGGGAGTTTAAGCATTTAATTAAGCCATGTGTGTAAGTGTTTGATTTACTAACTTATAATAACAATGATCTCGTTTTTAAGCTTAGTTTGGGGAACGTGAAACTTGAGGGTGATAAATCTTCGCAACACCAAAGCCCTAATGTAAGTCCTTGATTTATTTACAAGTTATTTCCATCCTTTTGTTTATTTTAAAGTTTTAAGTTCTCTTAGTATTTTAAATTGTCGTTTAGTAGAGTTTAAATAAGGCCAAGGTTGATTAATTATGAGAAAAATGCAAAATTGCTTTATCTCTAAGCATTGCATGAGGGCATGGCAATGGTTAAGTGTAGGGGATTTGATAGGTGTGTAAACACCCATCCTTTTACCACTTAATTCGGGCTAAAACGAGACCAAAACACGTATTTAATATCATTTGTTTGGAATTATGCGTGGTTTTTGTGTTTATTGTGTTTTCAGAGCCAACCGGTTAAATATTAAAGAAAACATGGGATTGCACGGGTTTTATCAAGGAAAAAGACTCAAGATAAAGTCTATTGTCCAAGAGATGCAAAATATTTGAAGTCACTGGGCCTATTCGAAGATTTATCGAAGAAAAGGACTAAAGACGGAAGATTTTCATAAGTCGAAGAAACTCGAGTCTATTTAACGAAGAAATTAAAAGACGAGTTGGATTTAATCGACAACAAATCCCGAATCAGAATCGAAAACGTCAACTTTTCTGAAAAGACGAGAAGACAAGAAGAAAGGGAGAAAGCCCACTCACCAACCAACCACTAGGAGTATAAATAGATCACTCCCTTCACATTTTAGGAGTGAGTTCATTTTTTTTTCTTTCCCAGGCATTGTTCGTTCCATCACCAACTCCATTAGGGAGTTTGGTGATTTTTATCTTTTTCTTTCAATCTTGTAATCCTTAATCATTAACCTTGTTACTTTTGCATTAATTAATCCATTTCATCTTTCTATTCATCTTGTTCTTCATCATTTTTATTGCAAGTTTCTAAGTTTCTTATTTGATTCAAGTTTGATTTCAAAAAGTTGTTGATTTAGTGTTTTTATTGGTGGGATTTGTTCCTTATGGTATGTTAATGATTATTGGTTAGTTTGGTAAAACCTTTTTGAGTATTTGGTTAGATTTTGGTTAAAATTCGTATCCCTTGTTCTTGCGGTTACTGTTTCTGTTTTTGGATTCCCAGGATTTTCCGAACAAGGCTTTTATTCCGAATAGACTTGTTCTAGTTTGCCTTACTCGGAATATTTCAATTATTCCGAGTGGAGGTTTCATTTCTTCTTTATTCGGAATATTCTACATATTCCGAATAGGGCCTCATTTTCCGAATTGCCAAAATTTATTTTCCATCATTCGGAATATTTCATTTTTCCGAATAGGACTGTTCTCGTTTCCTTATTCGGAACTTTTCCAATATTCCGCATAGCCAATTTTTGAGTTTCCCCTATTCGGAACTTTTGATATTCCGAATAGGGGTGTTGCAATTTCTTTTATTCGGAATATTTTTCCGAATAGAAGTATTTTCCGCATAAGCTAGTTTTCCGAATGGACTAATTTTTCCGCATAGAGAAGACTTTCCGAATGACCATACTTTCCGAGTAACCTTACTTTCCGAATAGAGCTGTCTTTCCGAATGGTGTTTTATTCCGCATAGGGTATTCTTCAGTAAGAGTTATTTTTCAGCTTATTATTTGTTGCCTGTTTTAAGTTTATTTCATTACCATTTTATTCACTTACCTGTTAGTAGAATAGAAAACCAAATCCACCTTTTGTCACCAAGAACAAATCATTCCACTTTTAACTGAGATCAATTCGAGAGGATTCCGAGAAATCGAACTTCTGAACCTAGCAAAAACCAAATATCAATAAACCTAGTTTGTTGTTTCCCAGACATACCGTGACATGTTTTCAATCTGAAGCAACATGTTATATGACGCTTGAATGAAAATTCCACGCTAAAAGCATTCAACATGCAATATCCAAAAATATACTACACAATAATGGCAATGTTTATTTGTCGCAAATCATACCTATTGATTCATACTTATGTGGCATCTGATTTAGATATGAGATCCCTTTTGTTGTCGTAAATCTGTTTTAATCAATAAATAAAAATGCGTCGAGATTATGTAGGTAATTCATAAAATAATCACGAATTGGTTTATAAACAGTGGGGACGACCCAACGGTAACATATTTACATCTTAGGACAAAAGTTCTTAGAGGTCTTTGGTTCGAACCACGAGGAGGAAATTAATCCCTCATTATCACAGAGTTTCACATGCGATAATTCTAAGCTATCTAAAAGGATAGTTGTCTTGAGATTAGTCGATTTATAATATCAAGTTGTAATTCAGGTAAGAAATATTACAAAAGTTAATAAAAGATTGGTAGGAAATTTGATGAAAAAGTTTAAACATAAAAATATATATTTTAAATTTGTAAATAACAAAACTTAAAAAATAATTAATTAATAAATTTTTTGTTTTAAATAAATAATTTAGAATTAAATTATTTATTTTTATAATACACTTAGATTTTAAATGAACACCTTTTGCAATTTATACTTATGAAGTATATACTTTAAAATGCAATTTTTTTTTATTAAGATGGCTAGGTGTCCACATGGCTCTCTAAGTGGAAGATCAAAACTCTTTCAATAGGGGGCAGGCTTACACTTCTAAAGTCGGTTCTCTCATCCATTCCCTTTATCATATGTCAATTTATTAAAGTTCCAATGGGTGTTCTTTCGAAGTTAGAGACCATTAGGAAGCATTTCTTTAATGGTATTATCGGGAGGGAACGTAAAGCTACATGGACAAATTAGAGCAGAGTTCTTGCTCATAGAATGAATGGAGGTCTTGGTGTCTCCAGTTTTTTTGCCTATAACCGTGCTCTTCTTTTTACATGGGTTTGGCGTTTTTTCAATGATGAACCTTCGTTGTGGACTTCTTTTATCAAAGTTGTATTTGGAAATAAATAAAATCTAGGGAATTTTAGAAGCCCGTCGCGCACCACTACGTGGGGGGATATCATTTCGGCTTCTAAATCACATTTGGTTAAAGGTATTGATCTATTTAAGTTCATTAAGAAGAAGATAGGCAATGGCGAAAACACTTATTTCTGGGAAGATGTTTGGTTAGGCGACACATCGTTTAAAGATACTTTTCCATGGCTGTATGATTTAGAGGGATTCAAGAGTATCAATGTCGATGAAAAGTTGGGTCATGTTACTCTTTCTCAGTCTTTTCGACGACCTCCTAGAGGAGGAATTGAACACGAGCTTTATGATTCTTTATGTTCGAAGCTTACAAACTTTCAGCTTCCTAACATGGTAGATCGCTAGAGCTGGAGGTTAGAGGGCTCAAGCGTGTTTAAGGTTAAGTCTACTCGTATGATCATCGATGATATTTATCTTCCTGTTGCTGTTAATGCCACTTGATGGGTAAAAACGTTTCCAATTAAACTCAATATTTTTTATTGGAAGGTTCTTTGGGATTCATTGCCTAATAGACTCAACATCTCTCTTCGCGAAATGTATATTACTTCGCTTTCATGTCCTATATACAACTCATCTGTGGAATCTGTTTCTCATTTATGTTTCTCATGTCCGGTTGTTCGACAGTTATGGCGCAAAATCTTTCATTGGTGGGAGCTAGACGATGTCGTTTTTCTTTCATACAACGAATGGTTTAGTTAGCTAGTAAATCTTCGTATGACTAAGAGGTTAAAGGATCTTCTTGAAGGGGTTTGTTATGTCTTATGGTGGCTTGTTTGGAGATACAGAAATCAATTACTTTTCAGTACTGATACTCCGCGGTTGGATTCTCTTTTTGACGATATAGTTCAAATGTCCTTTCTTTGGATGAATAGTCGTTCTAAGTTTAGGATAGATTGGATTACTTGGCTTAAAGCTCATTTTTGTATTAATATGTAACTTTTTTAGCTCATTGCTAGTTTTTTAATAAAATATTTGCCGTTAAAAAAAAAGATTAAGATGGCTAGGTGTAGTAACACCTAACCAACACTACCTCAGCAAAAAATACAGCCAAATCATCACCACAACAGCATAACACCAAAACAACATCAATCTCTCTAATCATAACACCAACCAACACCACTTTTTCTTTTCTTAAAAAACCTCATCAACAAGTATTTCATTCTTTTAACAATCTACCCATTTCATTCCTAAACTAAAAATACAAATTATATTACGAATTAAAAAAAACATTAGGAAAATAAAAAAACATACCGAAATAAAAAACATGCCGACATAAAAAAAATTACAAAAAAATAAAAATTAAGACGGCCCTGTCCCGTCATCTTCGCCCAAATCTCTAATCATTTTTGCTTTGATAAGTTGTTTTTGCTTCTTAATCCAATAGGCGTCGTCGTATTTCAAATCCCGAGTGGAGGTAGTTAAAAACCGCAACTCCTCCAAACGCAGAAGGGTGCGGTCTTTTTCGAACCGCGCCTCGAAACCCTTTTCGCCGGCTTCCCGTTTGAGACGAAGTTCTTGATCCATTAAGTCCCCGAATTTGGACGAGGAGTTACTTCCACCGGTGCTCGCCGTGACGTCGGACTTGGATTTTTTAGCGTGCCTTGGTTTGCCGACGGGTCGTTGTCTTCCATTATAACCGAAAGATTCTCTTGGGTAGCCCCGGGGACGTCTCCGGCTACGTCAATAGGATCATATGTGTCCCATTAGCTATGGAATCTCACAACCGCCTAAGAGCCTTCTTGAGTAAACGAGATCCCTTGATGCTCTTCACGGTAAATAGAGTGAGCCCATTTCATCACATCCACATCGTTCTCGTCACTTTTCCTTAAACGTTTTGCCAGTTTGAAAGTGGCGTTGAACTTTTGACAATTGACATTCAAAGTATGCCATTTGCTAGTTATCATATCCTTTGTACGTTGTTGGAAATTTTCGAGTTGAACTCGTTCATCGCGCGAAACCAAAATCTATCACCTTTTTGTTGCCGCCCGACATTGTTATCTTTCGAAACAACAATGTTAGACAATGCTATCCATTCTTCTTTGATCGGTAGCCAACGACCCGATGCAAGCGACTCATCATCGGCAACATTTTTTCCTTTTTTTCTTTGTCTTCTTACGAGTACCTTTTTTTGCTGGCGACTCGACTTGTTGAGTGAGTGATTGATCGTTTTGAGATGTGAATGAGGGTGGGTCTTGGAACTCACGGTTCATAGCTTGTGATTGTTGCTATCAAAGAAAAACTTGTTGTTGTTCTTGTTGGTGAAATGCTTTCATCGAAGTAAATCCGGGAAAAGGGTGGATTTTGAATCGAAGGGTTTACGACACAAGTCTCGTTCATTAAATTAATGAAACTGTGTTGAGGGTATTTGGACTTTTTTTTGCTAGTTAAAATGATAAGTATTTATTAGAAAAAGTTTGTGATTTATGTTAATATATTGAGTTGTTTATATGGTAGTGGCGTGGATTTTTTTTAAATTTTTTTTTTGACCGTTGAAGGTTTTTTTTTTTAAAGTTACCGTTATCATAGAAGGGGTGGGGTTGTAAATATTTGAACCGGCCAAAAGGGAAAAAATGTGTCGACCGTTGGAGGGTAGATGACTTTTTTTTAAGAAAACACCCTCAACGCGTGTTGCACTGCCAACGTCAGGACCAACGTCGTTGGCTTTTCGATGAGTGGGATGTCGTAACGCAGCCCAACGCCGAGCAACGTACGTTGGAGGGTTACGATACATAGCGCGTTGAAGGGTTTGTATATATTTGAACTGGGGCCAAAAGGGAAAAAAAAGTGTCGACCGTTGGAGGCTAAATGATTTTTTTAAGAAAACATCCTCAACGCGTGTTGTCCTGGCAACGCCGTTGGCTTTTCGATGAGTGGGGGTGTCGTAACGCAGCCTAACGCCGAGCAACGTGCGTTGAAGAGTTACGATATCTAACGCGTTGAAGGGGTTGTAAATATTTGAACCGGGGAAAAGGAAAAAATTATCGATCGTTGGAGCAAATGAATTAAAAAAAAACACTCTCAACGCATGTTGCCTTAGCAACGTCAAGAGTCAAGACTAACGCTGTTAGCTTTTCGATAGATGAAATGTCATAATGCAGAGTGTTGAAAGTTACGATATTTGACGCTTTAATAAGGTTGTGTTTGGCAAGGAGTAATGGTGATTTTTTTTAGAGTGGTGGTGAAAAAAAGTATTTTGATTTTTAATGTTTGTTTAGCAAAAGGAACGGTGAGTGTTGTGATTTTTTTAGTCGTTTGACAAAATAGTGATGAGCGGTGCTACTTTTTAGAAATGCTAGTTTTTCAATGTTTTTTTTAAAAAGCGATGACAAATAAGCGGTGAGATATGACAGCTACTACTTGCTGCCTATTCGGTGCTATTACTCACAACAACTACTCACTTCTTTTGGTCACAAATACTGCTCACTTATATTGCTCATTCCAATAAACACACTCCAAGTAAAATTCGCACCTAAACAAAAATTTCAATAAAAGCCGATACATCCAATGGTCAATACCACACGAATTCACTTCCTATTTTTAGGCAATCTTTAGGAGGTCATTTACAAAATAGTCACCACAACCAAAAAAAACATTGAAAGAAAATATCATCACACAATAAAAAAAATCACACAAGTGACACACACAAGTTGCACAATCAATCTAAAAATAGAATAAATCACAAACTCCCATACCCAAATATAAACTTAAAAAAAAAATAGGGTGAGAATACCGATGAGATTGCTGGCCATAGGCACCGCCAACGTGACTCCCATTTTTATTTATTTTTAATTATTTAATTATTTATTTCCTTTTTCTTTGCAGGCTCCCCTCTCAGTTCTTGTCTCCCTCCACCATCTATCTATCTCACATCTCTTTCATACTTAATTCAATTAATTAATTATACAATATTAAATTAATTAAATAATATTAAAATTGATATTCTCTCTCCTCTATATATGACACACATATCTCACCTTGTTCCTTTTCCTCTTCGTCTTTCATAATACTAATCTCAATTTTTATTGTTTCCGGCCGTTAGGCGCTCTTGTTCTTTTTAACGTTAATTTCCGTCACTCAGATCTATCTATCAGGTATACACATACAATCAATTCCAAACTTTTTTTTTTCTTTTCAATTTTCATCTTTTATAAAATTTTTAAAAAAGTTAAAACAAAAACTGAAGCCTTACTGATCTGAGTTTCAGTTTAGTTTTTGTTCTTTTGATGAAAAGATTCAATTTTTCGGTTGGTTATAACAAATCTAAAGGTTTTATTTGTTTAATTAAAACATCAGATTTTAGATCTTTATGTTTTAATTTGTGTCTATGAAATTTATATGTTTAATTAAACAAAAAAAATTGCTTTTATAGATCTGTTAAAATCTACCTTATGGTGAAATATTTTTTATTATAATTTATAAATCAGACCAAATTTTATAAAAATTAACGTCAGATCTGCATAGTTTTTAACGTTTTAATTACAGATCAGGTTAAATTAGGTTATTTATTTGTTTCCGTAAATTAGATCTAGACGGTTTGTTTTGTTGTATATATATGATTTGATTCTAATTATGTTTATTGGTGAAACAGGTTTTAATAATCGATCAAAAAAAGGAGAAAAAAATGAATCACTATGGAATTCATCAAAGCAACACCTTTGCATCATCCCGTGACGAGATGAGAAGCTCGGTTTCGCTATCTGTAAATTTCGATAACGGGGAGCCCATGGTTTGCCCTAAACCAAGGCGTTTGAGTCTCTTTAGCACCACTGCTAATGAGCCTGTTAGGCCTCTTAGATGGCAGATGTGGTAATTACCAATTTAACATCATAAACACGAGTTTTTTTTTATGGATTTTTATGGATTTTCTGATCTAACTTTTTTACGCGGTTTTTGCAGTTATCAATCTGAAGGATTCGAGTCGAAAGCAGGCCCTGAGCTATTGGATATAATTTTTTCGTCTAAGGGTGTGTCGGATCATAGTTCTGCTGCAACACAGTTAGCCTCGTCGCCCCCTTTTTTCAGTGGGTCACCGCCGAGTAGAGTATCTAACCCGTTAATTCAGGACGCGCGTTTTGGGGACGAAAAAGTGTTACCCGTTTCGCCTCGTTCGATGATCCCTAACCCTATGTCATCTGGTGTGTCGTCTGCTACTCAGTCGTCCTCTGCGCGTAAAGGTGGATGCCTTCGTGCCAATTTTGGTAACAAACCGGCTGTTAGGGTCGAGGGGTTTGATTGCCTTGATAGGGACAATAGGCGCAACTGCAGCATCCCTACCTTGGCTTAAATCGTATATCAAACCCTTAATCGAAAGAAATAATACTATATCAAATCGTCGTCGAGTATATATAAAATCGTGTTAGGGATATATAATCAGGAGTCGGTTTACTATAAGATCTATTTAATTCTAGCCTTCTAAGGAGGAATTTTGAAGAGATAAAGAGTGAGATACTTGAAGTGTCGAGTTTGTTACTTTTAGTGTAAATAGAGGATGGTCTAAGCTTCGTATGAATGTAAGTATAACTAGGGAGTTAAGTGACCGAAAATAATGAGGTGAGTGAGTGAGAGAGTCTGTGTTTATGGTTCTTTTCGTCGTTTAGATTCAAGGCGTGTTACCCTTCTGGTGATGATTTGTAAGTATAGAAAAAGATCAACAGGGTACTGGCCGAAACTTGGAAGTTTTCATTTGATTCATGTTTTCTGGGAGTCATTTTGTAAGAAGCAGAGCAGAGCAGAGGATTGCGACTTTATGAAGAGAAATCTGTATAAAATTTTAAGGTCGTATATCAAGTCGTGTCGGTTTTCTTTAGTAACATTGTAAATACAAGCTATATGTAATCTTTTTACATGAATATATTCAAGTTATTTTTGAAATCGTTTGGATCTTGTACTATTGCTTGATTATGCTTGGTTCATGTTATTTTTGAGTATGTGTTTAAGTAGTTGCATTTGCCATGCCAAAAAAGAGTTTCTTTTCTGCAAGTGTTGAGTTGGCCTTGATTGTGATAGGCTTATGGCCTACCTCACCTATATAAAAGTGAACGTTTAACAACCATACACTTCATTCTTATCTGTATTCAGTAGGCCATTTATGAACTTTCCTCTTGCAATTTAAGCCTCATTTTATGCATTAGTTTTTCTCCATTGTTCAATAGCGAACACATAAATTAGATGAGTTTAAACTTAGTAACTCACAAGTCACATTATCTGGGTGAATGGGGATAGCTAGTGTTTGGGGTTGAAGGACTTCTAAACATTGCGAGTCCCGAACGTGTTAGAACAAGTCCTGCAACCGCTCAATGTTTGGTTATGAAATTTAGGCTTTCATTGTTTTAACGTGTTGAGTATTATGGTTAGGCAGATCTACAGGTTGATGTTTTATGTGTGCGAATCATTCGGTATTATTGTTAGACATATTTATAGGTTGAAGTTCTATGTGTCAATAATTCTTTCCTCATATTCCGATGTAAGTTTTCAGTTATATAAGACGGTAATGGCATCGGTCTGTTACCTCAATGTCGCATCATCGTTGCTTTTCCATCTTGTGGCATCATCGCTGCTTTTCCAGCAATATACGGCGTAGCAATCATTTATTGCCTTGGCATTTATTTAAACTCGCTAAATAGTAGTGTCACAAGCCTTCTTGCGTAAAGTATTATCTCACTGAATTAGTGGGAGATAACCTATGTAACTAAACATTAAACCACTTAGAGAGCTAAGTAGTAGTAAAATAGATCGAGGAACTATCGAGAGTCTCAAGTGTGCAAACAACTCTAAATGCTCACTGTAGTGAATCGTTCACTACAACCCTGGAATACTAGATGCGGATAACTCGATCGTTGAAGCAACAATCGACAGAAAAGAAAACCCACAAGGTATGTACCCTAATCGAACTTGATTAGTATTGATAAAGAAGCGTTGTGAATCTCGTTCCCCCTCACCTCCTTTTATAGAGATGAGGGGGAACCGACTAATACATAGTCCTACGGGTCGGGTTGGGCTTCGACACAGCCAACCGACCTTTATTGCTATAGGCTACTTAGGAATCTTGATAACTATCCCCTAGACATGACTTAGGCTAATAAAGACTAAATACATAACAATTTCCACCTTAGGCTTATATTAGCCTATCCCAACACTCAGCAGCTTCAAGCAGTGTTGTAACTTGCGTCCAGGTACCACCTTCGTCAAGGCATCCGCAGCATTGTGTTCAGTACACACCTTCAGAACTTCAGCCGTCTTTGCATCCAAGACTCTTCTGATAAAGTGATAACGCACATTGATGTGCTTAGTCCTATCATGAAAAACATGATTCCGCGATAGATGAATCGCGCCCTGATTATCACAATTAACTGCAACAGTGTTAAGCTTCACGCCTAACTCTTCCAAGAATCCCCTTAGCCAAATAGCTCCTTTCACAACCTCCGTAAGTGTCATATACTCCGCTTTAGTTGTCCACAAAGCCTCCTTGTGCTGCAACTTAGCTTCCCAGCTCCTCGCACATCCATGTATCAGCAACTCATACCCTGTGATTGATCTACCCATGACAGTGATCGATCTACCCATGGTGTAGTCAAAATCCACAAAAACTTGTACGTATGTCTGTAATCCACGATCAAACCTATCCAACATACTCACATCTGCAGATGCAATGTCAGGTCTCGTGCAGACCACCTGATACTCCTGGCTTCCAACCGCATATATATATGACCACTTACTATTCTTTACCACATCACAGTCCCCTGATAGACTATCCTCCAACGACAGTATGGAGTGTCCCTTCAACAAAGTCTGTACCAACTTTCTGTTGTAAAACCTGGACTGTGACACCCTCAGAGTATTACCACTCCGATTCCTGATGATCTTAATACCAAGTATATTTCCCTTTGCTTTAACCAGCAAACCCTTGGTAACCGAGATCTCAGCCTTGCATCCGCAAGAAAATACCATACAATCTATATAGAGAAATAGATGTATGAACATACCTGGTGTATCCTCCCAGTAATAACCGTATCTGTCGTCACTGCTTTTCCTGCAACCGTTGCTGAGCACATGCACATCTAACCGAGTATCCATTTCTTCTTTCAATCCAGCCATCCACTTGGAAAAACCCTCACAAGCAACTGTATCATTGAAAGTCAATGACTCATGTGCATAAATCTTCTCCACTGCAGCAACTGCAAAAGCAGCATCATTACTGTCTTCTCTATACTTGAATAGTTCCCGTGCTAAGTGTTGCTCCCTATCACGTGCTTGATGATAGTATATCAAATCTTGAGTTTGTACTTTCTTTGGAACAACTACATGACCAACATTCCCCTGAGGTTCCACCTCAAGTGCTTGATCCTCCCGATATTCCACCTCAAACTCAACTCCTTGCAACACGTGCACTGAACTTGTACATACACCAGAACCAATGAAAGTTTTCTTGTATTGCCCACTTTCATTGAAACCCATATTCCTGTAAAGCACTCCCTTTGAAGTAACGTCATCTAAACTCCAAAGTTGATAAACATTCATACCTTTACGGTATCCCAGGAATATGCACTTGAACTTAACCGGTTCAAGCATCCCTTGCTCAATACTAGCAAGCCAACCAAAAACGCCAAACATATCTATAGTCTTCTTGAATCCAATCGCTGCTGATGGTGACCTATTATCTAGATATGTAGACATGGTTGTATCCTCTGTCCAAAAAACCTTGGACAGACCAGACTTAATCAGAAAACAACGTACCTTATCCAAGAGTGTCACGTTTGTCATCTCAACCAACCCATTCTGCTGCTGTAACCCTGCAACATCCAAATGTTTGGCGACCCCACTCTTCATACATTGTTGTGTAGACTTCTGATTACAAGAATCAAGAACATTACCCATCTTGACCTTCCACCCAGTCTGAAATTTTCCTAACTGCTTCCTACCCTTCGTTGTCTTCCCGGTCATAGCCTGACCGTTCAGGGTATATACGCAATTAGCCCTTCTGGTTCCTGATAGTACCACCAGTGAACCCTTTATAACCTTGATCTTGCCCAACTGCATCTTCACGGTAAAACCCTCTTTTTCAAGAGTGCCCAGCGATATCAAGTTTCGTCTTAATTCCGGAACATACCTGACGTTGTCCAACACGAAAGTTGATCCATCCCTCATTCGTACTCGAACCTTTCCTGTCCCCCGTACACGGCATTCCCTGCCATCACCTAGCAGTACATTACCACCGTCATACTCTTTAAAATCAACCAAGTAATCTCTCCTGTGTGTCATATGGTATGAGCCCCCTGAATCCATGATCCAGTCCAAAAGTTCATCAACACTCATAGCCATCATAACATCAGCATTGTCATACCCATCAGCTCCAGAACCGGATACCTGATCTTTACTCCTGACAAAACCTTGAGATTTCTTGTGATTATACCTGGGACAATCCCTCTTCAAATGATCCTCAGACTTACATATATAACACCTGAGTTTGTTGCTCCTTCCTTGTGACCTTAACCACGAACTATTTTCACCCTGCTCCATATCTCTCTGATTAGATCGCTCCCTCACATACAACCCTTCACCACCATCACCCTTTGCTTCCGTCATCTTCTGAAGTTCCCTAGAATTAAGTGTCGCGAGCACGTCTTCTAGCTTCAAAGTATCCCGACCATATAGCAAAGTCTCCACGAGATTATCGTAAGACGATGGTAAAGATGTGAGTAATAATAATGCCTGATCCTCATCCGATATAGCAGTATCTATAGCCGCTAAGTCACCCACGATCTTATGAAACTCATCAATATGTTCAGACTGACTCTTACCTTGATGCATTTGAAAAGTATATAACTTTTTCTTCAAGTACAAACGATTAGCTAAAGACTTTGTCATGTATAAAGTCTCTAACTTTTTCCAAATCCCCGCTGCAGTCGTCTCCTTGGTGATCTCCCGTAGGACCCGATCATCCAAACACAAGATCAATGCGCTGTAAGCCTTTTTCTGAATGACGTTATCGTAAGCCACTATTGTGGTGGCGGGTAATTCTTCCAATGCTGCATCTAATTCGAGATGTTCCAGCAAAGCCTTCATTCTTACCTGCCATAACGCAAAGTCATTCTTCCCATCGAATTTCTCGATGTCAAATTTGCTCAGCGTCATCTTATTTTAACCCTTTGCTAACCGTTTAACCTTTTGTGAATTTACATACACAAAAACCACGATCTAGCAAAGTATCCTGTGTATAAAACACCCCTTGATTTATCGATATAACCCTAAGATAAAATCTCAGCAATCGATCAAACCAAGTAACCCTTCAAAAGAAACCGCTTTCTTACTCAAATATCGAATTAACCTTGGAAATTAACCTATCCAATAAATCGACAATCCTTGAATCAAGAAAGCACCCGACGCCTTTTGAAGTAACCCTTGTCGTACTTTTAATTTTGCAAACCGATCTCTAATAACCTAAGAAATCTTGCAACCTCGACAAGTCTTGAACGCTTCTTTATCCCTTTGTTGATTTGCTAAACCTTGTGAAAAACCTCACAATCACAAACCGACAAAGCCCCTTTATTAGTTTGCTAAACCTTGTGAAAAACCTCACAATCACAAACTAACAAAGTCCCCTTGTGTAAAAATAATACAAAGTAAATCCTTTTGTTTTTTTTTTTTAAAAAACAAAAATAATAACCCAATCTTTTTAAAACTTGGCCCAATATTAGTAATCCTTGGCCCAATTGAAAAGATTAGACTAAAGCCCTTTTGTAGTTATATACTCCACTGTGTTTGACTTCTAAACCATAAAAGAAAAAACCCTTCCTCTTTGTCAGCCGACACAAAAGAAAAACATCACTGTTCTTCTTCTTTTCCTGGGTGACACCGACGACAAAAGAAAAACACAGCAGCACCTTGTTGATCTTCAAACACCGAAAACCAACAACCCTTAACTGTCGATCGATTCAGCTGCTCCTTTGATGTCCACGACGCCTGAACACCAACACCTTCTTCTTTGATCGATCCTAGTAACCAGCGAGACCTCGAACCAGGCTCTGATACCACTTGTAGTGAATCGTTCACTACAACCCTGGAATACTAGATGCGGATAACTCGATCGTTGAAGCAACAATCGACAGAAAAGAAAACCCACAAGGTATGTACCCTAATCGAACTTGATTAGTATTGATAAAGAAGCGTTGTGAATCTCGTTCCCCCTCACCTCCTTTTATAGAGATGAGGGGGAACCGACTAATACATAGTCCTACGGGTCGGGTTGGGCTTCGACACAGCCAACCGACCTTTATTGCTATAGGCTACTTAGGAATCTTGATAACTATCCCCTACACATGACTTAGGCTAATAAAGACTAAATACATAACACTCACGTTGACAAGGTGGTTTGAGCTTGGCTACTTAAGAACCTTTCAAATAAGGGGAGAATTTTACCCGGTTTAAGTATGTTTTTGTTTGTTTGAGTATGTGTGACAGGTAAGTTTAAATTTCACGGATTAGTTGGCTGAAACGTCGGAAATCATGGTTACGTAAAAAAAAAGTGTTATGTTTCAATGTTGCCTCATTTGTGTAGAAAATTTATACATTAAATGTTTTTGAGTTCATGTTCTACTTAAAACACGCGAACAGATTTCTCGTGTGTATATCGTAATATAGTTTGTTGCCTTAAAAGTAAAAATATGTAACTGGACATCTTTGCAGTTTCACAGGAATGTTGTCAAGCATATTTTTCATTCTAAACAGTAAAAGTATCGGCTGTTAAACTAGTTGAGAGTTGAGAGTTGAGAGTTGAGAGTTGAGACTGAGACTTGACATCATATGGTTTTAGGTATTGAAAATATTTGTTAATGATTCACTTGGTCCTATCAACATCACATATGTTGTATTTTTCCTTTATTCTGTTCGATACCCTTTATAGGCTTCCAAAGGGTAGAAACCATTTTCTAGGTCTCTAGATATAATATAATGATTCTCTTTCTCTTTTAAACAAAAATATTATTCTTATCCTCACGTTTTCATCTTCTTTTATGTGTTTCTAAACGCGTTCTCATTCTAATCCAATCTTCTTATATTTCTTGTTATTTTTGAAAGTTTAATTCCCTTGTGTTAGCAACGTGCTAATTTTAAATAACAAACTATATAGTCCGCACTTCGCGGCGGAGGATGTAGAACTAACGGTTGCAGTGAACCGTTAATATGAAAAATTGTTCGCGTTAATGACTGATCTTGTAGAGAACGAATAACTTTAAGGAATATTTCGATAAAAAATACTTTAAATGTGTATTAAGTTACAACATTTTTTATAAAATTATACATATCTAAAACGCGTTACAATAACGAGCTCGTTTGATTCGCAGTTATATGGCCTTTTCAATGACAATTTTTTCTCAAAGAATTTATAGACATACGCTTCATATTTGACAAATAAACTTTATTGTACCAAAAGTTATAAATGATAAAATTCTAAAGTTGTTTTTGTAACACGTCTGATAATATAAAGTGTTGTTTTGTAATATTTTTCTATTCACGTCCATTTGTTTTGTGGGTTTTTAAAACGACACACAAATTAGGGAAACGACATTAAGAAGTGCTTTACGACACCTTATGCGACGATATTCATTATATATGACCGCGCTTCGTGGCAGAGCTTGTGGAACAAACGATGCAGTAGACCGATAAGGTAAAAGAGTTTCGCGTTAACGATTGGCCTTGCAAGGAACAAATAAACTAAAGGCTTATTTCGTAACAATTTTTTAAAATACGTAAAAATCATAAATATGTCAGAAACATTGCAATATTTGGCTGGTTTGATTCGTAATTCAACGATCTTTTCGAAATTATTTTTAAGTTTCAATTGGATTGACGGGTATAAGTTTCGTATTTAATAATTAAAATTGTTATATTAAAAAATAGTAAATAATGAAAGTGAAAAGCATTTATCGTAATATTTCACATAGTGTAAGGGTGCGTTTTGAAAATATGTGTTTTCATATTTGAAACGACATGGAGCAAAGAACTAAACGACATGTAATTTGATCATACAACGTCGTTTGGTTCGTCATTTAATATATATACTAATGAGAAAAGCTTGAATGTATTTTTTTTCTCACAAATTAAAGAACAAATCTTCACTATTTATTTTGTCTTGATATAAAAGTAGAGATAAATTTAAAATTTTAAAAAATTTGAAAACATTATTTTTGTTAAAAAGTTTCAAAAATCAGACAGAAGAATTAAAGTTATAAAAATTTTAAGCTAGTTTTTATCACTATTGATATCTTATATATAATAAAAAATATTATACTCCCTCCGTCCCAAAATTATTGTCCATCTTTCTATTTTGGGTTGTCCCAAAATTATTGTCCAATACTAAAAATAGATATGAAACTTTGATAAATTTACTATATTATCCTTAACTGAAATTTTTATTACAAATTTTAAAGAAGAATTAATTAATTAGCTAAGGGTAAAACTGTCATTATGCTAAAAAGTAAGAAAGAGAAAGCTGTAATAAATGTACTTTTCTTAAACTGTGTAATTCTTGTCTGGTGACAATAATTTTGGGACGGAGGGAGTATTATTTATGAATTTTAGTAAAAAGTAGAGGTTGTTGAAAAAAGAGTAAATTACACTGTTCGTCCTTGTGGTTTGCATTGACCGACGTGTTTAGTCATTTAATCGAAAAATGTATCATTCGTCCTTAATTGTGAAACGTTATGTGTCATTAGTCCTTCACTTTGACAAGCCACACTAACATTCGTTAAGTGTCTACACATGAGGATATTATGGTCTTTTTACCATGAGTCTATCTTCTTCCTTGAATATCTTCGTCATCTACATCCCATCATCACCTTACACATAGACTCATGGTAAAAAGACCATAATATCCTCATGTGTATGACACTTAACGAATGTTAGTGTGGCTTGTCAAAGTGAAGAACTAATGACACATAAAGTTTCACACTTAAGAATGAACCATGCATTTTTTTTATCAAATGATGAAACTCGTCGATCAATGCAAACCACAAGGAGGAACAGTGTAATTTACTCTTGAAAAAATAATTGGACCATTTAAAAGGCTTGATTTTTACGCATAAGCAAAATCGAACAATATGATTAATCGAAAAAAAAGTCAAAATTAAGTTAACATTAAAAATTTTTGTGAAGGACTTTGATGAAAATACATAAAAGTATGTGTCAAATTTGTAAAATAAAAACTTAAAAAAAGAAGAGATAATTAATAAAATTTTAGTAGTTGAATTTTAAATAAATTAGGCTGGGGGAGTGGTGCAAAAAAGCCACCCGTGGGATACATGTGGCAAAAAGCCACGCGTGGGTTGCTATGAACCCCACTATCCCACCTCAAAAACCCACGCGTGGCTTGTGGTTCCCAGGGCAAAAAAAAGTCGCTACAGGTGAGTTTCTCACCATTCACACTACCCCAAATCTTTCTTTTTCATCCCCATTTTATTTCTATATAATCCTCATTTCCACTTCTTCTTTTTTTCATATCTCTCATTTCATCTTTCTCTCAATCAAAAAAATTATCTTTTCTAAATTCTAAATTTTTAGCATGGAAAACATTGATGAATATACATTTATGTACCCCGATCTAATGATCGAAGATGAAGAAACTTTGACGAATAGCCCTCGTGTCCGGTCGCTAGCAAAAGCGATGGCGTTTTTTCGAAATAGACGACAAAAAGTGTCTAGAAACCCGGTTAATCGAGATCGTTATGGTGCCCATGATCGTTTACTTGCCGCGTTTTTCACTGACAACCCGGTCTACGACGAACGTGCATTCCGAAAGACATATCGAATGGATCGATCACTTTTCAACGATATAGTTACGGCTGTAACTGCACATGATCCTTACTTTAATTCAAATATCGACTGTACCGGAAGAGAAGGCGTTGCTCCATTGGTGAAATGTACTTCTGCAATTCGTCAATTGGCATACGGCATTGTTCCAGCCTTTTTAGATGAATATCTGCAAATCTCTAAAAGAACTTCACGGGAAAGTCTTGATCATTTTTGTTCTGCTATAAGGGCGATTTATGGGCCAGAATATCTAAGAAAACCCGCGGTGAGTGATGTTGAATTACTATATCAACATCACGAAAGGAAGCACGGTTTCCCTGGGATGCTAGGAAGTCTAGACTGTACGGACTGGGAGTGGTTTGGTTGTCCGTACGCCCATAAAGGGCAATATGTTAGACGTGATCACGGATCGAATCCATTCATTTTGTTGGAAGGTGTTGCGTCAGAAGACTTGTGGATATGGCATGCTTTCTTTGGTGTTTCTGGGTCTAACAACGACATCAATGTGTTATATAAATCCCCTTTGTTTAACGATTTGAAACCAGGAAGAGCACCAGAGGTCCCTTTTACGACTAACGGCGTTAATTATCCATTTGGATACTATCTTACTGACGGGATATACCCCAAATTAGCTCCACTTGTTAAGACGATTCCAGAACCATCTAACGATGACCACAATCGAATATTGTATAAGCAGAAGCAAGAATCAGCAAGAAAGGATGTGGAACGCGCGTTTGGTGTTCTAAAAAAGAAATGGGCCATAATCGCCAATCCAGCACGTGCTTTGAAGAAAGAAAGACTTGTTAATATGATGTATGCATGCATCATAATGCATAATATGATTCGTAAACACAAAGAATATGCGATAAGTCCCAAATGGTTCCGAGGAGAAGCACAACAACCGGACGATCTGATACGAAGCACGGAATAAATTCATGTTGTTATGGGATACATCAGATCATCTCAAGTGCATCAAAACCTTCGATCCAATTTAATCCAGCACTTGGCTAATAATGCCTAATATTTTTAATGTTTGTATTTACCCGCGTGTATCGTTTTTTAATTTTGATGGAATAAAAGTATGTATTTTATAAATAAATTAAATAAAAGTGATAGTGGAAAGATGAGGTGGAGGTGAGGTGGTGGTGGGCTTTTTTTTCCTTAAGAACCTTGAAAGGTGAGTTTTGAGTGGGTTAGTGAGAGGAAAGAGAAAACTGAGGTGGAGCTGACGTGGCGGTGAGATTTTTAGTTGCCACTCCCCCTAGCCTTAGATGAACTTAAGTTTAAACTTATAATTTTCCATATTTTTTAGTAACTTTATAATATGAACAAAATACCCTTTAAACTTTATATTTTAAAAATACAACATATATTAAAAAATCAACAAATCACATAATTATAAAAATTCAAATAAAAACACAAATTATTTTCTATTTATATTTTGACACTTAAAAAAATAAAGAATGCAATCTACTTAAATTATTATTAACATGAATATAAATATCAGATTGAATGCGTAACCTCAGACATCGGTGTGAAATGAAAATAAATTGACGGATTCTATATATTACAACAATATATATTTTTTCAATGTCGTTATTTGTTATTAAACACACAATGTCTGATATTTCATTTAAACAAAGTTAAATCTTTTATGCAACAAACATTATATAAAATATCAATTAATATTATTACATAATGAAAAATCATGAAAAACTCGTAAGTAAATGAGCATCTTAACTATTTAAGTATTAAAATTTTAATATTGTTTTATAAAATAATATCACGCATTATAAAATCATGATTTTATAAATCGTGTACGTGTATTAAAAGTAAAAATAAAAATATAAAATAACTAAACTCTTTAAATAATAAAATTTATCAAATAAAATATGAGATGCAACTAATAACACAAGAGTCCGGTTATTAAAGAAACTTGTATTTTGGTGGAAACCAAGGGCTCAATCTGGACCATCCATTTGGGAGGGACCAGATCAAAGGATAAAAAACACGGAGGGACCAAAACTGTTAACTTTGCAAACTTGAGTGAAAGATTGAAAATGTACCAATAATTAAAACGTAACCACCCGCTCATTTTTCGAAATAAAAAACACACAGTCTCTCTCTCTCTAGAAACAAACCGTCTCCCATATATTTTCTCTGACTAAAAACATCTACAAATCATCAAAAAGGTCACAAAAAACCTTCAAAATCTAACAAAAAAACACAAGAATGGAAGAACAGAAGAATACTGCATCTGATTCGAGCAAAAAAACAGTGAAAATCAACGTGACAGAAGCAAAACTAGAGGGTAAAACATATTTATTCAATTTATACAACATTTTATAGTTTTAATTTGATGATTTTAAGTTTTAATTATGATTAATATGATTTAATTGATTTATATGATATTTAGATAATTACATGCATGCTTATGAGTTTGATTACATGATGTTTAAACGATTTTTGTGAAGATTAGAATGCTTATTTATATTTTTCATGATTAAAATCTGTTTAATTGATGATTTATAAAGTATTTTGATGATTATTGAGAAAATTAATATGCTTATTATGATTATAATTGATTTAATCAATTAAATTGATGATTTTTGGCTTAAAACCAATAAAAAGGCTTGCCACTAAAAATTATAGCTTATAACGAAAGATAAGTGGTTTATCACTATTGATATACAATTAAAATACAAAAAATATTGTTAAAACTTTTGTTTATCAACAATGATAAAAGTTTTATCACTAGTGATATAACATTACAGAAAAAAGGTTTTAAAAAAATAATTAGAACTGGGATTATCAACGAGAAGTGGTATATCACTAGTGATATAGAATTACAGAAAGGAATTAAAAAAATAGATAAAACTGATTTATCAATGAGAAGTGGTTTATCAATAGTGATATAGCATTACAAAAAAAGGTTTTAAAAAAATAGTTGATAAAAGCATTGGTAAGTGCTTTATCACTATTGATAAGAGGGTTATCATTCAAACATCAACTTAACAATTTTAAGAGGCTTATCGGTAGTGATAATAGGGTTTACAAAACATTGCTAAGTGCTTTCACACTATTGATAAAAAGCATTAGACAATGAAAAATATGTAATAATGAAAAAGTGTAACAACATTTTGGTTTTGGTAATTTTAAAAATTTAGGAATGCTAGTTGATTTGAAAACATTAATGAAACAAATTATATACATTTAGGTTTGTATGTAAAGTTATTATGTATCAAAGTGCATCTTTACTTTAGATACATAGTTACCAGTACATTAATACAACTAGTTAACAGCCTCTCGTCCATCTTCTATTCAGAGACTAGATGTGTTAGTTATTTGAATGTATAATCATTAATCACAAGCCAAAGTAACTACTGAATCCTATTTGTTTGTGAAATGTTATGTTTATTTAATGTATCAATGATATTTGGATCTTATAATGACATTACTAACAAAATTTAAATAACTTGCAATCTAATCGCGGAGAAAACTGGTGGAAGAAAAAAAATGAAAATCAGAAGTAAGTGTAAGAAACTATTTGGAACAAATATGGACAAAGCATCAACATCAAGATGCAGAGGAGGTGATGAAGCTGAAAAAATTGATGAAAGTGAAGAAGAAGAAGAAGAAGAGCAGAAAGATAAGAAAAAGAACAAAAAAAAAAACATCCTGTATTGACATTACGCGCAACGGTGAGACCTTTATTCGAAGCAATGCGGGGACTGACTGCACAAAGAAAAAAAGTCATACGGGACATGGGATTTGGATGCTTAATAGACTTTCCAATATATGAAATTCCAACAAAACTGGCGTTTTTTGTTGTAGACAAGCTGAACACAAATACAATGACGATAGAGTGTCCAACAGGAGACATATTTTTGACTCCAAAATCAGTTAATCAAACTCTAGGAATTCCAATGGGACACAAAAAGTTGGAAAGAGAAGGGCAAAAAGAATACAATGACCCAATTATACTGACGTGGAAACAGCAATTCAGCAACGTAAACAAGCTAACATTGAAAGCTTTATCTGATGTAATAATTGAGTCAAAAAATACGGACTACATGTTCAGGTTGAACATTTTGTCGTTGATCTAAAACACATTTGCAGGCTGTGACAACAGTTCAACTGTCAGATTCACAGTCTTGAATAATGTCTTTGAAGGAGATGACATAAGTGAAATAGACTGGTGCACACATGTACTAAATGGGGTGAGTACATCAAAGCTTGGATGGGATAACAAGAAAAAAACAAAAAGAATGTTGTTTATGACGGTCCAGTGATTTTCTTGATGGTAAGTAAAAAATTCTAATTTTTTTTAATGAATTTTATCTTTCACACTATTAATACGTTCTATATTTTATGAAACAGCTAGCATACTTGCACTATACAAACCTCGAGAATTTCAAAGTGATGAGACGAACACCAACATTCAAAAGCTGGAATTCAAGTCTCCTGAAAAGAAGAGAAACAGAAGAACTACAAAACAAATCGACGGGAGAAGTAGAAATACTGGATGATATGAATGAAGCAGAAGAAGAACCACAGAAACAAGTAAGTTAAAAAACTGTATTTCAATATATTATCAATACTGATAATACATTAAAGAAAATTAAAATAATATTTTATCTAGTAATATTTCTTTAAGTTAAATTTATCACTATTGATTATCTATTAGAAAAATCTTCTTTTGTTTGTTTTATCACTATTGATAATCCATTAAAGTTCATTTTAATAGATTATCAATAGTGATAATACATTAAAGAAAAAATCAAAGATAAAAATTAATCAATAGTGATTGTTAAATTAGTGAATAGATTATAAATAATAATTATCACTATCGATAATCTATTAGTTCATTTCTGTTGTGTTAATTTTATGACTAATGATAATAAACTTTTTTTTAAGATAAATTTATCAATATTTATAAAATAAAAAATTATAGAAGCAAGTTAAATTTAATACATTATCAATCGTGATATTAACTACTCATAAATATTGATTCATTTCTTTGTTAAACTTATCACTATTGATTATCTATTAGATAATTCTTCTTTTGTTTGTTTTATCAATATTGATAATCCAATAAATTTCATTTTAATATATTATCAATAGTGATAACACATTAAAGAAAAAATCAAAGATAAAAATTAATCAATAGTGATTGTTAAATTAGTGAATAGATTAATAGTGATTATCACTATTGATAGTCTTATTAAAGTTCATTTTTGTTTTGTTAATACATGAGGACTTTTCTTTAAGATAAATTTATCACTATTGATAATACATTTAAAATTTAAATAGATCATCAATAATAACTATATTATAGAAGCAAGTTAATTTAATACATTATCGATAGTGATATACAGTGTAGATGTAATATATAAAAAAGTTTTGACATACTAAAATATGTATATTAATAATCATTGCAGGAACTGTATGAGATGCTTGAAGAGAGCATCGAAAGCATATTGATAGAAAAAGCGGAGATAGAAGAGAAGATCAACGAGAATTTATATAAATTTGGATCTGATGAGAAACTAAAAGAAATTCAAGAAAAGTTGAAAATCATCTTCAAAGAGGAGGAACGGGAACAATACTACTCATCATCATCAACAAAATATGAAGACAACGATTTCAATGATGATGATGATGCAGGAAATCATGAAGATGAGGAAGGTCCAAAACCTCCAAAAGATGAGAGTGAAACAGATTCCGGTGATGAATTGGAAAGAGAAGCTGACGCAGAAGAAAGAAACGACCCACACTACACCGATGAGCATAATGATGAAGAATGGGTCTCAGAAACTGGATCGAAGAGGCAACAAGAAATATCAAATGAAAATGCAACAAATCAAAAAGAAAAAAATGACAATCATCAACCAGAAGATTTTCATGATACTGAGATGATGGAAACACAAGAGATGAATCTGAATAGTGAATATGATGATGATGTTGATGAATCAAAAAAGTTAGAAAAAGATGATGCTGAAAACGAAAATGAAGGAAAACGAAAAGCTGAAGAAGAAATCGAAAGAAAAGGAAAGAGAGTGAAGGAAAACCAGCCAGAAGCTTCCCACGAGAACATCAATCTTGGTTTTAGTTTGCTAATTAAAGAAATTCAAAACCAAGAAGAAGAAAACGCCAGGAAGCAATTTGAAAAAGAGTACAGATTTCTCAGGTCAAACTACATCAACAAGAATATAGACACAAAGGCTGAAATAACAGAAGATGAAAAGCTTTTGACATCAACCATCTTTGGAGACAACGAAAATGAATGGTAATCATCTAAATGATGCTTTTAACTTTTAAAACTTTATCATTATTAAGCTTTATGATTATACCTTGTGATATATTACACAGGGCTGAAGTTTTTAACGATAGAGTAGTTAATATGCTGATGAAAGGAAGTCTCCAGACGCTGGCACCAAGAATGGAAGTTGAAACTTCAGTGATCGACACATATGTATCAATTCTGAATTATGAAGAAAGTTTCAAAGAAAACAATTTGAGACGCCAATTCTTTTATACAGGAATGACGGTAAGATATTAAAAAAAATTAAAAAAAACATCTAAATATTGCACTAACATTTGATTTTGAAAAAAAAATTGAAACAGGTACCTGGAGTACTACAAGACAAGAAAGAGGACAAAGCCTTGAAGTTAGACTCCCAGTACCAATTGTCTAGCAAATTATTTGAGATTCAGACAAAAAACAATGTCAAAGAAATGCAAATGATGGACGTCGGACTGGTAAAAAAACAGTCTATTAGATTCTACTAACATGATTATTATATTATCTTAAAATAGGTATAGTCTAAGAAATTTATGATAAAATACACAGGTCTTCTTTCCAATCATAGCACATGGGCATTACTACGTCATAGTTTTTGACCTGGATAAAGTCAAGGCTGTGATACTAAACAACAGCGATTCAGATGCCACATACGAAGGGAAATACAAGGAAAATTTTGATTTTGTGGTAAGTAACCTTTAAAAAATTAGTCTAATTAGCAAAAATAAAAACATATCTAACGATCTTTATATATTATGATTTCAGAAGGAAATCTTTGTCAACCACCTGATGGCGTATCAACATCCAAAAGGAGAAGAATTACGAAAGAAAATTAAGAAAGCAACAGTGATGCAAATGAAGTGGAAGACAAAAGAAGAAAAAGTAGACTGTGCTATATACATGATGATGCATATGTAGCTGTATCAAGGAGAGACTGCTGGAAAATGGCAAACAGGGATCTACAACGAAAGTCATAAAGATCACCGAAAGCAGATTGATACCTTGAGAGCAAGAATTGCAACAAAAATATTGCTCCATGAAATGAACAACCACAGGAAGTTGATGTCTGATAAAGCATTAAACATTCAAGGAGAAGGAACAGAAGCAGGACCAAGTGAACAAAAATGATTTGTCATGAGTGTCATTCTGTGTAACAAACTTGCTACTTTTATTTTGAATGTGTGTAACTTTTAACACATTGAACAATTTGGTTATGTATTCTAAAACAGTATGATCTGTATGAAAACTTGGTACTTTTGGTTTGAAAATGCATCTTAATATTATCAAGACAATATTTATCATGATGTTTTGTTCAGCTTATACTTTATATCAATAGTGATACTCACTGGAATATTTGTAGAAATTAAAAAATAGATGTTTTTTATACTTTTATCAATAATGATGTTGACTTTATCAACTGTGATATTGCATATAGTGTGATAGTATATGCTTATATCAACAGTGATAAGGAAAAACAAAAATTATATATCTTTATCAATGTTGATATAGAATAACAAAACACATAGTGACATTTATGAACAGTGATATTTTTCAACAGTAATATTGCATTAGTTAAAAAAAACCACAAATTTATCACTAATCACTATAGATAAATCAAAAAACAATATAAAAAAACATTTTTTTAACCAAAAAAGTGAATCTTAAAATAAGGATAATATCACCATTGATATTACACATACTAAAGATGTAATACTAACACCATTGATGTATAAATAAAAAATTTATTATTTATCACTATTGATAAATCAAAAAACATAACTCAATAAAAAATAAACCGTTTTTAACTAAAAAAGTTAAAAACTTTTATCATCAATCACTATCATACTATCAGCATTGATATTATACTAAAAAAAGCAGAAGTTGGAATTTATAAAAATAATAAAACCCGCCCAATCATAATGCATCCCAACCACTTTCATTCTCATTCTACAAAACACAAACCGCTATCATTTCTCTCTCTAGAATCAAAACAAACCCTAACCCTCTCTAAAATAAAAAACAAACCTAATCAAAACCTTCAATCACAAAAGGAAATCGAAAGAAATGGATGAATCGGAACAAGACGGATCTAATACCTAAAAAAAACGATGGAAAACGAACAAACACCAAGTCAGGAAGAAAGTATGGTTTTTCTAACTCATAATTTATTAGTTTTGATGATTATTAGAACATTTATTCTAAATTTAATTAATTTTAATCTGTTAATTTGATGTTTTAATCCATATATTGATTATAATAACCTACTTCTGAGTTTAAATTGGGTATTTCGAGGATATTGTGATGATTTGTTATGTATTGTTAATTTTAGATTCTAATCATCAATTAAAGTCGTATTGTATTGATTTTTTTGATTATTTTTATAAACTTTTTAATAATTTATAACTTTAAAGAAAGATTTATGTGAAGTTTATTAGGTTTATTATTTTTTTAAGTTCATATAAATTTAAAAACTATAAGCCCCAGTTTTTTTTAAAATTATTCTATCGCTTATGGGTTTATATAAGATTATTATAATCAATATAAACAAAAAAACACAATGTAAGTTTTGATATATGTATATCAACATTGATAAGAGTCTTTAGAATAAGAAACTTGAAAGGATTGATAAATTATATAACAAAATTTATCAAAAATGTTTCGAAATAAAAAAGAAATTTATTAGTTTCTATTTAAAAAAAATGTAGATGGAGATATTTTTCTCGATTTAACACCACTCGAAGATTTGCCAGGTACTGAAATTCAAATAGAAGATGCTTTATCGGGTTAGTATTTATTAAAAAAAAATTACAAAATTCATAACTCAGACGAAAACTTACATAAAAAATTGTTTTGTAAATGCAGTTCTGAATACATGCCCGATTCTAAACCTTTCTTCGCAGATTGGTAAAACACTAGGTACATTTAAAAGAAAATAAAAAAATATTTATTCTTTATAAATATATAAATGTGATCAAATATGTGAGAATGCGACATACTTGTATTGATATTTTAATGTATTATCACTATTGATAATCCATTAAAAATAACTTAAATGGATTATCAATATTGATAAAACTAACAAATTAAATATCATAAAATGTATGATGCATACTTATAAACTTCTTATGTATCACATTTAATATATTTAAAAAAATATAAATGAATGACTAACATAATACATCTATATTTGTGCAGATTTGAACACACAAAGCAATACTGAAGGTAACAAAACACCATCTTCGACATCGAAAAAACTAACATACAGACGAAAAATTGATGCTAAAAGACAGCAACTAGATTTAGTTGAGCAACAAACAACATCAACAGAAGTAGTCGTGTTTGCTTCAAAGGAAGTAACAGAAAGAAAAAGAAAAGCCACTGACATAGAACCTGGAAAAAAGCCAACAAGAGTTCCTGCAGGAAAAAAGAAACAAGAGGAAAAACAAGAGAATATAAACAAAAGGAAAAGAGACGAAAAAGCAAATCAAGTTGAGGAAAGGAAAAAAAGAACAGTAAAAGGAAAAGGAAAAAAGAAAGAAGAATCTGATGAAGAAGAGATGGAACTAATGGTAGTAAAAAATGAAGATAAATTCAAGCCATTGAGGGCTAAAACAACTGTTCAGCCTCTCTTCAATGCTAATCGAATCTATCGACAGAAAGGAAAAGGGTGATTAGACAAATGGGCTTTGGTAGTTTTTTGGAACTTTGATTTAGCAAAGTACCGGCACGGATCACATATTTTGTACTTAAAAACCTAGACACACAGAACATGGAGCTGCCACTGGCAAATGGCAAAAAAATTAAGTTCACACCAAAGAAAATCAGAGAAGCAACAGGAATCCCAATGGGAAAAAGAAGACTAGAATCTGAGCATGAAAGAGAAAACAATGATGTGTTCTTAAACAGATTCAAAGCACAGTTTGGAGAGAAGCAATATCCAACAACAACAGATATTTCAAAGGTTATTCAGAAGACAACCGATACAGACTTCATGTTCAAAATGAATTACCTCATGCTCTTTGCAAACTGCATGATAAAATGTGATAACGGTTCGAGGATAAACTATCATGTGATAAACAACATACAACATGATGATGTCATTAGCGACTTTGACTGGTGCACTTACATTTGGGAATGCATTCGAGTAAGCAAGGTCAACTGGAAAGACACGACAGCAGAAAACTGGTACTACGGCCCGAACGTTGTGCTAATGGTAATTTTAATCTACACTTTAATTTTTTATTTATTTATGTCTAATATCATATTATTAATGCATGACACTTTTTATTAAATATTATACTGTAAACAGCTGGTTTACTTGCATCACACAAAGTTTGCTGAGATGAATGTACCACGAAAATGGCCTGGCATCAGAAACTGGACTTTTGATCTTTTAGAAGAAAGAGAAAACTTGGAGATGAAGAATGGACGGTTTGGATTGGTTTCAGTGATAGAAGATGATGAAGAAAATAATGCTGATGAACAGGAAAATGAGAAGCAAAAACTCAAAGAGGTCAGTAAAATCAAATATATTTTATCACTATTGATAATCCAATAAAGTTGATTTTAATAGGTTATCAGTAGTGATAATACATTAAAGATGAAAAAATTAACATAATAATTAATCAATACACAAAACTAAAATAGTGATAATAGTTTATCAATAGTGATTATGGCTATTGAATCTTATATGCAGAATTTTTTTGTTAGTTTTATCACTATTGATAATCCATTAAATTTAATTTTAATAGATTATCAATAGTGATAATAAATTAAAGTTGAAATATTAACATAATATTTGATCAATAGTTACTTAAAATACTGATTATCACTATTGATAATCTTATCACTATTGATAATCTGTTGAATCTTTTTTTTAGTTTTATCACTATTGATAATCCATTAAAAGTTGATTTTTAATAGATTATCAATAGTGATAATACATTAAAGTTGAAAAATTAACATAATATTTAATCAGGTCATAGTAAAAAATAGTGATAATAGATTATTAACAGTGATGTAAAATTCCTAACACGTGTTTTTTTCCAACACAGCTTATATACGAGACGATAGAAGAAAAGTTTGAAAGAGTTTTGAAAGAGAGAAGAGAGCTTCAAGATTTGATTAATGAAAACTTGCAGATGCAAGAGGTCTTTGAAGGTGATGAAAGATTAAACTTGTTTGTACAAAGATTCAAAAGAGAGTTTAGAAATGAAATGCAAGTAGATGAACCCAACGATTATTCATATTACTATGCTAGTGCATCAACTAGCAAAGCTGCAACAACAAAGGATATTCATAGTCCTGTTGGGTTTATTGAATCTGTCCACGAGGAGAGCAACAACAACAAATCAGACTTTGCCGAAGCTGATAAAATATACTACGAAGCACTTGAAAAAAAGAAGCAGCAACAAGCTGCGAAAGACGAGGCGGAAAGAAAAAGGAAAGCCGATGCTGAAGATAAGAAGAAAAAGCAAGAAGATGCAAAGAAAATCAAAGCTCAAAGAGGTCAGTAAAATCAAATAATTTAGCATGTTCATGTTATTGACAAATCACTAGTGATTAACCACTAGTCATAAAAATAAACTAGTGTTAAATAACTAGTGTTAAATCACTATTGATCAATGTTAAATGATAAATGACTAATAATGTATAATGATACTTTTAACAAACTATGTCTAGCAAAAACAACAAAATATAATGATGCTTTAACAAATACTAGTGATATGAAACTAGAAATGTATAAATGTTGAAGTTGAAAAAAATCCTTTTTAGAAGCAGATGTAAAGAAGAAGAAGCAAGAAGCTGCGAAAGAGGAGGCTGAAAGAAAAAGGAATGCTGATGCTGAAAATAAGAAGAAAGAGGAAGAAGAGGCAAAGAAAAAACAGGCGGAAGAGAAAGCTACAAATACAGAAAAGGATGCAACTGCAAAAGAAGATGCTCAAAAACCAGCAAAAAAAGTTGCAAACACATAAAAGAAAAGTTCAGAAAAACCAAAAGCAGATAAAGATGGAGAAAAAACATCTACTCAAACAGAAACAAACAAAGAAGGAGCTTCAACAATAGAGCCCATAAAGGAAGCAACACTAGAAAAAAGGAACATGCAAAGGACAAACAGGAAGCTCCAACAGAAACAAAAGAACATGCAGAGGACAAACATGAAGTTGTTGTTGCAGAAAAAACAAAAGCACAAACAGAAGAAAACAAAGAGACATCTAAGGAAAAAAACAAAGAAGAAGCTGCAGCAAAAAAAGCGACAAATGAAGCAGCAGCAGAAACAACACCAAAGAAAAATACAAGGCAACAAGCAAAACAGGATGCAGAAAAAACTAAAGGTAAAAACATAAATTTTTATCCAAAAAACGTATCAGTTTTTACACTTATAGATTATATAAAAAACAAAAAACCTTAACAAAAAATTATGCAACAGATGATAAAAATTATGAAAGCCCGAAAGTCCAAGAGAATGCATTTGGTACAGAACAAGAAAGCGAAATAGAAAGCATTGCCCAGGAGGAAGCACAAGGAAGAGGAAAAAGGATCACAAAACCATCGATGTATTATAAATCGCCGTACATGAACGAGATGTCCAGAACACAAGATAAGTTGCACTATGATGAAATGATTTCAGCAAACAGCATCTTCTGTATGCAAGGACAGATCAGGTAAACAATTTTAATATTTACTATTTAGTCGTGGATAATTATCATTAGAAACTAGTGATAAATCTAATACATAATAAATGTTTTGCAGTGAAAAAGTATTCGATGATGGAAGTGGAACTATAGCAAACAAAGAAGAAATTCAAACTCTTGCACCTGGATTCAAGATACATAAAAAAGTAATTGACACTTTTGTTAAAGTGTTAAATTACGAGGAAAGGATACACACAGGAGGCAAAGGGTTAAGAAGGCAATACTTTGCAACAACTGACTTCGTAAGTTCATTTAAAATTTATAACGAAAAAAAATGTTCTATCACTTAAAAAATATAAGAACTAAATTTATATTTAAAAAATCTTTTATCTATAGGATTTGGAACTGATGGAAAATGAGAGTTTGAATGAGATCGATGATGAGAAGTTTGAAAAGTTGCTGCACAAATACATGATTTCTTCACAAGCTAAGAAGAAGATGAAAGATGTGAGAATTGTGTTTTTCCCAACAATAGTTGGAGGTGATTATTTTGTGATCGTCTTCAACCTTGAGAAAGCAAATGCTATGATACTAGATAACGACTCAAATGTGGAATACAAGAAAAAGCATCAAGACGCCTTTGGCAAAATAGTAAGTAAATATATAATGTTACTTGAATGTAGAATTATAAAAATGCAGATAAATTACATGGCTATACATAATAACTAATTTCTTAAATTTTAATTTATGCAGAAAAATTTGTTGATCAACTACTTGACGAAGCATGGAAACACGTGTGTTAAGAAGCTAAGCAACGACAAACAGCCAAAAGTGATGAAATTCAAATGGCAAACTCTGGAAAACAAAATCGACAGTGGCTTGTACACAATGATGCATATGGAGCTTTATCAAGGAGAGATGGCGTCTAAATGGAATCCTCAAATTGTTCTCGAAACAAACAGAGATCATCAACTGTAAATAAACATAATGAGGAAGAGGTATGTGACAAAGATTTTAATGCATGAAGTAAACACAAAGAGAGGAGTGATGACGGACTATGCAAAGAAGTTTGAAGATGAAAACAAGGACAAAGACGAAAAAACAGTCCAAGAAATCGTTGAAGCTGCTATCAACAAAAAGATAACAAATGAATGATAAGCCCCAAGTCTTATGTTAACATAACAGCTAGTACTTTTTATTAGAACAAGGATTTTGTAGTATATCACTTGTGATATACAAATGATGTATCTTAAACAATTGTTGAACCTTCTTTTGCTGATTAAACTTAGATGATGTCAACTTTAACTTCAAAAATAATATTTCAAACACAAAAAGATGATAGAAAACATTGCAATATTAAAAATATATCTACCTGTATTATCACTAACTATAAAAAAATTAAAAAAATATTGTGTATAAAATTACCAATACTTATAAAACATGAATATTAAAAACTGTTTACGTGTCATATCACTGGTGATAAAGTATATAAAATAAATATACTTGTAAAACATAACTATACAAAATTATTTACGTGTGATATCACTGGTGATAAAATATAGAAAATGAACTTATAAAACATGAATGTATACTTGTAAAACATGAATATTAAAAACTGTTTACGTGTGATATCACTGGTGATAAAATATAGAAAATGAATATATACTTGTAGAACATAAATATTAAAAAAATTTAACAAAGCATGCAGCAACATTCCATTGTACTTATATGTCTATATGATAAATACAATGTTTACCAGGGTGACCCTTGAACAAAAAAAACCATTGAATATGATAACCAAATTTTATTAAAAGTGCAATATGTGAAGCTAGAAAAAAAAATCATTCAAAACATCAATCTAGATTGTAGATATACTTTTTAAAATATAAAATAAATCACTCATCATGGCTGATTGATTCCTCCTTCCACTGCCGCTTTTTGAAACTTGTTCTTGCGTCGACTTCTCTGTTCTTCCCTTTTTCTTTTTCTTTCTGCCCTGAGTTTCTGCCTTTCAATTTTTGGTGTTATACGCAAATCAAAACTTGGCTGGGAACCAGGAGTCCAAGGACTACTGGAATTAGTTGGTGATGTACCAGATAATGTGTCCGAATCAATTTTTTCTTCTTCGGCTTTATGTTTCGCGGCAAGCTCAGCTAAAAGTTTTGGCTCTACAAAATCAAAATAATAATTCATCGATTCGTCTGAATCCGAATCATGAACCAAGAAAGTACTTGTTTGACCTTGGTAAAATTTACTAGTTGCTTCAACTTGTTCCTTCAAAAATTGAGGATCATAAACATCTATATTGATTTTTTGGTTTGTTGCATTTTCTTGCCCAATAACTACTTTCTTAATACTTCCATCTTGATCTGTTTTTTTAAAACTTCCAGCTTGATCATTCAATAGTACTGCATCTCGACTATCTATTTCAAAGTCTTGTTCAGTAACTGAATATGAATCATTTCTAAAAATACTTTCATGCAGACTTTGAACGTTGGCTTGTCGAGATTTCATTATCTTACTACTTCCAGCTTCTACTGTTTTTGCGGATCCATATTGTCCTTTAAAAGCATAATTTTGACCATTTAATCCTTCATCGTATTGACTTTGGCAAACTCGATCTGTTGCTTCAACTGATTGCTTCAAAAATCCAGGATCATCATAATCAAAATCATCAGAATCTACAAGGCACTTTATGTTGCTAGCCTTTTCTATCCCAGTTTGTACTTTCTTACTACTTCCAGCGTGTTCTGTTTTAGTGCCTCCATCTAGCACTTGAGAAACAAATTTTTTATCATTCAATAGTACCTCATCTTGATTGACAATTTCCGTTTCTTGTTCGGAAAATGAAAATGAATCATTTCTACAAATTCTTTCATCAACATTTTGAACATTTTCTTCCACAGATTTCATTTTCTTACTACTTCCAACTTCTTCTGTTTTGGCGCCTCCATCTTGTCCTTCAGAAACAACATTCTGATCATTCAATACTTCCCCATCTTGAACATTTTCTTGCCCAGATTCCATTATTTTACTAGTTTCAACTTCTTCTGTTTTGGCGCCTCCATCTTGTCCTTCAGAAACAACATTCTGATCATTCAATCCTTCCCCATCTTGAACATTTTCTTGCCCAGATTCCATTATTTTACTAGTTCAACTTCTTCTGTTTTGGCGCCTCCATCTTGTCCTTTAGAAACAACATTCTGATCATTCAATCTTTCCCCATCTTGAACATTTTCTTGCCCAGATTCCATTATTTTACTAGTTTCAACTTCTTCTGTTTTGGCGCCTCCATCTTGTCCTTTAGAAACAACATTCTGATCATTCAATCCTTCCCCATCTTGAACATTTTCTTGCCCAGATTCCATTTTCGTACTACTTCCAACTACTTCTGCTTTGGTGCCTCCATCTTGTCCTTCAGAAACAACATTATGATCATTCAATCCTTGCTCATCTTGATTACACATATTCACATCTTGATCACCAACAGAGTACGTGCCACCACTAAAAATGGTTTCATCGACACTTTGAACGTTTTCTTGTCCGGATTCCAATTTCTTACTACCCCAGCTTCTTTTTTCGTGCCTACATCTTGTACCTCGGAACCAAGATTTACATCATTAAAACCGTCATCATCTTGACTACTGATTTTCATATCTTGATCACCACCTGAAAGATTATCGTTCTCATCGCCAGATTCTGAAGAAGAAGTGTGGTACTCTGGAATGTCGGGTTCTTTGAAAAGTTCTTTTAGTCTGGCCCTAATTTCAATCAGCTTAGAATCATCTTGGTACTTCAACAAATTGTCATTGATTGTTTCTTCTATTTCTGATTTATCTATTAATATGTTCTCAATACTCTGATGAATCAAACCATACAATTCCTGTAATGTACAAGAAAAATATACTTATTGATAATCACTATTGATAAAACATTAAAAAATTTAATAAATACTAATAGAAAAACTAACTTTAATATATTATCAATAGTGATAATACACTAAAACTTTTATAGCTACTGATAATCACTATTGATAATCTGTTAGTTAATTATGATTACATATATCCCTGATCATATATATCACTACTGATAATCTATTACTTAATTTAATCACTATTGATAAATCACTAATGATAATCTTTTAAAGTTGATTAAACTAAAAAATACACACAATTTTAGACTTAAAAAAGAATTTGATTTATAACGAGTGATAAAATGTTAACTTAACTAACCTCTCTTTGTACATTTTGCTCTACTTCATCCAAATCTGGAAGAATTTCGGATGTTCCCATAGAATTATTCTTGACTTCAATTGTTTCTCTTTGGTTCAGCAGACTTG
This sequence comes from Glebionis coronaria, assembly GCA_025667525.1. Classification (NCBI taxonomy): domain Eukaryota; kingdom Viridiplantae; phylum Streptophyta; class Magnoliopsida; order Asterales; family Asteraceae; genus Glebionis; species Glebionis coronaria. The sequence continues at coordinate 365,975,003 of CM046880.1, read as the reverse complement.
AATCCCAGCTTTTAATCGATGGTACTCGTCTCGTTACTTTCATCTGATCACACTTTGTGTAATGAACATATGCAAGCTGTATCATAAAATGTATTATAACATTAATATCAAATATTATATAAGACAACAAAGTTGGTATAAAAAATACTAATGTTCGTAAATTACCATCAGGAACATAGCTGGTCCGTAATACACAACACTCTTCCTATGATTCAACCTTGATTCCCATGCAAGCTTCGATAAACTAGCACAATCAAGAATGTGCTCACACCAGTTTATATCATTAACGTCATCACCTTCGAACACATTCTTCAGGACTGTGAATTTGATAGTTGATGATACATCACAACTTCCTAAAGTGTTTGAAATCAAAGTCAAGACGTTCATCCTAAACATATAATCATCATTTTTAGTCTCCAATATAACATCTGATAATTCTTTGATTGTAACAATGTTGACATTCTTGAACTGACTTTTCCATTTTTTAATAAATGGATCACCATATTGTCGTTCTCCTTCTCGTTGCAAGTTCCTGTTACCCATTGGAAGTCCAAAAATTTGATTAACTGTTTTCGGAGTAAGTAATATGTCTCCTGATGGACACTTTAATAGCATTGATGTAGTATCAAGAATATCAACCACAAAGAATGCAAGTTTGCTTGGAATATCAAATATCGGAAAATCAATCAAAGCTCCAAAACCCATATCTTTGATAACCTTCTTTCTTTGGGCTGTTAAACAACGCCTTACTTCGTAAAGAGGCCTAACTGACGCACGTGATATTAGTGACCTATATTCTTTTTTTCTACCCCTTTGCTGGCTCTTATTCTCTGAATCATTCATTACAAAATCATCATTTCCTTCAATAATTTTTTCCTTTCCCCTTTCTTCTCGCCTTCTTTTATCATCAACAAAAGAACTGTCTTCTTTCAATTTTATCTCTTCTTCATCAAATTCTCTTTTACGTTTCTCTTCTTTTTCCCTAAAACTTATATTGCCAGTTCGTTTCTTACAATTACGTCTAGGCAATTGTTTTCTTCTAACAGTTTTTTGATTAACTGAAAATTAAAATGACATATAATTAGTTCAGGCACTTTAACAAACATTTCAAACGCAAATATAAATATAACAAATATAGAATCACAAAACATCATAAAATAAGAACAATACATAAATCAAATGCAAAATCAATAGAACAAATACAAATGTTTTTTTTTCTTTTCAAAATGAAATACCTTTATCATTTCCAGTACATTCGCTTTGAACTATTGGATCTGTTGTAATCGGAGGTACACTCGATGATCCTTCCATGTTTTTGTTAATTTTTGTTAAATTTGATTCATCTTTGGTTAGTATTTTTGATTTTAATGGTAGGAGAAACTTGTTTAAAATGATTTTGATATTGAACATTTAAGAAGTGTTCGTCATATGTGTGTGTGTGAAAGTGTTCGTCATATGTGTGTGTGTGAAAGTGTTCATCATCCCTACACTTTTTTTAAAGTAAAATGAACATTTTACATCAAATCTTTATAAAATCACTTGTGATTAAAAACACACGAGATTCTAAATACATTATCCATGGTGATATATTGAAAGTAAATTTCATAGATAAAAACCAAAAAACATAGTACTAAAATTTATCACAAAAAAAAATTAATTATCACTTGTGATATTTCAAGTAAAATTAAAAACTATAAATTTTCAATAGAAAGAAACACATTCATTGAATCGAAAAAGTTATTTTTAATGAAGACCTTGAAGAACAGTCAAATTACATGAAATAATAACACAAAGAATATAACATAAGACAAACAAATCACAAACATGATATTTTAAGACATAAAATCACTAGTGATAAAAACAAACTATCTACTTTAAACATTGAATCACTATTCATAAAACATACTGAACTCAATTATTAAAAATAAAACTGATCATCAAGAAAACAATTGATAGAACATACATAAGGAAAGTATCACTAGTGATAAAACAAATGAACATAAGTTTTCAACATTATTGAAAATAAAAGTATCACTTGTGATAATCAAAAAAACAATTGATAGTAGATAAACAGCATTGGATTCCAGAATATACAGCTTGAACAAATTAAGCAACATGACAACCGTCTCTATCATCACGACCAGCAGAAGAAACTGATGCAGAATAAGAAAAATCAGCTTTATCCTTGAGTGGGCAAGTACTATAGGTGTGGTCAGTACTTGAACAAAGAGTACAACCCATCTTCCTCCTTTTATTGCTTTTAGCCATTGAAATCTCTCTTCTACTCTTAATACGCTTTTGCGGCTGCTTCTGTGGCTGCTTATGTGGCTGCTTCTCACGCCCCTTTGTCCGAACATCTGTTGGATTATTCACAAGCTTCTTCTTAGGCTCCTTAACGTCCATAAACTTTTCAACAATCTGAGCAGTTGTACGTGTTGGAACAGGAGGCAAACCAGCTTCGAACTCAGACTTTAATGCTTTCATCTTGCCCAGAAAAGAATTTAGCTTAGGCTCATTATTACTTGAATACATGATTCAAACACATTTGCGGCCTCAATAGAAAGCTTCTCAATTGCTTCATTTTTCTCGCCATATCGGTTTTTTTTGTTCCTCAAATCAGCTGGAATCAAATCTTTTGTCCAACGCCTAAGTATATACTGATCTGGGATACGAGACACATTACAGTTCTTGAAAGCACAAAAAACCTGACGACATAAAATCCCAACACGAACAAAAAGCTGACAACAGCAGGAAACTGAAGAATCTTGACTGTTATATATCATCTAAAAAAACATCAAAAAACAATCATATATCAAACAAGAGATAATTTATATTAAAATAGCTATAAAAAAATAATGTATAAACTATCAATAGTGATAAAACATATGAATCTTTAGAAATTAAAAATAACAAAATATACCTTATACTTCCGTGAAATTTTTTTATACAACTCAATCTCTTCTTCAAGATTCTCTGAATTACTTTCTGTATCAATAACTTCTGGAACAACCTTTTGAGATACTTCCTCTTCAATAAGAATAACAAAAACACCCTCTTTTGAACTCATACCATTTACCGAACACAACCATGAACCTACAACAATCTCTTTTTGAACACGATTAAAAATATTACGGGTGTAAACACCAGCAACATGTTTTTCGATTGGTAATGGAGTCAGCAAAGTAGGGAACGAGTCAAAAGACTGATGACCCAACTGTTCTTGAAGGTATCTCTACCTATCCATTGCAGACTCGTAACTAAGCATAAACTTCACAAGGGTTGCACGGGAGCTCAAAAAATAATTAAAGAAAGAGTTCTCGCTCTCTGACCTGGAAGTAGTCCTCATTAACCCAAAAAGTGGTGAATCAACAAAAAAAGTAGGGATACGTGATGTTCTAATATTATACATCTTCGTTAGCCACTTGTGTCCAACAAGATTAAACTCCTCCATAAGACTGTTCCATCTAAGCTCAAACTCATCAGGTTGGATATACATATTCCAAACAATTTTGCCAAACTTTTCTTTGAACTTTGTGTTATCATAAATTTCACAAACAATCTGGGAAAAGAATGCAATATCAATAGTTATATAACAATAAAGATTATATACAAAATAAATTTTTTTATGTCAATGCATTATCACTAGTGATAAGAAAAATGCCAAATAAGAACTATATAATCTTTTGGTTTGTTATATGAAACATTAATAATTTATCACAAGTGATATAAAAACAAACAAAATTGAATACCTTTTTTGGGACTTTCTGCATGATGTGCCACATACAAAGCCTATGCTTAGATTCATGCAACTCCTCAGCAACAGCGATACACATAGCACCGTCTTGATCAGTAACAACAATCTGTGGCGCTCGACCAACTGCCTTCTTAAACGATCGAAGTAACCATCCATAATATTCAGTTGTTTCTTTCTTCAACAACCCCGAACCAACAGTAACAGACCTTCTATGGTTGTCTATAGCCGTAAATGGTACAAACATCATTTTGTACCTTAAAAATAGTATAAACTTTAACAAAGTAATAAAAAAACAATGAAGAAACAATAATAATGAAACATACTTGTTGGTTCTGTACGTGGCATCAAATGATACAATATCACCAAATTCCTTATAATTACATTTCGCAACTTCATCAGCCCAGAACAAACCGCACAACTCCGCGTTCTCAACAAAAAATTCAAAAGAAAATAGTTTTGTATACTCTTTTTTGTCCTCCATACGATTAATCAACATCTGAGCGTCACTATCTCCTATGAACAAGTTCAAGCCATTAACAAAATTCTTAAAATCCACCTGAGTGCCATGAACAAGAGATACAGACCCTTTCAACCCAGTATAAAACTTATGCGCTTTAACAACACCAATATTTGAACTCATAGCTTTGATAATAAACAGCTGCTCGACGTATGTTAACTTCCTCTCAGATTTGGACAAGTGTTTATACTCGGGCTTATCAAGCTCATGATTATGTTCAACATTAAAAGTTGTCAATGAATACTTTATTGTACCAGGAACCAAATCAAAGACAGCACGCGCTTTGCAACTACATATCCTAATATTTGAAGTCCTTACTTGTTTATCAGTCTTTTTAGGCTCTAAAGTATTCAAGGATATATTCTTCGGACAACCATGCCGATTACAAACTAACAACTTCTGTTTCACAAAACCACCACGTAATCGTTTCTGAGTAGATAGTCTAATGCCAAACCCAGCAACTGAAGCGTATTTCTTATAAACACTAATACATTCATCAACACTATCATATTCAGTCCCTAAAACTGGTAAATCACTAGCATAAACCCTAGGAACAACTATAAGTGAACCATCTGGACCGTCAAGAATCTCATCATGATCAAAGGATGAAGATGTTTTATCACTGTTACCAGCTGTAGAAAATAAAACAAAGAAAAATGAATATAATATAAACAAAAAAATAAAACATGGACAGATATCATAAATAATATAACACAACACAACATATATCACTAGTGATAACACATGATAAAAGACAGGAACAAAAAAACAAAAGCAGTTTAAACTAATATCAATAGTGATAAAACATACAAAAACATTTAAATACCTTTTATTGTTTGGAACAAAAAACACATACTGATAAAACACATCATATATCACTAGTGATAACACATGATAAAAGAACTAAAAACATACAGTTTACACTAAATATCAATAGTGATAATACATACAAAAACATTTAAATACCTTGTATGAAACAGAAAACATTCATAAAATGATAAAACACATTATATATCACTATTGATAAAACAAAAAAAACATAAAAAGTGCAGCAAAAACAAAAAACTTTTAAACTAGATATCAATAGTGATACAACATATAAAAACATCAACAAAAGAGTAAAAAAAGATCAACATATCAATATTGATAGAACATAAAAAACATCAACAAAATCAGGTTAACTAGTAACAAAATATCAACATATCACAATTGATACAAAAACATGATAAAAAATAAACAGTTAATAAGCATTAACAACAAAATAGAGTAAAAAATAAGTTGTTAATCTACAAACTTACAATCACAGTTATCATGATCAGCCAAAAGAGAAGTAGAACCGCATCCGGATACAGTAGAACCGTTATTAACATCCAAACCTACTAAATCAGCATCTAAATCTGGAACTGCAGGTTCATTCAAATCAAAAGCCATAATATAAATGAATTTGTGGAATAATAAGCAGTAAAATGATAACGATGATCAATGGTGAAGCAGAATTTGTGGATCGGTATAACAGAATGAGAAAAGCGGTTTTTTTTTTGTAACTGAAACGGTTGAGAGAAACACACACGAAGTGTGTGTGAAAAAAGGAGCGAAGTGATAAAAAAATTGGGAGAAAAGAGTTTATATATTGGTAATAAAAAATGATTAATTGAATTAAATCTTATATTAATCTCCACCCTTAGATCAAAGCTAAATGAAGAGTAGGGATTTGTCCCTTTGTTTCCACCAAAAAAACAAAGCTCCAAAATAACTTTTTCCAATAACACAAACACAATTCACTACTTGTATAGTGAACACGACCATCTTTTGACAAAGAAATTATGGCGAGATTATCTACGACCATGTTTTGATTGACTTCTTCAAATAAAGGGTATTATTATAGAGAAAATATCTTGCGACTCTTCACACAGTTCAAACTAGTGTAATACCCGTGCGTTGCACGGGTCACACGTAAAAAATCAGTTAGTTTTTCTATATCTAATACTAACAACATATCATCTATTAGCAGCAAAATCATTTAAATTTAATATTCGTAAATTTATCTTTTTATTAGTTTTTTTAAAATTCATAAAAAAACTAATAAAACTATTTTCCAAAATTCCATACTCAAGAAACTAATACAAAAAGAGTAAAAATCATACGCAAGAAACTTTTAAAATTGTCTGATCTCCACTTTTTTTCTTTTCAGAATGTGATTTAATATAAAATTTTTTATCACAATTTAGTGATTATGGTCTCACACTCTAATAGACTCCAAACAAAAAATTGTATCTCTACCTCAGTTACCAAAACATATATATCACGTGGCGTACTACAAATCCAAAATATAGCCACTTGTGTTTTTATCAAACAAAACACAAAAAATAAAATACACACACGACACAATAGCTTGCCCTCTCTCTCTGTCTCTCTCTCTCTCACACACACTCACACACTCATACACACACACATAATCTGCAGCAAGATGATACTGTGTGTATCTCTTGATAAAAACTTAGCCACTTGAGAGGATGATACGTGGAGTTGCAGATCTGAAAAATAAAACATAAGCACACAATAGTTTTTATCAAACAAAACTCTAAAATAGCCACTCGAGAGGCGTATCCAGTTATGTTTGGTTTATAAAAGCGAAGATGGATTCTTAAAATGAAAAAAGGTTCGAGCTAAATACACACCAGCTTTACTCGGCCAAAATGATGTCCTTTCTGAATGTCCTCCATCATGTCATCTAATTTCATCTTAAAAACACGTGTAATAGTTTCTGGTCTATCAATTGTCGGCTGACCAGGTATGTAATCTTCGGCATCACGTTGAATCTCACCCTCTCAGGCCATTTAGGGTTGAATCATATGTCTTGGTCCTCCACTGAACGTCCAAGGTGATATATAATTTATATTAACTACATTATGATATAAAGAGTGATGGTTGAGACTTGAGAATGACAATAGAGTCTTGGTTTGATGTTTTATATAGATGCAAAACTAAAAGAGTAGCGCCAGTTTAAAACCTAAAATAGGTGAGAAAAAAAGGGGAGTTTGTTAAAGTTAGGATGAGATGTTTATATGTTTATCCCGTATGTAACAATTGTGGATAAGAACAAAAATGAATTTCTACGCTTCTGATTAAAACATTGTGTCATCCAACGGCTGTGAGACAATGACATGTGAGGTTTTTCTCTCTCTGCTGCGCCAACAATAAGAAGGGAAATACTTAATCAGTAGAACTAGTAAACATGCCACGTAAGGTGTGCTAATAGTGACACTATATCAAAGATTATCATTGTTAAAAGATGATAATTAATAAATTTCAAATGTGCAACTTGGTTGATATTAACGATGTGCAGTTGGGAGCTCAGACAAAGAAACATGGTTAGCTTAAACCTTTTTCCAATAACTTTTGATCAGAAAAACAAATTAGTTATTGTCTAACTATATATGGCATCAAAAATGACACATTACTTAACGAAACTATACACATATTAGTTATTCGAATCACCTAAAACTTGTGCCTAACATGTGTGGACTTAACTCATTAGATTAGTTGATTAAGAAGTAGTGGGCCTATTACTAATGATTAATGAACTATTTACATGTAATTTTAGTCATAAAATCATGGTTAAAATTAAGTCTCTCAATCACTACTACTTTGTTGCTATTTAGATGTAATTTTTAGTCATTAAGTTATGGTTAAAAATAGGTTACTGTATTACTAACAATACACATGTCTATTTTCAGACTGATTCCCGTATAACGTCTAAAATATAAATTTTTGGAAACAAATATTTGCATTTGATAATATTGTCTAGACAATAAGTACTACTCCATCTCAAAATTACTTTTCACATTTTCTTTTTCGCTCATCCCAAAATTATTATCCACTTTTAAAAATAAAAATTAGGTTCGTTTAAGATTATTATGTTACTCTTAGTTAAAAAATTGGTATTTACAAAAGTAAAAGAAACCAGAATTATTTATCAAAGGGTAAAACTGTTCTTTTTGTATTTTCGTAATTCAAAGCAGTAATTGATATTTTTTTTAAACCGTGTATTTTTTATATTTTTGAGGCACGTGAACGAAATTACACAATAAGATTTTAAAAAAGTGTTAAATATAAAGTGTTACTATCTTCGTCTTAAAATTATACTTTGTTATTCTTTTTTCGAGTTGTCCTAAATTAATTGTTCATTTTTAAAAATAGGTAAAAAGTTTAGATCGAGATTAATACATTACACTTAGTTGAAATTATAATTACAAATTTTAAAGAAGTTTTAAAAAAAATTAGTTAAGGATAAAACAGTATTTATGCAAAAAATAAGAAAGAGAAAATGTAAAGATGATACGGAGGAATTTCTATACAATTTATAAGATACGCAAATAAGATATCTAAAGTCTAAACGTTTAACTTATCACTCAAGTAATGATATTTTCTAATCTAAATCATGTTTTTGTGTTTTTCGTCTTTGTTACATCAAATTGATTATTTGTCGATTTCAAAGAAAAAGCTGATGTAACCAAAAAAAATCACCTTCTTATTGCGAGTAATCTAATGTTCATATGAGCATATATTCTTCCTGTTTACTTTTCGATATTGCTTCAGGTTATTGTTGGTTTTGACAAACAAAACCTAACAAGTGGTTTAAGTACGAATGATTTGTCACTCAAGAAGGCTACTGAAATTGATTTAAACTGCGAAGTTAATTTATTACGGTAATAAAGTAAAGTGTAAAGCTGTAAGTCATTGTTTAGTATCCATGCATATTGTTTGCTTTCAAGCACTAACAATACTTTCACACTAGTAAAATGAATCACATGTAATACAATAAAAAGCTGTGTTGTGTTAAAGTACAATTGGTCAAAAACAAAAAGTTAATGATAACCTCGTCTAAAATTTAAAAATAAAAATGGTAGGCGTGTGGGAAGTCAAAATAATGGTTCTTTAAAATGAGCCTTTACAGCTAAGATATTGACACTTTTAGGCCCATAAAAGCAACTTGATATTGGGATTGATTGCGTTAAAACCGGCACCGCATCACAAGTGGCTCTACAAATCGCGTGTTTATGGCCTACAGCCACCAAACAATTTTTGATGTATCGTTAAAATTGGAAAAATGATATTGAAATATTGAATGTAATCTGACATCGAATGCCCCCTACCCATGTGTTGATTTATGATTTCTAGTTTTGTACCATACTACTACGTACTAGTAGTTGTTAATACATCAATTTAGATTGTTAAAACGTACTGTGGTAAATTGTATGGTTTTGCATAGATGTGGTAAACGGGTGGAAGGATAGATGATGATACACTCGGGTTTGTGTGGGTTGCGTTGAACTGGTCAATACTATCTATTTTATGGTTAGAGTTTTATTATTATGTTTTATAAATATCATGCTATTGTTGTAATTAATCAATCAAAATTAAAGTTAAATAAAATGTTTTGTCTTCTCATCTCTCGTTCTTAAAGAAACAGCATACGCTTGAAGTGGTGCTATTTATCCCGATTCCCGATACACTCTAACCGGGTCGTATCAATTGTTGCTTTCATTGAAAGTCCTCAACTCGTTAAAGGATTTTGATCTAGGGTTCCAATAAAAAAGAAAAAAATGACATAATATTTATATTACTATGACTACATTGATAACAATGACATAGTAATATTTATAAATCTAACAATGAAACCCTAAAACATAAGAAAGATAGTAATGGCCCATGGTTGGCCCACCCTCATCCGAAGCTCGAACGTATCATTCCACACTCCTTCGAATCCACCTTGCCCTCAAGGTGATGTCTTGAAAAAACACTATTAATTCCAGGATCCCAAATAGTTCTCCACTCAACAAGTTCTCCAACACAAATTGTTCTCCAACCCAGTTTGTTCTTCAACCCAGCTTGTTTTCCATCACCGATAGTTCTCCAACAAAATTTGTTCTCCAGTCGTCCGCTACCGATACGAACTTCCTTTTTCCTCTTCTTCCTTCTGCTTCCTTAGACATAACACAATACTTTCTTTTGCCTACCTCTACCCAGGCCTAATACTCCTCACACCTTCAAAACCCACCTTGCCCACAAGGTGATATGAAAAATACGCCGATAGAGAGTCTGACATCCATCCCCACGCCTTCGGTTGAACAAATTTATGGATGCGTCCATTATTCATGAACCCGTGAATATCACCAATACCAATTCTTTCCCATAGGTGACAAACTCGCTGACTTCCATGAGCAGTCAAAGAACTGGGTATGAGACTAACCCCATTGTCCGCTAATTCCTCGCTTAGACTCAAATTTATTTCATGAAAATGATCATCAAAACTATCACCTCCAACATCTTCCACGTTTTCTTTATTTTCTTAAAATTGGTCATACTCACTACAAACTTTCATGCCTTCTATATTACTCTGACCAATATCAAAAACACCGTCTAGTGCGCCACTAACCTCATCAACACCAATATCTTCATCATCATATAACGACCTTTTAATCACAGGTGAAACTTCTTCACTTGGCCATGATAGAACAATATCTAGTTTCTCTTAAACATTGAGCCTTTCTTCCGCAATTACCTCAAAACGCGTCTCCATTATGCGGGCTAAGGAAAAAGCTTCCCCTAAAGTTGTAGGCGCTGACCTTGAGAGTGCACATTGTAGGAACGGTTTAAGTCCACATATATAAAAATACATAAGTAAATCCGTAGACATCTCCGTAACTCGATCTGCAAGTATCACAAACTTACTCTTATAATCGGCCATCGCACCCTTCTGCAAGAGCTTAGATAACGCATCCTAATCGTTGTTGCCCGATGCCATAGCAACCGAAAAAATTAAAAAAATATGTTTTTAATATTATTTTTTTATGAACAGTACCCGATGAACAGTAACCAGATGAACAGTGTCATCGGATGAACAATCCCGTGAATAGTACCCCCCCCCCCCCCCCCCCCCCCCCGGATGAACAGTAGTCGCCGGTGAACAGTACCCAAGAGGGTCATATCATTAGACGGGCTCTGGCCATAGTGTGTTTATTGGTTTGGTTTTCAGATTATTTGGTTTATATATACTACATATAATACATATTAGTATCTATTTCTTCATTAATTACAAAAAATTAAATAATACTACCTTTTTAGCACACTATACAACCTTTAATGCAACAAACTAAAAATAAATATTAAAATCGCTTTCTTCATTAATGAAAAAATTATGTAATAGATTAATGCATATTGTACAATCTTTTATTCAAACATTAATACATCTTATTATCTTATAAGACATTGTATTCACTCTTTTATCAATAAATTTTTAAGTAATACAAAATTTTAAATATATTGTACATGTCAATTAAAGATATCTTATAAACTATCTTATGCACTCTATGCTCATTTAATTATATTTAATCAACACATGTTACAAAACATATGTTACAAGTACATATTAAATAATATATTAAAAATACTAATTAATAATATTTTTAAAATACTCCTAAGATAAAAAATACATCTTATTATACATATTGTACAACTAATAAAATACAAAAAAAATCATATAACTTACAAGTTGGTGGTACATATGGTTTTTAAAACATACCAGATCAATGGGTTTAACTAGAGTTGCCACTCGTTTGGCTAGCCAATACAAGCCGTGCGAAAAGGAAACAAAGATAACCAGGCGAACTCGACATAAACGAGTGAACCAGGCCGGACTATGATAATGTTTTATTATACTCCGATTAAACAATTTATTATTTTTAAAACGTGACACATAAAAATTAACCACACAAGAAAAAAAAAGATCTTTCATAAACAGTCGGAATAATTGTTTGAAGACAAATGATGCAAATGATAATTCCTCAATTGAAATTAAGTTTTATTACATATAATGCCAAAAGTAATAATATCTCTCGATTGAAATAGCGTTTTTAAGACATATTTTTAAATGAAAACCATCGATTCCGAAGTTATAACTAAAAAACAAATTATTGCGCCGAAAAATATATTCACAGGGTACCCGCCGCCGCATCGCGCGGGTACAATGCTAGTTTGATTTAAATAATTTGGTAAAAAAAATTTAGATCAAATTAAAAATCAAACCAAAATGAACCAAAAATTAAATTTGAATTCGATTCGATTTTTGGTTTGATTTGAATCGAGTTACATTATTTATTTTAATATATACGCCCACTTTTAATGGTTCGCTGAGGCTAAGGTGGCACCTCGCCCCCTCACGTCACTACACCCACCCCTATACGCTGGTTCTCGTTGGGTGTTTCGTCGACTTTACGACATGAATAAAACAAAGAAAACGGACCACACTTTTAATGTATCCGTTGTATAACGTTTATTATTAAAAAAATTAAAACTTGAAGCCTATTTTTTTATATATATCTCACTTTTTCATTTTAAACACACACAAATTCATACAATTATTTCATTTTAAACACACACAATACTTCTTCCCAATCTAAAAACAGTTTTAAAGAATGAGTTACTCAGGCTTTTCCGATTCACCCGATCCCGATAGCATAGCTGATTACGAAATGATAACACAAATTAACGTAAAAGATGTAGCTGATGAAGTCCAATGTATCCGCCATCCTAGATACATTAATCGTGAATGTGATGTCGCTGAAGCACGGTTAATGGCATATTCTTGTGGTGATTACCCAAATTATCTATCGGAGTATTTTCGAAAACGTTATCGCATAAACCAATCATTATATTTAGAAATAGTTCAAGGTATTGAAAATTACATTCAAACTACTAATCCTCCGCCTAAGAATTTTAAGCGTTTTACTATTGGATATGATTGCACGGGTTTAAAAAGTTTTAGTGTCATTATGAAATATATATCCGACATACGTCAATTGGCGTATGACACAACTCCGAATACACTAGATGAGTAATTGTAGACGGGGGGCACATAGCGCACGTGATTGTCTAGATTGTTTTTGTATATGCGTGATGGATTTGTATCAACCGGAGTTTTAAGAAACCATACCTTAGTTGACATTCAAAATATATACGTCGCACATAATAGGGTTCATGGGTTTTCAGAAATGATGGTAGCATTGATTGTATGCACTGGGAATAAATTAATTGTCTGAAAGTATGACACGACCAATATGGGAGGGGTGATAAAACATACCTTACCATAATACTAAAAGTTTTTGCATCATACGATTGTGTATTTGGCATGCATTTTTCGGGGTTGCAAGTGCTAAAAATGATATTACTATTCTGCATCATTCTCCATTTTTCGACGACCTTGTGGCTGATAATGAACCAATGCCCCATATGTTGTAAACGGGCAAACATTTGATAGATGGTACTACCTTGCTGATGGGGTTTACCCTTAATGGTCAACGTTTGTCAAATCATTAACGGTTGCACGCGATGAAAAATGTTTTGTTTAAACGGTGACATGAAGGTGCCCGAAAAGATGTTTAAAGGGCATTTAGTGTCCTACAAGGACGATGACGTATCATTGCTCAACCAGCGCGTGCTTGGGAAGTCAACAAGTTACTAAGAATCATGTACACGTTCATTATACTACATAACATGATTTTAAAAAATCAAGGGTATGCGATAATCGAAGCGGGTGAAATTTACATTTGTCCATAACAAAACATATTAAAGACATGGGTCGAGCGATGTGCAATCTGTCAAAGAAAAGCAAAAAACCTTCATGATAAATCAACACATTCAATTCTTCAAAGAAGTCTTATTGAGCATGTATGGACATACTATCAACCCCAAAATAACTAGTTTATTTATTGTAGTTTTTTTTCGTGTCGATTTAAATTACGTACTATATTTTTATTTTTTAATTTATAATTTTTATTTTAATGAAATGAATTTTATTTTGTATGAACGTGGAAAAGAAAATGTTGATGCAATGATGCCTAGAAACGTTACTTGCATTTTTCGGTCTCGCATTGTTTTGATTACGACAATATATAAAAACAAGCATTTATGAAGCAATGAAAAACGAATTCTTGAGTTCAAGTATTTTTTTCATTTCAATCATTATCACCTAAGGTATGAACAAACAAGTTTTTATCAAATTAAGTGATCAAGGATTTAAGTTTTCTTAAAATTCACCTTTTATTAAATGTGACAAAGTTTTTTATTAAAGTTTATTTTTTTTCTAAATGTTTTATTAAATTAAATATTTGAAAATTTGAAAATGGCATATTCCATATTGTTAAGGAATATCCATTGTGGATAAATATTCCACCAGATGTGACTACCCCACTAAAAGACAAAAGGGCGTGAAGTCTACCTCCACAGTTCCTTAAATGCCTATGCGGTTCCTTATCGATATGGAACCGCATGCATCAATAAGGAACCGCGCCCAGAAAGAGCCGTTGGGATTTTGTCTTATAAATAGTGGACCATTCTCAGATTTTCTCTTCACCTCTTTTGCACACAAATTTCTAGATTCAATCATACTTCTTAAGTCATTCAAATCCTTGGTTATTTGGTTGATTACTACTTGTTTAGAAGTAAATCTTTCTCCTCCCATCTCTTCCTCTCCAAGTGCAAAGAGAAGAACACTTTCATCCTTGAAGTGTTGAGTCTACCTCAAGATCTATTGAATATCAAGTTTTATTTATTCATTTTAGTTGTGTTGTGAAGATCCAACTAGTTGTGTTATTTGGAAGTTGTGTTGTGAAGATCCAAATAGTTGTATCTATTTAGAAGTTGTGTATGTAGTGAGGTTAATACTTAGTCCTTAAATTATATTGGTGTAGATTGGTACTAACTAAGATTAAGACTCGACTTTTAGCTTAGAGTCGGAAATTGGTTAAGCGACGTGTACGGTTTCTCCATCTTAAGGAGTTTGTTGATTAGTGAACTCTCGAGTAAGGAGTACTCGACGATTGGAGTAGGGACGATGAGTGAGCTTCGTTGCCGAACCACTATAAATCATTGGTGTTTGGTTTGATCTTTCTTTTCCTTATCTCTTTACATTCATTATTATTTACTTGCACATACTTGTGATTATTAGCTTAGTTGCACTATCCCTTGTCCATATTGTGTATAAGAAGATTTCACATATTTGCTCAAGCCTAAATTTTTGAAAAGGATTTTTGAAAACTCATATTTAACAAGTAATTTTAGAAACTATTCACCCCCCTTCTAGTTTCTATAGTTGGTATCAGAGAGTGGTTGCTCAAGCGTTTTTAAAATATATTGTATTTTAAAACTTGAATCAATCTATTTATTCCAACAAGTATCTAGAAGGGCAATCTATGCAAAGACTGCCTCTTTTTGAAACCGATAGTTTTATTTATTGGAAAATAGATTTGAGACTTAAGTGAAATCAAAAGATTTAGATTTTTGGCATGTTATTACCAATGGTGATTTTTTGCCTTATCAATATATTGAAGTTTCTAAAAAGAAAGAGTTAGTAACTTTTGAAAATTCTAACGATGACACTAAGAAGAAACTTCTAAAAATAATAAGGCTAAAATAGTGATTTATAATGCTTTACCTAAGAAAGAGTATGAAAGGATTTTCATGTGTAAAACCGCTAAAGATATTTAGAATACTCTTTTAGTAACCCATCAAGGTAATAGTCAAGTCAAAGAAAGTAAAATCGATCTTCTTGTTCAACAATATGAACAATTTGTCATCTTAGAAGATGAAACTATTGATAGTGCATTTGCTAGGTTTAATATTATTATTACTAGTTTAAAAGCACTTGATGAAAGTTTTCTAACAAGATCTGTAGGATATGTAAATCTTGCTTATGTTTTAGAGAGAGAAAGAGATAGAAAGATAGATGATTTCACATACACACTTGAGAGAGAAAAATAAGAAAACACACTTTACTATGTGTATTATATGAGAAAAACCACCCCCTCTCCAACTACGGAGAGGGTTTATATACCCAAGCCTTGTGATGGGCTTGGGCTTACATGTTTGGGCCATCCATACAAACCATGGACTAGGCCTTTCCTTGTTTACTTAATGTAGAATAACTAAACTACGATCCACTACTTAATATATTGTCGGAGTGATCGAATCTATCTAAATACGTAAAAACGTATTTCCAACAATCTCCCCCTAAGGGAGGTCACTCCAAACAAGGGCGTTACCCAAGTTACAATAATAAAATAAACCTAGCATACTATGCTTGTCTTGAGCTCGTAGTCTTCGTCTTTCTTTTCTTTTTTTTCTTTTCTGGTGAACATGCTGATGTGATCTTTGATATCAATCTTGAGCATTAATCTCTTGCCTCGATCTTGTGCATCCATCACTTGTGATCTTCTCCTCTTCGTGACTTCATGTTCCACATACTTATACCTTCATAATTCTTGAAAGCTTCAGAGTTCGATACAACGGAAGACTTAACTTTTAGGCTTTCTTGAATTAGATGAGGTTTTAAGTGCATAAAGTATCATGCGGGGACGACTTCTTCTCGGATTCCACAACGCCACCGTCTTCAAATGCCGCAACATAAGTAGACACGAACGAAATGGCTTTGAACATTTCATTCTAATTCGGTAGCATTTTACCTCCGGTCGGTGAAGACCGTTGGACGATATAAAATATCGTACTTGTGGCAGGTAGATTTAATTAAAAATCTCCTTGACAAGATTTCGCGGGTAAACCCGTTCTCTTTACTCGACCGTCCAAAGCTGACTACGAACGTAAAGAGTGAATGATTTGGATAAAAATTATCCGCATGATTGAAGCCGTCAATTCTGATTCCTGGAACAAGTTTGATTCATTAAAGAATCGCACCGTCGTTGATTTCCAGTTGTCACGAGCTTGATTCATATTGAATCTTGCAAGTTACCTATCAAGTGATGTTTAAGGTTAACACTAGAAGGATTTCCACTCATCACTGTGAACACTAAGGTATCACTCTGAGTGTTTTGGCAAGATCACTTAGATATTGCATAGAGGCCTGGAACGTGTTTAAATTCAATTAAGAATTAAACAATTGTTGCTTTCCAGTTATCACAAGTTTGATTCATAAAGAATATCACAAGCACCTACCATGAGCTTTTTGATTTTCACTCAAGAATGATTTCCATCTTCATTGTAAATACTTGCGTATTACTCGGATGTTCAGGCAAGATCATGAAGATTTTGCGTAAGACTCTTAATATCTTTCTTACTTTTCATAGAGTGTGAAAAAGCAAGGAATTATGGAAGTGTGTCCTAATGAGATATTTGATGATCTCAAATGGCTCTAGACTCGATCGTGCACTTTGGATTTTAGTGATCGGAGGCTGGAGAGGAGTGCCACCATTTCAATACCAATTTACTCGGAGTGAATAAATTTATAGATAATGCGTTGTCTCCGTCTGATTAAAACAAGTACCTTTTGAGAGATATCTAAGTTAGCTGGGATGGGTTGTGCATTGCATCACTGGGTCCATGATGTCTATCTTCAATATCGAGCATCATTAAAATGATCTCAATAGCATATGTGTTGACCCGGTTTCTGCCTAAGGTTGTAAGGAGGGCTTCTTTCTTTACACCCTTTAACTTTACAATTCTTTTTCATTTTTCAACCCCTTCAATGCTTACCAATACGTCATAACTAGCACCTTGTTGTGATTGTTCCAATTCTAACATAAGTACTTGGTCGGCATTCAGCTACGTTCATAATCTTTCTCCATTTTTCCTAAGGACTACTATTTCTAGCTATGGAATATCCTTGGGAAGATTCTTCCAGTTTAAGAAGAATCATTGGACTTAACCTATCCTACCATCCTTATGTCACCACAATCTTCATCATCGTGAAATAAATGGGTTTTGGGTAAGTATATGTCACCATGAAAATCCATTTTTCTCCCCCTTAACATATACCACGATATTCGAAAACATTTCGCATATGTTGGGATGACCCAGCGCGTTAAGTCAAACCATTTGTGATAATTTCTCATATTAAATCACATTTTCTCCCCCATATTAAAAATATTAACCCAATCGATGTTTTTAATATCAATTGATTTAATGAAGTGTTAACAAAGTTTTTGGGAAAAAATGCAAGTCCATTTAATCTTCATGATACTAAATGTATGAGATATGATACCGATTTGTAACATGATCACATATTCACCATATTAAAAAGAATTGACAAGGTTGGACCTGATTAATGAGAACATCATATGATAAGATCAAATGGTTCTTGTAGGCATATGTTGGTCGCCTCGTCACTTCTGAAGTCATCTATTGACACCATGTGTACGATTGGTATTGTTGTCTTGACACCAGTTAGTGAGATTGGCACGTTCGGCATCGAATATTCTGAATGCTTGACAATTGCTCCCCCTCAATTGTTGACCCGTGTTCTATTGAAAGAGTCATAGTCTTCGTTTGAGTAGTCGCACTGTCGAGTATGTAAATACCAAATGTAGATAGCTATGGTTGTAGAGATGATAACTTCATAAAAACAAGACTTCTCTTGTTTTAACAAATAAATACATTGATGCGTACATAGATTTGTGTTAGACCGAGTTATAAAGTAAACTTGATCCCTTACAAGGTTTTAAAGTAAACCTTGTTCGAGAAAATTAATTCCCGTTGTGAGCCAAAGCTTTCATAAGAAATACTTGACTTTAATGTGAAAACCGGGTTGCAGTCAGAAATAACTACAAGCCATATAGGCATGTTTTATGAAATATTTACAACTTTTGTACGAACTCTATTTATGGCGCTGTGTCAATATTAATCGAAATTTCTAAGGCCGTAAATATTATCGTACCAAAAGACATGCCTTTGAAAAATAAAGTAAAAATATTTTTGGATTGTTCTGAATTTTTCAATTTTTATGGTTTTTATATGGATTTATATTTTTGTATTTTGCTTTGTGGATAAAAATATAAACAATATATACAGATGATCACCAAGGATACGGAGAATAGTTTACCATCACTATTCTTTCACTTCATCTGCCAGTTCCTTAAGAGTCTCAAGCGAGAAGGTTCTCATTCCTAGCTTGTCGGCCAAAAATGTCACACTCCCAAAATATCAGAGTATAATGGCAACAAGGGAGTGGTGACGTCATGATTATCATACACACACAGTTACAAAGAACGACCTCTAAATGAGACGTTCGGAAAATAGATCACTTGTAATTGATAAAATAAATAGTTTTAACATAGTGCGGAAGCATAAAACTGGTCACAGTTACAAAACATAGTTTTCCAAATAGTACAAATGATCTTTGTTTCAATAGAAATGACGGCAATGCATGAGACCTCACTTAGCGTCTTCCTTCTTAATACCTGAGAAAAACATTGCTAAAGTGTCAACATAAAGTTGGTGAGTTCATAGGTTTAGTTAATTTGAAATGTTTAATGAACCACAAGGTTTTCCCAAAAGTGATGACAATATAACAAATACAAAGTCATCATAAAAGTATTTATTACAGTCTAAGCTCGTGACACCGAAGCGTTAACAACACCGGTAGTATAATCATATAAATGTAGCCCAAATGGATGCCTAAACCCACGACATCCTATCTCAGACTCAAATGAAACTGTGCCCGCTTGTCCCTTGTTGGACAAGACAGACAGGGACGTCAATCCCGATAGATCTATCCATAACATTCGCGCTTACACAAAGTAATTAACGGTTCACGATTCACGGGCCAAAGCAACTGGGTTTTTAGTGGGACTTAGACTAATATATAAATTAGTAATGCACTTGTGTTCATATGTTAAATCAAGCAATGTCTCACCCCAAAAAGCAGTAAAAGTAGTTAAACGTGGGGCTATAAACTCACCTCGTAAATCAGCAAAGTGACAAAATGTAAAGGTAGCTCGAGAATACGGTTACGCTAGCCGCGACCTATTTGATTATAAAGATCGTGTTACGACATTAAAAATTATACTAATAAAAGACATGACATCCTAGTTGTGCTTGACAATACTTTTCGTTTACGGAAAACACGACACTTAAAAGTCGGGTATTTAATAAATGAGATTTACGGGCTAAATAATACCTTTAAGTTAAAACAAAATCGGTTTGGGCCTTAAATAACCCAACACACACCACACGGCCCAACAATAAACCAATATAACCCACCCAAGGGTCGGCCCATTGGCCTTATGACCCGGCCTGGCCCAAAGGCGATACAAACAAGAAACAAGGGTTATAACCCTTTTGTTTTCCCCATATCTCTCAGTCAATCTCTCTCTCTTTCTCGAAAATACTCCCACCGTCCCTTTCTCTCTCTCTCTAAAAACCAAACGGATCTAATCCATTCCTCATGGCACAAATGGTTTCTCAGATCATTAATATCAATTATTTATGATGGTTTATGATGAATAATCATGCGTGGGATGTGGGGTTTCATCCCCACATCAAAACCAATTCGATTCGAGGTGTTTTCCAGGAGATTAAGTGATAGATTCATCATCAAAGATAAGTTTTTAAATCCTTTTTCCTTTTAATTAAATGATCTACTGATTTTCGTTTCATAAAAGGATTTTTGGGTTCAATTCGTTTGTATTATAAAACTATGAACAAAGGGGCTCTCGGATTTAATAATAATCGGTTTAGGGTTTCGAAAATAATTGGGGGTTTTGGTGAATCTAATGTTTAATAACAATTAATTAATGTTTTCTATCATAAAAACATATTAATTTCATCATATAGCCGATTTGTAAAAATTAGGGTTTCGGTCAAATTGGGGGTTTATTCATACCTCGGTTTTAATTAAATTAATTACTCAATTCGTGTTTGGATTGGGTCTAATTAGAGTTTAAATTAATAAAATAAAATTAGGGTTTATATAAATTTGGGGGTTTTTGTACACGGTTGTTTATTTGCAATTAAATAATGTTTTTGAAACATATAATGTGTTAATTTCATAAATAAAAAGGGTTTACAATTTTAGGGTTTCAGATTAATAAAGGGTTTTTATACCCGCGTCTAAATGGGGGTTAAAAAAGATGTTTCTGTAAAAAGAATTGGATAAATCTTATGTTATGATTAATTTTGGGTAGTAAGGTTTCGGCAGTAATAATGGGTCTCGGTTTGGTCTCGGTTTGGTCTCGGTTTGGTCATGATTTGGTTATAGTTTGGTTATGGCAGAAACAATGTAAAAAGATTGTTAAGGGGGGTCACGGTTTGGTTAAGGTAGGAACAATGGGGTCTTGGTTTTGGTCAAAGTCCAGTTAATATTATTATTCTTATCCTTATATTATGGTTTAAACTGAACCGTAACAAAGACTAATACATTTGTTTTATTTTCGCAGGTTTGTTTAAAAATGACGAGCACAACTAAGACGTGTACAGAAAAATAAAGAAGGTGATTAAAAGGACTCACAACGGGTGTTTCGTTTCGGTTTGCAGGTGTGGACGAGAAGGAAATGGATCGGCTTGACACTACTCTTTTACTTTCACCCAGAATTTGTATTTGAAACTGCTCAGGAACAATTTTTGTAATATTTGGACTGTGGATAATGTTTTGTGTTATGTTTGGACATTGAACAATTTGGGCTGTATTTAACTTTGTATTATTAGTTTAGGGTTAGACTAAAACTGGAAATGGTATGCTTGTGATGTACCCATTTTGGGTAAACTAGGCATCTGTGCTGGATTTTAGTGGTTAGTGGGTGTATAAACAATGTATTTAGTTCCAGGTCTGAATATTGACTCTTGTTGACCAAGTTTTGAAAGAAAAAATAAATAAAAAGTTCACTAATTTTAATTCTTGCATGAGTTGTACTATTGTATCATTTGGCCCAGGTTTGTCAAATGTTAGACGCGAAAACATGACATGAACAACTTGATAACAATTCGACACACGACTTAAATCAAAGACGGATACGCGTATTCTCGAGGGATTCAGCAAATAATCCAAATCGACACACGGTAAATGCATAAAACGTTTAATAACTCGCACGTTTCATTCATAAAATAATAGACACGAAAACTCGAGTTGTTACATTCACTCTCCCTAAAGAGGGCTTTGTCCGCAAAGCAAAACAAATGATATACTTACATCGACACCTCATTGGTAAATAATTAAGGTACTTCACTATATGAAGAAGTAAAGATGAAAAATTTGACGGATGTCACAGTATTCCCATGTTTTAGAGATTTCGTCACGAAATCAAGACGTTGTGGTAGTAGGGTGGTTAGCGAAAAGATGAGGATACTTGCTCTTGAATTGATCTTCACGTTCCCACGTGTATTCTGGGCCTCTACGCGCATTCCAACGGATCTTTACAATAGGTATACGACTTTGCTTGAGCTGTTTGACCTGACGGTCCATGACCTCCACCGGTTCTTCTACGAAGTTGAGTTTGTCGTCGAGTTGAATCTCTTCTAAAGGAATAACGAGTGTCTCGTCGGCTAAGCATTTCTTCAGATTGCAAATGTGAAACACATTATGCACTCGACTAAGTTCTTGAGGTAACTCCAAACGATAGGCTACGGGGCCAATCCTCTCTATGATCTTGAATGGTCCAATATAACGAGGATTCAACTTTCCACGCTTTCCAAAGCGAATCACACCCTTCCAAGGTGAGACCTTCAACATGACTCTATCACCAACCTCAAACTCAAGGGGTTTGCGTCTCATGTCAGCATAACTCTTTTATCGATCTCTTGCGGCTTGCATACGGCTCTTGATCTTAAAGATCTTCTCAGTAGTCTCGTGTATGATCTCGGGTCCAGTGAGTTGTGCCTCACCAACCTCTGCCCAACACACGGGTGAACGACACTTTCTCCCATACAATGCTTCGAACGGTGCTGCCTTAATGCTAGTGTGATAACTATTGTTGTATGAGAACTCCACCAGAGGTAGGTGCCTATCCCATCTATTTCCAAAGTCGATCACACAAGCTCTCAGCATATCCTCTAAGGTTTGAATGGTCCTTTCACTTTGACCGTCAGTTTGGGGATGATATGCAGTGCTCATAGCCAACTGCGTTCCCAATGCCTTCTGCAGCGACTTCCAAAATTGTGAAGTAAATCGGCTATCTCGGTCGGAGATTATAGACACATGCACACCATGCCTCGTGACTACCTCTTCCAAGTAGGTTCTTGCTAACTTATCCATTCCATCAGTCTCTTTGATTGGTATGAAATGAGCCGATTTGGTGAGTCGGTCGACGATTACCCAAATGGTGTCAAGTCCAGCTGAGGTTTTAGGTAGCTTTGTAATGAAATCCATAGTGATCCTTTCCCACTTCCATTCTGGCATTTCGGGTTGGACCAACAATCCTGATGGTTTCATATGTTCGGCCTTGACCTTGGCATAAGTCAAGCACTTGCTAACGTATGTAGCAATGTCCGCCTTCATGTTCGGCCACCAATACAACATCTTAAGATCATGATACATTTTGTCAGATCCCGGATGTATGGAGTATTTTGACTTATGCGACTCATGCATAATCAAAGGTCGTAGGTCACCATGGCACGGTAACCAGCTTCTATTATCAAGGCATAATGTCCCATCCGAGCGAGCCTCTAACTTCTTTATCATGCCTTCAACATCTTCAGTCTTGAGAATTTCTTCCTCGACTGCCTCCTTCTGAGCCTTGAGAATTAAGGATGGAAGGTCTAAGTCAATGGTCATCACCAAGGCCTTCACCCTAAGAATTCTCTCCTTTCGACTCAAAGCGTCGGCCACGACATTTGCTTTGCCCGGGTGATAACGGATCTCGCAATCGTAATCACTGAGCAACTCTAGCCAACGTCGTTGTCTCATGTTGAGTTCTTTTTGATTCAAAATGTGTTGTAGACTCTTATGATCAGTGAATACAACACACTTTGTGCCATAAAGGTAGTGTCTCCAAATCTTCAGGGCAAACACCACTGCTCCTAACTCTAGGTCATGAGTTGTGTAGTTCTTCTCGTGCACTTTTAGTTGTCTTGATGCATAAGCAATGACCTTAGTCCTTTGCATCAATACCGCACCTAACCCTTTTATGGATGCATCACAATACACCACAAAGTCTTCATTACCCTCGGGTAGGGCTAGTATAGGTGCTTCACACAACATCTGCTTCAACGTCTGGAATGCCAAATCTTGATACTCCTTCCACTCAAACTTCTTGTCTTTTTGAGTTAACTCCGTCATTGGTTTAGCTATCTTAGAGAAACCTTCAATGAATCTCCTATAGTAACCAGCAAGACCTAAAAATTGGCGGATCTCCGTGGGTGTTGTTGGAGTCGCCCAATCTTTCACGGCCTCGATCTTAGCAGGGTCAACGTGAATACCACTGCTATCGATTACATGTCCAAGGAATTGCACTATGTTTATCCAAAACTCACATTTGGAAAACTTTGCATATAACTTCTCCTTCCTCAGCAGCTCTAATATGGTCTTCAAATGTTCCTTGTGTTCTTCCTCATTACGAGAGTAGATGAGAATATCATCGATAAATACAATCACAAACTTGTCCAAGTATGTTTTGCAAACTCGGTTCATGAGATCCATGAATACCGCGGGTGCGTTTGTCAAACCAAAAGGCATAACTTGGAACTCGTAGTGTCCGTACCGGGTTCTAAAAGCCGTCTTATGAACGTCTCCCTCTCTAACCCTTAATTGATGATATCCTGACCTTAAGTCAATCTTCGAGTATATGCTAGATCCTTGCAATTGGTCGAAAAGATCGTCAATTCTTGGCAATGGGTAACGGTTCTTTATCGTCAGCTTATTCAACTCTCGGTAATCAATACACATCCTAAAGGATCCATCTTTCTTTTTGACAAATAGGACCGGTGCTCCCCCAAGGTGAGGAACTCGGCCTAATGAAACCTTTGCCAGAAAGCTCCTTTAGTTGTTCGGCTAATTCTGTCATCTCGGCTGGTGCTAAGCGGTATGGGGCTCTAGCAACAGGCGCGACTCCTGGTGTAAGCTTGATGTGAAACTCCACTTGTCGTGCTGGTGGTAATCCCGGTAAGTCTTCTGGGAATACGTCTGGAAAATCTCTAACGATCGGTACATCTTCCACTTTCTTCTCATGATCTTCTTCTTCCTCTTTTTGCGTTATTTGAACCAAGAATACTGGACATCCCTTCGCAATGTATCTTTGGGTTCTAATGCATGAGATGACTTCCAGTCTTGATCCATTCTTCACTCCACTTCTTTCGCCTTGTATGATTAGTACATCGTTTCCATAAGGAACACGGACGCACTTCTCATGACATACAATTTCCGCGTGATGCTTCGACATCCAATCCATTCCAATGATGACATCAAAACTTCCCAATTCTATGGGGAGTAAGTCGATACTGAACGAACGATCTTGTAACCTTATACTACATCCTTTCAGAATAGCGTCGGTGGTTACTGACTTCCCATCGGCTAGTTCTACATTATACTTAACATCTAACGCAGTAGGAGTAATATTTAGGCGTTCACTAAATACAGATGACACAAAACTCCTATCCGCACCAGAATCAAATAGTACTGAAGCGTAGTTGTTATTGACTAGAAACGTACCAGTCACAACATTGTTGTCCTGCACCGCAGCCTCAGCACATAAATGATACACCTTGCTAGGTGCCGTGAATCCTCCAGGAGTACTAGTTGTGGCTCGGTTATTTCCTCCCCGGTTCCCTTGATTCTGCTTTTGGTTCCCTTGGTTGTGATTCTGGTTGCCTCGAATCTGGTTACCACGACCTTGGTTCCCACTGCTTGGACACTTATTCTTGTAGTGACCTTTCTCTCCACATCCAAAGCAAGTGACATTTGCTCCTTGGCCACCCTGTGTTCCTGGTCCTATTTGGTTAGTAGGACGAGGTGGTGCTCGACATTCCTTTGCCTTATGTCCAGCCTTTCCACAGTTGTAGCATGTAGGGGGACATGCTCCCTCGTGGTGTCGGCCACACTTTCCACAGAAAGGAAGTCTTCCAACATAGTTTCCAGTATTACCTTGTCCAGCAGTAAACACCCTTGCTACTTCTTGTCGCTTGTTCTGACTGTAGTTGTTAGTGTTGTTGCTGTTGTTGCTATTGTTGGTATTGTTGTTGTAGTGGTTGCCAGATCACTTCCTCTTATCTCCAGTATTTTCTCCCAACTCTTGTACCACTTGGTACATCAGACTCTGAGCCATATCGATTGCCTCGTGCAAATCAGTTGGCTTGGATGAAGTCACATTCCCTTTGATGCTCAAAGGTAGTCCTTCAATGTATCGCTCCAACAATCGGTCGTCGTTGGGCACCATTTCGGGACATAGCAAGATCAGCTCTTGAAAGCGCTGATTGTAAGCAGTAAGAGCGGTACCCTTGACCTTCAGGTTCCACAGCTCAACCTCCATCTGCTTGACTTCATTTCATGGGCAGTATTTTCTCACAAACATAGCTTTAAACTCACTTCAGGGCGTCGCTTGGGCAACGTCAATGGTCACTGCACGAGCATAGACGTTCCACCAAGTCAAAGCACCATCCACTAATGTGCTTGACGCAAACTTTACCTTATCAACTTCAGCAACATTACTAATCCCAAATTGGGATTCCAACTTCTCAAACCATCTGGTCAAACCTACTGCTCCTTCAGTACCGCGGAAACTTACTTGCGTAACTGCACGAAATTCCTTGTACGTACAGGTCCGTGCAATGACAATAGTAGCTCCTTGGTTGGTCTCCTCTTGCGTGCTTGTTGTACGATTCGCTTCAGCTGCTGCGAGTGCCTCAGTCACCCGTTCAGCGATCATTTGACTTAGCATGACGGGATCAATACCACCGGTAGTAGCTGGTGGATTCTGTGTCTCAGATCTTCTAACTGGCGCCATAATCTAAAAAGGTAATAAGACAATGAGTTTTGCCAGTCATAACATACATGGCACGCACAATACAATTATGAAATGATCCATGGTATAATAAACAATATATAATGATCTCATAATTTTTGTAACCCAAATAACATAATATCATTCATAAAAATGTTTGTAATACATCATAATTCGCCATACATAATAAAGAAAAAGAAAATGCCAACTAGCTGAGATAAGCCTCAAAGCTTAGTGGTCGTACAACAATAAGTCAATGGTACAAGATAAGTCTAACTAGTGCCCTCACGGCGCTGATGAAGCTCTCTCTCCAACTCTGCTAACCTCCTCTCCACCACGATCTCACGAGCCTGGGAATCCCTAAGTCTAACATCGGTATCATAACAAGCGGCCCTAAACCTCTTATCCAAGTCAGCAATAGGGTCCTCCACAGGTGCCTCTAGTCCACCTGTCTCAACCAATGGCTCTACTCCCCAACGGGTCATCAGGCTCTCGAGCTCCTCAAGACGAGCATTCAGCATGGTATCCATCTGGTCAAGAACAGCATGGAGCTGTCCTCGTAGACGGGTCACACAAACCGTCAATACCGTCTCATCCCTAACTGGACTCTTCTTCGTCAGTGTCTCCAGCTTATCCTGCACCTCATTATACTCCTCACCCAAAGCCTCCACAGCATCCTCCAACCTGTTTAAACGGGTCGTCACACATCCATCAGCTGCTCCAAGCATCACCACTGTCGATGTAGCTCTCCTAGGAAGAGGAGTCGTAGCTCTCGGCCCAGTAGAGATGCCAACATCAGCAAGCATCTCCTGGTACACAGCAGGTACAGTCTTTGGTGGTGGTAGTAGTAGTGACGCCTCTGGGGCAGGACTGGTAGGTGTGCAGGATGCATGTCTGTCGGTGGCAGTGAAGGGTATGAGGGGTCGGTAAGGTGAAGGTGGTGGTCGGGCAGCTCTCCCCCGAAGACGTCGCCTAACATAGTAGAAAGGCAGAGTACCAGGTGCTGGAGCAGGGATGTCAGTCCTTTCCCCTTCGTCTTCAGACGAAGACGAGGAGATGTGTGCGATGGAAACCTCAGGAGTAGCAGCATATGTAGCAGGGGGGTCCTCAGTGTCAGTGACCTCCATGGGTTCACCTTTTCCATCGGTGAACTCCATATCATCATCCTCTGTCTCCTCCATCGACTCATCCCTAGTGACTGATGCCTGTCCTAGTGACTGCACCACATCAGCGGATAGGTCATCCTCTCCTCCGCCCTCTAGGCTAAGTACGTCATCAGCTGATGCATCAGGGATACGGATCGGTGAACGGTAAACCTCCTCAGTCTCATCATCTGAAATCATCCGGTACCACGGATATCCTGATGGTGATCCTCTAGGTAGTCCTACTGATGAACTGATAGTCGACTGTGAATTGCGGTTGTAGTATGCTCCTGTAGACGTGGAATCATCAGAAGAAGACATCGCTGTAACATAAACAGAATAAATGTGTGTAAATATCTCTTATAATTAGTCCGTAAAAAGGACATTGACATAACATATAACAATCATTGTTCAATCCACATGTATCCCATATAACATAATTCAGATTTTGTTGTTGCACATGTAACCCATGTAAATATACCTCGTAATTGTTAAATCACATGTATCCCATTTATTACTTATATATATATATATATCCATGTATATATATATATATATATACTTAATACTTACAATCCGTATGATAATCGATTAAAACACATAGCAGTTATAGTCTAGAGTTACTAAATGCAACCTAGTTCTCTATAACCTGGCTCTGATACCAATCTGCCACACTCCCAAAATATCAGAGTATAATGGCAACAAGGGAGTGGTGACGTCATGATTATCATACACACACAGTTACAAAGAACGACCTCTAAATGAGACGTTCGGAAAATAGATCACATGTAATTGATAAAATAAATAGTTTTAACATAGTGTGGAAGCATAAAACTGGTCACAGTTACAAAACATAGTTTTCCAAATAGTACAAATGATCTTTGTTTCAATAGAATTGACGGTAATGCATGAGACCTCACTTAGCGTCTTCCTTCTTAATACCTGAGAAAAACATTGCTAAAGTGTCAACATAAAGTTGGTGAGTTCATAGGTTTAGTTAATTTGAAATGTTTAATGAACCACAAGGTTTTCCCAAAAGTGATGACAATATAACAAATACAAAGTCATCATAAAAGTATTTATTACAGTCTAAGCTCGTGACACCGAAGCGTTAACAACACCGCTAGTATAATCATATAAATGTAGCCCAAATGGATGCCTAAACCCACGACATCCTATCTCAGACTCAAATGAAATTGTGCCCGCTTGTCCCTTGTTGGACAAGACAGACACGGACGTCAATCCCGATAGATCTATCCATAACATTCGCGCTTACACAAAGTAATTAACGGTTCACGATTCACGGGCCAAAGCAACTGGGTTTTTAGTGGGACTTAGACTAATATATAAATCAGTAATGCACTTGTGTTCATACGTTAAATCAAGCAATGTCTCACCCCAAAAAGAAGTAAAAGTAGTTAAACGTGGGGCTATAAACTCACCTCGTAAATCAGCAAAGTGACAAAATGTAAAGGTAGCTCGAGAATACGGTTACGCTAGCCGCGACCTATTTGATTATAAAGATCGTGTTACGACATTAAAAATTATACTAATAAAAGACATGACATCCTAGTTGTGCTTGATAATACTTTTCGTTTACGGAAAACACGACACTTAAAAGTCGGGTATTTAATAAATGAGATTTACGGGCTAAATAATACCTTTAAGTTAAAACAAAATCGGTTTGGGCCTTAAATAACCCAACACACACCACACGGCCCAACAATAAACTAATATTACCCACCCAAGGGTCGGCCCATTGGCCTTATGACCCGGCCTGGCCCAAAGGCGATACAAACAAGAAACAAGGGTTATAACCCTTTTGTTTTCCCCATATCTCTCAGTCAATCTCTCTCTCTTTCTCGAAAATACTCCCACCGTCCCTTTCTCTCTCTCTCTAAAAACCAAACGGATCTAATCCATTCCTCATGGCACAAATGGTTTCTCAGATCATTAATATCAATTATTTATGATGGTTTATGATAAATAATCATGCTTGGGATGTGGGGTTTCATCCCCACATCAAAACCAATTCGATTCGAGGTGTTTTCCAGGAGATTAAGTGATAGATTCATCATCAAAGATAAGTTTTTAAATCCTTTTTCCTTTTAATTAAATGATCTACTGATTTTCGTTTCATAAAAGGATTTTTGGGTTCAATTCGTTTGTATTATAAAACTATGAACAAAGGGGCTCTCGGATTTAATAATAATCGGTTTAGGGTTTCGAAAATAATTGGGGGTTTTGGTGAATCTAATGTTTAATAACAATTAATTAATGTTTTCTATCATAAAAACATATTAATTTCATCATATAGCCGATTTGTAAAAATTAGGGTTTCGGTCAAATTGGGGGTTTATTCATACCTCGGTTTTAATTAAATTAATTACTCAATTCGTGTTTGGATTGGGTCTAATTAGAGTTTAAATTAATAAAATAAAATTAGGGTTTATATAAATTTGGGGGTTTTTGTACACGGTTGTTTATTTGCAATTAAATAATGTTTTTGAAACATATAATGTGTTAATTTCATAAATAAAAAGGGTTTACAATTTTAGGGTTTCGGATTATACCCGCGGCTAAATGGGGGTTAAAAAAGATGTTTCTGTAAAAAGAATTGGATAAATCTTACGTTATGATTAATTTTGGGTAGTAAGGTTTCGGCAGTAATAATGGGTCTCGGTTTGGTCTCGGTTTGGTCTCGGTTTGGTCTCGGTTTGGTCATGATTTGGTTATAGTTTGGTTATGGCAGAAACAATGTAAAAAGATTGTTAAGGGGGGGTCACGGTTTGGTTAAGGTAGGAACAATGGGGTCTTGGTTTTGGTCAAAGTCCAGTTAATATTATTATTCTTATCCTTATATTATGGTTTAAACTGAACCGTAACAAAGACTAATACATTTGTTTTATTTTCGCAGGTTTGTTTAAAAATGACGAGCACAACTAAGACGTGTACAGAAAAATAAAGAAGGTGATTAAAAGGACTCACAACGGGTGTTTCGTTTCGGTTTGCAGGTGTGGACGAGAAGGAAATGGATCGGCTTGACACTACTCTTTTACTTTCACCCAGAATTTATATTTGAAACTGCTCAGGAACAATTTTTGTAATATTTGGACTGTGGATAATGTTTTGTGTTATGTTTGGACATTGAACAATTTGGGCTGTATTTAACTTTGTATTATTAGTTTAGGGTTAGACTAAAACTGGAAATGGTATGCTTGTGATGTACCCATTTTGGGTAAACTAGGCATGTGTGCTGGATTTTAGTGGTTAGTGGGTGTATAAACAATGTATTTAGTTCCAGGTCTGAATATTGACTCTTGTTGACCAAGTTTTGAAAAAAAAAAAAAAAAAAGTTCACTAATTTTAATTCTTGCATGAGTTGTACTATTGTATCATTCGGCCCAGGTTTGTCAAATGTTAGACGCGAAAACATGACATGAACAACTTGATAACAATTTGACACACGACTTAAATCAAAGACGGATACGCGTATTCTCGAGGGATTCAGCAAATAATCCAAATCGACACACGGTAAATGCATAAAACGTTTAATAACTCGCACGTTTCATTCATAAAATAATAGACACGAAAACTCGAGTTGTTACATTCGCTCTCCCTAAAGAGGGCTTTGTCCGCAAAGCAAAACAAACGATATACTTACATCGACACCTCATTGGTAAATAATTAAGGTACTTCACTATATGAAGAAGTAAAGATGAAAAATTTGACGGATGTCACAAAAAATTCCATTCGAGCGCGATCTAAAGCCTTCGTGAAAATATCCGCCAATTGATACTCAGATCGGACAAAGTAAAGCTCGATCACTCCATTTTCCACTTGCTCCTTGATGAAATGGTAGCGAATGTCAATATGCTTCGACCGGGAGAATTGAACATTGTTGCAGCATAAGGCAATTGCACTTTTGTTGTCACAGTACATCGGAATTTAGTTGAAACCTAGACCATAGTCGGTTAATTGCGATCTCATCCAAAGAATTTGAGCACAGCAACCGGACATAGCTATGTATTCTGCTTCCGTACTTGAAGTTGCAGCGCTTTTCTGCCTTTTCGATGCCCAACTGATTAGTCGATCTCCTAGTATTTGCAAAGTTCCACTCGTGCTACGCCTTGTATCTTGATAACCCGCGTGATCTGCATCTGCATATGCCATTAGTGCAATAGAAGAGTCCTTCGAATACCAAAGTCCCCGATTAATGGTTCCTTTAAGATATCGAAAGATCCGTTTAACAATAGCTAAGTGTAACTCAGTAGGCCTAGTTTGATACCGAGCACACATGCATATAGCAAACTGAAGATCAGGTTGACTAGCTGTGATATACAGAAGGGTACCGATCATTCCACGATAAAGTGTCGGATCAATGGCAATTCCATGTGGATCTGCATCAAGTTTATTTCGTTCCACCATTGGAGTATCCACGGGTCGCAAGATTCCATCTTATACTTCTTTAGTGATTCAAGGGCATACTTGGATTGATTGATAAAGATGCCTCTAGGACTCTGAGATATCTGAATACCTAAGAAGAATGATACCTTGCCCATCATTGACATCTTAAACTTGGAAGACATTAGTTTCCCAAACTTGTCGGATAAGGTTTGGGTCGAGGCTGCAAATATAATATCATCAACATATATTTGTACCATAATCATATCTTTACCTCGTTTCTGAATGAACAGCGTGGGATCCACCTTGCCTTTAGCGAAGCCTTGCGTAATGAGGAATTATGACAATAGATCATACCATACGCGTGGAGATTGCTTCAACCCATAGAGAGCCTTTTTAAGCTTGTACACATGATTAGGATAATTAGGATTCACAAAACCATCCGGCTGTTGAACATAAACCTCTTCCTTGATTTCACCATTCAGAAATGCCGTCTTCACATCCATCTGATAGACGATAATATTCATGTGGGTTGCATAAGCGAGGAATAGTCTAATAGCTTCCAAACGGGCAACATGTGCAAAAGATTCCATAAAGTCGATGCCCAATAATTGCTTATATCCACGAGCTACTAGTCGAGCTTTGTTCTTCAATATTATGCCTAACTCATCGAGTTTCACCTTGTAAACCCATTTCAAAGTGAGTAACTGCACTTGATCCGGGCATGGGACAAGTTACCATACTTCAAGACGTATAAATTCATTAAGTTCTTCTTGCATAGCTTCTATCCAACAAGATTGAGTAAAAGCTTCTTGCCATGTCTTAGGTTCAACTTCAGTGAGAAAAGCATCAAAATGACAAAACATTGCATTTTCTTGTAACTGACTTCGTGTGGATACCGGACGATTAGGGTCACCAATAATAGAATCTATAGGATGATCCTTTGTCCACTTGCTGTCATGTTCACGAATCCGTGGATTGGAGTAGATCGTAGTAGGAGCTTCCTCTGAGGTGGACGACCCGACTTGATTATGATCGGGAATTGGTACACCAAAGAATGGAAGTTCACGCATTTGAGCGAATTCCAAATCGTGATCATCATCATCCTTTTCATCATCAATAGGCATGACATGAGTAGTTGATTTGGTAGTTGGTTGAGAATTACTCGTTGAAGGTATATCTTGACCAATTGTAGGTGCAGATGTGTCTGATTGTGCTTCGGTTGCTGGAGCGACAACTTCGGTTACCGGAGCTATTACTTCAGGTTCTTGAGCAACAATACCTGGAGGAGTAAAGAATTCATCAAAGAACGGTTGAAACAACGTATCCCATTCATTCCTAGAAGGTGGTGTAAATGATGATGAAGTAGGGTTATTTGGGACAAGACCAGAGTTAATGTTACTGGGTCCCATTTCATGAAGTGCGGGTTCAGAGCTGCTTTGCTCAGCTGTCAGCTCATCAAAATCAACATTCATAGTTTCGAGGATCTTGCGAGAGTTACGGTTGTAGATTCGGTATGACTTCTTTGCGGGTGCGTAACTAATGAAAATACCAATATCAGCCTTTGGTTGAAGTTTTCCCAAATTGTCACCATCATTATTTGGATAGCAAAGAGAACCAAATACATAAAGATATGATGTGACATTCGTCAAATTTCCATCATTTATTTATTCATGTAGTACGAGTATTTTAACTGTTTACCGACTAGTTGTCGTCATGAACGTGTTAATTGATTTGCTTTGCGGACAAAGCCCTTTTTAGGGAGAGCATATGTAACATCTCAATGTTTCGCGATTATTAAGTTGAATGCAATACACAAGTTTGTGAGCGTCTTATGTTTTGCCGTACGTCTTATTTGTTATAGTTATTAAGTTTTCGTGACGTCTCGCACAATTGTTTTTGTTTTGGGATCATATACTAAACGGTTTTGGTGTCGGGATTTCCCAGTCGCGTCTAAACTTAACCATTGTGAACCGAGTCGAGTGTATAAGCTATCACAGCATGTGTACATATACTGAATATAAAACCTTCATTTATATTACCAAACTTGTCATACAAGGGTCTCAAAAATCAGTCACATGTCTAAACCTACATATAAACTTTATAGTTTATTTGCCCCACTAAAGGACAGCACATTTGCCTAGTTTACCCCTTTTGGGTATATCACAAGTTAACATTTCCAGATTTACACTAACCCTAGACTAACAATACAAGTTTATATACAAACCCAAAGTATTATCCAATGTCCAAATACAAGTTATCACAGTCCAAAATACAAACATCAAAAATCTGCACAAGTCTTCACAATACAACTCCTGGGTAGAAGATTTGGTCCAGCCAACCCACACGTCCCGTCCGAACCTGCACAACCAAGAGTCTTCATCCCGTCCGAACCTGCAAAACCGAACGTAGCATCCCCATTGTGAGTCTTTTGTCTTTTTCGTCTTTTCGTTATGAAGTCTAGATGTGCTTGTTTTGTACGAACCTGTGAATAAACGAGAAAATGGTTAGTCATTGTAATGAACTTATACTTTTATACTAAAAACTGAAAAATTGTTAAACTTATTAAATGCAAACATGTTTATGTTACTGCTTTTCTGTCAACCAAACCGAGACCCAATTTAGACCAAACCGAGACCCGATTGAGACCAAACCGAGACCCGACTTAGAACCAAACCGAGACCATGTCCAACCAAATCAAGACCTCAACCAAGAACCAAACCGAGACCCATGTTCAACCAAACCGAGACCCAATCAAGGACCAAACCGAGAATCAAAGCAAACCAACCAAAGTTCTACTTTCTGCCAAATTACTAACCATTATTACCAACCAATCCAAATGTCTTAATCAAGTTTATTTTACAGAAAACATTAATCATGCCACGGGTATAGAAACCCCCAATTCAAATCAAAACCCTAATTATTTTAAAACCTTTTAAACATCTAATTAACATTTGCCACATTCCAGAAACATCATATAAACATGAGTAACATTCGAATATATAAAAACCCCCAATTTTTATAAAACCCTAGATTTACTTTTTATTAATTAAAATGCTAATTAAACCTAATCTAAACCCAAAACCCATATTTAATTTAATTAAAAAACGTGATATGCAAAAACCCCCAAATTAACCGAAACCCTAATTTTTATAAATCGATTTTATATATGAAATTAGTTTGATTTTATAATAGAAAACACCAATCAATTACGTTTAGACCCGATTTTGATGAAAACCCCCAAATATTTCAAAACCCTAATTTTGTTTATTTTCAATCCGAGAATCATATGATTTACAACAAGTGTATACAAATAAATTAAACCCACTGATATTTATTAAATCAAAAAGTAATTAATCTTTTAAAAAGAAACAAGGAGAATAAACTTATCTTGATTCTGGCTAATGATTCACGAAACCGCAAGGGAGAACACCATCATAAAACCAATCGGTTTGATGTAGGGATTAAACCCCACATCTCACACGATCTAAACATCTCAGACCACCACACATGATTATTATATCCCCAAATGATTAGATGATAGCCATAGAAAGGGTTTGAACCGATCTAGGTTAAGAGAGAGAGAGTTTTGGGACGGTGGAGGTAATATCGAGAGAGGAGAGAGAGTTATCTCTTAGATATGGGAAGTTGTGTGTGATAAACACACGTAATGTACTCCCTCCGTTCTTGTTTATTCTGCCAGTGGGCCGGGCCGGGTCAATGACCCTTGGGCCGGTTGTGGTGTAAATGTTTTGGACCCCCTTTTTGGGCCTCATATGTTTAATTAGTTTGGTTAAAGCCCAAACGAAATTTGGTAAATTTAAGTTATAATTTGACCCGTAAAACCCGACCATTTAATAAACCGATTTTATTTATCGTACTTTTTCGTAAATCGTATTTTTCATAAACGTATGGTTTCGTCAAGCACAACTAGGGTGTCGAGTCATTTAATAATACAATTATTCGTATCGTAACTCGATTCTCATAATTAATTAGGTCGCGGCTAGCGTAACCGTACTCTCGAGCTATTTTATCTTCGTTCTCTTGCTGAATTAACGAGGTGAGTTTATAGCCCCATACTTTACTATTTTCACTGCTTTTTGGGGTGAGACATTGCTTGATTTTAACGTTTGAACACAAGTGCATTTACTGATTTATATATTAGTCTAAGTCCCACTAAAAACCCAGTTGCTTTGGCCCGTGAATCGTGAACCGTTAATTACTTTGTGTAAGCGCGAATGTAATGGATAGATCTATCGGGATTGACGTCCCTGTCTGTCTTGTCCAACAAGGGGACAAGCGGGCACAGTTTCATTTGAATCTGATATAGGATGTCGTGGGTTTAGGCATCTAGTTTGGGCTACATTTATATGATTATACTGCCGGTGTTGTTAACGCTTCGGTGTCACGAGCTTAGACTGTAATAAATACTTTTGGGATGACTTTGTATCTGTTATATTGTCATCACATTTGGGAAAATCTTGTGGTTCATTAAACATTTCCACTTAACTAAACCTATGAACTCACCAACTTTATGTTGACACTTTAGCAATGTTTTTCTCAGGTATTAAGAAGGAAGATGCTAAATGAGGTCACATGCATTGCCGTCATTTCTTTGAAACAACGATCATTTGTACCATTTGAGAAAACTATGTTTTGTAACCGTATTCAGTTATGCTTCCGCACTTTGTTAAAACTATTTATTTTTATTAATTACAAGTGATCTATTTTTCCGAACGTCCCATTTAGAGGTCGTTCTTTGTGACTACGTGTGTATGATAATCATGACGTCACCACTCCCTTGTCGCCATTATACTCTGATATTTTGGGAGTGTGACAGATTGGTATCAGAGCACTAGTTATAGAGAACTAGGTTGCATTTAGTAATTCTAGACTATAACTGCTCTATGTTTAATCGATTATCATACAGATTGTAAGTATTAAGTATATGTAGATACATAAGTAATAAATGGGATACATGTGAATTAACAATTACGAGGTATATTTACATGGGTTACATGTGCAACAACAAAATCTGAATTATGTTATATGGGATACATGTGGATTCAACAATGATTGCTACGTTATGTTAATGTCCTTTTTACGGACTAATTTTATAAGATATTTACACACCTTTATTTTGTTTATGATTACAGCGATGTCTTCATCCGATGATTCCACGTCTACAGGAGCGTACTACAACCGTAGTTCACAGTCGACCATCAGTTCATCAGTAGGACTACCTAGAGGATCGCCGTCAGGATATCCGTGGTACCGGATGGTTTCAGATGATGATATAGAGAGAGAGGCTGAGGAGGTTCGTCATTCACCGATCCGTATTCCTGATGCATCAGCTGACGATGTTCTTAGCCTAGAAGGCGGGGGAGAGGATGACTTAGACACTGACGTGGTGCAGTCACCAGGTCAGACATCAGTGACTGGAGATGAGACGGTAGAGGAGACAGAGGATGATGGGATGGAGTTTACAGATGGGGAAGGAGAGCCTATGGAGGTCACAGACACTGAGGACCCTCCTACTGCATATGCCGCTACTCCTGAGGTTTCCCTAGCACACATCTTCTCATCTTCATCTGAAGACGAAGGAGAAAGGACTGCTATTCCTGCTCCAGCACCTGGTACTCTACCTTTCTACTATGTGAGACGACGTCTTCGGGGGAGAGCTGCTCGACCACCACTTTCACCTTACCGACCCCTCATACCTTTCACTGCCACTGACAGGCATGCAGCCCGCACACCTGCCAGTTCTGTCCCAGAGGCACCATTACTACTACCACCACCAGAGACTGTACCTGCAGTATACCAGGAGATGCTTACTGACGCTGGTATCTCTACAGGGCCGAGAGCTACGACTCCTCTTCCTAGGAGAGCTACGTCGACGGTGGTGATGCTTGGGGCGGCAGATGGATGTGTGACGACACGGTTGAACAGGTTGGAGGATGCTGTAGAGGCGTTAGGTGAAGAGTACAATGAAGTGCAGGATAAGTTGGAGGCACTGGTGAAGAAGAGTCCAGTCAGGGATGAGACAGTGTTGACAGTATGTGTGACCCGTCTACGAGGACAGCTTCTTACTGTTCTTGATCAGATGGAATCCATGCCAAACACTCGTCTTGAGGAGATTGAGAGCCTGATGACCCGTTGGGGAGTAGAGCCATTGGTGGAGACAGGCGGACTAGAGGCACCAGTGGATGACCCTGTTGCAGACTTGGATAAGAGGTTTAGAGCCGCTTGTCATGACACGGATGTTAGATTGAGAGATTCCCAGGCTCGTGAGCTAGTGGTTGAGAGGAGGTTAGCAGAGTTGGAGAAGGAGCTTCATCAGCGTCGTGAGGGCACTAGTTAGATTTATCTTGTACCATCGACCTATCCCTGTATGACCACTAAGCTTTGAAGTTTGTCTTAGCTAGTTGGTATTTTATTTTCTCTTATTATGTTATGACAAACTATGATGTACTATCAAACGATTCCATGAATGATATTATGAGTTGCAAAAATTGTGAGATCATTATATATTGTGTATTATATATCTTGGAGCATTTCATAATTGTGTTGTGTGTGCCATGCATGTTATGTCTGGCAAAAACTTATTATCCTATTACCTTGTTAGATTATGGCGCCAGTTAGAAGATCCGAAACGCAGAATCCGCCAGCCGCTACCGGTGGAATTGACACCGCCCTGTTAAGCCAAATGATAGCCGAACGAGTGGCCGAGGCACTCGCGACCGCTGAAGCAAACCGTACAGCTAGCACACAGGAGGAGACCAACCAAGGAGCTACTAATGCTATTGCACGTACTTGTACCTACAAGGAATTTCGTGCAGTTACGCAAGTAAGTTTCCGAGGTACTGAAGGAGCAGTAGGATTAACCAGATGGTTTGAGAAGCTAGAATCCCAATTTGGGATCAGCAATGTCGCTGAAGCCGACAAGGTGAAGTTTGCGTCAAGCACGTTAGTGGATGGTGCTTTGACTTGGTGGAACGTCTATGCTCGTGCAGTGACCATTGACGTTGCCCAAGCGACGCCCTGGAGTGAATTTAAAGCTATGTTTGTGAGGAAATACTGTCCCCGAAATGAAGTCAAGCAGATGGAAGTTGAGCTGTGGAACCTGAAGGTCAAGGGTACTGCTCTTACTGCTTACAATCAGCGCTTTCAAGAGCTGATTTTGTTATGTCCTGAAATGGTGCCCAACGATGATCGATTGTTGGAGCGCTACATTGAAGGACTACCTTTGAGCATCAAAGGGAATGTGACTTCATCCAAGCCGACTGATT
Source organism: Glebionis coronaria (assembly GCA_025667525.1). Lineage (NCBI taxonomy): Eukaryota > Viridiplantae > Streptophyta > Magnoliopsida > Asterales > Asteraceae > Glebionis > Glebionis coronaria. The sequence continues at coordinate 365,935,182 of CM046880.1, read as the reverse complement.
TGCACGAGGCAATCGACATGGCTCAGAGTCTGATGTACCAAGTGGTACAGGAGTTGGGAGAAAATACTGGGGATAAAAGAAAGTGGTCTGGCAACCACTACAACAACAATACCAACAACAACAACAACCCAAGCAACTACAACCAGAACAAGCGACAAGAAGTAGCAAGAGTGTTCACTGCTGGACAAGGAAATACTGGGAACTACGCTGGGAGACTACCTTTCTGCGGAAAATGTGGTCGACACCACGAAGGAGCATGTCCCCCTACGTGCTACAATTGTGGGAAGGCGGGACATAAGGCAAAGGAATGCCGAGCACCACCTCGTTCTACTAATCAAAGAGGACCTGGAACGCAAGGTGGCCAAGGAGCAAATGCCACTTGCTTTGGATGTGGAGAGAAAGGTCACTACAAGAACAAATGTCCGAGCGGTGGAAACCAAGGTCGTAGTAACCAGATTCGAGGGAATCAAAATCAGAACCAAGGGAACCAGAAGCAGAATCAAGGGAACCGAGGAGGGAATAACCGAGCCACAACTAGTACTCCTGGAGGATTCACGGCACCTAGCAAAGTGTATCATCTCTGTGCTGAAGCTGCTGTGCAAGACAACAATGTTGTGACTGGTACGTTTCTAGTCAATAACAACTATGCTTCAGTACTATTTGATTCTGGTGCGGATAGGAGTTTTGTGTCGTCTATATTTAGTGAACGCCTAAATGTTACCCCTACTGCGTTAGACGTTAAGTATAATGTAGAATTAGCCGATGGGAAGTCAGTAACCACCGACGTCATTCTGAAAGGATGTAGTGTAAGGCTACAAGGTCGTTCGTTTAGTATCGACCTACTCCCTATAGAATTGGGAAGTTTTGACGTCATCATTGGAATGGATTGGATGTCGAAGCATCACGCGGAGATTGTATGTCATGAGAAGTGTGTCCGTGTTCCTTATGGAAACGACGTACTCATCATACAAGGCGAAAGAAGTGGAGTGAAGAATGGATCAAGATTGGAAGTCATCTCATGTATCAGGACTCAAAGATACATCGAGAAGGGATGTCCGGTATTCTTGGTTCAAGTAACACAAAAGGAAGGAGAAGAAGATCACGAGAAGAAGGTGGAAGATGTACCGATCGTTAGAGACTTTCCGGACGTATTCCCAGAGGATTTACCCGGACTACCACCAGCACAGCAAGTGGAGTTTCACATCGAGCTTACACCAGGAGCCGCGCCTGTTGCTAGAGCCCCATACCGTCTAGCACCAGCCGAGATGACAGAGTTAGCTGAACAGATAAAGGAACTTTCTGACAAAGGTTTCATTAGACCAAGTTCCTCACCCTGGGGAGCGCCGGTCTTATTTGTCAAAAAGAAAGATGGATCCTTTAGAATGTGTATCGATTACCGAGAATTGAATAAGCTGACGATAAAGAACCGCTACCCATTGCCGAGGATTGACGATCTTTTCGACCAATTGCAAGGATCTAGCATATACTCGAAGATCGATTTAAGGTCAGGATATCATCAACTAAGGGTTAGAGAGGAAGACGTTCATAAAACGGCTTTTAGAACCCGGTACGGACACTACGAGTTCCAAGTTATGCCTTTCGGTTTGACAAACGCACCTGCGGTATTCATGGATCTCATGAACCGAGTTTGCAAACCATACTTGGACAAGTTTGTGATTGTATTTATCGATGACATTCTCATTTATTCTCGTAATGAAGAAGAGCACAAGGAACATTTGAAGACCATATTAGAGCTGCTAAGGAAGGAGAAGTTATATGCAAAGTTTTCCAAATGTGAGTTTTGGATAAACACAGTGCAATTTCTTGGGCATGTGATCGACAGCAGTGGTATTCACGTTGATCCTGCTAAGATCGAGGCTGTAAAGGATTGGGCGACTCCAACAACACCCACGGAGATCCGTCAATTTTTAGGTCTTGCTGGTTACTATAGGAGATTCATTGAAGGTTTCTCCAAGATAGCTAAACCAATGACGGAATTGACTCAAAAGGATAAGAAGTTTGAGTGGAAGGAGGAACAAGATTTGGCATTCCAGACGTTGAAGCAGATGTTGTGTGAAGCACCTATACTAGCCCTACCTGAGGGTAATGAAGACTTTGTAGTGTATTGTGATGCATCCATAAAAGGGTTAGGTGCAGTACTGATGCAAAGGACTAAGGTCATAGCTTACGCATCAAGACAACTAAAAGTGCACGAGAAGAACTACACAACTCATGACCTAGAGTTGGGAGCAGTGGTGTTTGCCTTAAAGATTTGGAGACACTACCTTTATGGTACTAAGTGTGTTGTATTCACTGACCATAAGAGTCTACAACATATTTTGAATCAAAAGGAACTCAACATGAGACAACGACGTTGGCTAGAGTTGCTCAGTGATTACGATTGCGAGATCCGTTATCACCCGGGCAAGGCAAATGTCGTGGCCGACGCTTTGAGTCGAAAGGAGAGAGTTCTTAGGGTGAAGGCTTTAGTGATGACCATTGACTTAGACCTTCCATCCTTAATTCTCAAGGCTCAGAAAGAAGCAGTCGAGGAAGAAATTCTCAAGACTGAAGATGTTGGAGGAATGATAAAGAAGTTGGAAGCACGTTCGGATGGAACGTTATGCCTTGATAATAGGAGTTGGTTACCATGCCATGGTGACCTACGATCCTTGATTATGCATGAGTCGCATAAGTCAAAGTACTCCATACATCCGGGATCTGATAAAATGTATCATGATCTGAAGATGTTGTATTGGTGGCCAAACATGAAGGCGGATATTGCTACATACGTTAGCAAGTGTTTGACTTGTGCCAAAGTCAAAGCCGAACATATGAAACCATCAGGATTATTGGTCCAACCCGAACTGCCAGAATGGAAGTGGGAAAGGATCACTATGGATTTCATTACCAAGCTACCAAAGACAGCAGCCGGATTCGACACGATTTGGGTAATCGTCGACCGACTCACCAAATCGGCTCATTTCCTACCCATCAAGGAGACTGATGGAATGGATAAGTTAGCAAGGACATACTTGGAGGAAGTAGTCACGAAGCATGGTGTGCCTGTGTCTATAATCTCCGACCGAGACAGCCGATTTACTTCGCAGTTTTGGAAGTCACTGCAGAAGGCATTGGGAACGCAGTTGGATATGAGCACTGCGTATCATCCCCAGACTGACGGCCAAAGTGAACGGACCATTCAAACCTTAGAAGATATGCTGAGAGCCTGTGTGATTGACTTTGGAAATAGATGGGATAGACACCTACCTTTGGTGGAATTCTCATACAACAATAGTTATCACACTAGCATTAAGGCGGCGCCGTTCGAAGCACTGTATGGTAGGAAGTGTCGTTCACCCGTGTGTTGGGCAGAGGTCGGTGAAGCACAACTCACTGGACCTGAGATTATACACGAGACTACTGAGAAGATCTTTAAGATTAAGAGCCGTATGCAAGCCGCAAGAGATCGACAGAAGAGTTATGCTGATATGCGACGCAAACCTCTTGAGTTTGAAGTTGGTGACAAAGTCATGTTGAAGGTCTCACCTTGGAAAGGTGTGATTCGCTTTGGAAAGCGTGGGAAGTTAAACCCTCGTTACATTGGACCCTTCAAGATTATAGAGAGGATTGGTCCCGTAGCCTATCGTTTGGAATTACCCCAAGAACTTAGCCGAGTGCATAATGTGTTCCACATTTGCAATCTGAAGAAATGCTTAGCCGACGAAGCACTCGTTATCCCTTTGGAGGAGATTCAACTCGACGACAAACTCAACTTCGTAGAAGAACCCGTAGAAGTCATGGACCGTCAAGTTAAACAACTCAAGCAAAGCCGTATACCGATTGTGAAAATCCGATGGAACGCGCGTAGAGGTCCAGAATACACGTGGGAACGTGAAGATCAGTTCAAGAGCAAGTATCCTCATCTTTTCGCTAACCAACCTACTACAACAACGTCTTGATTTCGTGACGAAATCTCTAAAACATGGGAATACTGTGACATTCGTCAAATTTCCATCATTTATTTATTCATGTAGTACGAGTATTTTAACTGTTTACCGACTAGTTGTCGTCATGAACGTGTTAATTGATTTGCTTTGCGGACAAAGCCCTTTTTAGGGAGAGCATATGTAACATCTCAATGTTTCGCGATTATTAAGTTTAATGCAATACACAAGTTTGTGAGCGTCTTATGTTTTGCCGTACGTTTTATTTGTTATAGTTATTAAGTTTTCGTGACGTCTCGCACAATTGTTTTTGTTTTGGGATCGTATACTAAACGGTTTTGGTGTCGGGATTTCCCAGTCGCGTCTAAACTTAACCATTGTGAACCGAGTCGAGTGTATAAGCTATCACAGCATGTGTACATATACTGAATATAAAACCTTCATTTATATTACCAAACTTGTCATACAAGGGTCTCAAAAATCAGTCACATGTCTAAACCTACATATAAACTTTATAGTTTATTTGCCCCACTAAAGGACAACACATTTGCCTAGTTTACCCCTTTTGGGTATATCACAAGTTAACATTTCCAGATTTACACTAACCCTAGACTAACAATACAAGTTTATATACAAACCCAAAGTATTATCCAATGTCCAAATACAAGTTATCTCAGTCCAAAATACAAACATCAAAAATCTGCACAAGTCTTCACAATACAACTCCTGGGTAGAAGATTTGGTCCAGCCAACCCACACGTCCCGTCCGAACCTGCACAACCAAGAGTCTTCATCCCGTCCGAACCTGCAAAACCGAACGTAGCATCCCCATTGTGAGTCTTTTGTCTTTTTCGTCTTTTCGTTATGAAGTCTAGATGTGCTTGTTTTGTACGAACCTGCGAATAAACGAGAAAATGGTTAGTCATTGTAATGAACTTATACTTTTATACTAAAAACTGAAAAATTGTTAAACTTATTAAATGCAAACATGTTTATGTTACTGCTTTTCTGTCAACCAAACCGAGACCCAATTTAGACCAAACCGAGACCCGATTGAGACCAAACCGAGACCCGACTTAGAACCAAACCGAGACCATGTCCAACCAAATCAAGACCTCAACCAAGAACCAAACCGAGACCCATGTTCAACCAAACCGAGACCCAATCAAGGACCAAACCGAGAATCAAAGCAAACCAACCAAAGTTCTACTTTCTGCCAAATTACTAACCATTATTACCAACCAATCCAAATGTCTTAATCAAGTTTATTTTACAGAAAACATTAATCATGCCACGGGTATAGAAACCCCCAATTCAAATCAAAACCCTAATTATTTTAAAACCTTTTAAACATCTAATTAACATTTGCCACATTCCAGAAACATCATATAAACATGAGTAACATTCGAATATATAAAAACCCCCAATTTTTATAAAACCCTAGATTTACTTTTTATTAATTAAAATGCTAATTAAACCTAATCTAAACCCAAAACCCATATTTAATTTAATTAAAAAACGTGATATGCAAAAACCCCCAAATTAACCGAAACCCTAATTTTTATAAATCGATTTTATATATGAAATTAGTTTGATTTTATAATAGAAAACACCAATCAATTACGTTTAGACCCGATTTTGATGAAAACCCCCAAATATTTCAAAACCCTAATTTTGTTTATTTTCAATCCGAGAATCATATGATTTACAACAAGTGTATACAAATAAATTAAACCCACTGATATTTATTAAATCAAAAAGTAATTAATCTTTTAAAAAGAAACAAGGAGAATAAACTTATCTTGATTCTGGCTAATGATTCACGAAACCGCAAGGGAGAACACCATCATAAAACCAATCGGTTTGATGTAGGGATTAAACCCCACATCTCACACGATCTAAACATCTTAGACCACCACACATGATTATTATATCCCCAAATGATTAGATGATAGCCATAGAAAGGGTTTGAACCGATCTAGGTTAAGAGAGAGAGAGTTTTGGGACGGTGGAGGTAATATCGAGAGAGGAGAGAGAGTTATCTCTCAGATATGGGAAGTTGTGTGTGATAAACACACGTAATGTACTCCCTCCGTTCTTGTTTATTCCGCCAGTGGGCCGGGCCGGGTCAATGACCCTTGGGCCGGTTGTGGTGTAAATGTTTTGGACCCCCTTTTTGGGCCTCATATGTTTAATTAGTTTGGTTAAAGCCCAAACGAAATTTGGTAAATTTAAGTTATAATTTGACCCGTAAAACCCGACCATTTAATAAACCGATTTTATTTATCGTACTTTTCCGTAAATCGTATTTTTCATAAACGTATGGTTTCGTCAAGCACAACTAGGGTGTCGAGTCATTTAATAATACAATTATTCGTATCGTAACTCGATTCTCATAATTAATTAGGTCGCGGCTAGCGTAACCGTACTCTCGAGCTATTTTATCTTCGTTCTCTTGCTGAATTAACGAGGTGAGTTTATAGCCCCATACTTTACTATTTTCACTGCTTTTTGGGGTGAGACATTGCTTGATTTTAACGTTTGAACACAAGTGCATTTACTGATTTATATATTAGTCTAAGTCCCACTAAAAACCCAGTTGCTTTGGCCCGTGAATCGTGAACCGTTAATTACTTTGTGTAAGCGCGAATGTAATGGATAGATCTATCGGGATTGACGTCCCTGTCTGTCTTGTCCAACAAGGGGACAAGCGGGCACAGTTTCATTTGAATCTGATATAGGATGTCGTGGGTTTAGGCATCTAGTTTGGGCTACATTTATATGATTATACTGCCGGTGTTGTTAACGCTTCGGTGTCACGAGCTTAGACTGTAATAAATACTTTTGGGATGACTTTGTATCTGTTATATTGTCATCACATTTGGGAAAATCTTGTGGTTCATTAAACATTTCCACTTAACTAAACCTATGAACTCACCAACTTTATGTTGACACTTTAGCAATGTTTTTCTCAGGTATTAAGAAGGAAGATGCTAAATGAGGTCACATGCATTGCCGTCATTTCTTTGAAACAACGATCATTTGTACCATTTGAGAAAACTATGTTTTGTAACCGTATTCAGTTATGCTTCCGCACTTTGTTAAAACTATTTATTTTTATTAATTACAAGTGATCTATTTTTCCGAACGTCCCATTTAGAGGTCGTTCTTTGTGACTACGTGTGTATGATAATCATGACGTCACCACTCCCTTGTCGCCATTATACTCTGATATTTTGGGAGTGTGACAGATTGGTATCAGAGCACTAGTTATAGAGAACTAGGTTGCATTTAGTAATTCTAGACTATAACTGCTCTATGTTTAATCGATTATCATACAGATTGTAAGTATTAAGTATATGTAGATACATAAGTAATAAATGGGATACATGTGAATTAACAATTACGAGGTATATTTACATGGGTTACATGTGCAACAACAAAATCTGAATTATGTTATATGGGATACATGTGGATTCAACAATGATTGCTACGTTATGTTAATGTCCTTTTTACGGACTAATTTTATAAGATATTTACACACCTTTATTTTGTTTATGATTACAGCGATGTCTTCATCCGATGATTCCACGTCTACAGGAGCGTACTACAACCGTAGTTCACAGTCGACCATCAGTTCATCAGTAGGACTACCTAGAGGATCGCCGTCAGGATATCCGTGGTACCGGATGGTTTCAGATGATGATATAGAGAGAGAGGCTGAGGAGGTTCGTCATTCACCGATCCGTATTCCTGATGCATCAGCTGACGATGTTCTTAGCCTAGAAGGCGGGGGAGAGGATGACTTAGACACTGACGTGGTGCAGTCACCAGGTCAGACATCAGTGACTGGAGATGAGACGGTAGAGGAGACAGAGGATGATGGGATGGAGTTTACAGATGGGGAAGGAGAGCCTATGGAGGTCACAGACACTGAGGACCCTCCTACTGCATATGCCGCTACTCCTGAGGTTTCCCTAGCACACATCTTCTCATCTTCATCTGAAGACGAAGGAGAAAGGACTGCTATTCCTGCTCCAGCACCTGGTACTCTACCTTTCTACTATGTGAGACGACGTCTTCGGGGGAGAGCTGCTCGACCACCACTTTCACCTTACCGACCCCTCATACCTTTCACTGCCACTGACAGGCATGCAGCCCGCACACCTGCCAGTTCTGTCCCAGAGGCACCATTACTACTACCACCACCAGAGACTGTACCTGCAGTATACCAGGAGATGCTTACTGACGCTGGTATCTCTACAGGGCCGAGAGCTACGACTCCTCTTCCTAGGAGAGCTACGTCGACGGTGGTGATGCTTGGGGCGGCAGATGGATGTGTGACGACACGGTTGAACAGGTTGGAGGATGCTGTAGAGGCGTTAGGTGAAGAGTACAATGAAGTGCAGGATAAGTTGGAGGCACTGGTGAAGAAGAGTCCAGTCAGGGATGAGACAGTGTTGACAGTATGTGTGACCCGTCTACGAGGACAGCTTCTTACTGTTCTTGATCAGATGGAATCCATGCCAAACACTCGTCTTGAGGAGATTGAGAGCCTGATGACCCGTTGGGGAGTAGAGCCATTGGTGGAGACAGGCGGACTAGAGGCACCAGTGGATGACCCTGTTGCAGACTTGGATAAGAGGTTTAGAGCCGCTTGTCATGACACGGATGTTAGATTGAGAGATTCCCAGGCTCGTGAGCTAGTGGTTGAGAGGAGGTTAGCAGAGTTGGAGAAGGAGCTTCATCAGCGCCGTGAGGGCACTAGTTAGATTTATCTTGTACCATCGACCTATCCCTGTATGACCACTAAGCTTTGAAGTTTGTCTTAGCTAGTTGGTATTTTATTTTCTCTTATTATGTTATGACAAACTATGATGTACTATCAAACGATTCCATGAATGATATTATGAGTTGCAAAAATTGTGAGATCATTATATATTGTGTATTATATATCTTGGAGCATTTCATAATTGTGTTGTGTGTGCCATGCATGTTATGTCTGGCAAAAACTTATTATCCTATTACCTTGTTAGATTATGGCGCCAGTTAGAAGATCCGAAACGCAGAATCCGCCAGCCGCTACCGGTGGAATTGACACCGCCCTGTTAAGCCAAATGATAGCCGAACGAGTGGCCGAGGCACTCGCGACCGCTGAAGCAAACCGTACAGCTAGCACACAGGAGGAGACCAACCAAGGAGCTACTAATGCTATTGCACGTACTTGTACCTACAAGGAATTTCGTGCAGTTACGCAAGTAAGTTTCCGAGGTACTGAAGGAGCAGTAGGATTAACCAGATGGTTTGAGAAGCTAGAATCCCAATTTGGGATCAGCAATGTCGCTGAAGCCGACAAGGTGAAGTTTGCGTCAAGCACGTTAGTGGATGGTGCTTTGACTTGGTGGAACGTCTATGCTCGTGCAGTGACCATTGACGTTGCCCAAGCGACGCCCTGGAGTGAATTTAAAGCTATGTTTGTGAGGAAATACTGTCCCCGAAATGAAGTCAAGCAGATGGAAGTTGAGCTGTGGAACCTGAAGGTCAAGGGTACTGCTCTTACTGCTTACAATCAGCGCTTTCAAGAGCTGATTTTGTTATGTCCTGAAATGGTGCCCAACGATGATCGATTGTTGGAGCGCTACATTGAAGGACTACCTTTGAGCATCAAAGGGAATGTGACTTCATCCAAGCCGACTGATTTGCACGAGGCAATCGACATGGCTCAGAGTCTGATGTACCAAGTGGTACAGGAGTTGGGAGAAAATACTGGGGATAAAAGAAAGTGGTCTGGCAACCACTACAACAACAATACCAACAACAACAACAACCCAAGCAACTACAACCAGAACAAGCGACAAGAAGTAGCAAGAGTGTTCACTGCTGGACAAGGAAATACTGGGAACTACGCTGGGAGACTACCTTTCTGCGGAAAATGTGGTCGACACCACGAAGGAGCATGTCCCCCTACGTGCTACAATTGTGGGAAGGCGGGACATAAGGCAAAGGAATGCCGAGCACCACCTCGTTCTACTAATCAAAGAGGACCTGGAACGCAAGGTGGCCAAGGAGCAAATGTCACTTGCTTTGGATGTGGAGAGAAAGGTCACTACAAGAACAAATGTCCGAGCGGTGGAAACCAAGGTCGTAGTAACCAGATTCGAGGGAATCAAAATCAGAACCAAGGGAACCAGAAGCAGAATCAAGGGAACCGAGGAGGGAATAACCGAGCCACAACTAGTACTCCTGGAGGATTCACGGCACCTAGCAAAGTGTATCATCTCTGTGCTGAAGCTGCTGTGCAAGACAACAATGTTGTGACTGGTACGTTTCTAGTCAATAACAACTATGCTTCAGTACTATTTGATTCTGGTGCGGATAGGAGTTTTGTGTCGTCTATATTTAGTGAACGCCTAAATGTTACCCCTACTGCGTTAGACGTTAAGTATAATGTAGAATTAGCCGATGGGAAGTCAGTAACCACCGACGTCATTCTGAAAGGATGTAGTGTAAGGCTACAAGGTCGTTCGTTTAGTATCGACCTACTCCCTATAGAATTGGGAAGTTTTGACGTCATCATTGGAATGGATTGGATGTCGAAGCATCACGCGGAGATTGTATGTCATGAGAAGTGTGTCCGTGTTCCTTATGGAAACGACGTACTCATCATACAAGGCGAAAGAAGTGGAGTGAAGAATGGATCAAGATTGGAAGTCATCTCATGTATCAGGACTCAAAGATACATCGAGAAGGGATGTCCGGTATTCTTGGTTCAAGTAACACAAAAGGAAGGAGAAGAAGATCACGAGAAGAAGGTGGAAGATGTACCGATCGTTAGAGACTTTCCGGACGTATTCCCAGAGGATTTACCCGGACTACCACCAGCACAGCAAGTGGAGTTTCACATCGAGCTTACACCAGGAGCCGCGCCTGTTGCTAGAGCCCCATACCGTCTAGCACCAGCCGAGATGACAGAGTTAGCTGAACAGATAAAGGAACTTTCTGACAAAGGTTTCATTAGACCAAGTTCCTCACCCTGGGGAGCGCCGGTCTTATTTGTCAAAAAGAAAGATGGATCCTTTAGAATGTGTATCGATTACCGAGAATTGAATAAGCTGACGATAAAGAACCGCTACCCATTGCCGAGGATTGACGATCTTTTCGACCAATTGCAAGGATCTAGCATATACTCGAAGATCGATTTAAGGTCAGGATATCATCAACTAAGGGTTAGAGAGGAAGACGTTCATAAAACGGCTTTTAGAACCCGGTACGGACACTACGAGTTCCAAGTTATGCCTTTCGGTTTGACAAACGCACCTGCGGTATTCATGGATCTCATGAACCGAGTTTGCAAACCATACTTGGACAAGTTTGTGATTGTATTTATCGATGACATTCTCATTTATTCTCGTAATGAAGAAGAGCACAAGGAACATTTGAAGACCATATTAGAGCTGCTAAGGAAGGAGAAGTTATATGCAAAGTTTTCCAAATGTGAGTTTTGGATAAACACAGTGCAATTTCTTGGGCATGTGATCGACAGCAGTGGTATTCACGTTGATCCTGCTAAAAGCGTATTGTTTTAAAAGCTGTTGTTCTTTGAATTTAAGAAGTTTGGTAGCATTAATTTCCGATTCAACCTTTTTAGACTCGAGAGTTTCGAAATCCATTTTAAGTTTCTGAAAATCATTGACAACCGACTCTTTTTCTTTTAATTCATTGGAAAGATTAGCTTTTAATGATTCTATTTCTTTCAAGTGTTCAATCTTTTCAAAACGAAATTGGTCAAATTCAGAACATGTTATTTTCTCTGCTCGAGGGACCATTTCAAAAGCTTTGACCTTTTCTTTATGCAACGCAAGCTCAGCAGTTAGGGTGGAATTTGTATCTACGGATTGTCTGAGAGCCATATGCATTTGATCAATAATATGTTTAGGCACCATGACCAAATCATGTTGAGCATAAGATTTCATACCCGTCGTAGCATTTGGTTGAGGTTCACTCAATGTGTAGGATTGGGTACCACATCATTTGAGTTACTAGTTCCCGAATGCTGTTCGAGGTTGTCATTTTCATGCTCAACTTGATGTGGGTTATCATCATTACCAAGATTGGTTGTGGTGGGTACCTCAGTGACGACATTAGAACCGTAGTAAGAAAGATTACCAACGAGAGCAACTGAGGTTGAGTGAATGTCATCACAATCTGAGTCATATGCATCAAGATCGTCCGCTTGATATGCTGCATTTGAAGTAGAAACGACTACAATGCCTTCATTATCTGCTGCCACTAGGTCTGCAAGAAATGCTAACTCTTCTGAATCCAAAATCTTTCCCTTAGACTGAGCATCAACCAAATATATCTTCTCACGAAACCATGTTGCATCCCTTCTTCTTTTTGGCTGAGTGCATTCCCTAGCCATATGACCTTGTCCTCGGAAATTGTAGCAAGTCACAACCTTTTGAGGACTAATAGGGCTTCCATTTCCATTAGCTTGAGAATTCACAGCTTGAGCATTCACAGTCCTTGTAGGAGGTCCATATGAAGTTTGCCTTCCCTGAATAGGTTGCACCGTCACTTGACCATCTTGAACAGTGGCTTGTTGTCGAGGATTTGAAGAGGTGCGGAGCTTATTGTTTGTTGGTGGAAATCCTCTAGTTGCAACAAGTTTTGACAAGAAGGCAGTGAGATGGTTTAGAACATCAGCTGGCGTATCATTTGGAGTAAAGACCGGTGCTTGAATTGGTGGAAGTTCTTTGGAGTAGAAGGCTTGTGCTGGTTGTGCTTCAATTGGAAAATATCCTTGCTGAGGAGTATAGCCCATTGGAGAAGTTTTGGCTTGTGATGGTGATGTCTGATGTGGTGGTTGATGTGGAAAAGATTGTTGATGAACACTTTGTTGAAATGCTTGATGTGGCATCATTAGTGGTTGATAAGATGGTTGCTGTGGTTGCTGATAGGTGTGTGGTGGTGGCTGCTGCAAGTAGATGGTTGTTGATAAGTATAAGCCATGTTTTGTTGAGAAGCATACATGGCAAGTGGATCATGAACTTGAGGTGTAGACAACCGAGCCTCGATCACATGGCATTCGTTTTGTTGAAGAAAAGATTGAAGTTGATCCACATTGGTGTTATGCAAGTCCTTAGCCAATTTAACATCCGGCACGTACTTTTTCCATTCTGAAGGAAGAGTGTTGAAATACTTGGTGTTCAATTGAAACGTAGGAATTGCCATGCCATAGATATTGAGCTCATTTAACAATAGGGTAAATCTCAGATAGTAATCATTGAGAGTCTCCCATGGCACATAGGCAAACTTATCAAAAGTATCATAAAGCTTACACTCTCGTTCTTGTTTAGTTAACGAAGTGCCTTGCATTAGAACACGAATTATATCCCATAACTCTTTGGCAACTTTATGTTTACTGACGAGTTTATAGACATCTGGAGGAAGGGCTTGGAGAATGATATTTGTAGCTTGTTTATCACACTTGTCTTGTATCTTAGCATCTCCAGTTAGTTCACCCGTTGTGCGAGGACGAGTAACAGCACCTTCCGTCACAGTACCATATACCAATGGTCCATTGAGCACCGATGCCCAAATTAGAAGTCCATTTTCTTTGTTCAACATATAAAGTTCCATTCGGGAAGCCCAATCCTCATACATAGTCTTCACCAACATTGGTGGACGATTATGTGAGAACCCGTATTTTTCCTGGTAATTAAAAACCATTTATTTATTCGTAATTTTTATTTGTATCTTATTTTACATGCTATTCACGTATTACATACCTTGCTTACGTAAATCCCAGAAATTTCGAGAAATTTTAATTTATTTTATATTAATTATTTCTCTAATGATTTAATATAATTTATGGGAATTTTAGAAATTTTTATTTCTTTTCCAAGTTTAACTTAAATCGAAATTTTTTTGATTTAAATACATTCTCGTGCATTTTATAAAGTTGCTCGAACCGACGGAATGAGAACCGGTAATTTTTATACTTCAACTTGAAGAAGGCAAAAAAAAATAATTTATTTTCAATAAATACTTCGTTTTTAGAATTTAACTTGCACCGAGTCATAGTTATTTTACATGTTTTAAGTAGAATCGGGCTAGGATTTAGAACCGGGCCTAGGTAAATTGGACTATTGGGCCAAGAAAAAAAAAATATATATAACTCTTTTCTTTTCTTTCCTTCCTGTAGATACAACAACAAAAAAAAAAAAAACACGTAGTTTTTTTTTCTTTCCTTCCTAACCAAAATCACACTCTGTGATCTCAAAACCATCCCAATCTTCATCATCTAATGCATTTTCAATTATCCAAGTATGTAAAAGTGATCATTGGTAAGAATCATAACCTATCCTAGTTCAATTTTCTCCATGCATTGGTTTTTTTTTTTAGAACAAGAATGATCAATTTAGAGTTTATAAGTGATTAGGTTTATTATTTTGATCATTCTTCTTGGATGAATTTTGATTTTGACCATTCATATTATAGAAATTTAGTTCCTTGATTAAGATTTATGTTAGTCATGAGTATTTTGATGTTTGGATTGAATTAGAGTTTGTTTGGCATAGTAATTTTATACTCTAAATTCGGACAGCAGGTTTGTGAGCCCAAATCTCACACATTTTCCCAATATAGGCTGTGTTTTTATAGCTTAGATGGATTCATTGACCCTTTTACATGTTAGTAGCGAGTTGGATGGGCGATCAACTCATCCTAATGAAAAAGTTATGGCCAAAATAAGATTTTAGCTCAAATCTAAAAGTGTAGACTTGTTTAGTGTTTTACAGCACCTTAGGTCGCCTAAACTTGAAATTGCAGGTTGTGAGGACTTATTAGGACTTATAACTTAAATTTGGCCGCTGACCTTGCGTTAATAGCCATCACCAATTGAATTTTATGACTAAAACGGTGACCGCCAATTTTATAACCGATTTTCTAAAATTTTAACCTTTCTCTAAGATGGATTTTTTTCCCATTTAGAAAACTGAGATAAATTCATATGTCTAGGAACGTCGGGTACGAAAATACCTTTCCGGTGGTATAAGGTTCATCGTCTATCTCTTTATAACGAAGAAATGGCGGGCATTTTTAGAAACTAGTCTAATAAGTAGCAACCGACCTAAACTAGCGTTTGGTTTAGCGCGTTTGATATGGGTATCGAGTGTTTAGCCATGATTTCTCACTTGAATCATTTGAGAAACTTATAAAGATGACTTTTGATGCAAAGGTTTAGTGTCCCTTAGTTACATCTAAGTTTTTGACACATAAGTGGGTATAGTTGACTAACTAGAAAATTTATAAAGTTTGCTGATATAGCTGCTGTCCTAGGTTTAAGTGTGTCGAAAAGGTGTTTTCAGCCTTCGGATAAAACTACAAAGTTGTCCGGAATGATGTTTTTAGTCACCATCGCGGGAACGGAAGCTTTAAAGTGGGCAATTGACCCTCAAAAATGCAAAATACAGACTGTGATGTTTGACTTTTTCGTGCAGAATGCATTTTGGTTTTATTTTTAAAAATGCATCTAGACTTCAAAACTTTTCTTGAAATTCACAGGATATTAACTTCATGATGTATATGACTTCTCTGAATTTTTTTGAATTTTTTCCAAGAGTCTAGATAGGATTTTTAGGCTTCGCGAAAAGGAGTTTTCTGCATTTTTTTACTAAGCGGGTAGATGACTAGTTCATTACCCGAACGCCCCTTAGGCAAGCCTAAACCTTATGGAATGGATTTGAAATGATCAATACTGATACTTAGGATTTATAAAATCATAACTGAAGTGAAATTGAGGTTTAATGATTTGTTATCCGCCCCAAGTCGGAAAAGGCCAAAAGTTGACTATTTTCTATACGTTTAGTAAAAACTTATAAAAACGAGTTCTAAGCTATATAACTTGATGAAACAAGTTTGTATGACCATATTTTTTTGTATTCCAGTAACTTACATATATTATTACAACTTTTCATTATTGAGTCATACTCGGGTCGTACTTTGACTTTTGTTGACTTTTTACGTATTAGATCGCGGTTAACGTATAATTGGCGTTTTTAGGTTCCAAATTGTTTGAGAATCTTAGTCTAAGACATTTAGCTTTCATTTTAAGTATTTCTTACAGATTGTGAGCTTTATAGGTCATGTTTACTCTTAGACTCGGTTACTTGTGCAAGTTACTTATATATCTCAATTTTACGAAATATTTTGATTCAAACGTTTCATACTTTTATAAAACAAATATCTAAGGTCGTGATCACACTTGTAGGTAGCAGATAATTCTCAAAGTATTACTATTTCCTTTCTTCAGCCGGATCTTATCTCGTCTCATTTTTCCTTTTAAGGTGAGTTCATAGCCCCTTTTCTTATATACTTTGTTACAAATTGCGGGGTGAGAATAACATGCGTGGAATACAATCATTTAAAACTTTTAGTATGCTATCCGAGAACTGTATGCTTCCCCAGATTATACATTTACTTATTGCATTAGTACCTTAGTCAAAAGGCCCCTACATCATGAACCGTTAATTCACATTTTGCAAGCGCGAATGTTGTGGATGGATCCATCGGGATTAACAATCCCCGTCCCGATTACCTTGACGCACGTACATTTAATTATCTAAGTATTTTGACTAGATACTTACTAGGGGTAAAACATTTATGTTAAAGCTTCGGTGTCGTGAGCTATTGCAATAAATAAATATAAATGATTTTGTACGACGGTACTGAATCATATCCTGTTACTAATTTATAAAAATTAATGTTTGTATTTCACATTACTACTTATTAAACCTATGAATTTCACTCATCTTTATGTTGACATTTTTACATGTTATTTCTCAGGTAATGCTAATGCGTAATTTTGCTAAGGATGGGAGCCCGCAGGATAGCGACACCTTGAAGATTTCATGTCTTGTTGGTCTAATATTTTGTTAATATTGTAAAAAGCTGTCCATTTTGGTATCTACCCCCTTCAAATTTGGTTGCACTAAGACAATAAAAAAAAATGTTTGGTACATCTTATAAAACTTATGATGTGTAATATCCGTGTCTGGGACCCTATGTAAAAAGAATAATTTTATCTAAATTCCGCAGCTTTTGAAGTAATTATAGTCTTATGATGTCAT
The DNA here is from genome assembly GCA_025667525.1 of Glebionis coronaria. Taxonomy (NCBI): domain Eukaryota; kingdom Viridiplantae; phylum Streptophyta; class Magnoliopsida; order Asterales; family Asteraceae; genus Glebionis; species Glebionis coronaria. The sequence goes on along the minus strand of CM046880.1, from coordinate 365,918,102 downwards.
TTTTACTTCATTTTCATGTCATTCATTATAGCATGTTTTGGGATATCATGAAGTGAGACCCCCAAGTTGCATACCTGTCCCGTGTCTGATTCTGGGGGTCTTACAGATTATCCGTACCCGAGAGGATGGATTTATCCGTAAGAGATGTGTACTCCATTTCTATAAGTTAAGATTTACAAAGTTGATCGATCAATTAGAGAAAGTAAATGTATTTGTTGTTGTGTTTTAAATCCGAGAAATAATGTTGAAATCCCCTAAATTATGTCCTCGATAAACCAAAAATCCAAGTCAAAATTACACACGATTGTTAAAATTTTTCAAAAACACGTTTTTGAAAAAATGTTGGATCGCAGTGGGGATCGCAGTCCTTGATTGTGACGAGCGATCGCACTCCTTGATCGCACCCAACAGTCGTACTCCTTGATCGCACCCAACAGTCGTACTCCTTGATCGCACCCAACGATCGTACTCCTTGATCGCACCCAACGATCGTACTCCTTGATCGCACTCGTGATCGTACCCAACGATCGCAACGAGTGATCATACTGGTGATCGCAGCTAGTGATCGTATAGTGATCGCAACTAGTGATCGTACTAGTGATCGCAACGTGTGATCGTACTCGTGATCGCAACGTGTGATCGTACTCGTGATCGCAACGAGTGATCGTACTCGTGATCGCAACGAGTGATTGTACTCGTGATCGCAACGAGTGATCGTACTCGTGATCGCAACGAGTGATCGTACTCGTGATCGCAACGAGTGATCGTATTCGTGATTGCAACGAGTGATCGTATTATCTGATCATGCTATTGGATCGCAAGTAGAAACCCCAGGTTTATGCGATCACAATACACAAATCGTACTATGAATCCCACTTTTCTCGGACAGTACAATAACACAACAAATTCGAGATTCTAAGCCTAAAAATGAATCAAACACCCAAAAAGTTTGTGTTTATAACCAAAATATCAATACCAAATCACTATAACAAGTAACTAGATGAAGTATATCAAGATTAAATCATAAAAACACAAAAAAAATTTGGTTCGTGTGATTTTGGATCAAAATGGGCGAGAGAATCAAGAACACAAACACAAAAACCAAACAATCATCCCATGGCTCTTGATACCATTTGTAGGATATGTAAATCTTGCTTATGTTTTAGAGAGAGAAAGAGATAGAAAGATAGATGATTTCACATACACGCTTGAGAGAGAAAAATAAGAAAACACACTTTATTATGTGTATTGTATGAGAAAAACCACACTCTCTCCAACTAAGGAGAGGGTTTATATACCCAAGCCTTGTGATGGGCTTGGGCTTACATGTTTGGGCTGTCCATACAAACCATGGACTAGGTCTTTCCTTGTTTACTTAATGTAGAATAACTAAACTACGAGCCACTACTTAATATATTGTCGGAGTGACCGAATCTTTCTAAATACGTAAAAACGTATTTCCAACAAGATCAATGTTAGGAAGTTTCTTAGGGCGTTGCATCCAAAGTGGAGAGCTAAAGTCACGGCAATTGAAGAATCAAAGGACCTTACCACATTATCACTTGATGAACTTATTGACAACTTAAAAGTTTATGAAATGATAATTTTAAGGACACGTAAATGATGAAAACCAAGAGTGAAATAAAGTATCTAGCGCTCAAAGCCAATAAGGTGAAAAGTGATCATGATAGCTCTTCCTTGGAAAATGATGATGAGGAATATGCTATGGTAGTTAGAGACTTCAAGAAGTTCTTCAAAATGCGAGGTCAACATGTAAGACAACCAAGCAACGACAAGAAGGTATTTTCCAAAAACCGATTTGTCAAGAATGACAATGGTGATAGGAAATGGTTTAGATGTGGTGACCCAAACCACTTCATCGGTGATTGTCCCAAGCCATCTCGCGACAAGAATCACACATCCTTCGTTGGTGGTTCATGGAGCGATAGTGGTGAAGAATGTGACGACAATGCTAAAGACGAAAAGTGTCTCATGGCCCATTCTTTCAAAGAGGTACTTTCTGAAACCGAATATTATAGCAATGATAGTTCTTCACAAGATAAGTTTAAAATTCATTGAAAAGAACAAAGTGCTAAAATCAACTAGGACCAAGCTTGAAAATGAGATTAGTGAGTTAAGAGATAAATTAGCTAAGCTTGAGAAAAATAAGGAAGTTGATTTAGGTTGTTTAAATTGTGAACACCTTAGACAAGAGAATGAAGATCTCAAGAGTACCTCCATTAAATTGTAAAAGTTCATGAAAGGTACTGGTGCTCTTGATGACATGTTAAATAAGCAAATTCACACAAAAGAAAGACTAGGCTTAGGTTTTAACACTAATAAAGCATCCACTGGTGAACCAAAACAAGTTATATTTTCAGAAAAATGACCCTCTGTCCACGGTTCGCCAATTTATGGCGCGGTTCCTTATAATTATGGAACCGCAAGGTGTGATAAGGAACCACATACATTTAGCCTTGTGTCGGTAAAAAAGATGGCCGACGAGTGTAGATTGGTTCTAGCTAATATTAGAGCTCGACATTTAGCTTAGTGTCGGTAATTGTTATAAACGACGATGTAAGGTTTTCTCCGCCAAGAAAGGAGCTTGTGAAATCTCAAGTAAGGTTTTTTATTTCCTTACTCCTTATTTACATTTGTCTTTACCTTTAGTCATTCATCATCATGATCTCTTGATATAGCAAATGCTTTTGAAACATTAGTTAATCGGCCTAACTATTACAATATGAAATACGTTTTTAAATAATAGTCACATCTAATGACCAACATAATTTTAATTAGGAAAACTATTCAACCATTTATAAATTTTACACATTCGTCCAAAATAAGTGAATTTAATGTTTAGTTACACTCGTTTGGAAAACAAACTTAAAATTTAGCATGCGTAATCTCTATTATATATCAAAAGAAAACACATTCTATTTAAAGAATGTTAAAAATCAACTTACTTTTTGTGGTGCTTCATGTACAAATCAACATAACTTCAAAATTAAAAATGGAAATAGTAAATATCATTTAAACTTACATAGTTAAAAACGTTTTTAAATGTGAACTACTATATTTATTTCTATAAATGCATGATTATAACACATATAATTAATGTAAGTAAGTTTTAATATGATATATATTAATTAGTAAGTATGTTAAACATGATATATTTGAGATTTATTAATTGCTAATTTTTTAATTACGAAATGTTTAAAAACCACCCTATGGGTGGTGGTTAGCAAAACCCAAATAAAAATAATTATAAATATCGCGCTTACAAAATTTTAGATTCAAGGTAACCACAGCTAGGGATGAGTACGGTACCGGTCATGTCCCGAACCCGTCCCGAATTAGTGGTACCAATATCTCCGAGCATAAATTTATGGTACTGGTACCGTATCGAATGGGATTCGAGTATCGGTACCGGCACGAGAACCGGTACCGGTACCAGGAAATCGGGATTTTCCCGTTCTTTTTCGGGAATTTTCCGATTTAGTACCGGTCCCGATTTTTTTTCATCTTATTTCGTAGTTCTGGTACTGTACCGAACATGATTTGAGTATCGAGAATCGGTACGGTTCCAAAAACAATTTAGGTTTAATTTAAAATTCGGGTCGAAACGCTCATCCCCGACCAGTCACCACAGCTGTAACATGCAAGTACTTTGCTAGTTTTTCTAGAAAAAAATGAATGACATTACAATCTTCCAACGGAGGTTTAAGGGCAGGCTATTTGCTCGCCTCAAATGACTTTTACTCGGTCAAATAAATGAATTCAAAGTGCAGACAATTATTAAAAAAAAAAGCTAAAATAATTTTCTCTTAACGAAATCACTATATGTGTTTGATACCAAGAATCAATTTAGTTGATGTATTCCTAATTGTGAAATGGAATTTGAATCTACTTATGACACTGTATAGTTATGTTTATTTTCCATTAAACTAATTTCCAAAAGAGGTTTAACTAACGGTAATATAGAAATTAAGGGGGAAGAGTCAACACTGAAGAATTCAAGATCCTATCATTAAAAAAAACAAAAAACGAGAGAGAGAATAAAGTAGAAAAATAATAAATTGAAAAAAAGGGCAAAAATACCTTTGCCTTTATCTCGTATCTCAAAGCAGTGAAAGCAAAAGCACTAGAGTATTTCCCCCTTGTTTTTTATTTTTCTTTTCTCACTACTCATCACTCAGTCCGTCCAAAAAGCGCACACACAAACACAAACACAAACACACCTTTTTGATTTGACAAAAATTAACAGAATGAGTGAAGGAAGAGGATCAAGCTTAGTTCATCTGCTTGTTATCGTTTTATGTTTGATTGCTTTTGGTTTCTCCATTGCTGCTGAACGACGTCGTAGCACTGTACCAACCTTCTTACTCCCTTAATCTTAATTAACTTTATTTATTTACTTAGATCTAGGGTTTATATAAGGGAATTTTAATCTATTCTAGTGTTTTTTTGGATCATAACATTTTTATCTGCTTATTTGGGGGGCTTTCATTAGCTCATTTTTAAGCTTATGAATCGGGCTTATGCTTATGTTATATAAGTGGCTTATGGCTTATATTATCATGAGCTCATAAGCTGTCTTAGCTTATCATAGTTAATAAGGTAAAATTATAATGGTGTAATACTGTAATTATTAAATGAGGGTATATAAGCGTGCGCCTCCTCAATTAAGCCACAAATTTTAGGCTTATCACAACCCCCTCATAAGCTCATAAGCACAAACATGTAAGCTTAGCCAAAGACTTAATTAGGTTTCTTTTTGTTGTATAAGCTAATAAGCTCATAAGCTGTACCCTGAATAAGCTTAAACAAACACCTGTAGTGGCTAATGGCTTTTATGTATGTTTGAAAACTCTTTTTATTTCACTTTATAATCGTATATTTAAGCGGAACGCTTAACACGAGCTTATCAACTTAACTTATTATAAGCCGTAATTCTAGTTTATATCAAAAGGTGAAACTTGGTTATTGAAGGAATCCGTAATTCTAGTTTACATTAATGAATTTACTAGACATGTTTTATTTATTTTGGCAGCAATGGTTTCCAACCTTTTGTTGCAACATTGTGAGTCTCGCGTGAGTGAGGAAGTGGAAACAATAGGTGTAATTATATCTAACTGACGTTAGCTTAGTTAAATTTCCTTTGCTGGCATAACTATAGCACCTTTACCATGGCTAACACTAGAACTGCGAGATGCATGAGTGGCCACTCTTGCAACAACTTTGCCTTTAAGGTGAATACTGTAGGAAGTCATGGTTGACGTCTTTCCGAGGTTTCTCTTATACGGAGTAATAAACTATGACCAGGCTTAATATTATATAAATGGTTTTATTTCTAAGTTTAATGCATTAAAGAAGTTGTTAATAGTAGTGGAACTTCTGCTATAGTAATGCCAACAAGGGTATGCATTATGCAATGTGAGACCTCAGCCGCGTTCGAAAAAGAAGGTTGGAGGATAAACAATCCGTGTTTAGTTTATCTTCAATGCCAACGAGGAAGAGTTTTAGGGGTTATGCTGGTTAATTGTTCGAAATCAGAATCATAAAATTATAGGGAGGAGATTTGCTTAAGCTTTTAATAGGTGAGCCTTTAGGCAGAAGGGCAGAAGTGTATTTATTTTGATCATGAAGAAACAAGCTATGTTAGTATGGCACAATCATTTCTTCCTGATAAAGAATCACATCAGAATTATGATCTGTATCACTACGCCAGCCTATTTTCTATTCAATTGCAGCAAGCTGGTGGTATCTATTCATAAGTGTGAATGTAATATCTCATCTTATACAGCATATTCATGTATTCTTCACTATAAACTGTAGTTTTCCACCCTAATGTGCAATATAATGCATTAATAAGTAGTTTTTCAAGGCTATAAGTTAATCGAATATGTGGGTATGATTTTGGATTTTTGGGCACTCACCATGGTGGACCCCAGTCACCCAGATTTGACCGGTGGCCTGAAAATTTAACATCTGTCAGTCACACGAGGTGCACGTTTCGACAAAACTTGGATCAAAAGAACTAATAGTTTACCCTCCGTAGTAAGTAATTTATAGCAAGATATGATGTGTGATTTGTAAGTAATTAAGACTTGTATTCACATTGGTAATAGATTGCTTATGATCTTTTATACCCTATAGAACAACCTTAAATAAACTTGCCTGGGTTCATAACTGAATTAATAAGCCAGTGGTATTTCAGTTTTTGTTGTATTTGGTGCACTTACCTCACAGACTGAGAGTGCTATTTTGTCAAGTAGTTGTCATACAAATCTATCAAAGTGTTGGCATATTAAACCTTAACACACTAATGCATAGGGTGAGGTTCTTTTCAGAACCAAATAAATGTACAGAACTACGAGAACCGCCTTTTTACTCTTAAAATGCACATGTATTTTTATCGTGTTAGTTCACAATGTAGACGTGCATGGATTCTCATCGTGTTAGGTCATTAGATACATGTATTCAAGGACCATGCACATGTATTTTGTTTCGTCTGTATCATAACTTCCTTCTCGACGGATAATATAAAAACACATTACACATGTGCACTCTTCATATCGCTCATCATACTCGGATTTATAACCAATAAAACAATTATTAAACGTATAATTTAAACATTACGAAGAAAATACATATGCATTATTAAGAATAAAAGGTGGTTATCGCACTTCTGTACATTTTATTGGTTCTGAAAAGAACGTGCATATTAATATACTGTATTTGGTTGTTTGGACTTTGGACAGTTGGACTATTAATAGGCATTAAAAGCTCAAAACAGATGGATCTGATAAGATCCATAAATAAGATATGCAATGTAATAATTGATAAGAGACCAGGGGTCCATGTAGTTGTGGGTTGTAATCACTTGGATCATGTACATCAGTACGTGTCTTAGCAACATCTAATAAAACTATATTTGGTTAACAGGGAACTATTCGCACAGATGACAAGACGAATGCTACTTACTGTGTTTACGACTCAGATGTTGCAACTGGGTACGGTGTTGGGGCCTTTTTGTTTCTTCTCTCGGGTGAATCATTGCTTATGGGTGTGACTAAGTGCATGTGTTTTGGAAGGCCTTTGGCACCGGGTGGGAATCGAGCTTGGGCCATCATCTATTTTGCATCATCATGGTAAGAATTTTAGTTTTTGTGAACTTTTATAATCATCTGCAGTCAACACTATTCTTGAATCTCGTCACACCTATACCAAGTTCATGCATATTTTTAATTTATGACGTCAAACCTGTTGCTCTCTAAGGGGCATTAGTGCATTACTCAATGGTCACATGTGGCTAAAATAGCTGTCTGATTCCGGTTTGTGATTTTGCTATAGAATTTGTTTAGAATTGAGTTTTAAACCAAGCTCATGTAACCATTTATATTGGGAGTGCGTATACAGGCTTGCTTACATTTATGGCACAAGGTCCTTGTGCGTATTGAGGGAAAGTTGACTTATAAGCTCTTCCCTTAACGAGTAATCAGGGGCTTTGGCTATATTGGTTTTAGTTATAGATTCTTTTATTTGATATATAGGTTAAACGAAGATAGACCCGTAACATGGTAAACCAAAAGGAAATAGTCAAAAACCAAGTGGAACATAAACTATTAAATGTGCTAATTGTGATCGACTTTTGGAACTAATCATCCTAGGCCTTAAATCAGATTAAAACTTATAGTTTGAAATTCTGAATGGTTTGAGTCATCATAGGTGGCTTTTTAGGATGGGGTGGGTTGGTCTGCAAACGCTTTTTGTCAAAAAGATTTATAAACAATAGAAGTGTTGTATATGATAAACAAAACTACAAAAGCTATAGTATTGATTTTCTTCTTAGTTTTTTCGTTGTATAGTTTGCTAATTAGAAATACAGTACAACATTACCACTTCGTCCTGGACATATTATTGGAATGTTATCTCAGAAAGAACAACAGTACACAGCCAAATTTTTTGTGCCTCAATCAACCAACATTAGGTTATATATCATTTTTTGAGAAATTGATGCTTTGTATATGTGAAATGGCAATGTATGGAGGCTCAAAAATCTGATTATGATTTGTCAACTTGAAGTACAGATCATAATAATACACTACGGTTTTCTTTGCATCTTGCAGGATCTGTTTCCTGGTTGCTGAAGCTTGTCTGATAGCCGGGGCTAAGAATAACGCGTACCATACGAAATACAAGGGCATGACTGAGAGCTTTTCATGTGACACAATAAGGAAAGGTGTTTTTGTCGCAGGGGCCGTATTTGTTGTTGCAACCATGGTTCTGAATGTGTATTTCTATGTGTACTTTACCAAGGCTACGACTCAGCCTGCTCACAAAACCGACCGTTCTAGCTCAACTGTTGGTATGGCCGGCTATGCTTAGATCTTATCTACAAAGTAGTACGGAGTACAAGATTTTGGTACTTTAAAACTGTAAATTTTGCATATGGTTGCGATTATTTGTCCCAGATGGAATTCGGTTCCTGATCATGTTAGTTAAAAGGAATCCACTTCTATATTGAAATATGTAGTGCAATGTTTCTTATGCTTTAGGTTGGGTTACTCTGTCTAGTCCGCTCGTGTCTTCATTCTGGTAGGTCATATATTTTTGTTTCTAGATTTTAAAGACACTTTTGACCTGTTAAATCAATGGAAAGCTTATAGCAAAACCTCCATTTCCGACCTATAAATATAAGAGGTTTTTGTTAAACATAGCTTTTGGGTTTAGAGGTATTGAGAGTTATAAGACTAGGGGAGTGGTAAGAAACCTATTCACCGGTCACGTCAGCGTCACATCAGCTTTTCTACAACTCACCCAAACTCCTCTTTCATACATATTTTTTTATTATTTAAACACACCCAAAAACACCCAATAATACACCTAACAAAAAAAATAAAACCAGTCGGGCTCACAAAAATAAGGTGAGTTTGCCCCTGTTTTTTGTTGTACGGGAGAAACTCGCGCGCGAGTTTTTGGGGACAGTAATGGGACTAGCGCACGACTTGGGGGCATACTAGCGCGTGGGTTAGAACCCACTCCCTTGAGCCTAAGAAAGTGTTATAGGCACTTTTGTTCCCCTATAACATGCTACACGGCAACACCCCTTGTATTATACACTCCCTGGACTAGGGGAGTCAGATGATTGTCTGGACTGGGTCTTTTGAGGGAGGCCTATCAATTGCACGGGTCCAAGCTTGATTGATTGATTCCCGAGGGTTATAGAATTAATTTCACACCCTATACCACAGTACCACACCACCTATCTCACAGTTTGTCTCATTAGAGTCTTCGACATGACTTGTACCCACAACCTCTAAGTTGGTCAACAACTCACCTACCAGTATGCCACCACTTATATAGTTATATGTCTAATTTTGTCCGTTGAGACAAGGGTAAACTCTGTCGTATTCGGTTCCAAAAGCTCTAGAGGGGCCTAAAACAATTGTCATCAAGATGTAGATTACAACGCCTTAGGACAATCGTACAAAAATCTAACCTCTTCGGTTTTAAGCCTCGAGGTGGGCCTAAAACAACTGTCATCAAGATGTAGATGAGACCGCCGCACAATCCTGTAAACAGAGTTTCTACTTTACGTATTTGCAGTTTATTTTACGCTATACAGGCTCGTTTTTGTTTGGTTATAGTGAAGAAATCTGTAGCCACGCATGTAGTAAACTGGTAATCACATGTTTCTGGGGTAGACTTATTCAGCACGATCTTCGATCTCTTCGTACATTTGCTTGAAAAAGTGTCAGATGGTTTTCAACTTATTGCTTGTTCTCATTGAGGGAAAGGTACAAACGCAAACCAATTTTGGTTAAAACATGGGCGGCTTTTCTTGCTAATTTGTACAATTTTTAACAACTAGGAAGTACTTAAACTTATATAAAATGTATTTGACATGAGAAGGTACTCATAGTTGATATATTATACTACACACACACCCAAAATGTTTGATTCTGCATGCAAGGAAGCCTTGATCTTCAGTCAAGCAATTATATTAAAATAAAGGCAAGCTAGATTTGTTTTGTTGTTTATATTGGATGATACGAAAAGCAGATTTAGAGAGACAATAGACTGTTGATGTATAATCTGGAAGAATACAACGATATTTTGTTTACACGACAGGTATTGAAAGATTTTGAAATGCTGATATTAAAATATTGGATTGGTTTTGCCTAAAATATCTCCCGTGATCAACAAATTTTAGATATAGTCTTTTCCGAAGTAGTCACTTTACCCTTGACCGAGTAGGGGTGTGAATATCTCTACATCTCGCCTCTCTCATACACGCTCCGGTAAGATTGGTAAGGTTGTTGTTGTAATAGAACTATAGAATTCAAGCAAAAAATTGAGAGCTTATTGATAAGAATTTAATGTTTATTCCTTATTTTTACTGTTTTGCAAGTCACAATCGTGTAAAATTTGCAAGTTTTTGAAGAACTTGTTGGATAATCTTGATTAGCTACCTGGTCTTTAGGATAGTTTACATAGTCAGTTTTACTATTTCTCAGTTTAGCTATTATTTAGGAGGTCATGGGAGTGTGTATACCCACGTTCCCTGTATGCATGTTATGTGTATTCAAGTTTTTAAAGAACTATTGTATAAGTTAAATACCTGGGTAAGAAGATTTTCGAAATCCTTTAGCTTTGCTTCATTGGTGTCCTCTTTTATTGAACACCGATAATTGTATTAGCACCCTTAGTGAGAGGATAAGAGGGGGAAAATTACAATGAAATAGAAGGTCTTGAGGTTGGTAAACAACTCGATCTCGTTATAAAAGAATTTTGCATAGATCATTGAGGATAAGCTCTTTCTTAGGTCTTGACTTGCCAAAAGCAGACTCATCTTGAAAATGCCATAAGATCTAAATGGAAGTTTGAACGAGTATATGATGACGATAGGCTCAAGTGGTCCGTGAGAACAACCACTTCAGCGATGCTAGAGAAAGATCGTTCACCTAGTCTTCACCGCTTGAAAATACCAACCCATCACCCATGTATGATGTATTGACCTCCATTTGCATTCAAAGAAGATGTGAAATTTAGTTTTAATTATGTTAAAATGTTATATTGTATATATTTGTATGTTTTTATGTGTATAAGTTGCAGGGACTAAATGTGACAAGTTGAGAAAGTGTATTTAGGTTGAGGTGAAGTTGCCGTCTTATATAGAATGTTGATCAAAGATGGAGGGCTTATGTGTAACTTTGTAAAGTATATAAGCTGAAGATGCAACTAGGGTTTCATAACTTAGCCATCATATATCTCTCTCTCTCTCTCTCTCTCTCTCTCTGATTACACATAGTCAATTATCTCTCATTAGTTTGTTAGTTTGCTACCATTAATCAATCGTTTAGTTACGATTGATCATTCTTGGTCTGTATTCATATCAATCATTTTGATTGATTGTCTTTCTTGTTTAGAGTGTTAAGTGATTTGTATGTGAGTGATAAGATCCACCTAGTAGGGTTTATCTTTCTTATCACGCACACATTTGTGAACTTGATCGTAGTGTACATAATTGATTCTTAATAAGTACTAGAGGGAAGGTTGGTTGAGTGTAGATTTGGTGTTTTGTTCATATTCTTGATATTGTTTACATGGTATCAGAGCCAGGTTATTTGAAATCGTGATTTTCAATACTCCATCCGTCCTAATTTACTTATGCACTTTTGACATTTCAAGTCTTTTTTCATCAATTTTGACCTTAAATTAAAAAAATTTGTGTTATGTAATACTTGATGAAAATTATAAAAATGAATTGTGTTTTAAATGTATTTTATTGGTATAATTTTTATCAAATATTACATAACACAAAAAATTTAATTTATAGTCAAAGTTGAAAAAAAAAGACTTGAAAAACTTAAAGTGGAAAAGTAAATTGGGACGGAGGGAGTATTAGGGTTTGATAAAGTTGGGGGTTTTGTGATTCTTGGTGTTATTGGGCTTTCTGGTGGTCGATTCTTAACGACCATGCGATGAATCACAGATTGTGGTGGTTAATTTGTGATTGGTCGAGTTAGGGTTTTAAAACCCTAATTTGTATTTTCGGGGCTTTCTTGCCTCGATTGATTCTTGATTTTTCCCGTTGGTTGTTAAGCTCTGTAAGTCATTCTTTATCTTGATTACCATTGCAATTAAAGTGGGTGAAAACGGGCCCAGTTAACATCTTGACCCTCCAGCTTGACTGGTGTGGATACCTGCTCTGGCTAGCCCAGTCCACTCGATTGCATTCTTGGTGATCTTGTGATTGTTCTATTGTTCTTTGTTGATTTCTTGGTTATTGGCTTTCTTTGTTCTTGGTTTTATCTATCTTTTGTGGTTTTAGGTGCTTATTTGTCTTCTTGTTTTGTGATATTTGTTTGTCATCATGTTTGCTAGTTCTGGTGATGCTCTTATTTTTATTAGTAGTTTAGATGTTAATAACTGTCTTCATGTTCAGAATAGTGATAATAGTAGTTTTGCTTTGATTTCTTTCAAGCTTCTTGGAACTAAGAGTTATAGAATTTGGTGTGGTGCTATGAAACTTGTTATACAAGCTAGGAATAAGTTTAGTCTTGTTGATGGTACTTGTCTTAGAGAGTCTTATTCTACTATTGATGTCTTGACTGCTCAATGAGATAGATGTAATGCTATGGTTTTAACTTGGATTATGAATTCTATGTCACAAGATGTTTATATGGGTTTGGTTTATTCTGATAATTTTACTTCTGATTTGAAAGAATTGGAAGAAACTTATGATAAAATGGATGGCTCTGTGATATATAATTTGTTGCAAAAGACTAACAGTTTTAAACAAGGTGGTACATATGTGGCAAATTATTATCATAGACTTAATTCTGTGCGAAGAGAGTTTGATTCTCTTACTAAATTGCCTAAGTGTTCATGTGATGTTAAATGTTCTTGTCCTCTTAGTACTGAGGTAGTTTACATCAGCATGTTATGAAACTTATGTCGTTTTGATGGGTCTTGATGATTGTTATCAACCTGTTAAAAGTGCTTTGCTCACTAAGGATCCTCTTCCTGAGGTGAAAGAAGCTTATAATATCGTATCTAGAGAGGAATCTCATAGAGGGGTTCCTGAGTGCTTTATTGTACATGCGTCTAAAATGAATGCTTCTTCTTTTACTGTTAAATCATTCAATGTAAATGATAACATAACTTTTTTAATAACATTAACACTAGCGGTACTAATGGTTTCATTAATAATGGTAATAGGAGGCCTAACTCTAATCTTAATTGTAAAAATTGTGGCAAGATTGGTCATACTATTGAAAGATGTTATGAATTGGTTGGGTTTCCTTCTGGGTTTAAGAAATTTGGTAATACTAGTTCTGTTGTGAATAAACCTAACTTAAATGCTAACATTAATGTTAAGGTTGATAAAACTCTTCTGGTAGTTTGTCTTCGGGTTTTACTTCTGAGCATATGCAAAAGCTGTTGTCCTTGATTAATGACAATGGGTCTGGTTCTGGTAGCTTTCATGCTAATATGGCAGGTAGATTATTAACTCTGGTGCTAATCAGCACTTAACTGTGTATGTGGGAATGACTAATGTTGTTGATGTGTCTAATCTTAATCTTACTGTTAGTCATCCTAATGGTACTCTTGCTGTTATCAGTCATGTTGGTAATTTGAAATTAACTAATAATATTTTTCTCTAGTCTTCTAGCTTTTAATAAATTGATTAGAGATAGTAAGATGTTTGTCGTTTTTGATGAGTAAAAATGTTATATTCAGGACTTGAAAAGAAAGATAACTAACAAGATTCATATAAGACACACATACACCAAACAGCTCTAGAAAAATCATCAACAATAGTAAAAAAATAAATAAATCCTTCCCTGCTTATGACTCTATAAGGACCCCATAAGTCAAGGTGAACTAAGTCACCAAGATATTTAGACTTATGATCAGACAAGGGAAAGGGATCCCTAGTCTGCTTAGCCCTATGACAGACCTCACACACAGGAACAGAAGAAGACTTAGAAATATCAAGGTCATCACGCAAAACAGACAGAACTTGATCAGCAGGATGACCAAGCCTAGCATGCCAAAGTAATTTAGAAACACGAAAACTCATAACCATATTAGACTCACCCATGAAACATTTAGATGGCATTTCAAACAAATAGAAGAAAGGGGTCTTGTGTGTATTGTGGGACCCACATTCACCCATTACTTGAAGTGATGACTCCCCACTTTTTTTCATTTGAGTGAGTGAGTTTCGATAACGTGGCACCCGAAAAACCCATCACTTCAAGTGATGGTTCCTTGTGCTCTAAGATCCACTTGGTGGAGATTATTTTTCTTATCAAGCACACATTTATGGATTTGATCATATGGTACATAATTGATTCTTAATAAGCATTAAAGGGAAGGTTGTTGAGTGCAGATTTGATGTTTTGTTCATATTCTTCGTATTGTTTACAAATTATATCGTTACAATGGTGGCATACAAATTATATCGTTACAAATGTGGCATCTAACAGTGTGAACTTTTGAAGGTAGCAAGTAGCAACTTAAGGTCGAACCTAGTCACTCTTTAAAATGGTAACAACATATTGGAGACTAGCTAAGGTTGAACTTGAAACCGTTGGAGAAGTTTGTTTTGCCCATAATTGCAAAATGTATTTTTCAACCATCTTATTAAAAGATGATTATTATCGAACTAATGTCTGCATACGTGTTTAATCCATAGTATTAAAGTTTGATGCATGAATCTGTTTGTGGACTAATTCTTTCTTTGAATGAAAATCAATATATCTAATTTTGCTTCTTTAAGTGCTTGTTGAAGTATATTACTCCGTACATATTACAATCCTTGTGATTGTGATAAACTGACTATAAATTAAAAGATATTTCAGGATTATATATTTAATGTCCAAAAAGGCAAAAAGTATCACTCACTGTCGAAATGATGTTTCTTCATTTAGTTAAAAGCTAGTAATTCAGCATGAGTGACTAGCTATATTTGGATTGAAAAGTTACACTTAAAACTATGTTAAAAATGAATAGAGAATCATTACAAAGAATCTGACACTAATAATTTGTGTCCACAATACTCTATTTCATAAACTATATACAAAGCCTTAAATCTTGACCATCTGGACCTATACATGATTTTTATAATCGTTTGTATCAAAATGGGGTCCCATTCTTGCATGAAAAACTAAACCTAAACTATCTTATAAAACAACACAACATCCAGGACAAAGAGAAAGACAAAGATTGAAGAAAACAAGATTGAGCTAACAAAAACAGAAGTATTTAACTGATCAAAGAACCACTTTCATTATGTGCATTTTCAACGGATATGTCATACTCCGGAAACCGGAAGGTTTGTTTAGCAATTGCATTGATCATGTTCTCAGGCCTTCAAATATGGATTCTGAGTAGTGACCATTGCAGTATAAGAGCAGCAACACCTTCACCCCCACCTCCACCGTCGCCACCACAAGATACTGATGCAGTTAAGAAAGCGAAGCTTCATAGGAAGTACTTCAGAGGCAAATTTCCTCACAAAAGCTTTCAAGATAACAAAAGAATCGTACCAAGTTGCCCGGATCCTCTTCATAATTAACAAATGTTTGATCTTCTTATTTACTTACTCTTTTAGTGTTTACTTAATAGTCCAAAATACCCACGTTTTTTCCACAGTGTGTGGCTAAACCGTGGGTATTCTGGTACTTATCTAGCTAGCTAGTCATTAAACATTTGTTATTTTCTTCTTTTTTTTGGTTTAGATCAAGAAAATGGCTATGATTCATGATGTATATGATATATTTTTAAGATTTGAAATTTTATATGCTACAAATCTTATCTTCTCCACTTGCTTGATTCATCATTGCTTGAATGTAATCTTATTAGTTTCTGAACGGATCGTCATATGGACTTTACCGGTAAAGTTTTCTCACAAAAATAAATAAAATCTCTCATTAGTTTCCACTCTTATGTTTGTGAGAGAACTTTACCTAAAGTTTATTTGAAGTTTAAGGAATCTCAATCCTTTCTTGAATATTTTTTGGTCACCCACGCCCCTTTAAAATGATTGTATGAACTAACTCCCGACATACTTCTTACAATTATAGAATTACATGTGTACGTTGTCTATATGATAAGGTCCTAAATGTTTATTATTAGACACCGTTCATGATGTCATGATAAGAAACACTTATTCAGTTATTCGGGTAGGATTAATATTATTGTTTGTATACCCAGAGAATTGTATCTCGATGATACCCCATGTGAGTAACTTCTCAATCAAATAGTTGTGTGTTTAAGTCATACTTAAGACATGTGATCTTAATTTGTATTTTGTAGCATATCTATATTGTGAGATAGTTAATTACCGGTAGATATAAAATTTATGGATTCATAATACAGCTTATGCACTTATGCTGACAACATTCATTTTGGAATTGGATACTACTATATGGTCAAATGGTGAACTGGTTTATACTATTATTTGTCAAGTTTATAAACGGAAAAGATGTGTTTTGAAAGCATTAATCATTTCTTGCATCATAAACATATGGTCAAATGGGAATTCTTTATAGGCAATCCAGACTCAAAAAGAACTGATAAGTAATACTCCCTCCGTCTCAAAATTATAGTCCACCTTTCTATTTCGGTTTGTCCCAATTTAATTGTCCACTTCTAAAACTTCTAAAAATATATAAGAATTTTAGATCGAGATTACTAGTTTACCCTTAAGTGAAATCATAATTACAAACTTTACAAAGGTTTTTAATTAATTGGTTAAGGGTAAAACTGTCCTTCTGCAAAAAGTAAGAGAGAGAAAGCTGAAAAGGTGGTACTTTTTTTAAACTGTGTGTTTTTTGTCGGTGGACAATAATTTTGGGACGGAGGAAATACTAGTATTAGTTATAAAAAAAAGGGTTAAAAACAAGATGAAAAAGAAAAATTAAGACATGATGCTTCATTTCCGACAGATTCTATGAATACCTTGATTTAGGTTAAGAAAATGATAAATTTACTTGTCTTTTATCGTAGTACTAATGTTCAAAAGGTTGTTCCCATGTGAACTCATGTGTCTTTCTCTTGATTTCCAAAAAGCTAAAACAATAAACAACTTTACAAGAGAATCATATGTTTATTATGATGACCAGAAAGCTTAGACTTTCTGATTTATTGAGTTTATGCTTGTCAAAATTTGTAGCTTTCGCTGCTTGATTTGAAAAATAAAAAAATTATACAATTGGTATCAGTGAAGTCTAGCTTTACATGTAAACTCCGAGAATAGATTTGTAGGCTCATAGTCCTAATGTTTACTGTGTGTTGTTGATGACACAACTAACGATGCTAACATAGTTAGTACCGTTAGTGTAAAATTTAGTATCACTGAACATAACTTAATCATTATCAGAGTTAGGGTGTTCAAGGACCTATAGATGTATACTCGATACCTCCATACCCATTAGCATGTGCATAACCCACAATTGAATTATATTTTCAACCATCCTCCTCAATATAGTACAATTCTTTTTGCATGAAAAGTAACTTTAAACAAACTAATGCATAAATGAAAATATCCTAAGGATTGAATTTCCTTTTTAGTACATTACTCTTTCAAATATTCGAGAATCGGGGTGTTTTAAGAATTGTTCAACCACTTTGAATACCTTAAGATAAAATACACACTAGTTTTCAAACACTTTTACAACTCTTGACACTACTAGCCATGTGTCCATAACTAATCCATAAATATTGTAAGAGACAAAGTCCATGTTCTCTGAGGCAGCGAAACCTCAACATTTACATAGGTGGTTCTTCTTTAGTTCATGTTCTTGCTTCAACACTTTTTCAAAGAAATTAACTATATTATAACTTCATCCTCCTTTCCTTTAAGCAGGTACAAACACATATTTAGGATGATATGTAAAACATGTGCTTCAGTCCCATGAATGTTTAGCTTCCACATTGAACTCGGCTCTCAAGTTTCCTCGGTAGGTAGTTGGATTGTCCTAGCATTCAGTTACTACACTAGACTTTATACACATCATTTTAGCAGACTTTATAACCAAGTCTCTAGCCAATCCCTTCGTCAAGTGATCAACTAAGTTTTGTTGAGACCTCACAAGCTCTATAGAATTACCCCATGCATGATTAACTCGCGAATTATGCTATGTCTAACACCTAAGTGTCTATGCTTATCATTGACCCATAATTGAATCTCACAAAGCAAATTTCTCAACTATTCAGCCTCTTTTCCAACAAGTGCTAGAGCCACAAACTCAGAATCCATTGTTGAACCAGTAATGCAAGTTTGCTTCTTGGATGCCTAAGAAATTACACCACCACCAAGCAGAAATACCCAACCACTGGTAGATGAATTATCCTTAGTATTGCTTATCGAGCTTGCATCAGTGTAACCTTCTAACACTGAAGGATATCCAGTATATGACAAACTATAATCCATGGTTCATTTCATATACTTTAGTACCCTCTAAAGTGCTTTCCAGTGCTGAGTACTAGGATTACTAGTGTACCTACTTAGTTTACCCACAACAAAAGAAATGTCAGGCCTTGTACAAGTCATGGCATACATCAAGCAACCAATTATCCTAGAATACTAAAGCTCGGAGGCATCTTACCATTATTAGGCATCAACTTTTCACTTGTATCCATAGGTGTACTCGCTGTAGCACAATTAAAGTGATTGAAATTTCTCACGACCTTCTCAATATTATAAGATTGGGAAATTGCTATACCATCACATTCATGTTTGATCCTTATACCAAGGATTACATCAGCCTCCCCCATTTCTTTTATGGGAAACCTTGATGACAAAAATTTCTTTGTCAAGTTAACTTGAACTTGGTCAATACCAAAGATTAACATGTCATCAACATATATGAACATGACGACTCTTATCAGATTCATTAAATTTTCTATATACGCATTTGTCAGCTTGATAAGTAAATAACTATTAGACAAAACCACTTTATAAAACTTTTAATGTCATTGCTTAGGTGTGTGCTTTAGCCCATACAAGGACTTAATCAGTTTACATACCTTAGTCTCATGTCCTGGCATGATGAATCCCTGAGGTTGATTCATATAACCTCCTCATCCAAATCACCATTCAAAAATGTTGTCTTCACATACATTTGATGAATAATCATATTGTGAACTAATGTCAAAGCAATCAACATTATTATGATACTGATACGTGCTACTAGAGCATAAATATCAAAGTAGTCTAGCCCTTACATTTGTCTAAAACCCTGAAGGACTAACCTTGCCTTGAACTTTTCAATAGTTGCGTCTACCTTTATTTTACGTTTGAAAATCAATTTGCAACCAAGTGTATTGTAACCTATAGGTAAATCAACGAACACCCAAGTGTTTTTTCCATGGTGGAATTCATCTCATCATTGATTGCTTATTTCTAGAAAGCAACATCTTGGGCATTCATTGTTTCATCAAATGTTTTGAGATCATCCTTAACATTAAATTAGTAGGAGTGCTGGTCAGATACCTCATCCTTGTATCTTCAATTAAGTATAATTGAAATCCAACTTTCTTTGGAATCCTATGCCTTTTGCTTATTCTAAGAACATGCCCAGGTTGTTGAACTACAACCTCCTAAGTGACCTTTTTAGGTTCCACTAAAACACCAATTTCCTCAGCTCCAATTGGAGTCCTGAGGCTAGGTCTAGAGACCTATGAGAATCTAGTCTCATCAAAGTTAACATCCCTTGATTCAATGATTAAATTTATAAAAACTGGGTAGGTTCAATAACATGAAATTTGTAAGCCTTGAAATGCTCAGTATATTCAATAAAGATGCATACAATGTCTTTTTCACCCAATAGTTTCACCTTTGGATATGAGAGTCTCACTGATTACCAATGTTCACTACCAAAATCCCTTTACACTTACTCCAAAAGCATAACTTTTATAACTACATTAATTAAAACAACATTAAAACCAAATCACAAAGACAGTTTACCCATAACCTTGATATAACTGTTGAGCCCCACCTATGATCAAGCATCTAAGGACATGAAATGGGTTGACACAATGAAAAAGGAGATACTAGCATTAGAAGCAAACAAGACATAGGACATCACGCTTCTTCCACCTGGCAAGATCTCAATTTGATGTTAATGGGTCTATAGAATCAAAATTCATGCTGATGGGACCATAGAAAGATACAAGACAAGATTGGTGGCTACGGGCTAGAAACAGAACGAAGGCATTAATTACACTAAGAATTTTCCCATTAGCCATAATGGTTAGTGTTAGAGCTCTATTGGCAGTGACTACAACTCACTGGCTCTTAGAACAACTTGTTGATCCTTCTTTCTACATGACTTTTGTGGGCAAACTTATTTATATCACTATCACTAGGCCTGACATCTTATTTGTAGCTCAATTGTTAAGCAAGTTTTCCCAAGAGCCTAGAACTCCTCATATGAAAACCTTGGTAAGAGTGTTGAGATACATCAAACTTTGTCCTGGTCAATGTCTTCATTTTCCAAGAACAAACAACTTACACCTATGTGCTTACTGTGATAGTGATTGGGCATCATGTCTAATTACAATAAAATCTATGCAGTGCTCCCAGGGCCTTTTTGATCTCATGGACTTCTAAAGAACAAACTTTTATATCTAGATTCTCAAAATAAGCGAAATTAGGGTTTTGGCTTATTTCACTTGTGAGCTTACTTGGTTGAAATGCGTATTCGATGATCTACATTTGGAAGTACAAAGCCCTATCCCTATTTATTGTGTTAACTCTTCTACTATTGCTCTTACATCAAATCCAATCCAACATGTCTGGAAAAGGCACATTGAGATTGATTGCCATCTTGTAATAGACAAGATCAGAAATAAAAAAGTACTTCCAATCGTATCTCTACAAAGCTATAAGTTGTTGGATGTTTTAACCAAAGAAATTCCTAAAGCATGTCTATCTAAGTTTGGAACTTGTAATATTTTCACAATGACAACTTGTGTGTGTATGGGGGACTATCACATCTAGGAATTCAAATACAGGCTAATAAAGGAAGTTGGGAGTAAAGTCAACACTATAAAGTCAACAACTATCTTCCGGCAACCATACAAGCTCAAGTTTTACCTTAATGCTCAAAGAAGATGTGATGTAGTGATGTTAGTCTCAGCATGCAATTCATTTGTAATGTTGTAATTGAAGAGTTAGTATTATTTTAGACTAGTTTTACTTTGACTTGTATTGTAGTATAATAGTACTACTTGTTGTATGATGGGTGCTAAAAGACATATCTTAAAGCTTAAATGACCAACATACCATTCATAATGACCAATAACATAAAATATGTTGTAAATATGTTTTGTATGTGTTATTGTGTCTTGCAAGAAAAAGAATGAGAAACAGAGTGAAATAGTGGATTTTGGATGAGTTTTGACGACAATCAAAGTTGTAAAAAGACCAGGAGCATATAGAACATTTAGTCTTTTTGACGTTGTTCATAGGGTAAACGTCATAAATACACAACATACTTATAAAAGTGGTCCATTATACCCACTGGACTTTTTATGTACAATTTTCACACTCGCCACGTAGGAATTTGGTCAAACTTTTTGACTATACCGTTGAAAATACTTGGTGACCGGTTATGTTTTGTTTTGTAGTGCCACGTTAACATTTGCTTTTTAAGTTTGTTTTTCTCTCGGTGTCTTTACGAATTGATCAATCGATTTCAAGTAAGTCTCGTAATTGTTTTTGGTTATATTCGTGAGATTTTGGTAATCTATGTGTATTTAACAATCACAAAGAAAGGTAAAAATATTATCTATGTAAATGATACGTATTAATCTACAAACACATTGCACGTACAAACATTTAAGCACAAGGTACAAGTCTACAAAGCACAACTAATTATTAAATTTGGAAATCTAAAGTATGGAAAATAAGAGTACCAAATGTAACAAAATAACAAACTACAAACTGAATTATAACAACCTAACAAAGTTCAGGTACTGAAACTATCAAACAGAAAACTTAAACTAATTAAACTGGAAGTAAACTAGCTCCTAATTTCCAAGGACTAAAAATGTCAAAAGCAAGTTTGGTTAAAAACGGGTCTTAGCTCAAAAATAAGATGGCCAATAAGCTACAGGCCATATTAAGACTTCTAGTTTTTTTCAAAACCTTTTAAATCCAAAATTACCTAGACAGCTCTAAGGATTTCACCAGAAATAAACTAGAACTCTTTTTAGCTTTTTCCAATAAGCTACTTTTAGGAAATAATCAAATCTAATCAGTCACTTAAGCTACAAATACTTGGAAATGATTAATGAGCTCTAATAAGGAACGTGTGAAAAAGAAATTCTCAAAAACCTCCACATATAAGCCAGAATCTCAAATAAGCAAAAACTGAGCTTATGTTGACCAATGTTTGACTTTTGCTGACCAAAAGTTGACTTAAGCTAAACCCACTTTTTATCACTTTCCTAACTGATTTGTGAAAGAAATTGCAAGTTTTATGAAGTGAATCTCTAGGAAATGAAAATCAGACAAGGCAAAACTAACTTATTTCCATAGAGACTTTTAGGCTTATCCTGCATATTTTATAGTACACTACAGGCTTAAAGCTTTATAGATTCTAAAAGCTCATATGTTCAGCTATCCAAAGAGCTAAAGAACAAATCCTATCTCCTAGTATTGAGCAAGTTATGGTGCTCCAAAGTTGGCTATCTGACTAGTGTTTACTCTGACCCAAACTGTTTTATGGCAAATTGCCTGTTTGACCAAGGCTTTGACTGTGAGACTTTACAAAACTCTTCTTTATCAAATACTAAGTGAAAACTGAGCAACTAACTCCATAACTCTAAACAATATTATCAACCAAAGCTTAAACCAAACAGTCCTTTAGGCTACAACAAAGAATTTAACAAAGTAACTCAAAATTATACTAATGGATCACAACTGCAAACTATGAAAGCAGATCAAATAGATCAAGTAAGACAAATAGCAGGCAAGATCAGAAAATTTTATACTACATAACAGAATTAAGCATGCAAAGTTATTTTAGGGGAATCTAAAAACAGAATCTATTACTTTTTAGCTAGTAGCCTCCCTTGTTGGAGAAGCGAAGCGCTGAGCTTGCTTAGCACTTATCAACACCTTATTAACCAGTAATCATCATCTACGAACCATAATTCACCATGAATCAACAACTATGATCACCAAATCTGCTTCTGATTAGTACACCTGGCTACTAAATGAATGAGCTAATTAACACTACTTCTGATCACTAACAACTTCCAAATAGCATAAACAAACTCTGTTATTCATGTTGAATAACATAATCAAGGTGATTCTTATAATGAATAGTAGGAGCAATAAAGGACTTGAGAATTGAAGTAAACTGTGAATTGAGAGTTTTATTAATGGAGGGATTAGTTACAAAATGGTTGTAACAAACTAACTGACTAGCTTAGTGTGTTTGTCAGACACACCAAGTAGTTGAACTTAGAAAGGAAAATGAGAAGTGGAATTTTAACTAACTGTGTGAATATTTCACACTTTCTACCCGAATACAAATGAGAGCTATCTAGGGTATTTATAGGCTAAGTGTGGATAGTGGGTGAGGTCTGTGACGTGTCTGCACTAATGAGAACCTTCCACGTGGACAATCTGCAAAAGCTTCTTCAATTGTTCTTGGTCGTATTTGGGGGAATTTGAATGAGCCAATTTCATTGTGATTAGATGAGTAGGTTGTGTTCGTCTTGTCTTTGTGAACATTTTCATGTACAAATCATCTCATGAAAACGCCTCAATCGATCTCTGCAAACTGGGGAAGAGAAGGCCACGTGTCATCTTCAGAATGGAGGAGAAGATTACTGCCAGGATTGCTGACGTTCTTGATCTGGATAAATGAAATGCTCACTTGTGATTGGTTGGGTAACTTAGTGCGTGGCACTGTTAAGATATTTATCTCTCTTTATTTAATATCGTTATGTGGCAATCCGAGTCATAACTTCCTTGCATTTTGATTGGCTGAAATTAGAGCTGAGCATCGGTCCGGAACCGGACCGGACCGGACCGGCCAAGACCGGACCGGACCGAGGACCGAATTGGTCCGGGTTGGTCCGGTTCGGTTCGGTCCTCGGTCCGGTTCGGTCCAATTAGGCATAATTGACGAGATTTTGGTAAGACCGAACCGGACCGGACCGGACCGGACCGACCGGACCGAGGACCGAATGGTTCTAAAATCCCAGACCGAGGACCGGACTGAAATTACTCGATTCGTTTCGGTTCGGTCCGGTCCGGTCCGGTTTTCCGGTCCGGGTCGGTTTTGGGTATGCCGTGCTCAGCCCTAGCTGAAATTCCTTCACACGGATCAAACCTAAATTAAGTTTCCAAAATGGCAGAAGTAGTCCTCCAACTTGGCAAATTCTTATTTGAACATAGACACTTTCTAGACTTGACATCTTCAACCCTTCCACTTATGAAATCAACTAATTAGGCCCATGAACTTTGGAGACTTGTCATCTTTGGTCCTTTCTTTGTCTTTTCTTCATATTAAAGCCTTAAAATCCGTGATTCCACCAAAACGTATATTTTACCTACACACTTCAAACAACAAAGAATACCACGTAATTCCATTTTTACACAATAAAACTTGGTATTTATTCGTGTTTTAGGGGTTTAATAGATCATAATTGATATGAGATTTTACTCATATCACACGTCGTTAATAAATTTTACACATCAGTTTTCCCCCCTAATACCAGTCCAATAAAACACGATCTTATCCTCCCCTTCCACATACTTGAACCCTAATTCTTTACAACATCCATTGTTCTTATCTTTTGGTGACAACTTGATATCGGTAAATAAATATAAAATCTATGGTCAATTGTTAGTCACATACGCGTAAATGTGATGATTCCATTGTTTTGCCCTAATTTTGGTTTATTTAAATTGCAGGTCAATTGAACATGAAAGGCGAAGTTTGTGGTGGATTTGCACCATTATGGGATGTTTATATGCAATCTCATCTCATATACCAGTGGCGAACATCATGTGATAGATGATATTGAATTCGAAGATATGAAGTATGATGATTTCTTCTTGATTATGCGCAGGTTAGTCTTAGTAGAACCTGTAGTGATCTTCTATACTGTACCTGGTGTTCCAATGTATATGGGTTTGATACCCATTGCTAATGATGCCCATGTAGAAGATTTCGTAGAATGCCTATTTGACAATGATTGTCGTTTGTCTATTTACACTGAACACCATGGGTATGATGTTTTTCATTTGGTTAATGAGGATAGGTTAGAATCGGATTCTAGTGATAGTGACTTTGATGATGTTGGTAAGGATGATAATTTGGATGACTTGCCTGAACACATTGACTTCCAAAATGTAGGAGAGTAAAATATATACATTCATAGGTTTATAACCACTGACTCTTGGTTGAATAAGATAGTTGGTAAGGGTAGGTTTGTAGGTGACGATGAAAATGAAAAACCTGAAGGTCATGGAGAATTGGGTCAGTTAATGATAGAGTATAATGATCCTGATGATAGTTTTGTTGATCCCAAATACCAAGTTTGGAAGGACTTTCAATACCTTACTTTTGATCATGATACACCATGGGATCAATGTGAACCAGTATTAGGTATGAAGTTTGAGACCCCATTACAACTTAAAAATTGCTTAGCTAACTATGGAGTTAAAAATGGTTACCAGTTGTGGTATTTACACAATGAGAGTCATAGAATACTGGTAAAGTGTGGTAGGTATGTTAGTGCTGGTAAGTGCGCTGGTAAAAGGGGTAAAAAACCTACTGTTATAGAAGATAGCATCAAATTGAGACCGATGCTAGTAAGGAAACAACCTCATACACTGATATAGGCAAAGGTAAAGGCAAGTTAGGTGAGCCCAGCAAAAAGAGTGAAACATCAAAAGCTAAATGGGTTGAAAGAAAGGAAAAAGAAAAGGAGTATGTGATGCCTGTGGTGGACTGTCCATTTAGGCTATGGGCTAGTTGGATGAGCATTAAAAGGTCATTTCAAATCAAAACCCTCTACCCTGCTCACAAGTGTTGCAGAAATTACAATATAGGTGCATTGGTTTCATACAATAGGATAGCTGAGCATTATGCTAGGGAAATCATTGATAACCCTAATATTAGTCATAGGTTTATGCAAAACTCCATCAAAGAAAAGTTCATGGTTAATGTGAGTGTAGGTCAATGTAGAAGGGCAAAACAGATGGCACTCTTTGACCATGAGGGTGGCTTAATAGACCATTATAGTAAGATATGGGACTACATGCAAGCCTTTTTGGACTCTAATCCTGGTTCAACCCGTCACATTGATTTGGAAGAAAAAGATTCTGGGCTGACATATTTCAAGAGATTTTATGTCTATTTTGTTGGACCAAAGGCAGGCTGGAAAGCTGGTTGTAGGAAAGTTATTGGTTTGGATGGGTGTTTTTTATCACACACTTACAAAGGGCAGTTACTAACTGTCATGGGAAGGGATGCTAACAAACAAATGTTTCCTATAGATTGGGCTGTTGTAAGGGTGGAAAACAAGCATAACTGGATGTGGTTCTTAGCTTTGCTACACTATGACCTAGAATTGAACAATTACAGTCATATCATATGGACATAAGCTATGACACATATCACTTATCACTATAAATTTTAACACTTAACCATACTTTTCTTTTGTGTATTATGATAACATTGCATATGTACAATCAATATAGGGTCTAACTGAAGCAGTTAAAGTTTGGTCGGGGGATTCAGAGCACATGCAATGTGCAAGACACATTTATGCAAATTTCAAGAAGAAATGGAGTGGCTTACAATACAAGAGATTGTTTTTGTGGGCTGCTTCCTGCATAATACCTGAGCACTTCACCAGGTTATAGAGGCAATCAAGCAGCTAGATGATAATGCATAAACATGGTTAGTTGAAAGGAATCCAAATACTTGGTGTCGTTCTTACTTTGAAATGGACAGATGTTGTGCAACATTTGAAAATGGTATGTCTGAGAGTTTTAACTCTAGAATACTTTTGGCTAGAGGAAAACCCATAATTACTATGTTAGAAGACATGAGGATATACATTATGCAAAGGATTTGGGTCCTTAACAAGAAAGTTGTTGAGCACACAAAAGCAATTACACCATTTTCTAAGAAGATGATAGAGCTTCATACAGTTGAAATTAGGTACATTACTTAATATTTTGTCTACAAATTCAGTCTAATGTTTAGTATAGCATTTATAATGATGAGTTGTTACACTATAATAGGAACTGAGTTGTGTTTGCTAGTGGTTACCAAGAAGTTGAGGTTAGAAGAGATGACCATAGGTATGGTGTGAATGTAGAAAAAAAACTTTGTGGGTGCAAAATGTGGGAGCTTACAGGTATTGCATGTGGTCATGATGCGGCTGCTTATGCTCACCTATGTATGAAGCCAAAAACAGGCGTCAATGAATGGTATTCTAAGTCCAAATGAATTGAATGTTATAAGCACTCTATTAGACCAGTTCTTGGTAGTAGTGTATGGAAGAGAACAAACCTTGAAAAACCATTACCACCTCAAGAAAGAAAATGCCAGGCAGACTAAGGAAACAAAGGATAAGGCATCCTTCAGAAAATAACCATGAAATTAGTAGGATGGGTAGATTGATGCATTGCCATAGGTGCTGGGAGGCTGGGCACAACAAGATTTTTTGCAAGAATGCCCCAAGACCTTAACCAAAGAACTTCTATGATTTTCCTTATGAACAACAAACTGAGACAGCAGATGAAGGGGATCTAAGTGGTATCCAATCAACACAGGAACAACCAGTACACATGGCTGACCCTGTTATACCAGATTCAGGAGCCAATGATACAACTCCAGTGTTGCATAAATAACCTTCTACATCTAGGAGTACCCCATCTGGTTCAAAGAGTCCTCCAACTGCACCAAAGAAGCCTACTGAAGCCAAAAAAGACAAAGGGAAAAAGGCAGCAACTGAATCTGGAACAAGTTTAACTCCAGAGGTAAACATCATGCCATTCAACAATCACCATGTAATGAAGTATAAATGAATTTAGCATAAAATTGAATAACCTATGTACAAGAGCATCTTGACGAAATAGACAGACATGCTTTGGAGGAGCTTCTAAGAACTGAGGTTGAACAAAAAGCTAAGTGGGATGCTGATGAGAGACAGAGAATAGATGATGAAGATGCTTGGTGGGACTACTATAGTGAGTTCAAATCATGGGAAGTATATGGGCCTTTAGCTAGGCATATTCCTCCAAGAACTCCTATAACAAGTATCATGGCTGAAATGAGAAAGTACAATGAATAACTAGTTGATGAAATAGAACCTCAAGATGCAGCAGAATACTTTGATACACAAGACACGTTACATGGAGATGAATCTGACTTTGGTGCTACATCTCAATCAATCCCTTCTCAAGGAAGCAACTTTATACTTAGATATAAAGTTAAACCAGTTGATGTTTCCAGTGCTCCTGTACCCAAAAAAGAGGAAGGCCAAAGACTAAAAAAGCCTCACAAATAGACCAAGCAGTTCCTTTAGGGTTACACACAAGAACAGAGGTAGATCTGAAAGGATAGCTAAGATAAAGTCCAATGAACTGAAATTTGATGAAGATGGAAATGGATCTACACCAGACAAGGCTGTTCATCTAAGTGATTGAAGTTATGCATCTGTTATAGTAGGTTGTTGTAAACTGGATATTGATTATGTACTTAATTTGTGATGGTATTGGTCTAATGACCTAAACACTAGAACCAAGCTTTTGTATAGGATAAGTTAGGATGATGTTGTTGTTGTATGTGTGACTCATAGTAATGGATCCACAAGTTTTCTGGTCTCAGTCACATGCCTTTAAGCATGGGAATCTCTTATAAAAAGCAACATGTTTTGTTTTATATGGTTTTTGTATAATATCTTGGAATGGAAAACTGGACCACCTTGTCTCCTAGTTGGGAAATGCTTTGTACAAGTAACAATTTGTGGCACTCCACATGTTTTCATTAAGTCCCCCAAGACCAAAAATTTCCATTCCTATATGGAACAGACAACATTACATACCTTGGTTTAGAAGCTAAAAACTTAAGTTTTTTATACAGAAAGCATTACATACCAAGTCTTGAAGATAAACATAGCATCCTAGGTAGTAATAAGCAAGAAAAGTTCATAAAAGGAGGTATCAAACCTTGGCTTTGCCCTTTCCTTTGCCTACATATTTAGGACCTTTCATTTGTCCACATATTTACAACCAAGTCATTTGATTACAAAGAGAAATGACACAACCAGTAGGTGCAACAGGACTTTTAGTAATCTATTTTGAAGCTGCATTCACAGGTATGTATTTACCTATGATAGCATCCTAAGGTTTTGGCTGCAAATAGCCATTTTGACTTATGAATGGAGTTATGCACGGGGGTTTCACTATGGACACTAAAATCATCATTATCACTTGATTCTTCTATAGTATAGACATACCATTTGATAAGAGCTTTTGGTATTTCATTATCATTTGATTTCTTAGATCCATGGCTTTTCTTTGATGCACCAGCATATGATCTTTTATAAATTTCCTTTACATGAATCAAGGCTTGGTGAAGATGATCCATCAGTCATAGCATCTTCAAAGTTAGTGTCACTACTAATTTCAATGATTTCTGCAAAAATAAATCATTACATACTAAGGATGTCATGGGCATTAGGTTAATTACAAGCTGCTAATTGGAGAACATACTTACCTTTCCCTTTATCCATCTTTGAAATCTATGGATAAGTGAAGATGGTTAGGGTGTTACCTGTGTTTTTTTTACCAAAGAATGGAAGGAAGTTAATGTAATATAAGGGTTGGGTGAGGCTCATTTATATGATAGTCCAAGTTGTTGGAAGTATGCAATAAACATGGGAAAGAAAATAAGTCACCAAATTTAACACAATCTGGAAACTCTACCATGCTCACAATTGGTATGATGTTTTTATGGAAACAAAAACAAAACACAATCAGTCACCATAGTTAACATTTGAGAAGAACATAAAATAGCTGAAAACAAAATTGATATGACAAAATCTAAGCAACAAAACATGTTCATAATTACCCCTTTAATACATTAAGGGGAATGAATAATTCATAATAAAATAATATATAATGTATGTGAGAGGCAACTATAGTAAATGTAATATAGAGATTTTACTAGTTGAAAAAGTTCGTTTCTCGGAATCTCTTCGAATTGATCTCTGGTTAATTGTGCGACTCAGTTGTTCTTGGTGAATCAAATGAAAGAGTTGTCGTTGTCTAAAACTAATTAAAAATGAAAACTTGAAACAAATAAAAATAAAGTAAAGACGGTAAAAAGAGACAAGAAAAGATAAAAACTTGGCGAAAAGTAAATTACGAGAAAATTAAAAGGCAAATAAAGTAAATGACGCAAATTAAAACTTAAACTAAAAGGAAAGCAATGAAAAATGCAAATAAAGAAAAAGGCGGGGAAAATAAAGCTTAAAACTAAAAACTGAAAAACTCTATTCGGAATAATTGCTCCTATGCGGAATAAAAATACTACGCGGAATAAAATCCCTATTCTGAATAAAATGCTATGCGGAATAATAATGCCTATCCGGAATATCTTAAGCTATGCGGAATAAATGCTATGCGGAATAAATCCTACTCGGAATAAAATGCCTATGCTGAATAAAGACGCTATGCGGAATAAACTGAACATTCCGAATGGAACACCTATCCGGAATAATCTAACATTCCGAATAAGGATACCTATCCGGAATAGTAAGATATTCCGAATAGGGACTCCTATGCGGAATATTCAGATATTCCGAATAGGGAACAAAGACAACAGACCATCCAGAATAACTA
Organism: Glebionis coronaria; assembly: GCA_025667525.1. Classification (NCBI taxonomy): domain Eukaryota; kingdom Viridiplantae; phylum Streptophyta; class Magnoliopsida; order Asterales; family Asteraceae; genus Glebionis; species Glebionis coronaria. The sequence goes on along the minus strand of CM046880.1, from coordinate 365,887,192 downwards.
TGAACACTACGCTATTCGGAATGCTGGGAAGAAGAACAGTACGTAGAAACATAAGAACAGTAGGATGAAAACCAAACACGAATTTGATCAAATCTAACCAAAACAAACCCAAAGATTAAACCAAAACAACCACAAAGCATCAACTAACAATAATCAATCAAAACAAATCATCAAAACTAACAAACAAAGCCAAATCAATCAAAACCCACTTGATCAAAAACATAAAAACTCAAGAACATGAACACAAAGATTAAGAACAAATCAAACAAGAAAGGTAGATGAGAGATTGAACAAGAAAAGTAAAGATTCAACAATAATTAAATGTAAACTTACTTGGAATTAAAAGGAATTTAAAGGTGCATTACATGAAGACTAAGGTGCAAGAAAATTTAAATACAGGAAATAAAAAATGGGGAAGGATGGGTTGTCAAGCCACCAACCACATGAAAAAATGAAACTATCTAATCTATATATAGGGAATTAGGGAGGAGCTTAGGAAGCTTCCTCCCTCTTTCTTCTTTCTCTTAATTGCACCATTAGTCCTTGATCTTCTTAATCTTTTGTTAATTTTCTTAATACTTGGACTTGTCTTGGAATTTCTTCAAACTCGTCTTGTAATCTTTAATAAATTAGACTTGAGTTCTTCGGCTTTTTAGTAAACTTCCGTCTTTTGACTTTTTCTTCGATAAATCTTCAGAATTGGTCTTGGACTTCCGTTCTTTTTCCACTTTTGATCTTTCGACTTTGTTTTTTGCCTTTTTCTTCGACAAAAGCCCGTGAAATCTCGTGTTTTCTCCACTTTTCACCTTTTCGTCCAAAATCACAACAAAAACACAAACCACGCATAATTCCGACATAGATGACATAAAATACACGTTTTGGCTCGGTTATTATTGTAATTAAGTGGTAAAAAGGATGGGTGTTTTCACACCTATCAAATCCCCTACACTTAACCATTGCAATGTCCTCATGTAATGCATTAGTTACAAAGCACGTTTACACTTTTCATCATAATCAATCCACGTTGGCCTTTATTAAAGAGATAGAAAATTATAAACATTCAAAGTAAAGAAATTAAAAACATACCTTGGGTTTTGAAAATGTCGTGAATGATCACCATCCTCAAGTTTTCACTTTCTCCAAACCAAGCTTAAAAACGAGATCATTGTTAATATAAGTTAGCAAACTAACACGAACTCATGTGGGCCAATTATTCACTTAGACTCCCTTATTCCTAGGTGTATCTCTTATATTTTATTATTGTCTTGAATGATCACGAGGATGCATTTTTGACTTATTTCGATAGTTATTTAGTCCGAAAATAAAGTGAACGATTTAATCAATAGTTAGCTAAAGGACCAAATCTTTTAAAACTGCTTCTCGGGACCTCATAAAGTTCATATCTTGGCATAACTCGCTTTGCGATTTGAGACCTATCTCGGACCGATATTTGGCAGCGACTTCATACTTCAAACCTTGAGAGACGTTCATGAAATAATGGTCTTCTCTTCATATAGAAATTTCTTCACTTGAAGTTTTTAGAGATTCATATTTGGACCACGACTTCTTCATTTTTCTCCAATCTTTATTTTGGACTTTGATATACAACGATCCGCCTCCTTTTATGACTTGGATCTATTTATCCTCATACCTTGCTAGGGTCTTTTCGGATACACTTCTCCATGACTTTTGGGGAGTTTTTGCTTTTCGTCGTGTGTCTCGATCCTTCATATTGATTTTCGATAAATGATTCTTCACATCACTTTGGATCTTTAGCAACAAAATATAGCCCTCATGTCTTGTTAGGACCTTTTTGGACTCGCCAATCTTCGCATCCCGCTTCAATAAGTTATGCCTTGGCTATGAACTCTAATCCATACCGAGCAACTTTTAAACGATCTTGGGCTAGAAGCTAAGTAACTTTTCAAATCGTACAACCTTATTTATTGCAGATAAATTTATTAACAAGCGATGGGAGAATAAGCTTATAATTAACTCACACAAATTCACGAAAGAATACCAAACTTATAATTGACTCTATCATCTCTCGTTCTCCACAGTTTAAAATCTCAAGGAATGAGACTCATGGATGCTTAGCCTATTAGATCAAAGTTTTGGGTTTTCGAGTCGCATATAGGATCTTGCAAATTCTTAGACTTTTTCAAGTTTAGAAATCGCATTTTAAAGTTCCCTTGATAAACGACTCTCTAGGATCAATTATAGGAACTTGCGAAAAGTTCTTGTTCTTAACCCGTGAGAGTTAAGACTTTCGCGTTTTATAGCTCCCTATATAAAAGCCTAGCAAAACTTGACTTAAACACGTTAAGGATACTAGCTAGAGTAAACTTAGATAAGTAAACTCGGGTTGAGTCAAAATATTCACAACGTTTGAAAATTAAAACCACTTTATTGAAAATTTATTCTAGCAAAGAAAGAAAATAACTATACAAAAGGAAAAACTAATAGGCCAGAATAGATCAAAAATTTTAAAAAATGTCGAAAAAAATGATTTTCCGGTTAAAATGAGGACAAATACAAGGAAAAGGCCACTTAACTTCGATAGAAGTCCCCCTACACTTAATATGAACATTGTCCTCAATGTTTAAGCATGTGGGAGTAAACTCCCCTACACTTAGGACATTGTGCACTTTGTTTAAATCTTGCTAAGGAAGAGACAACTAAATAGATTCCTATTTTAATATTGGAAAATATAAAATAGTGAATCAAAAAGAGTTTAGGATAGAACCGGGAAGAAGGGAACACGGAATCATGGTCGTCAAAAGTCATCAAGAGTGTGTCTTTGAAGCTCTAATCCCTGCATATGATAAGAAAGAGAACAAGAAACAGCACGGGGCTCCCCCTACATTTATGGTAAAGATAGATAGATAATTAGGTTGCCTCCCAAAAAGCGCTTGTTTTTGTTAACCGAGTCACGAGCCTGACTCGTCCCCGAATTAAATGGTCCATGGGGAAGCCTCGAATGTAATACCGGGATCAAAGACCTTGTCCTCGTTCCCGGTGGACATCAAAGAAGGAGAGGCGGGGGGATAAGTCTTGTATGGGAGAAAGGTCCTTTCAACATACGAAAAGTATGTGAAATCAAGGTCCACGGGAGGTGGGGTGGGTAAAGTAAGCACATTGTCCTCCCCCAAAGACAATGGATGCTGAGCAAGCGGCAAAGCCGTATTGTTATCAATCATAGCATAATAAATGTCACCTCCCGGGTCAAAGCACTCATCCTCCGTGATAGTGGCTAAAGGGGAGGATGAAAGGTGCTCGGGAGGGGGACTTGGGTCAATACTTTCCTGCAACAAATTTTCAAAAATAATGTCCCCCTCCGTGTCATAATCATCAATACCTGGAGGGATGGAGTGGATATCGATTTCTTCCAGCAATGGGTCATTATCTTCAACGGGAGGAATAGATGGAGGTAAAGACTTGGAAAGAGAAGAAGAAGGCAACTCTTCGATTTGAGCAATAAGAAGGTGCACTTTCCGTAATCTATCGCGAAGAAGCACGTCTTCCACCTCATCCACAAGATCAAGTTCATCGATGAACTTCTCGTAAGCCGGAAAGAATAAATCGTCATCACCCGCATCTCCCGGTGGAGAATGAGAAATTTCAAAAGTGAAATTCTCATAGCGGAGAGAAGAATCGTCATCACTAGGATCGACCTCTTCCGTAAGAGCAACGTCGTCCTCAGGCTCCATAGCAGGTAAGTCACAAACCTCATCATCCAATACCTTGTCGAGACCAACATCACTAAGCTCATTCAACGAATCTAGATCCTTAGATGCAGTAGGAACATCGAGAGTAGGAGCAGCAACTTCAGAAGATTGGTTAAAAGTGTAGACATCATCGTCGTCGTCATCATCATAATAGATGGGACGAGTCCAGTTAGGAGTGACGTAGTCGGCTAACTCTTCCTTGATAACCTCCACATCTTTAAGAAGCTCATGCAGCAACTTTTGTTGTTCATCGCCCCGAGTATGTTCAATGTCACCAATTCTATCCCATGCTGTAATTAAACATTTTGGTGTAGAAAAGAAGGGAAAACGACTAAATTGGCTCAAAAAGGTGTCGGTGGTTTTCAAGGTTTCGTCCACATCAAGCAAAGGTTGTTGTTCCGGATGAAAGTCAGCTCGAAGTTGAGCTATACTTTCTAGAATGCCATTCAAAGTAGTGAGTTGTTGATCAAGACTAATCTGCTGAGAGGATTGATGATTGAGGGTGTGATGTGGGGGCTCAAAATTATAGACACTAGGATGATAGCACGGTACTTTCTCAAAGACTTGCGACAGATCACAAAAAGAAGCATCGTGAGGCCCCCCACAAATATAGCACCATGGGTATGGAGAGAAATTGGGTGCTTCTTGTGGATAGCTATTATCATTGTCATAATTGTACCCCGGTTCTTGCTCGTGACCATACGGGTATCGAACCGGGCACGAAACATGCCAATGAGAATCGCTTCCACAATAGATGCACGGGGGAACAGGAGGAGGTGGGTTCAAAAAGGACGAATTAGTCAAGTTGCACAAAGGACAAAATCCGAATAGGAATTGTGTATTGTCGATATCGTTTCCGCACTGCTCACATGTACACCATTGACAAGAGTCGTTCCCGTACAATCGTCTCCCACGCCCGACGCAATGGACATAAAAATCCATAAAGAAAGATAGATAAGCAAGAAGAATATTTTTGGTGCAAAACTTTTGAAAAAGAAATGTTTTTTATGATTTTTCAAATGTTTTTAGGATTTTTGAAAATTTTTGACACGAAAAATAACGTTCACAAGTGAACGGGTCCCAAAAGCCAACGCGTCTCTCACAAAAAACCTTTAATCCTCACGAAAAGAGCCGGCAACGGCGCCATTTTAATATAGAGATTTTACTAGTTGAAAAAGTTCGTTTCTCGGAATCTCTTCGAATTGATCTCTGGTTAATTGTGCGACTCAGTTGTTCATGGTGAATCAAATGAAAGAGTTGTCGTTGTCTAAAACTAATTAAAAATGAAAACTTCAAACAAATAAAAATAAAGTAAAGACGGTAAAAAGAGACAACAAAAGATAAAAACTTGGCGAAAAGTAAATTACGAGAAAATTAAAAGGCAAATAAAGTAAATGACGTAAATTAAAACTTAAACTAAAAGGAAAGCAATTAAAAATGCAAATAAAGAAAAAGGCGGGGAAAATAAAGCTTAAAACTAAAAACTGAAAAACTCTATTCGGAATAATTGCTCCTATGCGGAATAAAAATACTATGCGGAATAAAATCCCTATTCTGAATAAAATGTTATGCGGAATAATAATGCCTATCCGGAATATCTTAATCTATGCGGAATAAATGCTATGCGCAATAAATCCTACTCGGAATAAAATGCCTATGCTGAATAAAGACGCTATGCGGAATAAACTGAACATTCCGAATGGAACACCTATCCGGAATAATCTAACATTCCGAATAAGGACACCTATCCGGAATAGTAAGATATTCCGAATAGGGACTCCTATGCGGAATATTCAGATATTCCGAATAGGGAACAAAGACAACAGACCATCCGGAATAAATATGAACACTACGCTATTCAGAATGCTGGGAAGAAGAACAGTACGCAGAAACATAAGAACAGTAGGATGAAAACTAAACACGAATTTGATCATATCTAACTAAAACAAACCCAAAGATTAAACCAAAACAACCACAAAGCATCAACTAACAATAATCAATCAGAACAAATCATCAAAACTAACAAACAAAGCCAAATCAATCAAAACCCACTTGATCAAAAATATAAAAACTCAAGAACATGAACACAAAGATTAAGAACAAATCAAACAAGAAAGATAGATGAGAGATTGAATAAGAAAAGTACAGATTCAACAATAATTAAATGTAAACTTACTTGGAATTAAAAGGAATTTAAAGGTGCATTACATGAAGATTAAGGTGCAAGAAAATTTAAATACAGGAAATGAAAAATGGGGAAGGATAGGTTGTCAAGCCACCAACCACATGAAAAAATGAAACTACCTAATCTATATATAGGGAATTAGGGAGGAGCTTAGGAAGCTTCCTCCCTCTTTCTTCTTTCTCTTAATTGCACCATTAGTCCTTGATCTTCTTAATCTTTTGTTAATTTTCTTAATACTTGGATTTGTCTTGGAATTTCTTCAAACTCGTCTTGTAATCTTCAATAAATTAGACTTGAGTTCTTCGGCTTTTTAGTAAACTTCCGTCTTTTGACTTTTTCTTCGATAAATCTTCAGAATTGGTCTTGGACTTCCGTTCTTTTTCCACTTTTGATCTTTCGACTTTGTCTTTTGCCTTTTTCTTCGACAAAAGCCCGTGAAATCTCGTGTTTTCTCCACTTTTCACCTTTTCGTCCTAAATCACAACAAAAACACAAACCACGCATAATTCCGACATAGATGACATAAAATACACGTTTTGGCCCGGTTATTATTGTAATTAAGTGGTAAAAAGGATGAGTGTTTTCACACCTATCAAAATGCATCCTCTCCACCCATTTAAAATTGCTTCCTTCTTTATAACCCTTGATGGTGAATGCTTTTTATTCTTTGTAAAAGGCTGCTGTAGCAGTTTCATCCCCTCCATTCATTTGTAATTTCATCCCCCTTTACAACCCTTGATGTTGATTAATTTATTTCAACTTTTTTCAGCCGTTGAATTCATCCCCTCTTTATAAACTTTGATATTGATTACTTTTTTTCAACTTTTTTCAGTCGTTGATATGGTTCATCTCCTCCGCCCATTTTCTCGTATCTTTCATTCTCTCAATTATTTGTCTCTCTATCTCTCTCATCCGTCTCTATGTCATCAAGATCTCTCTGTAATCCACAAATTAGTTCGATCGGATCCACATTTTCAAAAAAAGGGAGTTTGGTATAGAAACCAGTACTTTTGATCAGATCGATATACCACATATCTACTTTTGATCGGTAAACAAATTGAACTGTCTTTTTTTTAATTTCTAATATTTATTCGTTTAGATCTGATATTGTTTTTTATTTGTTTTTAGATTTGTAAATGGGTATTTGAAGATCGAAGATTAAGAATCTAAATAAGATTGATAATACTAAATACTACGAGGTTTTAGGGGTCTCACAGAGTGCTTTTGCTGATGAGTTGAAGAAGGCTTATGGGAAAGCTAATATTAAGAATCATCTTGAAGACCCTAAAAAGGTATATATTAATTGTGTTGTAATCCTTAATTCTGTCGTGATTTGTTTATTTCAATGTAATACGATGTGATTTGTGTTAAATATCAAAACCAAAAAAATGACGATTTAAAGATGGTATCGCAGATTAAAAGCTTGAAAACTTTTGTAAGTGTTATAACTCCAGTATTCAATTTCTTATTAACAAGTTAGTAAAGATTATGTCTTTTAATTGTTGTTCTTGAACCGAATTTTCTTTAAAATCTTTCACTTTTAGCTTTTTTATCAAGTTTGAGCAATTGTAATTATTAATGCTTATTTGTTTATTGCTTTTTCAAGTATCCTCTTGTAGAAGATCAATTGAGGCCATCACACATGTTATTCCGATGAAGAGGAAGAATTATGCAAAAGGAAAACATGGATTCTATATAAGGTGGGTATTTTGTATGATTCTATAGGCTTTGTGTAATTTATATCATTTGATTGTGCGAGTCTTGATTGAGTTTTGGTTTTTGTGGTTAAAGTGACTGGAGATTGGAAGTCACTAAATTATTTTCTGGAAAAAGGTTGCATGATGAAACTTTTGGTTGATAGGTTAACACCATAGATTGGTATGATTACATTTACGAATTCATAGTTTTAATAGTAAGAAAGTTAACATTTGAATGTGTAGGAGCAGTTTCATTACTTCAATGTGTTGCGGCAATTGAAAAGGTTCTACAACTAATTGATGTCTTGCCTAACGACAAATATTCAACCGCTGCCATGGATCACGTGTTCATTATTCAAAGTTAGTTTGTTCATTCCCTACAGGTGCCCGCCGAGTTGAGTTCACTATCCTTAACAGCCCAGGTTAAAAGAATATTTGGTTAAAATTGGATGACTTATTATGGCGGGTAGAAACTCACAGTCCTGATGAGCCAACATGTTTTTGTAAAAAAAAAATTATTTTATGCAATTCAAATATAAGATATGGTCACAACAGTTTTAAAAAATGTAATGCTTGAGTTTTTATATAGAAAGGAGGTTTAACTACATGGGTATACTTTCGGAGACTTAAACATGACATAATATGACCCTTTTTTCACATAAATAGGTTGATTTACCTCAATATCTATAAGTAACATAGTAAAAGAAACGCATTTGACAGTTTGACGGGTCAATTTTATGTTCTATTCTATCACTACATGAATTTATATTTTGTTGCTAATCTGTATTTTTTTGTGTACATAAGTGAGGTTGTAAAGGCTAAAGGTGAAATTAGTATTTGTTATCTCCTTTCACTACAATTCATGAAAGATTTTTTTCTAGTTTAGTGGTACGTCGGATACATATTTTTCTCTAATCATGATAGTGACTAATTGCAGGTGTGCCGATATCAAATGGAAATAACGAACCAGCACACTATAAGCTGAGGATAGCGCCATTCTCACTTTCATCTTAAGATGGAAGCAGTATGCTGCAAATCTGATGTTTTTAAAGCAGGTTGCTACAAACGGTCTTTTAAGTGATGATTATCTGGGTGATACGTTTGCCAAGTTATTACAAAGTTTTAACTATCCTCCACTTGGTGAACCTGATGCTACACCGTAAGTAAATTTCATTTTTAAGTCATTTGAAAGTGTCCTACTTGATCATTGGTCAAGCTACTGAATAATGACCACTGAGTTTGATATTGGAATCCATAAAAATTATTCAGTAGCTATAAGTCATTTGAAAGTGTCCTACTTGATCATTGATCAAGCTACTGAATAATGACCATTGAGTTTGATATTAGAGCATAATTAGTTTCAGATTGCTTATTTGAAAATGAATATGATAACGAAATTATAAACACCATTAGTGCATTGCATTTTATTAAATTGAAATACCTTATATGATGAACAAACATGTTGAGGTTAGTCAAAGTTTGGGTAAGATATAGCTTATTAGATTATGATGTGCCCAAAAAATTGCAACATTGTATCACCTTATCACAACTGATTTTAAAAAGGTCGAAGCTTTTTTAATAAGTTGTCTATGTATGCGCAAATAAACTTACCCAAACTCGACCATAATTGTGTTGCTGCACTTAGTGTGCTAAAAATTCTATAACCAAACACATATACAGGCCTACGAGATGTGCGACACACTAAACATTTAAGCGGATAAGTTGACTTATTTGTATTTGGACTCTCTTATATGATGATATTTTACACGGGTTTTGGGACTTTGATTATTCAAAGTGCTTATTGAACTACAAACTGTTTTCGTAAATTGTTATAAGAAAGTTATCATATTCATAATTTTTACGCTCAATTTTTTTATTATCTTGAATTCCAAGAAGAAAAAATGGTTGCTCAGGACACTATAGCTTCTTTGAGAAATGCAACTCAAGCTACTTCGCGTATATATTGGTCAACGTCAGTGGGTCTGTAGCTTACAGATTTTGGGTTAGCAAAGCTAGTTGGCATATGGTTTCTCTTGCTGATGATTTCGTTTACATCGTACAAAAATCAACATGTTTATAATTATAGGCAATCAAATTCAAGGACATCAAATCTTGCAAGGGGACTCCTTATTGAATGGCATCAAGGGTCAGTTATATCTTAGTTTATGGTAGTAAACCATAAGTTAACAGTTAAAAGTGTTTTTGGTTGATATTGGCCACATATTAATACACAAAATGATCGTCGAGTTTGGTTGTCTGTGTTATTTCTCTTGATATTATTCCACATAAAGGTGAAGATTGGCGGGAACACCTTAACCCCGGGTGCCTTTTGGCATCAGCCATTGTCCACCCCACAAGGAATAGCTCCAGCAACTCTCCTGGCCCAGAGGAGCAACACAAAACTTTTGATATGTAGTGTTCTTTATGGTTGCATTATAGCTGGAACCAAAGAAGTTTGGAGTACTTGGAAACTAGCAAAGAGAGTACATGAAGATATACTGGTTCACTTGAAGAAAGAGATGGCGTCCCCCCATAATCGCAAGCTTGTCAAACTCCCAGAAGGTACTTTTTCTTGGTGGTGAAGGAATGGGGTACGAATATGTTGTGATAGTGGAATTGGATCGATGAAATGACAATTTAATGGTTTAATTACATGCCTTGAAAAAAAACCTTCTCATGGCAACATTGTGAATGCCCTACGAGTTTTGATTAATGGGATTCTGTGTTCATGTCAAATGTTTAATATATGTATCCTTTTGCACATTTCTTTTTTGCTTTGCACATTTTTAAGCCTTTGTGATTCTTTTGCACAAGATTTGGGCAATTTAGAGTCTTTCTGTAACTTATTAGGCCGCGCAAGCTATGGGTCGCCCCATATTTTCAAGGGTTACCTGACTTGCTTGACCACAAACCTAATTTTGCCCATTTAAGAAAATACCAAACTAAATATTCATTATACATTGTCCTATCTCATCCTACCTTAAACTTACTACAAGTCTAAATGACTAAATGAATAAGATGCATTCTAAGTTTTTTACTCAGTTGAAGTGGTATAGGAGGTTTGATATGAGTGAATTTACTCATATCATTTATATCAATAAATGAACATAAATTGCATATAATCTATGAAAATGGTATTGTATATGTGTATTTCTTGTTTCATGTGTGTGGGGTACCCAAGATCACGAAAACCGGCAAAAACGACACGGGATTTGAAGAAATATCAAGAAGCCAAAAGTCTAGCTCGATTTTATTCATGAATTTAAGTTTATGGAAGTTTAAGGTCTAGTGGGTCCCACATTTGGTTAATGGACCTAAAAGCCCATTAAATTGGACACAGTGATAAGTTGTATTTACAAAGCCCAATACATGGCCCAAAATAATATACATTTGAGACGGATGGAAAGTAATTAGCCACTTTGGCCCAAGCCCAAATTAAAATACAAAGTGAGACCATGGGAGTAATATACTTGGGCCCAAGCCCAAGTTAAATTCATGGACGGTGAAAGAATATACATAAAAAGTGAATAAGTTTTCACTTGGTCAACTCATTATTCACTCCCTTCGTTACATACAATGAAAGAAAGAAACCCATCACAGCCACCATCCAAACCGTAATTCACCAATTTGGGGCTTTCTTATTTTTGGCGTGTGAAAACACACGCATTTGAAATTAATCCTCTACTTTTTCGGAGGTTGAAGATGGTATCCTAGGGCCAACGTGGCAGCTAGTCTTGTCACCCTTCACTTGTGATTAGTGGATTTTATCACCACCAATCATTAAACCAATGGAAACAAGCCACATCATCCTTTAACTAGCACAAGAAGCAAAAAGGATTGCCACATTGTAATCCGTGTGAAAGATGGTTGGTTTCTCACCCTTGGATCTTAACTAAAAAGAAAGAGAAGAAAGAATTGAAGAATCGAGGGTCAAGATTGAATCTCTTCATCAACAACCACCTCAAGGAAGGCTTGAGTTTGCCTATAAAAACCCCTAATTAATTGTAATTTTTCATCTCATTTTTTACTTACTGTTGTTATGCCAATTTAGAGTTAGGTTAATGTAATTTCATTTTTCTAGTATTGTTATAAATTTTATGTTTTAATAAAAAGTTTGATTTTTAGTTAATATTCTCTATTTAATATTCGAATTATTACTATTTTATGAATCAGTTTTAAGCAATAATCGATGATAAATTGGTTATAGAATATAAAAAAATTATTTGATTAATCTTATCTGATAGCTTTAATTAAATAATTTAAGAGTAAGATTGGGAATAACTTTTCCCCACTGGAAAAGTTAAATATACATTGGAATTGTGGTTCGAGATTCAGTGAAAGACTTTTAGTTTGAATGGTTTGTGGTTCGAGATGGTGTCCGGGTAGTGGAAGTGTCGATTTAGCCTAAGGTGGTTCAGCACCAACCTTCTGCATCAATGGATAACTCAGTTTTAGGTAAATCTCATTTTATGATTTTGTTATAAGGTTTAGTTTAAACTGATATTATTTGGTTTTAGAATTTAAGAATCTGTTGTGTTATTTTGATATTGTTAATTTAGATTGAGTCTGATAGTTTGAATGAGTTTGCTTAGATCTGATAAGTTGATTTGAGACTACATGTTTAAGATATTTGATTTGATTTTTTCTTTTTCATATATATGAAATGATTTAGTCTGCTATGAGTTCTTGTTTGATACTGTCTAATGGTATTAGTAGCTGAATAATCTGCTTGTTTAGTTAAAACTGGTATTTTATTTGATTATAGTCTGCTGATACGAGTTAGAATTAGTTTGTTTGAATGTCGTTAGATCTTTACTGAGTTTTTAATTGCGCATTGTGATCGAATCTGTTTGGCTCTTGTCTGTTAAGGATTGGTACTACTGATAGTTGATAGCTTGTTCTTTTAGATTTGCTGATATAAGTTAGGTTTGCTTTGTTTGGATACTCTGATATAAGTTAGATTTGCTGATAGTATAAAACTGATGTATATTGATTAGTGCTTAGTTGCTGATACAAGTTTTTGGTTATTCATGGTTGAATGATAACTCATTATCTGAGTTCTAAAAAAATGATGTAATAAATTTATAACGTTGTTAATTAACTGTTTACTTTATTTGGTCTACTTGAATTTGGTAATTTTTATTACTTCTGGTTGTATTATCATTTTACTGTGTTGTTAAATAAGCAAATAAAACGCGTTGTTTAATTTGCTGAATCTTAAATCTGTCACTTATTTCATAGTCCAAAAATAATAAACACCAAAATGTCACTCCTGTGACTTGAACACATGACCTCTTGGTCAGCAAGCCTACGCCTTAACCAATTGATCTCAATGATCTTTTAGTTTTATTACTACTTTATTCATTTAAATCACGTTTTGTTAACTTTCATTTTCAGCTTTTAAACGTTTTTAAGTAAGTTTAACTTTTAAGTTAAAGGAAAATAAAATATATATACTTTTTATTGATAAGAGTTTTTTTTATATTAGATTCTAATTATAGTTTAAAAAAATAAAATAAACATAGTTTCAAAATATAAAATAAATAAATAAATAAATATATTTTCTTACTTTTTAGAAATTTAAATTATTTTAGAAAAATAATTTGGTTCTAATTATTTTTGTTTTAAATAAATTTAGATTTAAATAATTTTGTTTTATTAAAAGTAAACTTTTAAATAGATTAATTTTAAATAGATTATAATTTTAAATAGTTTATATAGTTGTCTAATAGATTTAATTTTGGGGTACGATTCATGCACTTTAGGATTTAAAATTTGTAGAATTAAATTAGATAAAAACCGAAACCCAATTCGAATCAATTGTCCAAATTAAAACGAACGTCTCAAATTCATAAGGTCCTTGTGTACAACGATCCGGGATCACTCTCGTGTTTAATTGAATTCGTCTTTAGCTTATTTTTAGATAATTACCTTTTCCTAAGGGTAATTTCCTAAATTTTCTCTATAACGTATCTAATTAAAATACACCGACATTTCCCCACACATCAAAAATTTTGTCGCCGCTGCCGGGGATCTTGTGTACGATTCGTTCGTGGAGATTTGTTGATCGTTGATTTGAAGACCCTTTCCATTTTGGAAGGTTATATTTATTTTTGTTTTATCATCATTATGTCTTCATCTATCGTTTGCGTTAAATGTGGGAGTCCATTGTTTGATGGCGTATGCCCTTGTCTACAAACGAAAGACGACTCCTCACAACTTTCCCTCGAAAAATTACTTATGCTAGAGCAGATGAATTTTGACAAAGATTTTTACAAAGATGATATTTTGGTGAACTATGATTATGACGATGATGAGGATATTTTCGATCTCACTCCATCTCATGACATCACTACTCCTAATCTTGATTTTTCCACCGTGGAACCCGAAAATTCTCTAAGCATGGGGGATGAGCATATTAGCACTATTTCGGAAACGGAATCGGACGAAGTAATAAAGTCTAGTGTTGAGATCCTTGTCCAAAACCCAAGAGAGTTCGATGATATTTCCAATGAAACGTGTGATTTGCCACATTGTGATGACTCTCTTTCTTCCAATCACATTGAGATTTTCTCCAATTCTAATGATGAAAATTGTGATGAAAATGAAGATTTTGAGTATGATTCGACTTCTAGTGAATTTTCTAATGAGGATTTCTCCGATGAACTTTCTTATAACGATAACATTCACGACTCGGATTATGAGGGGTTTCCCGATGAACCTACTCTTCTTCACCCATTTCCACCGGGAAATGAGGATGATAGTGATCCGGTTTTTGAGAGGTTCACCTTTGAACTTACTCCTTTAGACCCATTTCCACCGGGAAATGAGGTTGATTTGACTATTCCGGTCCTTGAGAAGTTCTCCACTGAACTTACTCATTTAGAGGTGGAAGACATGATCCTTCGAGAGAAATTATCCAACGTCTATCTTCTCATTTCTAAGATTGAAGCTTTGAATTCTAAGCCTGATGCCAAGTCTTTCTCTCCATCTCCTATCCCCGTTGAGGATAGTGATCCGCTTATGGAAGAAATTGACACTTTTCTTGCTTCTAATGATTCGATACCACCGGGTGTTGATGAACTTGACCCGGAGGGGGACACTCTCTTTTTAGAGAATTTACTTGATGATGATTTTGTCCCAAGTCATCCTCCTACCCACTTTGATCTTAATGTGCGGGTTTTTCATATGACTCATATTGAGTATCATGACCCCTTTGTTCACATTCCTAAGAGTGACAAGGTCAACAAATTCATGCACTTTAGGATTTAAAATTTGTAGAATTAAATTAGATAAAAATTGAAACCCAATTCAAAGCAATTGTCAAAATTAAAACGAACGTCTCAAATTCATAAGGTCCTTGTGTACAACGAACCGGGATCAGTCTCGTGTTTAATTGAATTCGTCTTTAGCTTATTTTTGGATAATTACCTTTTCCTAAGGGTAATTTCCTAAATTTTCTCTATAACGTATCTAATTAAAATACACCGACATTTCCCCACACATCAAGGTTGTAAGCATAAGAAATAATCTATATCAACATATATCCCTTTAGAAATTTTGTTTGTCATGACCCCTTTGACATAGAACGCAACTTAATAAGACCCGTGCATAAGTAAAAGGCTTGATATTGCTGTAGTAATTTTTAGAAATTTGATTAGTAATGGCCTCTCACTAAACTGTGCTTCTGGGACAAGGAGAGTATGTTCCTATTTACATATTATAAAAATATAAGAGTTTATTTGCACACTCTCAAAATTTATTTGCACACTCAAATTATGTTTGTTATGACATTTATAGCCCTAATAATTGCACATTCCACTCAATATTGTAAGGGCATAAATGGAAAAAATCAAATATTTTGAGTGTGCAAATAAATTTTAGGAGTATGCAAATCATTAGCCTAAAAATATAGTTGAGAAGAAGCCAAGTGGACTATACAAGCTATCATCAGATTTTGCCATAATAGGCACAACCCTGACCTACAAACTAATGAACATGATTAAAAAAGTGTTCAACCCTTTTGATGTGTATCCTTAAGTGGCTGATTCAATGAAAAAGGAGATACGTAATCCAAATCGAGCCACTTACTACCTCCTTCCACCCTCTAACTTTATAAACATTGTCTGAAAATGCTCCGCTACGGAGCGCGGGCATTAATCCTCGTTATATTAATTCATTGAAAAAGTAACAACATACTTTGATTACATTAGCAAGTCAACAAGTAAAACTATTGTTATAAACAAAATGCAAACTGAAATCACTAACATTAGCCTATCATAAACCACAAATTTTGCCTTCACAATCTTCATGTCCTCTGTGATGACTTTAAGCATTTGAATGTGAGTGTCATGGGGTAACACTCTCCCTGATCCATTGCTTGAACCAGTCGAGTTGACCATCATTTTCAAGCTTTTATTTTCTTCATGCAACCCATACAGCAATACTCTGTAATATGGAGACAATTCAAGGTTTAGAAAACCATATACACCATATTTTAATGTTTTGTGTCTAATTGGACATGACTTAAACCTTCTGCCAGGATTTTCTAAAGTCCTAGCAATTTGAACAGGGATTGGGTGTGGGGGGTCACAATCACAATGACTTTTGTTTGTAACATCTTGATTCTTTCCGTATCTCCTTATCAATGAAGAAGGTGACTTGACATACTGGATGGACTAGTAAGTTTGAATTACGAATTAGGGTTTAGGGTTTCGATCGGATTGAGAAACTGAGTATTTGGGGATTAGAGTTCATGTTAGATCATTTTCATATGAGAAAGAAATGATCGAAAGATAGTTTAAGAACGAAGGGTTTTGGACCGGGTATTCGTTTTCTGGTATGAGGATTTCAGTAAAAGTCAACCAAAACCGGTTTGACTATGCCACGTAAACATGCAACGTATTATATCAGGTTTCAGTGTGAAAATCGAACATAAAAAAAATCAGTGGGTATAATAGGCCAGTTTCATAAGTATGTTGTGTATTTAAGACATTTACCCATGTTCATATTTTCGCATTGTCAAATCTTGCTTAAATTTGAGCTGCTGCGTCATTATGATCCTCAAAAAATGTAGAGCGGTTTCGTTGTCAGATACGGCTTGTTGTGAATTGCATATTCGGAGATCATCAACCTAGGAAACACTTCATTGCCAGATGCTGAAGATGCCGATGATCTCGCGCCACTTTCTTCTTTGCTCTGTCCCTGCCATTAGTTCTTCAACTTCCAACACCTGCTCTTCAATGATGTATCCCGCCTTCCCATTCAGATTAAAACTACCTCCCTTTGGGTGACCGAAAATTTTTGTCCACTTTGTTAATTTTTCTTCTTATACGGTTCTCGTTGGGGTTGACCCAATCCAAATCAACTTGAACAATTATTAGGGTCAGGTTCAGTGAGTAGTTTCCCTTTCAAAATTCAAATGACCTTAGAGTCAGCCGGTGAGGCAACACTTATCACTGGAAGAGTGGTCAATGGTTCATGCACCAGACTTATGGAAAGAGCTGTCAATGGTAGAGGCGCAAAAGGCACCGCTACAGTATTCATAGTTTAGGATTACTGAAACACAAACATATGATTATTAACAATATGCCTACCAACATTCATTGCCATATGACTGACTCGCTTTAGATATAAACTTTAGCGAGCCGATAACATTCATTCAAAAGTGCACAACCCAGATTCAAAGTACTGTACACAAGAAACTTGGAACAAATAAATATGATTCTAGATCTACTCATGCAACTAAACTAAACAGTCTCTCTTTCTTGCATCAGTTGCCCTGCAACCTCTTCACGCAAATTAACCATGAACTGTCGCTCTTCCCGCTGTTTATCCATCATTCAAACTATTTCCGGATCACTGTCATATTCTTGATCATCTTCTGTTTCACTCTCATCTTCCTCTTCTTCTTCTAATTCAACTTCATATTCATTTTTTTCATCAAATATCATCTCTTCTTGATCATATTCAGCAAACCATGGATATTTTATGTTTTCTTTCCGTATAAAATTATGAATTGCAAAACAAGCAAAAAGAATATTTGTTTGCGTATTCAGGGGAACATAAATCATTTCCTTCAAAACTGGAAAGCGTGCTTTTAGGACAGCAGAAGCACGTTTAATGACATTTATAAGTTTTGCATGAGCATGATTAAATTCTTCTTTCTTGTTCATAGCGGGTCTATCACAAAAATCTTTAAGTGAATACCTCACATTGCGATATGGGGTCATAAATCCTCGAGTCTGTTTATACCCGGCACAAAGATAGTACTTATCTGTATAAAGAATAATACTTACGATAATCGATAGAAAAACACATTTTTATGTCAAAAATGAATTGTCAGGCAGGAAATATACCTGCTGGTGGAAGTGGAAATTTAGAACCATCAAATTTAGCCCTATATAATACTTGCATATCCTCTGCTACCCCTTCCCATCCAGCAACGAAATATGTAAATATCATGTTGAAGTCGCAAACCCCCATAACTGAAAGTTTATGGACTTAAAAATCGATAGTCGTGTGATAGGATCGAACTCGAGATCACGGGATTGCACACATTACGTGAATAGTTAATTTATTTATTTTAAATATATTTAATTATATTTATTAAATCAAACCGTAGCTAACGATCGTTAAGTATTTAAAAGTTAAGTATTAAACGACCATTATAGAAGGTTAAAGAAGCTAAAAGAAGGAGTCGGAAAAGTTTCGGAAACCTCTTTTGGAGCTTGTATATATCCGGCCTAAATAGGGAGACAAGATAAGGAGAAAAGATTTTTTGGCTTTATCTTGTTTAACCTTGGAAGAGAAGTTTTCCAAGGTGTATATAAACAAACCTAATGCATCATTATTTTTCACTCCATCTTTCTTTGCTCCAAACCGCCGGCCAAAACAAACACCCATTAGGGTTCTTCTTTGATTTTCAATAAGCTATTCTAGATCTAGTCCTAGCTCCTCTCTAGGGTTGTTGGGTAGATCTTCCATAGACTTGGAAGCTCGGTTTTGTTCGTGCTAGACTCACGGTTAACTCACCGTATCACGTGTGTACAAGATCGTGGTGTAATCTTACTTTAGATGACATCCTGGTGGTGTTCGTGATCTATCTCTACCGGTGACCGTTCCGTCAACTTGTAGATCTTGCTAGGATAAAGGTATGTAACCCTAGCCTTGATTAATTATAATCGTGTTAATTAAAGATCTTGTTAATTTGTTTCCGCTGTGTGTTATTTGATCTATTTTAGGGTTTTTATAATTGTTATGAGAATCATAAACATTCAATAACATTATGGCAACATTTACCATTTTGACTTCTTTTATACAATGATTGCTTCTCAGCAGGTACATTAACAGCATGTATCAAAATTCCATCAATTGCACCAAGATAGCTGTCTTGGCACAGTGGTGCTAAACTATTAAAGTATTAATCATTTTATCATCATAATGAATTGTTCTTATGCATTAGCATATAAAGTTTCAGGGATTCAATTTGTGATAGTACTCATATATTTCCAAAATCAAGTTTAATTAGGTCTGGTTTGAAACTGATATTCACAAACTTTACGATAAAGTCGATGCTTCAAATCAATTCTCCAAAATCCTTCACTAGCCAAATTATTTTGTTCTTCTACACTTAACACGGGCAACATACAACAATGAAACTTATAATGAGTTAGTGGCATCTATCTAGCAGTGTTCGCAACTAAGATCAACTACTGTCCAAAAACAAGGAAGGTCCAAAAACTCCCTATAAGGTACATAATCCACCTTGAACATTTTACCAAACGGAAATGAAAATATTATTAGCATCACAAACAAGCTTATGATTATTTCGATTATATAACTTATCGGGGGCCTTAAGTCATCTCAAAATGTATGTTTTCCCTCTACATGCATAATTTACACCCAATAAGCAATATTCATCCTTTTCATACACATAACACTCTTTATATTTTCAACGATATGCACGTGTATTCGCCTAGTAACGAACAATTTATAAAAAATATTAGTAAAATCTAATAACTAACCCTTAATTTAAAATGATTAAACAACATAGATCAATAAGCAAAAAGGAGTCTATAGACCGTGGATTAGTCGGCCGATGAGTCAGAAATCATGGTTATAAAAAAAAAACAGAATCTATATATATATAGTGTAAGACGCTGAGTTACGAAAAAGCGGAAACGAATTAGAAAAGATGAAATATACATTTCGAGTGTGCGAATAAAAGGATTAACTTTCTGATCAAAAACTGGATTTCATAAAATGAACCTTCATTCGAAACATAGAGAGGTGCGAGAGTATTTATATTGGAAATTGAAACCCTTGTAAACTTTTTGGAGGGAAAAATTAGCGGGAAAAAACAAACTCCCGCTAAAAGCCAAATAGGGAGTGCACGCAACTCGGTTCAAATCGTGGGTGTGGTTCAAATCTTGGAAGGTTGGGCCATGGTGGTGTGGTTCAAATATTGGAAGTGAATTTGTTGTAATAATTATATCATCTTATTTTTAAAATTAATTTTATATATACGTAAAGTGTAACTATTGAATACATAATTTACAATGATTTTTAAGCATGTTTGTGTATATATAAAGTTGAATTTAAAAATAGTGAATACATAATTTACAATGATTTTTAAGCATGTTTGTGTATATATAAAGTTGAATTTAAAAATAGTGTGATACATGAAATTGCCCCTAATATTTGACGAGTATATGTTTATACACTGATAGTTTCTTTTTTGAACGACTAGTATATACACAAATAGCTGTAGTAATATAAAAAAGTATATCGATCCAAAAATTAAACTTGAATAATTGGGATCAAATATAACTTTTTGAAATTCGGTTCGACCTTATCAGTTTAACTAGTTCCGGTTTAAAAACAGGTCAGACTTAAGTGGGTTTTATATTTTTGAAATACGGTAGACTTGTTGGGCTTAGAGTAAACAGGTAACTCAATGACTTAATCGAGTTGACTTAGTGGTCAAATGAGTAATCGAATAATTCGATCGAATTGATTTGATAATTCAATGATTGAAATGAGGAGTATTGAACGAATTGTTAGAAGTATATGAAATTATTTGATTTAATATGAATTTTCTAATCATTGAATATTTTGTTTAAATAGTTTCAGGCAGTGTTTGTTTTCAAAAAAAAAACGTCTGATCGTCTCTGACATCTTACCAGTCAGACGCGGTCAGACAAAATGGTTGTTTGTTTTTTGTGTGCGAGTCAGACAAGGCAAGACCGGAAACCTCTGACTCGATCAGAGTTGGCGAAAATGTCTGACTCTCTCTGAACAATGCAACGCACCCAAATTTAAGTAGATTTGATACACTACCTGCTATCTTTTGTGACTTTTGTTTTGGTTTAGAAATAGTTGCAGGTTGTATGAAGAAGAAAGAAGATAAAAGGTTAAAGATAAGCGTGTAGGTGGCCAAAGAAAAGAAGAGTAGATATAATGATAAATCATATATGCACGTGATGTCTTTTTTACTTTTGCCAAAAAGTATTTCTATAAGTTCTATGGGCTTAATAGTTGGTTTTGATTTATTGTGAAAGGATAGAACCTAAATTAGCCCACAATCCAAATTTCCAAACTGACAATTCAGACAATTTTTGGCATATATTTAAAAAACAGACAATTAAAATAATTTAAACAATTAAAAAAAAACAAACAACGTTATTTTATTCAGATTCAGACTTTAAAATCACCTCTTATCAGTAAGATGCAGTAGTCAGATTCAAACCTCAAACATCTTAATGAAACAAACACCACCTCAGTTTTTAACAATTCACTTTCCAAGAATAAGGTAAAGACCAAATTCTTAATCTTATATTCTCAATGTTTTGGGCAAAAAGATTTGGTTTAAAACCAATAATGCTAGTCTTCTCTTATTAATTGTTTCAAATTTAGAGTTTAAAATAAGTAACACAGCTATAGTTAAAACTAAGAATGTAATAAAAGTATGACTAATATGGTGGGAAAGGTTTAACATAAACTTTTTTCTAGCATATACTGAATCAGTTAATCACAATTACTTATTTTTTTATTTAAAAACAATTATTTTTTAAAAATTAAATATCTCACAAACCGTTAATCGTTACGCAAAACGAAACATACTACCATGACGAAAATTAAATCCTCTTTTTATCGAGGAACAACTTTATATACTATAGACGAATTTTTCTTTCTGAGAAAATCATATATGATTCGTGTCACGGATCATATATGATTTTCTCAGAAAAAAAAATTCGGCGAAAGTATATAAAGTTGCCCTTCGATGAAAAGATGATTTAATTATCGTTGTAATGATGTATTTTTTGTCACTTGACAATTTACCGTTTGTGAGATATTTAATTTTTAAGAAAAAGATGAAAAGTTGGTTTAAATAAATGTGATTGGTTGATGTGGTTTATCTATATCTATATCTATACTTCTATATCTATACTATTATATAAAGAGGCTAATTCCGATCTTAATCCCGAACCTAAAATTTTCAAACCTAACTCCAAACCAAAAATTAAACTATAAAAGTTAAATTTAAACCCTTAAATCATATTTTGTTAAATTGATCTCACTCATCCATAAGTTTTTATAACAAATTTTTGTAACAACCTTACTAACAAACAATTCAAAACACTTTTATATTTAAATTGAAATATCTTTTAATATAAAATAATTTATAATCTAATTTCACCATATTGTCTAAAATTTCGTATTCTTTAATTCAACGTCCATTTGATATAGTTTTATTAAATTTTAATTTTTTCGTTTTTAACGAATTTATTTAAAATAATTTATTTTTTTGCCACATTAACTTTAATTTGAACTTTATCACTAAAAAGGTAATTATCAAGTACTCGCCGCTGTATTACACAGGTACGATGGTAATGTTAAAAAAAAAGTATACAATGATCTCAACTCCCGATATGGAAGATAAGTACTAGTAATACGAAAGGCGGAACTTAATTTTCGTCAATCTAATACTAGGAATATTTCTTAACTTTGGAAAAAAATATTTTACGTTATATCAGGTTATGGATGTTATGACTGTTGAATAAGTATGGTTTATCATATAATTAGTTTTGCTATTAAAAAAAGTTTAACAGCGTAGCTTGTCGTCTGATTACTTTCACGAATATATGAATAATACGTTTTTATATATAAATTGAATTGTTATATATTTTTTATTTTATAAGTTATTTTACTTTTTTTACGCTTTTCTACTTTATTTTCGTCAATTTAAGGTACTATGAATTTTGTTAAGAAAAAAAAAAAAAAAAAAAAAAAAGTACTATGAATATTTCTTGAACTTTGGGAAAAATTATTTTACGTTATAACAGGTTACAATGTTGCGAAATAAGGTCTATAATGTCGATTAATCGCCGCTTAATCGCTATAAGGCCATCAACTTTTTCAATTGTAGTAAAGTAAAGACGATTAATAACGGTCAATTAGGGTCAAGGGCGGGCAAGGGAGGTCAAACTTGACGGAAACATGCAAATCTTGCCGAAAATACCGACAACTCACTATAAACTTGTGTTTATCACTTATAACAACTATTTATAAGTATGATAAGTTGGATTTTACGAATAATAATGCCAAAAATACCTTAAAATCGTTAGAAATACCCAAAACTTGCCAAAAATACCCAAAATTTGCTAAAAATGTTGATCCGATTAATAATCAAGTAATCCCGCCTATAACGATTACAAGCTATAAAGTGGTCGACCGACCAACTAGCGAACCACGATTTTTGCAATGGGAGGTTATAAATGTTACTCCTGTTGAATCCACAAATGTGGGTTATCATATAAATAGTTTTATAATTAAAAAAATAGTTTAACGGCGTAATTTGTTGTCTGTTTGCTTTTACGACTATGTAAATAATACGTTTTTATATATAAATTGAATTGTTATATATTTTTATTTTATGAGTTATTTTACTTTTTTACGCTTTTCTAATTTATTTCACAGTTATTCATTTTTATAGGGTTTTTTTTGTTTGATAGACGATTTAACATTGTTGAGAAATTTTGTCAACTTAGTAAAAAACTATTGTTATCACATAATTTATAGCATTTGCTTATTAAATTAAATATGAGAAAGTAAGTAATCTTTTTCTTTGTAAAGCAAAATCCAAAGTAGGGACTTTTTCAATAGATTCTTTCTTTAATAAGAAATAATCATTTTATTTATTCTTTTACAAAAGTTAATTATTCCTTAATTTAGCAAGAAAATCCTAATTTTCGTTTTTAATTAATGAATAGGAGAAATTTGGGACAAAACTATACGTGTCAAAAACGAAAAATAAAAAACTTGTAAGGGAAAGCGGGGCAAATATTGTAAAACTTTAGGGTTAAAAACTATCATTTTTGAACCATAAATCCTCCCTTCGACGATCAAAGAAATAGACTAGAAAGGATAAGTCGAAGTATCAGGGTAGATAGCAGTTTAGGTCCCAGATTCCTCGATGGTAACCGTCATAAAGGGGTTCAATTTTAATTGGAGATGAGAACAATCAATTCAAAGATCAAGTTTGGTATACTTCCAAAGCCTCAAAAGAGAAATCATAATTCGATTTTCATTAATGATTAGTTTTGACTGTTGATTTTTGTGAAGGGTTCTTTTCACCTTAATTTGATGTTTCTTTAAGCTTAAAAGTGCACTGATAAATAAGGTACAATTATGTGTAACTTTGCTCTTAAATTTTTTGGTTATTATGAGTTATATGATTATCTAATCCTCAAAGGATTTTTGTTAATATAGCATAAAGATTGGATTTTATACCTGAGTTTTGATTATATTCTTATGTTGCTACATTCGTTAAAATCTTGAAGGTTTGACATTGCTTTCTAAAAGTTATTATTTGATTTGTAATTATAAGAATCCCATAATTAACTATGATAAGACGTACCACAAGAGTTAGTGTTTGAATACTTCATGTCGTAATTCACATAAATTTTGCAATGATCCATTTATGGTTACACCCTCATGATATATTTTTTATATCATACACAGTATGAAAGTTATTTATATTAATGTTTTTATGTAACGATATTTGTTTATTGTACTATTTAGTCAGCAGATATAGATGAAAAATCCATTCAAACCAAAAAGCATAGGAGTTGGTCATGGCTCTTGGAAAGGCTAAGGTACATTCTTCGTATTATATGAGTGCAATCACACTTTGGAATCTTCAAATATATATTATCTCAACTAATGAAATTAATCATTTATTTGTATTACTAAGATATGAATGCAAAAAATGATTGCTATTTATTACTATGTAGGTACAAGCAAAGACAAACATGTGTAAACTTTACAAGAAAATGCAAACTTGTGTAAACTACTTTTATGGATTATAAGGCCAGAGCTATTGTTCTGCTATGTTTTTCTTAAATTTTACCAAATTCCCTTTAGATTTATGGAATGATTATTTTATACACGACAAAATACGAGCTGCGAAGTATCCAATGGAGGCATAATTTGAGTGTGTGTCAACTGGCATTTAAAGTAAGTCTTTTTAAACATGCCTATACTTCTGGTGTCAATTGCAACCGACTAATGCAATTAGAATATGTAGGTCACAATTGTTGTTGTTGTTGTGTTGCATACTCGATGCGAGAAATTATTGCTAACAAAGACTTGGTAAGTTTGTTATGTTAACTGGTTCATATGCATCCATTTTGTAAGTGACGAACCTGCATAAATGCATAATATAAAAACTTTCATACTCTATTATGTTACAAGACCAGTGACAACTGACAAGTGATGTACTGTCTGCACTCAAGGGTCGTTCTTGATTATCATTATGGCTATATTTTAGCATGAGCATTGCAATAAGTATAATGAGATAATCCTACCTGATAACTATAGGTGGAAATCAAAGGTTGAGCCATGGGTCAAATGTAGGGATTTTGGTACACATTTCAATTAGGTTGTGACTGAAATACTATCGTCTATAGGTTTAATCGATTTTATGAGTAAATAGAGCCTTATGATTCCAAAAGTATATCATTTTTTTAGAACAGCAGAAGTATATCATTTTAATAATGCTTTAGTTGATAACTAAAACGATATATAGCCTTAAGAGGTTTTATGGATTAAATATACACCAAGTTAACAGGGAACCTAAAACCCTGTTGACGTGTTTCCTTTTGAGCTGATCTTTTCAGTTTTTACGGTACTATTTGACTCATTAGAATAAAAAGATGATCTGAATGTACTCAACTACCCATTCATAATTAAATTAATTGGAATTGCCATCCCTGCTGATAACAGTAATGGAATAGAGAGGTGGTAGTATTTCGCTTTTCAGCCATTTTAGATGAGCCTATGCACTCCACTTGGGCATCTGCACAAAAATAGTTGGAATTTATCATCCACGCATGATGGGAATTCCCTAAAAGCTGTGATATGTAGATCAATTGCCCCTTTAAATTGTCATTCCGCACATCAGTCACCACCTACAGATGTATCCTTCAAATCAAGTAAGTTTCAATTTACGGAGTTCCACGTAGCATGCCACCTAGAATCTAAGTCAGTGGTAAGTTGCGGTTTTTAGTCAGACTGAGTCCCACTTGGCAAGTAATTAGTGAGTACTATATTGTAGTGTCTAAATAACTTTTTATTTTTCTAAAGCTGGTTCTAACGTGTTGTATGATGATCACCGAAGTATTGAGACTCTACCAAGACCCAAAAATACGTGGTCAATGCCACGCTTTTCAAAACGCTACTAAAGAGGTACATGTACTATTTTGTCACAAAATACTGTTCTTATCGAAAGGAGTAAATAAAGTGTATTTAACTATGTATATGGGAGTTTTAATAACAATGAAGAAGGTAACCTGCATTTATATTTTTTCCATAAGTTTATAAGTTGTTATTAGTGGAAATAAAGACAAAGAAAAGAATACAATACTATGCACTCGTTTATCCATTTAGTTCTTATTCATTTATTTATCTATTTGTTTGTTTTGCTGATGCATATACATAAAGAGTGAATTTATATGTTTTGTTGATTCACAACAATTACTTTGACTACATTCGCGAAAATGCACGCAAAGGGAGTTGAAAACAACGGCTTAAAACAAAATAATAGATGCAAAGGTGGATCGGAAGTGGATAGCTCGAAACCCCCAAAACCAGATTCTTATGGACACAAGTGCAGAACCTGTCAAGACCTTCCAAACCTCTAAGCAGCACAACTCATGCTTGTAGACGAGCTCAAATCTTCTTAAAAATAAAAAAAGGTACGATTGTGTTTATTGGCTCTACATTAATCAAATGAAGGGTCGAGTGTTAAAGCAATACTAAATGAGTATTGTGTTCTAAATAGAACTAAGAATGATACAATGACAATGTCTAATCAATTTGGTTTCCAAACTATGATGTGAAGTTTTTGATATGATAGTAAAAATTTTGTAGTTTGTAAAAGTAAGTGTTCCGATTCTTTAGCTTTAGACATTATTTTTTGAAACGAGTCTTTTACTTTTGTTAGATGAGAATGATGCTGAATTGCTTATATTGATTCTAACGGTCTCTATATAAACTATCAAAACGGTAATAGATGTTTTAGGCTACAAATTTTTTATTTAATAAATCCTTACACGTATGTAAGATTATATGAGATACGAGAGTCGTTTAATGTAATGTACTTAACTTACATTTTTCATGCAGGAAATGACAGACCGAGTGAGGAAAGGGATGTGAATACAAACCAGACAATTTTAGTCTCATGCAGTTTACATGGTAACCATTAGCCCTAATAACTCCTAATGCTTTATTATTGGATGCTTCTCCTTGGTAATCAGTCCTGATGATTTTTTCCCAGTGTCCTGCTCAAGCTCAGAATTTAATGGATTCATTTGCAAGCAATATCTGATATTATAGTCGAGATGTTTTATCCGCACTTTGCTTTTCACATTATAAAAAGAAACATGTAAGCATTATGGTGATAAATCTTAACATCAAACCTTATAAAATCATATTGGCTTAAGGAAGGGTTCAACTTCTTTTGCTGAGGCTCGTGATGCTTTTTTCAGGACTCTTGGAGATGTTTATCCCACTATTGTGGTAGTGACTTAGTCTTGCTTATAATATTCGATTTTTCTCAAGTTGGTCAACAATTGCAATTTTAACCATCATTTTTGAAGTATAATTATGCTTATTAAACAAGCAACTAACTAATTTGCAGTTGCATTAGTGAATCAGTTATGGATAGCTCTAAAATTGTTTTTATGTACTTTGTTATTGTAGGCTAATAACTATGAGATGAACTTCTCCGACATGGTTTCCTTGGACTTTCCCATGGTTTACTTCTTGGTCATTTGTAGTCAATCGATCTTGACTTCCCCAAATACATCAGTGTGGTTGATGTATGACCCCAAAGGGGTGGGCCTTTTAGTTAGGAGATTGTACGTTCAACCAAAGGATGTCAATGAAGTTGGTATCAATGCAAGTTTTTGATTGCATCAGGTTGGGGACTTTGGTTTTTCAAGAATCAAATGTCACACACTTGTGTCCGGTGGTGTACGTGGAACACTTCCATGAATTACTCTAGAGTTTTTGGATGGTAGGACTAATAGAGTTTCTGGAAAAGCAAGTTATTATGCCAAAAATATGTATTCTGTTGTCAAGATATCAACCATGAGAAAAAACTGTTTATCGTATATTTTCATTGTAGACTATCTTCCACTATTTTAAATATGTAACACTGCTTATTACTCTCTAAGTGTGAAGTGTGAAAATGTTAGGTCGGTGTATTCTCATTTAGTGTTGTGACGTGGGAACTCTTGACTGGCGAGGAGGCATATGCGCATTGTGGTGCCATCACAGGTAAGACCACGTTGTCATTTTCTACAAGTTTTTTTTATTGTTAGTTCATGTTTATTGGATATGGCAAAACGAAAATATTAGCAGGTTGGGTAAGGGGTTCATAGGTCATTCTTAGTATATGCCAAAACATGTTGAGGTTAAAGTGTGACACTTTTTGTGCACTTTATTTATTTTCTATCGATTATGATAAAATCTTTTAGCAACTTTCTTTAAAGGTACAATTTAAATATAAACTTTGCTAACTTCCAACCGTTTGTCCCTCAGATCTGTTTGACACATTTACTTACCTTTTTTTTTCTTTGGCATTATAAATATGTTGCCGTCAAGTAGAGCTGACAGTTTTTATCTATACTAATCGTTACAAATATTCTGTTGTAGCAGCCGTTAACAAAAACCCACGAAAGAGTAGTAGCAGCTCATATATGAATAGTGGGTGGGTGTGTGTGCTTCATGGGTCAAGGTAAGTTGAAGTGTTGCTACATTCACATTGTGATATTTGCATTGGGATTATGTACTATTGTTTATAGTTTACATCCATTTGAATTTTTATTTCATTTGAATGTTTGTTAAAATTTTGAATTAAGGATTAATGAGCTAAGACAGTTTTTAATATTCCAATATTATGTTGGAAACGTGGATGCTTATGGTCTTTAAAAATTTAAATATTGCACACTATAATTTGTTACTTTTTGTTCAGGAACTGAATGAGAGCTATGTTCATGTTAGTTTCACTATTGTGCGTGCTCCTCGGACTGGTGGTTACGGTGGCAGGGTCGATGGTGGCTTTAACCGTAGTTATGGTAATTCTGATGTTGTAAATTATAAATACTAACCTTATACCGGTTAGCGAAGTAATCAATCTCATTGTCTATGCACTTTAGCCTACGACAGTTTATAGAGACATCTGTATGTATTCCATATTAAGGATTATATGTTTTAATATTTATGTATACATTTATTTTTATGTGCCTTTTTGATTTTCTTTTTCCAGTGAGAACATTTCAAGGGATCAAGTATTTCATACTTCAATGTGCTTATAATTATCTTGCTCAAAGATACAATAGCCTTGGTAAAACCAAGCAACTTGCTACAGTGGAAGCTATTGCTTTAACAATGGTTTTGTTAGGCAATCTTCAAAGGATAAATTCCATTGGTTTCAGTTCTTGAAATCTGTAGACGTCACACGCCCACATTCATATGATTGCCAAAGCACATTTGAAATCACGATCAAAAGCTGCAACTCATGCTCAAGCTCAAAAAATATCAAGCAGAAGATAAACAAAATTATCAATGCATATGATCAATCATCGAGGGATCTACTTTATGGTTGCGTTCATATATAGTCAATATGTAGTTATCATTCTCTCCACCTCCATTTATATATACCTTTTTGTTAGATGAAGGGATATGGGTTGCAGCACGCCATCATGTATACAATTTAGGTGGTATTGCTAATTTAATTGGTAAATATATAAGGGTCGTTTGGCAATGTTTATTGGAACTTATGTTAGTATACAGGTTTAGAAAACACTGATGAGAGGATGTTGCAAGTAGTTTTCTTTATGTGTTTTATGCTAAAATGTTATAACAAGTATGTCACATTTTAGAATTCAGTTTCGACTTTAAATGTCCCTTCTGTTTTTTCATGTTTTCCATAGGGCGCAGGGTGAGATTCACGAGGTTGAGCCCATAGCAAAGTTTCTGCATTTTAAAGGTCAGGAGGACAATACGCGTACAGGATCTCAGGTGATTAGTTCTATATAGTAATTCAGTTTTCTTGACCTTTTTTGCATAATATGTGTTGTCGACTTCTTAAATTAGGAGGATTAGTAGTTTCAATAGAATAATGGTTCTGCTCACGAACAGAGACAAATGGATTTAGAATTAATTTACGGCTCTTCTTTATTTTAGAGATATGTATAGACTGTAGCATAATAATTTGAGCGTCATTAGGTGGATTGGGTTTGCCACTAATAGTAACAGTCTTAAGAGATTGACCTGAGTGTAGGTCATTAGCATAGTCATCAGTGTCGTTTGTTTAGCATTGTGATCAATTTTTGTATAATGTGCATCCGGGTCCTGTCATATTGTTTGCTGACATATACTATGACCGAGTTAGCGTTGGTATGTATTACTTATGTCAATGGAACTCATTAAGACTATAGGGGTGTCTAAAGTAGCATTTCGTAAACGATACGACATCATCTGAGATAATGAGCAAAATACCAAGATGTACTTCAACCACTCTTGGTACTTAGATGATTGTTTAAATAAGAGAATATCAGTAGCTCTATGTCTATGCTAATACATTTAAGCTCGGTATAACCATATGCCATTCTGCTAAAAAAGATACTTTATGTAGGCTCTGGAAATACATTTAATGTTGGTAGTGTGTTTGTAATCCTAAATGCTACTTGATGTATATCTTCTATGACATGTCCTGATCAAGTCATTTTAGTTACATGTAAAATTTTGTGTAATGCTGAACAAGAATCTTATCACTTATGTGTTGAATCTTTTATTTTCTCTTGAATATCTTTCTACAACTTTGACACGATTCCTGAGCTTCTAGATTGTCATTGCTCTTTGATTTCTTATTGTACATGTTTGGTGATAAATGGTTATCTTTATTGTTATAATTATCCAAATTTTCTTCATGTGAATCTATAAGTTTAGTCTTGGTACTGTATTTGTTACTAATGTATGTCTTATAAGACATTTTAGAAAATATGTCATGATCAACATAGATGTGGCAAAAGCATATTGTTCTATGGGTTCTTACATTAATATTAGGTATAACAGATGTTGTTGAACGATCGGAAGCCTCAAGCAACGCTATAGGGGACCTTCTCGCCTCATGTGTGCAGTTTCTTTTGGAACACCTTTGTATTCAGGATAACATCACAGTTTTTGCATCACAGAATAATAAGTTGTGGCTTGGTTATCTTTTCGGTTTGGTGTTCCAGTGTCAAGTGGTATATACTTTTCGACTTTGCTTTGGTTTATTTACTTGCACCTTTAAGAAGGATTCTATTGTGCCTTTGGAATTATGAGATGAAATGTATAAGAAATAGGTTCTATATATGAAGTTTCACTAAATCTCTTACAATGGCATACATGTTTCACTCACTGCATGACATGTTTCACTCCGTGGCTCGCTACAATATGCACTCTCACTGCAATATCTTTTTTTAGAATTAGAGCAATTTAGCTATCGTTAATTATTTGTACATTATTCGATGAAAATACATAATTAAAAAGTTTAGAAAAAAAACCCGTGCGTGCACGGGTATTATACCTAGTAAGAGACTACGCTAAAATTACTTTTTATCAATTTTTACTAAAAAAGTCACCAACAATTATTTTTATCAAGTTATGTTAAAAAAAGAGTAAATAATAGATGGATCACTAAAAGTCTATTCTTACTAAATATTGAGTAATCAAAAGTGTAAAACTTTTAATAATTTTTTTCTTAATAGGCATAAGTGTAAGAACAAATTATGAAGTTTTTTTACCTATTTTTGTATTAATTGTGTTTTAATAAATAAAATTTATAATAATTTAAACAATTGTTTATTTTATTAAGCAAAAATTTTAATATATAAATATATTGTATTTTCTATTGTGTTGCATATTGCATTTAGTAAAATTTACTATCAATTTTAAATTTGTGCACACCGTGGTTCGAGATGAATCGCAAATCGTACTAAGGTGATTTTAAGAATTGGATATTTATTTAAAGAAATAATTTATAAGGCTGTTGTTAACAAAACTTTTATTTAAATGTGAGTTTTACTAACAATACAAAGTTATTATACTCTTTTATAAAGTATATATTAACATATTATTTTTTGAATACTTGAATTTATAACATACTAACTAATTTGTACAACATACTAAACCATTTTTAAAACACATGAAACATAAAATTATAACATATATTAGATTAAACTCTCTCATTAAAATACCTCATCACCCCATTTTACAATTAAAGTAACACAAAGTTACAATACATAATGCTATATGTACTAGCAAAATAAGCATACATACCAAAAGTAAAAAAAATTAAAACATGTAATAATACCATTAAAACAACATATCATATTAAATTTTATAATTAAAATACCCCCTCGCCATATTTTACAACTAGAGTAACACATAATACAAGTATTAATACATAATTATGAATCAATTAAACCTTATCATCATAATTTATTACTCTTAAAAACTAATTAATACATAATAATTAATCCACACTTGAAAATAAAATTAAATAATACTAAATAATTAATATTACGTAAAAAAATAATATACCTCATTACGTAAAAATACAATTATATATACACATTATACACCAATTAAAAACATATATCTATAAGATAGTGTGTATTTTATCTACCTAACATAATGGTGTACATAGTTTGAAACCGAAAAGGACCAACGAGTCAGAATCAGTTCAACTAGCGAAAAAGTCGTCAGTTGAAGAACCAAACAGGCTTCATCAAAATCGATAAAAACATTCCCTTTACATAAGTATGTACTATTTTTAACGACCCATAAATCTGTACTACTGTAAAACCCGCTCTAAAAATCCTACGATCATTAAATGTACGAATTTACCGTTAAATTTAAACTTTTAAAATTAATTAATACACGACATGCATCACGAATATTTAACACGAATACTATTTATATTAATTAATTATAATGAGTATTATGTACGTAAACACGAGTATTAATATACGATAAATATGTGTGTACGACATTAAGAAAACATACAAGAAAGATAACACAATACATATGTACGTAATAAATAATTAAGCAAGAAAACCAAACACCAAAGTACAAGGGGTGTTTATTTGCGTCGATTAGAAAGAAAGAGGGGAGACCCGGTCTTTGGCCCATTAGTAATTATAACCACATAACAAATAAAACAGAGAGGATTTTATTCATTGTTATTTTTCAAGAAACAAAAACCCTACTTCTCCTTCTCCTTCCTTTTGGCTGCCGGCGAACAAAGACACAAGAGGGGGTGTTTGTCAGGTTTGATCTATAATTCTTACGCGTACGTGTTCGTGTTTCTATCACCAATTCATTCACGCGGTTTGTATCACCAAAAACTTTATCTATTATTATTATTATTTTGATTTTACTTATGTTCATGTATATAAATCTTAGAATCATAATAAAAACAAGTGATCTTAAAACATAAAAACAAGAAAGGTTTTTGGTGGTCTTTGTTTTGGGCCAACGCGCACAAACCGAGAGCTGGAAGCTTTCGGTGGTCAAACCAAACCACCAACCGACACCCAATTGGGTTCGGTGGTGTGTGGTTCTCGGACAGCAAGCAACCAAGACCCCACGGTGGGGATCTTGGCCCGTCAGTGGGAACCGAGACCATGGGAGGTCTCGTGGCAAGGGTGTCGCAGGCAGGGGGAACCCTGGCTAAGCCGGGGGTTGGTTTGTTCGTGCAACAACGTCAAGCTGAGAGCTCTAGCTCTCGGTGTGGTGTTGTTTGGCTTGAATGGGTTACGGCAGCAAGAGGCCGCAGCCTTCGGGCTGTGGTGCTCGGTTGTCGGGTCTCGGGTTCGGGTTCGGGCTCGGGTACTTGACATGTTTCAGAAACACGTAAACTAAACCAATTATGAAATTAGTATGTATGTTTAATTAATTTTGTTAATTAATTAAACTGGTTTAATTAAAATAAAAACTTACGTTATGTTATTTAATTAAAACTATGATTAAACATGTATGCACATTTAACTAAATAAACTTAGGCTATAATAATTAATTATTTAATTATTAATGAACATGTATTTAATTAATTAAACTTAGGTTGAATTAATTAATATCCTCTATGATAAAGTTTAATAACATGTATTATGTAATATTGTTAATTAATAATAAACATGACATGGTATTAATATATAATAATAAGCTAAGTATTAATTAATTATTAAACTTTATATTATAGTTGTAAAACTCTCATGCTTTTACCATGAATAGTACCCTTAAGATCGTACGTACTAGATTAAAACTTTCTTATTATAGCATGATTACGATTACGTGTTAGGACTTTACGTATTACGTACGTGTTAGAACACGATAAATATTTACTACGCACGAGCATGCAATAATTATTTGACAATAATTAATCACGAACATACGATCATGAAATCATGAACGTAATTAAATCACGAACTATTATTAATTACGTATATATATTTATTACGAGCGTAAATAAATATATTAGGTCACGGTAATTATTTAACGAGAACACATTAAACGTGAACACAAATAAACACGAATGAACAATTAAACATCGAGACACGGAAAACGGTACGGGTACCCCATGTGGGGCCCCCTACCCGCGGCAACAAGGGAGAGATGGGCCAAGCCCATCTCAAAATTTACTAAAGAAGGGTAAAAGGAAAAGTCACTACTCATTTTTCACTTTACAGAAGATTTTTACAAAACCTAAAAAAGGTTCTTCCTTCTCCTTCTTTTTCTTTTTGGCCGCCACCCATAAACA
Organism: Glebionis coronaria; assembly: GCA_025667525.1. NCBI lineage: Eukaryota > Viridiplantae > Streptophyta > Magnoliopsida > Asterales > Asteraceae > Glebionis > Glebionis coronaria. The sequence continues at coordinate 365,852,206 of CM046880.1, read as the reverse complement.
CACCAAGGGGGTGTTTATTTAATCTTTGATCTTGGTTTTGGTGCAAGTGTTCATGTTTGTTCATCCTTGTTTAGATCCACGCATTCGATAATTCTTTTAACCCTTTTCTTTTTTATTGATCTATTAAATAATTAAGAACATGATGTGTTTTTTTAAAACCTAATTAAAACATAGATCTAACATGAAAATGGTTTATGGAAGAATCAAAAAGGATGGTTTAGGGGTGTTGTGTGTTGGCCGGCGCCTAAACCGAACCCCGAGGGGGTCTCGGTTTGGCTAATCGACCACCACCGAGACCATATGGTCCCGGTTGGTTGGTGTGGGTCCCACGGCAGCAACAAGACAAGGGGAACCCCGAAGTGGTTCGGGGTATGGTGTCGATTTCATGTCCGGTTCATGTTTTCTAGTCAAGATCCAGTTCACGGTGTATGTTAAGGTTATTATTTTTATAATCATATGTTAAAATTAAATTAATAAACATTACATTATTAATTTAATAACATGACTTAGGTTATATTAATTATTAAAAACATGAAATTATTAACCTAAGTATTTTATATTTTTAGAATTATAATTAATTAATTATTTAAAAACCATGGTTATAATTAATTAATTAACATGACTTAGGTTATATTATTAATAAATAATAATACATGTTTTAACCTAAGTATTTAACTTTATTTAATTAAAAGCATGATATACTTTAATTAAATATTTTAACCTATAGTTTATTTTAATTACATGAAATAATTAATAAACTATACATTATATCATTATGACTTAGAAAATAATCATAAAAACACTTAGGCTTATATACTTAGCTTAATTAACCAGCATCTAATTATGGAAACTTTCTATTTTAGAAACTTATTTAAAAAAGGCAGCTAATCTATTTATGGAAACTTTCTATTTTTAGAAACTTATTTATTTCAGGCAGCTAATCTATTTATGGAAACTTATTTATTTAAGGCAGTTGATCTATTTATGGAAAAATTTTATTTTTAGAAACTTATCTATTTTAAGCAGTAATTCAATTTTTGGAAACTTTCTATTTTTGGAAACTTCCTATTTTTGGAAACTTTCTATTTTTGGTAACTTTCTTTTTTTGGAAACTTTCTATTTTTGGAAACCTGCTATTTTTTGGAAAGTTACTTATTATTACACAGTAAGTATAATAATACATGAAATACCAGAAATACTTAATAAGAGTAAACAGAATATAAGATAAACACAGTTTAAGGCTTAAAACAATAAAACATGATAAGAACATATAAAATAAGCTAAGACATGACATAAAATCAGTTACGTATTAGTAAGCAGATACTTATTCATGTATGTATTTATGTAGCATTAGTGATACGGAAGTAGGATTCCTCTCAGTTCGTCTTCTTCGTTCACTGAACATAAGGTACGGATTCCCGTCCTTTCAGTATGGACATTCTTTTCTTATTAGGATTCCCCGTATGCAGCCAAATGTTTTCCCGTAGTATAAGTTATGTGTTTGATTTGCTTATGTTTAATTTAGAATACCTATAGCCATATACATGCATGACCAGTTTCACCTAGTTATGGAGGTACCATAACCATAACATTAGAGGCACTGATGTTATGACTTCACCACGGCGGAGTGATTGCTCGTGGCGTCCCTTCAGCTTTTGGCCATATTTTATATTTATCATGTGGGGCGTATGGGTGCATCCTAGTTACATGTTTTCAGTCAGGATTTCATGGTGTATGTGGTGTGTGCCTTGCATCCTTCACAAGGAGCTGATCCCTCCTACCGAAAACCAGTATATTAAATTAGAGGCAGCCCCTCTAATTTGCATGATGAGGTCACCCCTCCAAGTATTCATGCACGATGGATTTTCATGACCTATATTGGCTAATGGTAAAATATGATAAACAGTTTTTACAAGATAAACATAAGGCTTTTCAAACTATAAAACCAGTTTTATCAAGACTTAACCAGGTTACCCGGGACTTAGTTTCTTCCGCTGTTATATGTTATATGTTATATGCTTATCCTATTCATGCTTTATTGTACATCCGTGCACTGAGCGTATTGCTCAGCCGTTTTCCTTTTCTATGTTCCCAAAACGGCAGGTACTCAGGGACGCTCGTAGACTTTAAGCGTACGTGCATATGGACTGGAAGCTTTCTAGCCTTTCTTTACTTATGCATTATATTTCTTTTGATACATTTTCTGTGGACATTGTTTAGTCCTTTCTGTTACTATACTTATGTTTGTGTGTGATGAGCTTTACTTTTGGACTACCGATGTTTGATTCCGGTATTTTCCTTTTATGGTCATGTAATGTTTAGACATTTTTCCTTGTATGCTTTGATGACACGCCATAATTACGTGTGGCATTTCCATTATCAAAATGGGGTGTTACAATTATGGTATCAGAGCCAAGGCTTCGACCTGTAGGCTCTTAAATATGACATGTGTTGGAAACTCACTTTATGTGACGACATTTAAGAATTCCCATTAGTTATCATAGTCACACACGCTTAGACTAGACTAGGTTCGATGTATAGTTTAAGGTGCGTGTGTGACTATATATACCCCTCCTTAGCTTCCAAGGAGGGGTGTTGCTTGTGTTCACTTGTTTTTCATTTTGTCAATACACATTTTCTTAACGTTTAAACACACAACCTCTTTTCTCTCTCAACCTCATCCATGGCTTCCACCATCTTTCACCCTACTAGACCACCAGATCTTAAATATCAATTCTACATTTGGCATCAGAGACACGGTTCCATCCTTGGATCGTGTTCATGTTTTTGATTTGCTGGTCTATAAAATTATTTTTTTTGGTCCGTATGTATCATTTTGTTGTCATGGTTTGTTGTTCGTGTCACGATAACAGATTCATTCTGTTTTTCAGATTTATGATTCACGTTGGTATTTTTTCTCATTTCATATCTGAAATATCAACTCTTGTTTCATTTATTATATCTCTCGTATCAAGTTGTATTTGATTTCTGTGTCAAAAGTGCCTTGTTACACAGTTGTTTTACCCAATTTTTTTTACCCTGTTTACTTTATGTTTTTGTCCCTGTATTCATCTGGGTCTATTTACGGGGATAAGGACAAAAAGTTGGTCAAGTTCCAATTTTTTCGGGGTTTCAATATTTGGGACAAAACCCTTTTGAGATGGCTATTTGAGATGGATATTACGATGCACATTCAGATGAACACATTGCGATGGCTTCTTCTACGGATGTATTCCGATGGGGTTTTTACACATTCCGATGGGTTGGGCTGTACCTATTGTGATGGGACTCATTCCGATGGGTCACATTGCGATGGGTGGCTTGATCCATCGCAATGGTAGATGAGTTGTCATGCTGCCCTATTTTTTCCGATGACTTTACGATGGGAAGTGTGTATTGCGATGGGTTCATGTCTTATTGCGATGGATGGATGTGAAAAATATTGCGATGGATGAAGTTTGACAAAGCCAATGGCTGTGAAAAACCATTGCGATGGATTGGTTTAATCATTGCGATGGACTGAAAAAATTATATATATTGCGATGGTAAACCACTAAAGTCAAAACTGTGGAGTTTAAATCAGTTAATAATATAAATCAGATTTAGACTCACGTTTTCCTAAAACCATCAGTTAATTCATTTCACAAATCCATTAACCAGTAACATCCTCCAAATATCGACTCATTGACATTCAAACTTACACCGAGACCTAATCTGTAACAATTATACTCAACTCTCCAACCTTTTACCTCCACAAATCCTCATCTATCCTAACCCTTCGTCACCTAAACCCAACACCTAGACTCATAAATCATCAACTCGAAAAACACCATTTCATGATCTCCGTTTTGGTTAAATGTTTTTTAATCTGTAAAAAAGATTTTTTTGTTTAAAAAAATTATCATCTCTGATTAAACCTACCTTAGATCTCTCTTTAGATCTTGAAGATGATTGCGTACACGTCTTGGCATCGGTTGGATTTATCAGTTTGTGTTTTCAGGATGATAAGAAGATGATGTTGGTGTTTCGGTTCCCTGGATGAATGATTATTGGAGGGGACTTAAGGTGAGTGTTGTTTAGGAGATGAATAATTTATGGGACGGATTTTACTATGAAGGAGATAAAACAGAGAAGGGGGTGAAGATAATTAAGAGATTAGGTTTAGGGTAGAGTGAGAAAGATTAGGAGGGTTGTGGAGTTATTTATCTCAAAAACTTGGACACGTGCAATGGGCCAGACATTGAAATTGGTTTACGGAGTTACCAATGTTGACTAGCCTTATAGTGTTACACGTGGTCATCTCATTTAAGGGGGGCGGATATATCAAGGTCACTTATATCCATAATCCTAACCCGTTAAATCTTGTCATCATCTTGGGCCAGACGTGTGACTTGGGCCGGTTAAGAATGATGATTAGTAATGGACTTCTATGATGGGCCGTATGATTTGTTTTTATATACACACTACTTTTTAACAAATTTGTATTTTTTGTTTAAATTGTGTGTGTATTAAGTTTACTTCGGTCATCATCGGGACGAGACAACAAAGTGACGTGACAAATGTGACGAGAATTTATTTGAGACGAGACCAAGAAAAAATTGGGCGATTTTTTAGTGGCTACAGATTTTTTCTTGGATCGGGTATTTATTATGGGAAGTGGAAGACGAATTTTTTTTCAAAGGCGTGAACTTATTTTATCTTTCAAAAGATAACTTGCCCGTGCTTCATATTAGAATGAAGACTTGTTTATCTAGTTTTCGGGTTCGGGGAGGATGGTTGATGACTCGGATAACTATCACTTAAAAGGGTTACTTTGTTGTACTCAATGTCACGCGCATAGTCGACGTGGATAATTTCAAGAGGTGTTGTGCTTATAGACATCTTCAGTGATGCATTGGGTACTTAGAGATTTCTCCACCGTTCTTCATTCAACAATAGTGCAAGCTTAAGTCACAAGATCGAAGGATTCTTATTCAGTTTCACGTTTGATGTATCTGGTTCATTCCATCAATGGTCACTTCAAATTGCTTTCATGTGGGATGGTAAAGATGGCCATAGAGAGTTTATGAGAAGAGATTTTCGATCAACAACTGATTCTCACCGAATATAATTAAGCTTATTTATTATTCTCTCGAGATTTTCAGGTTCATGTGCTTACGATTTATTGATGGTTCCGAGTTTCGAAACCATCAAGGGGGAAGAAGAAGACACATTGAACGCAAAACGAGTACACGTGATGAACTTCATACCTTCTTTTGATTTGAAAAGACATTCCGGGATGACATTTGTCATAGCCGCAGAGAAAATCAGTGTTTTAACTCGTGGCGTTATCAATCTCTAAACGGTACACTACTGATTCGATGTTTAATTGTTTGGTTGTTGCAATTATTCATCATCATTATCCTATATGCACTCCCGGGACTTAATTGACTCTGGTGCATCTCCGGAAGAAGATATGTGCATTTCCGGGACTTAATTGACTTTGGTGTTACGATGTCAACTTCATGAATGGGATAAAGTGTCTACTTCAGTATTTGAGCTTCATTATGGGGATTGATTTACTTTCTTCAGCTATGTGGGGGAAGAAATGTCTTGATTCTTTCTGGTATGCATAACTTGAACTCTCATGGGGAAGAAAAATTCAGAAGAATTTTTCAAGCGTGAGAAGAGAAGTTGTTGATCTACTTGGTGTGCCCCAAACTTTCAATCCCTCTTAGCAACGTTATCATGTTATATGATGGGATTTGCTTGTTAGATTCCGCTGTGCGCTTAATCATTCTAAGCTTTATTGAAAGCTTTGAAGTTGCTTACGAGGATTGTCGATTTAGGGGGAAGCTATTTAAAAGCTTCTACATCAAGTTTATGTGGCATGAATTAGGGGGAAGCTAATTCGGAAGCTTCTCCTTAACCAGAAGTGTATGGGTTACTTAGCTCGTGCCGTTACAGTATTTCTTCAACAAGTTACTTTAAAGATGAGTCGTTTTGAAGACGAAGGCCTCAGAAG